>SEMN01000154.1:0-602500 GCA_005408345.1 Macquaria australasica | reverse complement strand
AGTGGTGAAAAGAAACTAAGAATATTTACTCAGGTACTGTACTTACTTTTAAGTACTGTACTTTACTTGAGTATTTCCATTTTATTGCTACTTTATGATACACTGTGATACTTCTACTCCACTACATTTTTTCTGCAGCTATAGTTACAACTTTTCAGATTTGGATTGGAGGGGTTCAGAACCTTTTTTGTTTTCCTTGTGACCTCTTATAAAAAAGCAGTGTGCAGTTTTGGCCCCACGTCACGTTTCAGATGTCTCTGGGTTGTTAACAGTTCAACCAAAGAGACCTTTCCCATCTAAACCTCTCACATGGTTTCATTTAAATAACCGTTCGAGACAAAATTATCCAATAATTCACAAAAAAAGATTAAAGTCCAAAACACGAAAAACAAATTTATGTAGCAGAACTTTGTTTTTTCTTCTTTTCCAACCCCATTAATCATCTCACAACCTCCACCTCAACCAGCCACAACTGTAATATGCTGCTTACACATAGTTGCATCAGTATTAACAATAATGTAATACAGAATAATATATCAGTCCCAGGAGCCAGGAGTACTTTTACTTCACTCTAAAACTTCTGTACTATTACGTTAGATCACGAATGCTTGACGTTTTCTTGTAACAAAGTATTTTTTTACATTACACCACAGACAGACGATGTTAGCAGCTAGCTGGTAACAAAACTAAGTTGAATATTAGACTTGCATTCATCAGATGGACAGAAATATGACTCCAGATTAATAACTATTTAACTAATGCTGCTTCTTGTCTGCTGGATGTGTAAATAAGCAATAATACGTTGACCATATCAACTTTATAAGGTGATAATATGTCAGTGTTGTGTTTAAAGCTTGTTTCGCTGCCCCAAAGTCCTTTAATAAAGACTAATACAGGACTGTGCTTAGGAAGACTTGTGAGACTCTCTTGATGGATTGGGAATAGTTAAGATTTACTCCTATGTGTCACCTGAATGGCAGCAGGGCGTTGAGTATCAAGTCAGTGCTGGAGCTGGACTGATTGGTTTGTTCACAGTCTGTGTCGACAGGCCTCTGCCTTGCTGAAGCGTCCTTGAGCGAAACAATGAATCTCACCAGCTACACAAGAGCTCCTGACCTCCGACCTTCCTGTGAAGCTTCCCTTTCCACAAACTCATCTGGTGTAATTTAGCTTGTACTTCTGCATTATACGTGATGCAAACAGCCTTTCTGCTGCCTCTGTTAGGTGCTGTGATATGAACGAGGGATATAAAATGCAAAAGTAGCTATGGCATGCTAACGAAGGCTAACGGTAATTCCTCATACTGCATGTTGTGACAACCGTGCAGTCACGTGACAACAGAAAGGGAACATGTTGAATGTTAATGACAATGCCTGTACTGTGAGCACAATTAAGGTTTAAGATGAAGGAGTGTATTTGCTAATGAATATTGTGAAAAGATGACTGTAATGTTATATTCTGTTTTTATGCTTATTGATATTTCTCTTGCAATTTTTGTATCAACTAAGACTAATGAGTTTTTGTAAATAGTATTTCTGAAGAAAAGGATGATCGTAATATTTTGCCTATATTGTGATTTGTTGATCACATGATGGATTCATGAACAGCAATATAAGGAAACCGGAAACTGCCTCAGAAACCACCCTGATGAAGAGAAAAGAGCCCAAAACTTTTGGTGAATAAAGCAACTTGTTTTGATTTTGATAGACAGACGTAACATTTGTCAAAGAGGAGACGACCGAGAGAATCCTTAACCAGACATGGCACCAGTACATCAGCAATGTTTGTGAAAAACATGTTTTCCTTATCTGAATCGAGGTCACATCATATGAGTCGCATGTGATGTGACTGGAGAATGATATTCATTCAAATTAGCCTGTTACTTTTATTATATTACAACTTGGTACCAGGTGGAAATGTTCTCATACTTGTGATCATGTCTTTCTAGTGTTCTCAGTTATTCGTCTCTCTTCTCATCCCGCTAATGTATCGATCACACAGTTTAGCTGCAAAACGTTCAAGACTGTCAAACTGAATGAAGCTGCTTTCTGAAGTTTGAAGCTTCGGACGTCATCAGTCACGTGATATTCTTCATCTGACACAAGCTTCGCTACTATGTATTAAGACACTGCACTTCAGTACTGTCGGAAGGAATAGTAGTATTAAAGAAGTAGCAGCAACAAAAATAGAAAAGAAAGATCTTATGTGTTACTGTGTTTATTTTATATTTTACAGTGACATGTTAAAGCAGCTTTTATAGCAACAGTACTGACTCAAACTGACACGCTGTTATTTGCTGCCCTCTGGTGTACAAGTGTGATGACCTGCTGTCTCCATGACTTACACTCATTTTGCTGCACTTCCTGGAAGCAGCATATTTCTGTATTAACAGTATTTCATTACCGTTTCCTGCTGACTAATACCAGATTAATCAGTCTGCCACGATGTTCCCTCCAATGCTGCTTTTAAACACACACACACACACACACCTGCCTCCCCCACACATCCATCTTATTGTCATGTGATTAACAATGCAGTTGGCTGGTGCTTCATTTCAGTCAAGATACCAAGATACTGTGGTGTTAATGAGGGCCCCAGGGACAGTGAGACACACACACACACACACACACACACACACACGGTTGTGTTTCCACAAACAGATACTGTACATGTAGGTGTTTGTACAGGTGTTCAGTGAACGACACCAGCTCTACACTGATAAATGTAACAAACGTATATTCCCTCTTAGTATTATGAGTACTGTGACATTCGCATCTGCACATTTCTGTTAAACAAAGAAAAAACCCCACATAAATACAATTACCTACAGACAACTCACATGTCCAAATATTCACCAAATTAAAAAAGATAAAGAAACAAAAAAGACACAGATTCGATCAAAAACAAAAAATTAAAAACCAATAAAACAAACAGTGTTATGTGGCATAAAGCAGAAGCATGACATGGGATAAAAACAATAAAAATTAAGTTTATGCATTTACTGTAAAGGCTCAGTAGGGCTGAGTCAGTGAAAAACACACTAAATCCCCAAGTCAGATTTTAATTTTGTCCTTAAAGATGATGGAGAGTTGCCTAAACACATAAAAAAAAATTTTTTTAAATAAACATGTAGGTATTGTATTCATTATTTGGACGCTTTCATTACAAATTATAAAGCCCTACAATAATGAGGAAGAGGATTGTCTGTCTCGTTTCCTCTCACCAAACCCTCAAGAGGGAGCCATTGTAACTCAGATGAACACACACAGCTACACATCGTCTGCCACATCCTCAACTTCCTTTTTAACCTTTTACCAGAGTTTACTGTGTGTTCATGTTCTTTCTCCTGTCACATGAACTGAGACATTTCATAGTTTCTCTGAGTAGCGTGAGCCAAACTTAGGTCAAACAGCAGCTGCAGGAAATTGGTCCTTTTATTTTGAAATTTAAGAGTCATTGTACTGTCCAACATTGCAAAAACCCATTATTTATGGTGCCTAATAGATCAGTTTTCTGTGTCTTATGTCTGCTATGAAGATGGTATTTTATTTAAGTGTTTACCTTGATAAAACAGCATTTATCTAACATAAATGCTCAGCTGCAGGTCAAGACTTCTTTACCCAAATGAGCAGCTTTAAGAGAAGGTTAAAGCTGCACTACTCAAGATTTTTACATAAATTAAGGGTCAAATAACGAGGTGTAATGTAAGAGGGGTCACTCGTAGTGATGAACCCAAAGATTATTATCATCCTACTCTGCAGAGTTTTAGCGTCTTACAGCTGTTTGTTTTGGTTTTGTGGCTTGCAGCTTTACTGTTTTGGTTCAGCCTCATCAACCTCATTTCCAGCAGCAGCAGGTGGCTGTTTTAACAAAAAAAAATCTCTGACAAACCCACTGTACACTACCTGTCAGGCACCAAATGGCAGACAGAGTTAGCAACTAGCTGGTGAACATAGTGGAGCATCATGATTCCCTCATGAGTTGGCGGAGACAAAAAGAGAACTAAAAGGAGTGCGAATATTGGCCTTAACTTCATCAGTTGGATGAAAAAGAAGAAAAAATAGGAGATACTATACTCTGACAAAAGCAAAACATGGTTAAACCGGAAATCAATGGTTTTTGTGGTAATATAACTATGCAACAGCACTAAATCTATTGACCTCTGAATCACAGGGGAAACCTAAAAACAACACAAACATCCTCATTTAGCATAAAATGAAGCGTTGATTTTAGTTTATTTCATCAAGAATAATGAAACGTGGAGCTTGGTGCGTTTAGCTTGGCTGGTGGTTAATCAAGGATTAATTTAACGTTCACCTACATGAGGAAAGTGTTTGATGTATGGTTGACACTCCACAGCATCTCCCTGTTTATAACCATTTACTGTACCGTACATCTCAGTGGAATTACTGTGTGATGGCCACGTTTTTAGGAATAACAAAACAAATCAAAAGATCCACCTGAAAACATGACAAAATGTAAATTCCTCTTTATTAGTGGATCTATTTCACAACTTTACTTTCTCATCAAGACTAATTAAAAGGCTTCAATCACACCCTTTTTAACTAGCTTGCCTATAAGCTCCCTGTGATCGCACAGCCTTCTTTGTTTTTTCAGTATACACAGTAACCCTTGTTGTGCCGTGTTCACCCACAAACCACACTTGAGTGTTAACGCCTGTGCGGCGTTCACCACTGCTTTGTCTGCAGCAGCATGCCAGGTCGTCTCTCTCTCTCTGTGATTAATTAGCATCCAGTTCGTAACCCTCCTGAATTAGCAGCAGAGCACTCGGGCTAATGAGCTGACTGTGAACCTGGAGGTTACAGTAACCAGCACAACTCATCTGTCAAGACCTGGAGACTGGTGGACTCACGCAGGCCTCGGATCAGTCCGTGTGTGTGTGTATGAGACGGAGAGATGTCAGCAACCACTGACTGAACCACCTGTACATGTTTGTTCACCTCATTTACTGTTAATAGATATATATAGATTATATAGATATGAGGTGTCCAAACATGGTGGCACATTATGAAAACTGGTTTATTTGCTTCAATTCCCAAAATAGGAAATACAACTTTATTGCAGTCATCAAATAAAAACATGAAATTTTACATGGATCTCATGAGTTTAAGGATTGCTTGTTTGGCTTTGGTATACAGAATAAACAACATGTGCTTTTATGTCCTCAATGTGTAACCTGTGTGATGATGGGTGGAACCATGTAATCTAATTCTTAAATGATCTTCACTGTAAGATCTGTTTATATCGAGCAGATTGACAATTATTCATTGGTTTAGTTTACAATATGTCTTGTATTATAATATATACACAAGACGTATATACATTATAATCTGTCACATCTATCAGATGAACCAGGTGCCAGTTCATGATATGATCCTTACGTCCAGTCAATCCGAGTACATAACCCGACAGATCATCATGCATCAGCCGCAATTCATCTTACGAAGGAACTTTAGACGATCGTGTCACGTACAAATAAAATAGATTTTCTATGCTCTGGGGATGTCTTACAAATATTTACTTTTCATCTTCAAACAGAGTAATAATTATCCTTGTTTGCAGTACAAGGTGTTCTGTCAACAGTTTTATAGATAGTCTCTTTTACAGTGGCTGTCTATGGGGAATCTTTTTTCTTTCTTTCCAGATTTGGCCCCTGTGGATACGCCAAAAAAGTTCCTTTCTCTGAATAAACATTGGTGTCCTTTTGCTGACACAAATATGATCATGACCTTGAAATTCAAAGTTCATTCTTGGCCTTGGAAACAGGAAAACAACCTCACCACAGGGTCTGTTCAGTAGTTGTTCTGGAAACAGTTGTTCTTAAGGTCAGTAATCAACTTTGAACTTCAGCTTCTAAATCAACAAGGACGAGAAATTCCTTAAAGTGCTCAGAAAAAAAAAGAAGGAAATATGTATATCTACAATTCACAGCTGGGAAAACTTGTGATCTCATCGAAAGCACCAAAGTAGCTACTAAATGGCCCTTCTGGTGAGATTGTTTTCTCAATCTTGACCTTGAATCTTGAAGCTTGAACTCTTGATGGCATTTAAAATAGAATTTTGGCGCTCAGGAAAGTTTCGCCACGGTTTTAAACCCGTTTCTTCTGCAGTGCCACACAAACCACCGCCACACGGTGATAAATACAACCTGCCAGTTAGTAGAAACGAGCTTTCCAAAATTACAAAGACGACGTGTAAATTATTAGTAAGTTGGCATGTGTGAGAACAAAAAGGTGGCAAAAACATCCATGAAACTGCAGAGTTCTGTAACAGTTACCGAAACGATCACTTATAATTCAAAATATCATATTTCCTGTGAGGAGGTGAAGGGTTCCAAGTTATTGGTTCATTAACAGATTTGCAAACAAACCTTTTCTACACCCTCAGGCCAGAGTGTGAAGAAGACAGTCCTCCCATAATGCACCACGCCCCGTCTACAACAACAACAGGCCTTACGGTCGACTGCCTCTGCACTCTCAGTGAGGTCTGACCCACTTGGCCCGCGTCAGCCACACGGTCCGGTCCAGAGCCGCCAGCTGCTGTTGCCGCGGGTGATGATGAAGATGTTGGCACAGGCATCGACTCAGGTGCCGTCTCCAAGGGAACCAGCGGGACTGTGACAATCTGATCATCACCGCGGCGACTGACACCTGACTGCACCCCCGACCTGGAGCGGCTAACACCGTCAGCTGTTCTCAACAGGCCTGAGTGACAGAGATACAGGAGGCTTATGAATGGCACGTGGACTGACGTGTTACTGACTAGAACTACAGTAACCTTCTAAAACCAATACTGAATAACTGATAAATAATCAATATTTAAAATCAGATAAAAGTGTTTTTTGATCCTTGATTGTGACACATCTTCATCCTACAACACATTCAAAGTTTTTCCAGGTCAGATCAGACAAATATAAGAAGTTTAGCTCTTGGGTAGCTCAGTCAAGTTAATTAGACTGCAATCAAGGCTTTATCATTATTTAACATTTTGCCTCTTTGATGTTGATGTTTTGCATTCATTGCTCTGAGCACAACACACACACTAACACACACACACTCCATCTAAGCTGCTCATGTCAACACGATAAACATTTTATTTGTTAATCCAGTTATTTTTATAGATAATTGATTTTGTATCGTGAGCCAATGTTGAAAATGCTCCACTGTGAATAGGAGTGCAGTCTAAAGCTAAATGAATCCAAATGTCAAAAGTTCAAATGTGTGGCCACGTCACCTCTAGCACCCATTTGTAAACGTGCCCACTTTGATTTGTCATTGGCTCGTGTGACAACTGGACTAATTTTAATTGGACGAGGCATTCGTCGGGGGCCGCTCTCATTGGCTTCGCGGGCCAGTCAGCGCTCCCCTCCCTTTGACCCCCTCACTTCCTGTCCCGCAGGACACCATTAGGCGCTGCCAGGTCCGAGCCTGTTCGTTAAAGCTTGTCACGCTGCGCCGCTGCCACACATAACAACAGCCGAGCGAGGGAGAAAATGATCCAAAGCTCCCTCCTTAAAAACTGTAATGCTATATTTATAAGCCAGTATTTATAAACACATTTGCATATATCAAGATGAAAAAGTTGTTTGAATTGGGGGCAATTTGCATTTGGTGAAACATATGGCAGAGCCACGGAAGCCATGGGCCATGCCTTCATTACCCGATCTTCGTTTCATCAGCCCCTTGCTCCCCCGCTGAGCCTCCCCACGGCGGAGCCTTCTGTCCCCGAGGTTTCAGTGACAGGGGACAATATGTCCCCAAGGTGAGGAGCAGGGGGAAAGCCGCACGCACACTGCTCCTCCAATGATTATTTAATCAGACTCTTCACTCTGGATCTGAAAGAGGAGAGAGGTACAAAGTGGCGCTTATTACCCATTTGTTCAAAGCAGGGAAAGGAGAGCAGAGAGAGAGAGAGAGAGAGAGTAGAGGGGAGAGAGAAGAGAGAAATGGCAGATTAGTTAACACAGCTGATGAGTGGGAAGGTCCAGAGGAAAAAAGGAGAGGAGGAAAAAGAGGTGAAGAAAGGAGGTGGGGAGAAAAGATTGGACACAAAGGGACAGAGAAAAGAAAAAGAAAAGAGGAGGAGAGATCTGAGGGCAAACAATGAAAAGAGCAAATGATTGAGGGAACGAAAAGGAGGCGTAAACAGGATTAACAGCAGGTGGATAAATTGTAAGATTTTAGCTTCTTGTCTTAGATAAGAAATCATATAAACTACAGTGGTGGAAAGTGTTATACTTTTGCAATACTTGTTCCATTTTATGCTGATTTATACTTCTACTTCACAACAGTTCAGAGGGAAACAATGCACTTTTTAACTCCACTACATTTGACAGCTGTAGTTACTTTGCAGATAAATATCTTAAAAAATACTACAGATTAACTACCTAACAGTATATAAAAGTAGTTACAATTATCTCCACCCTGACCCACTACAACATTAAAATGCTGTATCCACATTAACACAACAGTAATAGTAATAAAGTGATAGAATATATAATGTATCACTCTGAAGGTACATTTACTTTTGACACTAGTGCATTTTTCAAGTACAATTCCTGTATTCAAAATTTAACTCAAGTAAAAGTAACTGACTATTTTTTAATTTTTTTAAAATGTTGTGTTATTTATACCTTTACTGACATAAAGGATCTGAATACTTCTTCCACCACTGATGGTTAGTGAAATTAACCCCCCCACCCCCTCAAGCTACAAACCAAATTTGGAGCAACAAAAGAGCGGAAAGGAGAATAAAAAAACAAAGTGGATGTGTGTTGGGTGGAGGTCCTGCAGGTGAGGGTTCAGCCTGTCTCTCTCTCTGTAACCCGCCTGGCTGCAGCTTGCCATGCCACTCACACCAGCACCACAATTTGCATGTGCAAAAAAGCCCTGTGTTGAAGTGCTGCGGCGTCTCTCCCCACCTTCAGCGTGTGGTCGACCCGTCTTGTGATTTGTTTAAGTGCTTATGAAAGCTCCACAAACCCACAGTCTGTCTCTAAAGACCTGATGTGTTGTTTTGACATGTAGTACGTGGCCTTTTTTTTCTTTTTTTTCCAGGCTCCTGGGTTATTTTCCAGGAGATCTCTATGTGCTGGGAGGCGTTAGGAAATGGCACGCAGGTCACAGTTGTCTGCCACGGTTTCTGCCCTCAGTGTTTGTCTTTCTATTTCCATACTCTGATTGCATTTGGATGGAGCCAAATTTAGAGGCAGGTGGTTGGTTTTGAAGGTCATTCGGGGTATTTCAGGAGTACCTGTCCACAAACGTTCACCTGAAAGCCTAAATTTAGGGCAAAGCTTTTAAGACCTGTGTTTTGTGGCCGTCTGTTTTTCGTCCATTTCACATGTTGTAAATTTGACATGAATCGTTCAGTTACAGGGTTTTGAGAGGAGAGGTTTGTGTGTAATCAAATTAAAGAAGCCGTTTGTGAAGACGTATTTTTACTCTGCAGTTTTTACAAGTCTGTTTTCGACCGTGGCATGGTGGTTAAATGTGGACAAAATAAGAACAGAGAGAAAGTCTGTTGTCATGTTTTTCTATACTTACATGGGTTTCTTTAAAATGATTATGGTGGAGAATTAAAGTCAGTCCTTGTTTTTTGTTATTTGGAGAGTTTATGTATTAGGTAGTTCACAGAGTGCTGACATCATGCAAAAACCTTTAAACTTAGTGATTCTGACTGTTTAGTAATATTGGCACTGAATTGTATTTTTTTGAATTGCCACTGAAAGATCACTTTGTCCTTTAACTAGTGGTTCTCAACTCCTTAACTGACACTCGTCACGTTCCAAATATGTTCCTTTGAACTGATTTTAAAGCAGGACGTCATTTAACTATTAATGGTATGATTCTCGTTAATGTTTAGGTCGGCGTGGTTCAGTTTGCATTCGTATTACTACCACTTGAATGACAGAAGAACCTTGTGTGGTTCAACTATCTATCCATTACTTTTAGCAAACTATTTTAACCATTTATCCATTACTTTTATTTCAACTGTTTATTCATTACTTTTAGTTAACTATTTTAGCCATTTATTCATTATTTTTGTCTATTGTAACTGTTGACTTTTAGCCATTTATCCATTACTTTTAGTTTAACAGTTTTTAGCAGTTTCAACTGATTATCCATTATTTAGTTAGCTATTTCATCTGTTTCCTTTCAACTCTCTCTGTTCACTTAACTATTTTTCTTGCACTCTTAGTTACAACCTGTGGTCTTAAAGCTGACTCGGTATGTGAATATATTTCATGAATCAGATCATAATTTCTATTTTATCAAATTACTTTTGCTACTCCACAATATTACCACAGACCCTCTGGTAACTGCTGAAGTACCCTGTGGGGGTACAACTACCCCTGGCTGGGAGTCACTGCTTTATACAACAATATAAATATTCTACAATAAATAAAAGTCTTTCAAAATCAACTGGATAAACTCAAAAACACCTACTGTATTCAATCTGTCTCAAAGATCACATCGTAGAGATGTAAGATCTGCACCGGTATAATGCAGGTTAATGCACTGGTTGGTCGTCCGCCTGGGTTCAAATTATAAATTGGGCATCTCCCTGAAGAAACAGTGCCATTTAATCTCAGCCGGGCCCAGACAAAAACCACTCCTCGGCTATGTAAACAGTTGATTCAAAATACTGGTTTAATTAATCTGCCTTTATGATAATGATTTCATCTGGGCCAATAAATAGTCATTTTTGCGATCCTTTTTTTCCCTCAGTGTAACCCCAATATTATTTCTGCCGTTTAGTTGGAGCTGAAACGGGGGCAAACAGGATGAGCGCGTCATTAACGCCACGCGTCGACACACAGCAACTGGGGGAAAAGTATCCAGTCTGTTAATAAGTAATGACTGCCCGAGATCACAGGAACCTTACGCTACAACAAAACAAGTTAAGCACAAGCTTTGATAATGACTGTTAATAATTCAATATGTGTAATTATCGCTTTACAGGAAAGCACGTTGGCGGCGGCCTGCTGCAGGGGTGGTGGTATGGCAATTAAAAAATGAGAGAGATTGAGGTCAGCGGATCAAGAAGAGTCGCTGACCTTACAGGTGTTGTTACATGAGAAACATGAAGGAAAGAAGCTAGAGCAACACAGGTTTATTTTTGTTCTCTCCTCTTCTGACTGCACAATTGGAACATCCTCACGTCTTCATGTTATGAAAAATACATTTCTTGGTTAATGGGAAACCCTCTTGAACTCTTGGCCTGCGTTGTGATGTGCACAGCTTTTTCTGTGCTGTCTGTGTGTGGTATCTGCGACCTACTACTTCCTCAAATTTGCTTCTCCATTGTCCTTGAGACCTTGATTCGCACTATCCAAATGTCGAGGTTTGCGCATTTGCAACTCAAAACCAGATCAATGGTAAACGTAATCACTCTATTTGTCATCCCCAGATTTGAATTTCACAATGAGTGTGTGGAGAAGAGGACGAGGGAGGTGGAAAAAAAAAAAAGGAAAGATGTCTGACTTCTCTCAAAATCAATGTCTTTCAACAGCCCTCCGCTCCTCTTTGACGGGAAAGGGCATTCACACGCATTTGGCGACCATTGTCAGCAGCAAAATGACTAATCATAACATCATTGATGTGTTAAAAAAACCCGACTACAGACGACAGTACCATTTACAACCTTTGCTCCCATCCAGAGAGAAAGAGTTAATTTGATCATGATGACACCAGTCTCTTTCAAGCCCCTTTTCAGGCCAGAAGCAGCTGGGGCTGGAAGAGCAAGCGATGGGATGAATCCTCCGCAGAGTGAGGGGTGGGGGGTGGGAGAAAAATGACAAGAAGAGTCGTTATTATGGATCCATTTTTGGGACTGAGAGGGGTTTCTGAATTGCCCTGGATTGCGATCCCGCATTCGTTCATTCCTATATAGCCTCTCGGAGCGGCAAATGGGCCTTGGGCCAGTGTGAGGCGCTGGAGCTGGAACAAGAATAAGATCACAATTGCATTTAAAGCCCAGAGAGGGAAAGAAGAGGAGGAGAGACAGAAAGAGGGAGCCTATGAGCCCTAATTGCCAGATGGTGAATATTTTCGCTCCCTTTCAACGGCGCATTAATTGCAGGGCTGCCCGGGGGTTGAGACGTACTGATCAGTGTGGCAGAGGATCCTGACCCTGATTATCCCCCCTCAGACTCCCCCCGCTGGAGAGACAGTGAGCAGGGGAGAGGAGGGGTGAGGTGGGTGGGGTGAAGGGGGTCTGAGAAGGGAGAGGAGGGGAGGTGAGGGGTTTTTGCAACAGTTACTCACCCAATCATTTGCCTATCAAGCCACCTGGGCCTCGACACTTTCTGGTTTCAAGTTGGAAAGGAGGTGACGGTGAGGAGGCAGGGTGGAGGGTCTATTTTGGGGGCAAGAGAAGGGAAAGCTAGAGGGATGTAATGAGGATAGGTAGGGCAGCGAGAGGAGGGGAGGACAGACCACCCCCTCGTCACCCACCTTTCCCTCCTCCTCCTCCTCCTCTCCCAGCCCCTCAGCTCCTCGTTTACATATCTCCAAAAGATGTAATTGAATTAAATAAAGCTTTCCTTCGGGGCAGCTGCCACAGCTGCTGTTTGTGGCATGTCAAAAGGCCCGCCACTTTAAGAGCACTTACATATGCTCCAAATTAGCAGGTCAGATAGGCGGACGCACGATGACAGGGCCGAGGCTGCCAGCGCAACAAGGGGCCCACAGCTGTGAGCAATTCACTGGCAGAGTGGAGGCTCTTTCAGACCCCCTGATTATGAAGGGCAGCAGTGCACGTGCTCATACACACATACACATTAACAGGCGTTTAACTGCACAACACACACACACCTATTCACATGTGTAGACGCAGGGGTCACTGCGGTGTTTAGAGAGAATGAGTGATTTATTAGAGGATGATATGTAATGGTGACCCCGAGGGATCCTTTAACAGAAACACTTAGCATTCAAAAGGGAAATAATGAAAAACAAATCCAGTTGTGTCAAATAAGACTACAGATATTTAGTGTCTGTCAGCACAAACTCCTGCTTTTTAAATCAAGATCAAAAACATAAATTGGTCGCGTGCACAAAATCAAAAAGTGAATGAAGAAACTTCAAGTAGCAAAATAATGAGTTTAAACAAACTTTACTGCTTATATATTATATATGTTAAAACAATGTTTTCTGCATACATTGTTGGTGCTTTACTTCCCACTGTATTCATGTTTGACACACATTATTATCCCCAATGGGACAAATGTTGAGCTCCAAAGTGTTCAATACATACGATTATTTTTTCAGGCATTTCTGGCTTTGAGTGTGACAGCTGCAGAGAGAGAGGGAGAGAGGGGATGACATGCAGCAAAGGGCAAAGGGTCAGAATAACATTAGCATTGCTGTTGCTCTGACAGGAGCTAACTGGCTAACTTGGTAGCAATTGTTAAGCTTGCTAGCTGACTGCGGTGACAACACCCACTGTCATAAGAAGTGACATGAAGAAAAACTGAATTTTCATTTTCAATCATTTTTGGATCATGAGAACAGTAGGTGTAACAAGCTCTGGCTACACCTTTTCGGTCATTGCTCTCTTTTGACATTGATTCATTATTTTGTGGCTGACTATGAACTTGGGTACTGTTTAGTTTCTGTTTTCCAATTAAATTAACATTTTGCATATAACAACACATTTTGCTGTTTTTTTGCAGGCTCTGTTTGAAATGAATCAGACTTGGAATCACCGCTCATAGGTAGTTTAAGTGTGGACAGGCCTCTTTCAGTAAAGACATTTTGAGATGTCACAGCAGGAAAAGCACAGGTGTAAATAAAATTAATGATGGCTAAATTCCATTTAGCTGCTCCAGTTTCAGGGTCCTGGTAGTGTGCATGCTGGCTCACTGACATGGCTTACTGCGACACTTGATCATTAATCTTATTAGTGCTTTTCCTACTATGACAAGTCAAAATGTCTGCTGTAAAAAAGGCCTACTGTCAGCTTTAATTTGAGTATGAGGGTGTTTATAGTCACATCAGATGATCATTGCAGGAAGAGCATTTAAAGGCACATAAAGTAACTGCATGAGTTAAAGTTAAATGAAGTCAAGATATTTTATATTTAGGGTCAAATTCTTTACAGTCAACGACGGTGTGAAGTCTTTGACCCTGCAGACACTTGGTATCGTCCCTGAGGAGGCTCTGCCAGGCCTGCACTGCAGCCATCTTCCGTTCTTTAGAGATCTTTTACCTTTAGGCTAGTCTTAAGCAAATAAAGTACATGTTCAGTTGCACTGAGGTCACGTGACTGACTCAGCCAGTCAAAGATAGTTGCACTGTTAGGCCATAAAAATGCTTCTCATTTGCCTTGTCTGTATGTTTTACGAGCATTGTCCTAAACTTGAGTGACTGTGTATAAATTGAGCTACAAGTCCTCCAGTGCAGAAAATCAGAAGTTCAACCTCACAGTCATCGTTTCATTTCATCCAATCCAATGCGCGCTGTCCACATCCTCAGACTGAACTGTAAATCTGACTGCTGTGTTGTAGCAAACGTTGCTGTTTATTGATGGTTTGGATGTGATGAGCATGTGATGAGGCCTCTTAAAATGATGTCAACACTTTACTTCAGTTATGTATCCAGCGAGACACGCCTGTCATATCGTAATCAACCTTTGTGAACAATCATCTAATGACTTGTCACTCAAGGTCTGCTGGGCAATTATGTTGCATTTGCATGGCAGTGAATGGTGTTTATGACAAATAATCCATGTCCTAATTGCTTGTCTGTTTCCCTTAAGACGTGTACTGCTGATAGGATGTGATTAACTGGAGACTGAAAGCAAAGTTGACACTGATCATACAGGTTATGTTTAGCAGCAGAGGGCGGCCTTTTATAGTTGTCTAAAATACTGGGAACTGCTTTTGTGCGGCTACACATCTTGTGGTTTTGTAGGCGCTCTTAGAATGCCCTAAATATTTTTAAGTTTAAAGTTCAAACTAGATCATCCTTTAGCAATATATATGGTTCACAGTCATGTTGTTGGCCATCTCTAAGGCTGTACATCTTCACTTAACGTCAGCTAGTGCAATAACAAAGTTGGTTGAAGCTTATAATATATAAATAAATAGTCCAGTATTCAGGAGAGAACTGTATGGAAGACAAAAGAGGATGTGTGTAATTACTTCACTGTAATGATAAAACAATTAATGATCAGTGATCACAGAAAAGGTTGCGACAGTTTGCTATTTGAGATGACGAGTTTCTGATCTCAACAAACTGACAATATAAATATTTACCCATTTCGTGCTTCATGATAATCAACCTTTGCACGAGTCAGAGCAATTTGCTTCTTGTCTAACATGTTTACGGTGGTAACGTTGCAGTGGGACAACACAGGAAAAGACTATTAGTTCAAAAGTGTTACAAAACAGTGAGTTGTGCTTTGTTTTTGAGGTGTTTAGATTGTTCAAACTTTCAGCCACAAAGCAATTTCCATGTACTCAGACTGACTGATACAGTAGATGTATTATGACCAGGGGATAATAATTCAGGCCAATCTCCAAAAATTCCCAACAAACAGCTATTTTTTCTGTTTACTGTCTGTGCCACTCACATATCTTTTAGTTTTATTACTACACACAAAAACACACTTCAAGAACATCCAAAATAGTAAAAAAAAAACTACAGGAATCAATATTCATTTGTTCGTTTTGTAACTGGCATTTCCTCAAAGCTCTGACTGGACTCTGGTAGCTCTGAGTAACTGGAGCTGCCTCCACCTGACACGGACCACCGAGGGTTCTCCCGGGGCCCCCGATTGGCCAGTCCCGAGGCTGATTATGCCAAACTTATCCATTTGTTCCAAACTTTGTGAATTGATGATCTGCCATCTTTTGGACAGACGTTAGATGTTGTGGCCCCCTTAGTGCACCTCCAGCCTTTTTGTTGCCATGACCTTGATTTATTTGCTTCAAACCATAACATGAAATGAAATACCTTGTTTGAAGAGTTTTGGCGGTAAACCATAAATTGTGTAGAAATTGAGAGAAATGGGCAAAATAAACCACATTTTTAGAGGAAACATAACGAACTATTGTAAATTTGATGTGTGCAATCTCTCTCTAATTTACATTTTCTCCTCTTTGTACCAGTCAACACACACAGATAAATACATCTGGATGAGAACATGAATCCACGTTACACTTTGCCCCGACTTTATTTTTTATGCTTTTCTGGTATAACAGACAACATCAGCCTTCTCATACCCACAACTTTTGTTTTGGGGTTGTTTCCTGATGTAGACTGATTACATTCTTGTGTAGTTCACTTTGAAGGGGCCTGAAACAGATTTTTAGGAGGTGTTGTTATTTACTACCACACATGTGAGCAGCTTTGTTCTCACCTGGACAATGCAACCCAACACAAAGATTAAACACCTGAGAGTTCAGAAAAGACACACTTTTATCTTTCTATAAAGACTACAGCAGGCCATATCTCAACAAGGTTACGAGTCATCCAGGTCCCCTTTCTGTGTCCTGTTCAATTATAACACATTATTTGACTTCATCTGCAGACTCCTGCAGGAACAATGGCTGTCAAACCCAATTCACAATAAATAAATCCTCTTTGACTGTATATCAGTGGACACCTTCACACTGGGCACTCTGATTCTGAATTTGAGAGCGTTATTGTTTCACGTTGTCCTGTGGCGAGCAGAAAGGCTGTGACTCAGCTGTTTGCATGCAACACAGGAGAATAATGGATGTGAAGGCACACCAAACACGGCCTTTAAAAATGCATGAGCGCCCCCCAAAAACCTCTCTCTCCCTCCACAGAATAGAGCTATCACTGGTGCCTGTTATCTCCCTGAACCCCCAGGTAGAAAATGGTAATGATACCACTTAACATCGCTGCACATATGGAGGGAAAATGGAAATGCCAACAGCACCTCAACTATAAAGCAAATCAAATTGAAATATTAATCCGCTGATTAATATAACATTATGAGAGCCCATTCTCTTTGTTGTTAAACAACAAAGGGTTGCAAAATAAGCAACTGCCTAAGAGGTAAGGGGTTTAAAAGAGTCCCACAGAGGTGCTAAAGCCCCTTTCAAACATCATTACTCTGCATAATGTATTCCCTTCCACAGTGCTGAGATTTGATATTGATGTTTACTCATTTATTTTTTAATTAACGTTCGTTGTTAATGAATTCTTTGATGAGAGGCATTTTGTAAATCATTATCCTTGGAAGAGGAAAAAAGGGATGCATTGCTCTTGCCCCTTATACTCGTGACAGAAGAAAAAATGCTAGGTGTAAGGGGAAATAAGTTGCACATGAGAAGTAGGGTCACTGTTTAAAGTTTGTTTTTTGATGCGTGTATTTTTTTTCCCTCTCGCCTCCCTTGTTGCTGTTTTTCTGATTGCGTCTTCTCTCTGCAGGGATGAGCGTACGGAGCTGACAGGGACCCGTGCAGGAGCTCCGTGTGTGAGAGAGCCGGTGTGGATACTTGGCTAATTACAGGAATATAACTCAAGGCTTTCAGAGAGTCGCTCCAGCGGGGAGGAGGGGTGCAGCTATATCTACGGAGCCCTTGGTGGAACTCTGTCCTTCCCCTCTTTAATATTGATCACTGGGGATCTCTTGGAGGACACAAAGTAGGCTGAGAGGCTGGGAAAGATTGTTAAGACCAACAGTTTACTCTCTCACAAGTGTCACAAACACCAAATTTTTCAATCAAATTTGAATGCTCTGCTGTCCCTCATCTGTCTTGTATAACAACCAGTTTGTACCAGTGTCAGTGATTAGTGGCAGAATGTCTCTTCCAATACTTGCTTCACTGTAGTTTATTTTAAATCAGTCCCACATACATGTCCTGCTAGGAAATTGTTTAAGCCTTTTAAAAAAAAATTAAATTTTCTGTCAAGATGTTCATTATATCAAATATCAAAGCCCTTTTTGATACCAGATGAAAAATAAAATAAAAGAATCATTAGGTATAATAGTTTTCATCGTCACTGGTGGGAATTTCCGTGTGGAATTCCCATTGCGTACGAGATTCTCAGGAAACGTTGCACGCAAATACTAAACAATTCAATTCAATTCAATTCAGTTTTATTTATATAGCGCCACATCATAACAAAGTTATCTCAGGGCACTTTTTCGAATAGAGCAGGTCTAGACCGACTCTTTATATTTACAGAGACACAACAGTTCCCACCATGAGCAAGCACTATGCGACAGTGGCAAGGAAAAACTCCCTTTTAACAGGTAGAAACCTTGAGCAGAACCAGGCTCTGGGTGGGCGGTCATCTGCCTCGACCGGTTGGGTTGAAGGGGGAAGGGGGGAGCGGGAGAGAGAGAGCAGGAGGAAAGAGAAGATACAGCAGCTCAATACAGCATAGATATGGTAATGGCATTGATGTTAACACCAACAGAAACAACACTAAGAGCAACATTATAATAGCAATACTAATAACAGCAACAACAGCAATAGCATCAGCGGGTGCAGAGCAGGAGCACGGGGCAGCAGGCGGCAGCAACCACAGACCCAGACTCCACAGCTCCAGAGGCAGAAACACCTGCAGAAAGCAACAGAAGGGGAGGGAGAGAGAGAGAGAGGAGAGAAAGCACACAACTACGGGAAGAAATGATGCAAAAAACCACAGCCAGTTCCCCAGAAGAGAAGGTTATTTACTGTCTTCTTGATTAAAAACAACGTGACACAATAACTCTGCATTAATTATTACTTTTTTTTAACCTCAACTAAAGTTGTTGTGGCAAACATTTGCCTTCTCTAGTGTTCACCAGCTAGTCGCTAACTTTGTCTGCCATTTGGTGCAGTACAGCATAAAGTGGATTTTATCAGATCTGTTCCACTTAAAACAGCTGCCTGCTGCTGCTGGAAATGAGGCTGATGAGAGCAGTGAAAGTGAATTGAAACAGTAAAATTGCAGAGCAGTAAACACTGAGCTGAAAGACGCTGGAACTCTATAGAGTTGAAAGGAGCTGCAGAGTCACGTGATTATTCTGTGTGGGTTCATCACCATGAGTGACCCCCGTTCACATTACACATAGTAATTTGATCCACTGTTAATATTCAAATGTTGACTAGTGCAGCTTTAAGGATACTAACTGAAAAATCTCTCAACAGAAGATGAAAGATGCTAACCTTTAAAAATGTCACCAGATAGAATACGTAAAACAGGCAGCACTTGCCTTCTGAGGGGTAAGACAGTGAAAACTGATGTTGCAAAATGCTAACATGCTATTTAAAAAAGGTACCCTGTGGAGTTTTTGACCACTAATGATGCTGCTCTACTAACATGCGTATAACCATGCAGGTGACACATGCTCACCTGTCACCACCGATTCACACACTATTACACTGATCAACATCAGAGGCCTGTACTATGAAGTGGGATTTGCGGTTACCGAGAAAACTTCAGGTTCAACTCTGGGTTTTCAGAACTACAACGGTGGTTCACTTCTTGCCGGGGTAAATCGCCATGGTAACTTAGGCTGCACGGCAAACCTGCTCCGGAGCAAGTTATGTTCGAGATGATGGATCAACGTGTACAAAAGCACCACCTACTGACCAATCAATTCTCTTGGAAAATGGCATCACCAATAGAAAAGAAGTGGAGCTCGGTACGTGGATTGTGAGAGGATCTCTTTTTATATGAGAGATAGTTTCTCGTCGGATTGACCGACTTATCTGTGTCATCCTACAGCAGAGACTGACTGAAGCACTAAAGCGTTGTACTTATAAGATATGAATGTAAGCCTATTTACCGCCAAATTATGTTTTTAAATTTTTTATTTGCTCCCAAGTCCGTTTGACACCGCTGTGGTTGCAGCTGAAAGAATCAGGCTAAAATTGTCATACACGCCATAAGAACATCTGAGCAACACATTAACTTAATGGAATACTACTGATGAGACAGTGATATTATAAGCCTGTTTAACTGACGCATTCACACAGTCAGGGTTTTTTTTTTGCCAGCTGTTTTTCCTGCATTCAGCAGCTGCAGCTGTGCTACTTTTAGCCTGGATGATGTTTAAATTCTTCGTATTTTTCTAATATTACAGTTTGCTCTTCGTTTGTAAAGTATGCCGCTCTGCTGCCAGCACACCTGTCATGTTTGTGATTGGTCATATGCTGCAAACACCGCCTCTTTCATGTGAACGCGCTCATGGCTTGTTTGGGAAAACCTGGGTTGATTTATCGAGCTGATAACGAGCGTCGTGTGACTGCTTAGCGGGATCGTGATTGTTAGGCTTAGTGAAGCCAGATAACGAAAAGAGATCCTGGGTATGTTGAACTTGCTTTATAGTACAGGCCTCAGGTGGCAGTAATGCACCAAAACGTAATATGATGCCCAAGCAAAACGCAGGGAAGATGACTGCTAGATGATGTACACATGGATATATGAACAAATCTGGTTTTACAACATTTAGTAAATGTCTTTGCAAATGTTTAATGGGGAGGGAAATGCATCCAGCATGTTTGTTAGACCTGGAGGAGAAACACTAACTGCTTGTTTACAAGAAAACTCTGTAGGGTTCCTTTAAAGCAAAGAGAGAAGAGGTCAGTGGGGAAATGCATCATTTAATGATTTTCCAATATTGACAACAAGATGCAGGAACATGTTGCACAGCATTGTTTAGGGACTGTGGGTATATGATACTATAGTGTGAGATTTGGACCAGTTGGCCACAGATGAGTCTCAAGCCCCCAACCCATCTGGAGCCATCTTGGAGATGAAGCAAAAACCTGGACCTTGTCCATGTCTTGGCAGGGCCGGTCTCGTCTCTACACATACAAGGCTGATCGTCTCTAATCCTACCAAAGAATTAATTGCTTAATTGGATCAAATAGATGTCCCAATAGGTCCTGATGACGTGCGGTAGGTGCATCAAATAATTATGAATCGGATCTATTTGAAAGGACTGTGTGGTTGTTGCATCCCAGTTTCTTGAATGCTGAGAGTTATTTGCGTCTCTGTCACATGATATTAAGACAATCCTAGACAAGTTTCAAATCTTACTTAATATCCATTTGCTCATGTCACAATCTCATTTCAATCATGCAAGCACTTTTTTTTTCAGTTTGCGTCACTTGACGACATTATGCAGTGCTTGTTTTTGAGACAAGAACTATTTTCATGACTTATGGCATTTGCAGTATCTCAAAGATCGCACTGCTGTTTTTCTTCCTTCAAGCCAGTTTTAAATGGAGCCAAACTGCACAGCTTTAAAGGCACATTCATCAAAAAGCGAGTGTGAGTGCACTGCAGATGCTGCCACATTTTCTTTAAAAAAAAAGGGAAAAAAAAAAGATTTCAAGTAGAATTATGGCTTTTCATCAGCCGATAAATTTCACTTGTGATTAATTGCAACACTCACTTTTGGGATCACTTCTACACAAAAGAGCATTTCTGCTTTGTAAAATTCATATAAAAGAAATGCAAATCAATGGTGTTCTTGGCACCAAACATATGCTGCCACAATGCCAACAAGCCTGCCCCTGACAACCCCAGCTGGGGGCTTGTAAGACTTGCTCTTGGCAAAAGACGTTTTTTCCACCCGCTTTGCAAATGATCACCAATTAATACGAACAGCATCCAATTCTAATTTTGCACCTGGTAAGATTGTGAGTATCTTGTAAAGCTCTTCTAAGCTATGGATCCAAATTACTGATGTTTTTTTCCCCGACCCCCTCCCTTTTTGGGATCACAGCAGAAAAGAAAAAAAAAAAGAAAAACGATGGCAAACGTCCATAACCCATCAAGACCAACATCAGTGGAAACCACGAAAATGACCGTTTAGCTCAAAAGGTGTTGTGCTTCAGATGTGAAGAGAGAATTTAGCTGAGGGGGTTTCAAAGGCGAGAAATGCAAGTGTGGGATCTTTTATCCTGATGCAACAATATGATCCTAATACACAAATAGATCTGTAGGAGTAGGACCTTTTCCACTTTCCACAAATATCTGATATGTATTTTATTTTCTTGGATCCACACAACTTTCTCCTTTGTCTAAAAACAAGACCCCGTTTTCCCAGTCTCTTCACTCTGAAACTTTCAGAGAGGTGTAGGAGAGAGAGATTAGGGATGTGTTTATCACTTGGTAACACAGCAGCATCCATCCATGTGATGAATTCCACATATTTCCCAAAGAAATGAAAACTATAACAATTCAAAGGCGTTTCACGTCACTAATTGCTCATCAGAGTTCTTAGCATCTCTCCCTCTCTCTCCATCTCTCACTCCAAAATTGATACTCGCCATACGACTTATGATGGATTGGAAGCTTTAATGAGCTCTTACAAGCAATTAAGTAATCAGGGAACCCTGCTGCTCGGCGCTGGAGCTAGCAAGAGCAGCGACAAACGGAGGCCCATCAGTACTGTAATCAGCACAGGACACAGTCACCGCTGCTCACCACTCCCTAACCAAGGGCAGCAATGGGCAGAGCAGCAGGCTCCCATCTCATGTTATTGTTTTGTCTGCAAATAGTCTGAACTTTGTGACTCTGAGACGTGCTCTTGTTGGAGTCTCCACATCCTGCACGCTTTAATGGAGAGTTACACAGTTGTCGGTGCCTTGTTGGCACGAGACTTAAAACTTTACACACGACACCGACAGCATAAATAAAAAAACACACAAAAAGAAGCAGAAATAAAAGTTCTAGTCAGAAATACTGATAATGCATTGAAGGGTATAGTGGTATTAAATGCACCTCTCAGGTCTTAGTGCCAAACAGAGCAATGACAGACCCACACACCTTTATACTGCAGGAGCAGGAATAGACAACAAGTAACAGGTGTGGAGGCAGGTAATCCTCATTAGGCTCATAAAGAAACACCTGTTTGTGGGAATAAATGTCAAAAACACACAAAAAATACAAAAAAAGGGGGGGGGGAAATGAACCACTTGAAATGCAATCACACGTAATTATCAATTTAAAAAGTTCTTAAACCTGAAAAACTGGAAATCGTCACTTCCCAATTAATTAATTCTTTAGTTGTTTTGTCAGAAGGGAAATATTTTTAGAAAACATGATTTAAAACTAATACAAATCCACTAACCCAAATCTGAAAGTAAACATTTATTGCATTTTCCTCTGTATTTTGATGATCTGAAGACTGAAGTCTCCTGTTTGAATCAAACTGGCTGTAATGTCAGCTCTAATTTGCTTGTTGTACTTAGTTTTTGTTTTCATTATTCTTTAAATATATATTTCTCTCCTGCTATAAAAAAATAACATCTATGAAGGAAGTTTTTGAATAGATTAGAGAAAGTGAGTTCATCCACATGGAGATAACAGTGAATACAGTTTAAAGGAGCCTTAGGATCTTCTTCCGCTGTTAGACGATCACAAACAGATAAAAATGGGACGCTTGCAAAATGATTGTTTTTTATGATGCAGCCTTCTAGCATGTTTTCTCTCTTGCAGCATGCTTTGTGTTTTACTTTCAGCAATAGGCCACATAAAAAATAAAATAAGCATCAAGCAATATTTTTGACATTAACATACATTAAGGAATGTGTTAATATGTTTCACTGTCACATGAACCTATATTATCTATAAATAATAGAGGTTATTTGATGAACATATAACCTCACTGCTAGTGCTTTGCTGGCTAAGAAGTCTAGGTAGTGCCGGCCTACACACCAGCTCCGACGTTATCTAATGAAATAATTCAACATGAAGAAGACATCAATTTAAGCATTAAAATAATAGTTCATCTTTCTGAGAAATACACTTGTTCGCTTTCTCGCCAAGAATTTGATGAGCAGCTCAGCTCAGCTATAGCTTATCCTGATTTTGGCTAATTTGTTTTATCTATTTTATTTAGTTGTTTTAACCACTGTCCGTGTTTTAAGCTTGTGTGATTTTGTGATATTCTTGTTTTTATTCTTATTTTGTATTCAATGCTCTGTTGTTGTTGTTTAAGTTCTAAAGTACTTTTGTCATTTATTTATTTATTTTGCTAGTATATCAAGCACTTTGTAACCTTTGCTTAGAAAAGTACTCTATAAATTAAAAAAGGTCATAATTTTTATTATTATTATCACCTCTCCCATGTCTGTGCATTCACTGTGGCGCTAGAGCCGTTAGGTGGTTAGCTTAGCTTAGCATAAACACTGGAAGCAGAGGGAAACAGCTAGCCTGGCTCTCTCCGAAACGGTTACAGCTTGCAGTTCTGTGTAAAACCACAGCATGTGTGTAGCTTAAACATACAAGATGCAACGTGTTAATTAGTGAGCTTCAGACGTGTTGATCGGCGTATTTGTGAACAGTTGTACTTTCAGGCCAAGAATTTCAATCTCTAATCAATCTCATTTTTATCAGTTGTGTTTTGAATCCGAACAGTTGTTACAGGACAGTTTGAGCTTCTGTGGTAAACAATTCATGTTGTGACAAGGAAAATGAAATCTAAGGATTTGGCGTTCTCAGCTCCGTGCTCACCTGGGGCGTCTGAGCTGGTGAGCTCCACGTTCTCAGCTCCACGTTCTCACCTGGGGCGTCTGAGCTGGTGAGCTCCACGTTCTCAGCTCCGCGTTCTCACCCACCCCGAAGCATGTTGGGCGCCCCAGGGCGGCGTGACACGTCTCCCACACTCCCCGACTCCTCTGAATAATTCTGCCCCGACCATACAGCTCACATCTCGTGCCTTTTTTGGGGGCCTGAGACAACGTGTTTCACATTGAAAGTCAAATATGTTGCTTATTAATAGGACGACTTTGGCGAACGCTACCTGGAGAAATGCCGGAGGCGGGAGCTAGCAGAGAGGGACGCCTACAGTGTGGTGCGCTTTCTCTCTCTTCTGTGCAAAGGGAAAAACAGCTGAGGGTGCAGATTTTTCACCGTTAAACTGGCACAGTTGATGTAGGTGCACACACACACACACACACACACTTTATGGAAATCAGAGAGCCAGGGTGTGTTAGTCAGCCATGCATGAAAAGCACAGAGCTTCGTGTGCTTATTGTACGCGTGTAGAGCTAGAGAAAGAGAGATAAAGGGACCAAAAAGGTCTTTTCTTGATTTGAAATGCAGAGTATAAAACAACAACAACACACAAACACACCTGGCATGTCAGTCAAAACAAGGCCTGATGTTTGGGTGGCAGTGCTATCATTAAAACAGCGCCAGTTATTTTCATTAGCTACCATCTGGTTCATTATATTCCCCCTTTTTCAAACACGGACTCCTCCACTGTACACTTAGTTTGTTTCGTGAAGCTGACTGAAAAAGGCTGCCGACGTCTGCATGTCTCTCTCGGGCTAAACGGAGAGCGAGCTGCACCGCGCCGTGCCGCTAACTTGGCGTCATTTCCTCGGATTCCGTACAGATTGCAGCAGCTAATTATGATCTAATAACTGGCAGACTGTCTGTTTCAATATTATTACAGGAAGAGTAGGTTAAATGAATAGCTCATCATCTGCCCCCTGTATCAGTCATGTTGTTTTAATGATCATAATTCCGCCATTAAATCTTAATAATATGTCAAGATCATAAGGGAGACATGTCAATTTGGGGCTTCAATGAGAATTAAGCCAAGGATTGCTTAAGTTGAGCCTGTGTTTTTTTTTTTTTTCCTGGGAACGCTTGATTTCGTTAGCCGTGTCCTCACACACACACACACACAGAGCAGAACAGGCACAGAGCTGTTTCTGAGTCAATCTGATATTCAAGAAATTAATTTCTATTCCTTGATTGATGTGTTGATGTTGAACAGGAAAGAAGCTGGTGTAAATGTTTTCTAGCTTTGGTATTCTATATAATATTTATTATATCTAAATATGTTCTTTCTCTTGTAGTTATGAGGTTTTTCTTTTTTTTTTCTTTAAGAGAATTTAAAAATGTTCTTTCACTCTTGACCTTGGAAACAGTAGATGACAAAACAGTCTCACCTCAAGGTCCATTTAGTAGCTGTTCTGGAGCTTTCATTTATATCACACAATCTTCCTCAGCAGTTAACACGGAAATGTAGATGTTTATATTCATTTTTACGAGTACTTCAAGGACTTCTTGTCCATGTTGGCTTCAAAGTTGAGTTTCAAAGTCCATTCTTGACCTTGGAAACAGTAATTGAAAAAACCTAAAGGTCCATTTGGTAGCTGTTCTGGAGCTTTAATTTTTATCACACAATCTTCCTCAGCAGTTGATGCAGAAATGGAAATGTTTATATTCATATAAGGACTTCTCGTCCATGTTGGCTTCTATTCTTGACCTTGGAAACAGGAATCTTTCGCATAAAATTTATAATAAACTTGAAATCAAAATTTTTTGTTCAAAATTACACTTTTGAGGGGAATTCAAACAAGAAACCTTAAAAGTGAGGTTTTTTTTAATAAAAAAAAGGCAACATCTGAAGAAAATATTGTGTTAAGTCGAGCCTAAAATGGCAGAGCGTTTGATGCTGGAGGATCATTTCTTGGAAGACTCTTTGGATCCTCTGTTGGAGTCTCGATTACAGCACATTAAACTTTGAAAGGCCTCCAAGGACCTGGAGTATAGGCATTTTTTGGATGGACTTCTAGAGTCTCTTAAAAAAGAAAAGAAAATCGTTGCTTTGAGGTACAAACCTGTATTCACTCTTCCCTCAAGGTTTTTTGTTTGTGAGGTAGAGACAGTCGCTGCATACATCTCCCAGCTAAGAATAGCTGCAGGAGAGGGGAGAAAGCTGCAAAGTGAGGCAACACGAAAGGCAGAGAGAGATAGAGAGAGAGCGAAGGGGGAGAAAAAAGAGGAAGTGGGCGACAGAGAAAAAAAATAACTCAGGAGGGAGTGTGAATGAGACAATGGCTCTGTCAAGGAGTCAAACGAAGTAAACATCATCCGGCCGTGACTCGGTTTGGCTCGGGACTAAACACGACACTGGGACGATCAATCTAAATCAATCAAGACTTGTCTGAGGGGGTGGTGTATGTGTGTGTGTGTGTGTAGACAGGCGTGGGTGGTATCATTGCGGTGACGGGGTGTACCCTGTCCCGAGGTCACTGCTCTGGTCAGAGAGAGTGGAAATACATGTATATATATCTGTGTGTGTGTGTGTGTGTGTGTGTGTGTGAATGAGTCTATTGAGGGAGTTAATAAAAGAGCATTGTGTGTGTGTGTGTGTGTGTGTGTGTGTGTAGGGGTTGTATTCTGTAGTTGTAGTAAATCGAACAGCCGCTGATGGGGGAGAGGAAACTCACACAGGAAGTTCACTCTACATTGTTTGAGTTCATTCTTAGTGTCATTGAATTATATCCATATAGGATGATTTGTCCAATGCCTATCTGTCTGTCTGTCTGTCTATCAATCTCAGACCATCAGCGACCAAACAACCCCCGCTGTTGAAGTGGACACCTAAAATAGAGCGCTGGCAAAAAATCACAATGTCGCTTCACATGCTCTAATGCCAGTTGATCAATAGTAATTACCTACCTGTGGACCTGGCTAGTGGAGCTCCTGAGGCTCATGGGGGTTTCACTATAGACAGCTCACAATCCAGTCCCAGGTAACTCCATAGGACAGACCTTTTAATTGCTTTGTTCACTGTGAGTAATTGAGGGTCGGAGCGCAGTTGCCACGAGGAGTGTGACTTCACTTGGCCTTCGTTTAATTATTCCCGTAACACGAACCTTCTGCCTTTAATTTTCACTTTGCGCGCGGCATCGCGAGGTGCGAACACAACTGGAAAATGTAGGTTGGTTACTGTATATGGCATGCTGAGCCAGATGCACTACAGACACAGCCATATGGATAGGCAGAGACGTGTTTCTGTGTTTTTTCCTCATCGTGGAGGAACATATTGCCAGACATTCGATGCATCTTTTTAGCACAGCAACTGTCCCACAGCTCTGATTTGATCTCATCCTGCGCCAGGCCCCAAACCAGATACGTAGAACTGTATCAATATAGTTTAATTAGCATACTGATTAATCAACTGGTTAATTAGACAAATTTCCTATAGGCTGATTACGCCTCCCGGACCTCTTGGTGTGAAGACATATAGAGTGAATGAGTAATGTAATTATTCTGACTGTCAGACGAGGCAAGGTAAGATTTTTTTTTTTGTATGACACTGTTCAAACAGAAAGGCAGTTCAGAGTGACAAAGATACGGAATAAAACATGGAAATCCCTGAGCTTGACTCCAGTAGAAACAGCACGTGTGCATAACAATATACATACACACTCACAGCGCTGTAAGGCTGCTGGATGTGCACACTGAATGCCTTTGTTCAAACACTCAAAACGAGCTGTTTTTATCATGTTGATACCGGAAAATCCAGAATTATGATTAATGATATTTTATTTGTTTTTAATGCCAACGTTTTTATGGTTAAAGGTCCACCCAGACATGTTTTAAGACATATAAAAATGCTCATTCAATAAACCTAATTATCTATTCCTTCCCCCTCATTGAAAAATCCAGAATCTATGAATATGCAAATATAATTCATTTCAAAAGTTTAACTGCAGGACATAAGATGTCTCCTGCTTCACTGAAAAGTCCTTTCTCTGTGTGTGAGTGTGCTTCAGGTTTCCACATCAGACTCGTGTAAGTTGAATATTGGACCATGATTGGCTCCAATGCTCCTACGTCCACGTCTTAAACTGAGGTTTAAGGTCACCTCAGAGAAACTTTTCCCCTTTAGCAGCCTGCTAGTGTCAAACTCTGCACACACATCATTCTGCAAACACGTTTGTGGGGGTAACCCTAAGCTTTGGGAATGATCATGGTTAGGGTTAGGCAACTAAAACACTTTGGGGGGAAAGTGTGCTTCCGGTTAATAAAAAAAGGCAACCGTTAATTGTGTGTGTGTGTGAACTCCGGCCTCCTGCACGAAAGTCGCTCTCACTAGATGCCACCCTTACTTTCCACCTCACACTACTTCTTGCATTGGTACAGAGTGGTGGCATTGGTGTGGATTTGTACATAATGACGTAATTTAAAAAGGGATACCAGGCTGTTTTTTTATATCTGACAAGCGATCTCTTGTGGTCATGCAAATAATGACCGTTACCTCAACAGTCAAAGCAAAGCTGGAAGTAGCATGATGCTGTTAATGCTCTGCAGAAACTGGGTCTAGAAGAGGTCATTGTGAAGTCCTAAACCTATGCTGCTCTCTATGCTCTCTATGCTTGCTATGAGAGTGATCACTTTTAAATATAATAATTATTGGTTATTGGTCGTGGTATCAGCCTTTAAAAACCCACATCTAACCATTTCCAGCCATTATTGAGCTTCTTCCACTTTCCCTCTACATGAGAGAGGTAATCTGAGATGACGCTGTAATTTGTATCAAAATATTATTTTGTTGTACAGCAAAACACTAGAAAAATGCACTTTTCTCTTTACTGCTAAAGCTTTCAAGACGGAAATGTCTGCACTTCAGGATGCAGCATAGACAGTCAACAAGGGAAAAGACTTAATGTCCCTCGGTACGTTCTCTTGATCTCTTCATGCTCGTGCTTGGGATGAGAATATTAGGGATAATATTATGAGTTTCACAGGCCCAATATTAAAAAAAGTCTCACTCCAGGTGTTATCCTGATCCATAACCTGTAAAATAACCTCAGTATTCAACAGTACAACTTGAACTCCTCCCTGTGCTCGCGGCCTCTGTTTGTCCTGTAACCCACGCCTGCAGCAGCGAGGCGGAGCGGGTGCTGCCGTGAGGTGCGATGGGTGCCGGCGCTGGCACTCCCAGACTTGGGTGGCCGTGCAACAGTATCTGCAGGCTGCCGTCCTTCTGTTCGCGGAGCATCTGAAGAAAGCAAACTGCACTGTTGCTCACACTCCCCGATCCCGTTGTTGTCATTGGCCGGCAGCCACCAATAGTGAGCCAACTGAGTTAACAGACACTTCCGCTCGGCACATAAGGAACCATCTGTTTTAAAAGCTAGAAATAAATAAATAAAGAGCTCCCTCTCTCCCTCTCCCTCTTGTGCTTCCTCTCTCCCCCACTTTCTCCTTCCACCACGAGTCTACAGTATGCAGAGCTCTTCTATTATCCTGCACCTCACTCTTCATCATATGCAATCTGCAGCCAGCTACGAAAAATTACTGCTGTGACTTTATTGAATCTCTCCTGCCCTGTACTGGCCTTTCAAATTGTGCCGGGGTGAGAAACTAACCAATTTCTTATTTGAGAAAACTATTTTATTCCATCTGTTTTCATAACTAAATTGTCAATTTGTTTTTTTGGCCTTGACCGCCTGCTCAAAATGCATCATCAAATGTGGTATCGCAGCAGTTATCGCACACAAAACTCATTTGTAATTTATTGGACATTAGCAAGGTCAGAATCATATTGAAGCCTGATGTTTGTAACATCTTGAAAATCACGGTTGCGCGCCCGGCTTGGCTGCACCGAGCTCCTCAGACATGCCAGCTTGTAGCTAAATAAATATTGGCTGAGGGGCATTTGAAAAAACATATTGTCCTGGCTCAGCACTCGGTCCCCCTGCCCTCTGTTGCCAAAACAAGGCGACGGGGGTCCAGAGCAGAATCTCTTCTCACATGAGCGGTTTGGTAATGGTCAGCTCGCTGCCATGGGCCTGCTCCTGCAGCCTTTGTGTCTGTGCTCGCAGGTCCTCGAGTGTAATGTATTTACTCGGCTCTTCGTCGCGTGGCTTGCGGAGAGTGCTCCTGGAGGCGTGCCATTTGCGCTATCACACTACGCCTTTGTTTCTCATGCGGCTTACGAGAAGAAGGGTGTGCTTGTCCTGTGTGTTTTGCAGGTTTTGTGATAGCCAGAGATATCTTTGTCACTTCTATTTATGACGTGTTTTGAGATAGAGCCTTAAATATGACTGTTTACCACAGCAGGGTTTATTTTTCTGGTGTTTTTAGTGACTGTGAGCTCCTTCTGTATGTTGACAATTGTTTATTATCTTAGTTTGTATGTCTTTACTGGACATGTGATCTAATTTAAGGCCAAGGCGTGATGCTTTTATGGTTTTCAAAATTACCTCATGCAATATCATGCAGGGAAACAGCAGTTATACTGTGTTATCTTGATGACGTCCCAAATCCACTCTAATCTCTTGTACAAACTCACAAATCATCATAGAAAGAGTCCTGTTTAAAGTCCAATACTTCTGAGCACGCGTTTCTTTTTTTACTTCTTTTCCCCAGCTTTCCTCACATTAGTCTTTATGGTTCAACTTGCAGAATAACTTTAAGAAAAACATTACTAAAACATTACTGCCTGCATTCAATTTAACCGGTGAACACCCCCATGAATTCCTCTCTCCAAGAAATTAAGGTGTATCGTAACAAGTGCATTATTTAGTAGATTTGAAATGGCTGCCACATATTTGCAGGGAAAGAATTAATATGCCCGTGGAAACGAAAGCAAGAAGAAGAAATCTACTGAAAATAATTAATTATCAGAGCCTATTTCTAGTCCTCCTCTTAAGCCTATTTAAAGGGCATTAGGTATTATGAATGTGAGGTGGTCTAAATTTACCCCTGTGATATCTATCTTCATCTGACTACATTAGTATACTTTTCCAGGCTCTGCAGGCTCCTCGCTTGCTATTTAAATCACATTGCATGACTCTGAAATCCAGACTCATCTGTTTTTCTTTTTGCGTCCTTATTTCACACACAGATATCTTTCTCCTCCCACCAAGATTAATCTAATAAGGTTTACAATCAAGACTTACACACCTGAAACTGTTCAAAAAAAAAAAAAGAAAGATAAATCTGGCGTAAGTATTTGGTGAAAGGCGCCCGTAAGTGACTTCAAGAAATGAATTATGTATATGCTAAAGAGAACTCATTTGGGAATTAAGGAGGATAAGTAGCAGTCCATTTTGTGCCTGTTAGGGGCCCTCTCGGAGCTACAGTGACTGCATTAGGGAGAGCTAATGGGCCCTGGGAGGGGGCGAGTGTGGGGCTGAGAGGTGGAGGGGTGGGGGGTTGGGCCCTATGCCGCCCAAGGTCTCCGGGCCCCAGTGACAGATGGTTGGCCACCTCACTGGGTGGCTGTGGCTACAAGGTCTGTCGTGAGGCTGATCTGCAGCGTTTGACAGCGTCGCAAAAGATCAAACGACATTGTGGAAGGTGAGGAGACGGGTGGCGTGCCAGGCCAGAGCAGGAGAGCCGGGGTTAGGGCTCCACCGGTTTGGGAGTTTTGGAGGAAGTTGCCAACACTGATATTTTTAGACCTAACTCACTGATATTTGGTGCTTTTGTTCCGTAGCTGGAAAGTCACACAAATTACTGAAAAAGCTCACGAGTACTGGCATTGTTTCTGACCAAACTGTTCTTTGGAAAGCTTCTGAAACAGAATACAGAGCATCCCAGGACACTAAAAGTCTGCACTAGGAGCCAGACAATAACTAAATGAATATATAGGCTTTTATGAAACACCTGATACTCAGTCAGTCCATGTAATCCAGCGTAAATCTGATGCAGCTTCCTCCGTGACCACAGTCCATGTCGAACCTCCCCTACAACTTCATTCCCTTTGTAACCTTTTATTTATTCATCAATAATGTTTCTTGTTAATTAATTCCTGATTTAAAGGCAGTGGTGCATCTCAGGGATTCTCCTCCACTGACTAAATGTTGTAAAGAGCTGCTAACCTGACCAGATTTCATGGCTTTAATTGAGCATTTTAGTGTCCCATGATGTAAATACAGTTTCAGATGAGATGGAATAATTGGAATAATTTTTTTCAAGGAAAACTAATTTTTATTTGGTCTGGGTTTTATGAGGAGTTGTGCAGATGTTTGTGAAATACTGTGTTTGATCTAACAATAAGATTAAAACCTCATTATTATAACTTTGTCTTGGTTGAAGTGTTTTTCTCTGTTACAGTGTGTTGGATAAACCACACGAACTGCATTCACTGCAAAAACATAATTTCATACGCTGCATACCAAAAAAATATGGTTACTAAGAAAGATGCATGTATATCGCATCTAAAAATATTGGTATTGTGAGTAAAATGCTTTAATGCTAATTCAGTTTAATCAGGAAACATGGGACAAATTAGTGCCTATAAATGTGTCAAAGAAAAGACAAAAGAGTGCAGGTGTCACAGGCTGTTTTTATTTAACTGTTAGGTCAGAAAGAAACGCAGCAGCGAGCAACATGAGTGGCCAATATCCAATTTTTCATTAAAGTGAAGTAGCCGCACACTGTGTTCCCATTTTTTTAATTTTTTTTATTAAGACGCCAACATTACAGCAAACAGCTTTCATCAGGTTTCATCACGCTCTGATGAAAGCTAGTTTGCACAACCGTCGGTGTCTTTATAAAGTCACAGAAATGAGAACATCACGTGCGGATATACTTCACTTAAATGGAATAATTTGTTTGCCTTAGCTGGCACCTACATGTTGCCTGAGGTGAGTTTGTCTCCAGAGATGTGCATCAGCCGCAAGTTTGTGTCGGTCTGTCATGAGGTTTTCTCAAATCTCATTACAATAACGAAGGAAGGCAATTCAAAGCAGCTTTACATGAAGCCTTTATGTACTGTATGTTCTTCTACCAGTGTAGTTCTGTTTGCAGTAATATTGTCTCCTGACCACTTCAATGGGTTTCATGAGGAGTTGTCTAAATGTGTGTAAATGTCCAAAACTAGCATGATTTGATCAAAAAACATGCTACGAAGAATTTAAAAAACTGCTTATTAACAATAACTTAATTATCTTTCCCGCCTCTCATTTTGTCTCTACCCGACTGTCCATCTTTAGCTCGATTTTTCTGACTGTTTACCTGTCTATCTGTTCGTCCCCCTTTCTGTCTGTCTGTTACTGTCCCTGTCTGTCAAAATATGTGTATAAGTCACTAATGGTTTGGAGGGTGGCAAGGTGGCAGGGAGAGGGCGGTAAGGGAACAAGGGAAGGGGGTAAGGTAGGAGCAGCGACTTCACCTGTGTCTGTAATATGTGCAAAAGCTTAAATAAAAAACAAAACAAGCAATAAACCCTGTCTTTGTTGGAGTGTTTTCTCCATTGCAGTGCAGCTCAGGCTCTGGACATCCTGCATTACACAATAACGTTTCATCGCTCATCTAATGTACCAACATTTTGACAAACGAAAGGCATAAAAGTGTTTTTACGCGTGTCTGTGAAACTAAAGACTTGATAAATCCCCATTCAAAAACTAGCACGGCATCAATTCCCCACCACCAATGCCCCCGCGGGCACAGGAGACCGGGCCCGTCAGGCGATTAGCCTGTCTTACATTCCTGGTGATCGGATTAGACGATTCCCACAGTCTAGTCTGAAACTACTCCCGACCCGCAGCTCCGGAGAGCATCTCAATATCCAATTTCACAGCTTTCTAAACCTGGATCACGGAGGCTATTTATTACTGTCACAGGCTTTTGTGTTGGGGGGGGGGGGGCAGCAGCTTTTGTGTTTCATCTGCTCCGGAGCAGGAAGATGATCAACAAGAGAGTAAAAAGTGTAATGAGTGAGGAACCAGTGGCGTTGCCTGAAACCCCCTGTTAAATTAGACCACGACGACGCTTGTTGCAGCAGTCAGCAGCTTCTCTGGGACCTTTGATCCGCACGCTGGAGTGACTGCTGCTGAAGACAATTATGACCCCGGCGTGTGTGTGTCCTGCAGCACACTGTAGTGTGTTCTGTAATTGACAAAAAAAAAGTAGAAAATAAAAAGAAATGAAAAAGAAAAAAGAAAAACGTTGACTTGAGTCTGGGATTTGGGAATCGGAACTTCTGAAGAAAATGGGGATGTTTTGGGGAAGTTTTCAATTACAACTCAGAATTGTGTTCAGAGTACAGTAAAATAGAGTCCACTAAGACTAATGTAGCCGTAGTGCTGGCTGGCTGGCCAAAGTCTCCTCAATAATAAAACCATTTATAAGGCAGTCTTAAACTGGACCAGCAGCTGTAATAGGGGCCTCCATTATAGAGGCTTTATAATTTCCCTGCTTTTTCCTTTTAGAGCCTCTGTTGTTCCTCTGAATTACCCCTGAATGATTTATGCTCACTGGTCTGGCCACTGATAGACCCTGGCAACACAGATAGAAACACACTTAGGGCTTTTTGGTGTGTAAACACACTGTATTAAAAGCCAACTTGTTCCAAACAGCCAAACACATTTGCCATGGCGGGGGCCGCTCGGTGTCATTTCGCTCGTCAAACACCGCAGTGTCACAGCCAATCAGGGGACTCCACGGGCAACACAAGCCATTTAACCTGAGCAAACACAGTGTGTCACGAAGCCCGAGGATGACTTAAGAGCCTGAGCAAACACTGGCGAGAGCCATCGGGCACGAATCAAGGCGGCCCGGCTGAGGACAAGTCACTCTCGTAATGGGTTTGTGATGACTCAAGATCGAGCGGCCATCTGTTTGTTACAGTGGGGGAGGACCACAATTCGCAGTTCAGATACACAGAATATTAGCCGGTAGTGCAGCAGAGGAGGGGAGGATTTGGCCGGTGGCACAGGATGTGAAGCATATGTCCATAAATGGTAAATATGTTGATAGCTGAGGCCCTGCTCCCCTGAACTGGGGCCAGATAACAGGATTTGCATGGTGATTTTCAGCCTCAGTGACACAACATCTTCAAAAGGTGTAAGACAAGCAATCCCGCAAGTGACCTTAAGACTCTTCCCTACAAACAGGTGTAAAGTGCTGCAGTGCCCCACCGGCAACTCACATGAAAAAAACAACAACTAAAAGCTCACCACATATTTAAAGCACCGAGGCGTTTTGCATGGGATTTCAATGACGTGAGTTTGAATAAACCGCAGTCGTTCGTGTCCGGTCTGTAACCGTGAAGTTCATTTGAACAGCAAAAGTCAAACCACATGCAGCCTCGGAGGCCAAAACCGGTTTGCCTCACACATGGCCGTGACCCGGACTTTAGAAAGAGTCAAGTCCCCCTAATGTAGCCCCCCCCCTTATAAACCCTGACCAGACAGCTACTAGAAAGCAGGGGTGGAATAAATACTCAGATCCTTTACGTAAGTAAAAATAATGTAAAAATACTTTATTCTAAGTTAAAGTCCTGCATTCAAAATGTTACTTACTAAAAGTACTGTATGTAAGTATTACCAGCAAAATATACTTAAAGTTTTAAAGTACTCATTAAACAGGCAAAATGGCCTCTGAGTAACATTATTATAATATTGGATTATTATTACTGATGCATTCACATGTAAGCAGCATATTAACGTTAATTTTACACATTTTATACACTATTGGGTGGTTTAATTTACTGTATAACAATGCAGTGTATTTTATATGCACGTTAAAGGTTTTTTAAATTCTTAATCTGGAAAGTAGTAACTGTAGCCTTTAAGTAAATGTAGTGGAGTAAAAAGTACAATATTTGCCACTGAAATGTTGTGGAGTCGAAGTGTAAAGTAGCAAAAAAATGTAAATACTTAACTAAAGTACCTCAGAATTGAACTTAAGTACAGTACAGAGAGTAAATGTAAATTTTATAGTAAATTGTACTGCTAGAGAGTCTGTTTGATTTTTCATGTTATTCAGTTAACTGTTAAATTATATTTTCTTAATTTCATGAAGGTTTAAGCGTTCTTCACATAATACCAGCTATTTCATTAGCCTAAATGGACTCAAATCTAAATATAATATACAGTAAACAGCATGTAAAATAGCTACCATATTTAAGTTTCAAATGTGGAAAGTAAAAGCCCTGTTCAGATGCCTAAAATCACCCAAATTACCCCTCAGAAACACAGAGGATGTGAGCAGTTTCTTGTCCTCGCACCTGAGAGGAAACAGTGCTTTTGAAATTAGAGAACAAAATGTGAGGACTTCCTTTAAAATAATACTTAGATTTTGTTGTTTGTTACAACCTTCTATGCGCTGGGCAACTTTTCATAATGCACTTAGAGTAATATTATGTGTGTGCTACTTTGTCACTGGTGAACAGGCGGGTTATTACTATACGGCTTGTTGCCATTTTAGAGGGAAAACCCAAATTAGAAGTGTCATTCATCATATTAAAAGCCTTACTGCTGTTTTTCGGGTTTGAACATGTCGGATTAGATGTTGTTAAATATCCTCAGGGAAGCAATCAGGTGTTTAAAGTTAAGGGCAATTCCCTGCACTAGACAATCAATAAAAAAATCTAAGAGTGGGGACTGTAATAGGGTTGGCTTGTAACCTGCTCTGACAAATTAAGGCAAGTAGTGTTTTTTCATTACTTACACATCCGTTTTCATTTTTCCCATCAGTGGAACCAATTAAACAATGCTTCCTTAAATTAGTCATTGATTTTTAGCAGTAGTGACACTTTGCAGAAGGAAATAATAACTTTAAGGGAGTGTTCCTGTTTTGTTTTTTTCATTACTGCCAGTCTTGTAAGAAATCACCAGAAACAAAAAGGACAGAAACAATTCACCTACATGAAAAAGTGCTGTCTTAAATTAGCCATTGATTTTTTTTCCCCCCTCAGGTGTCACTTTGGTTAAATGCTTTGTGGTTGGGGGTTTTCTCTCCAACCTGGAAATTGACAAGAGTCCATAATCTATTAGTCTTCACACACACACACACACACACACACACACACACACACGTTTGCTTGGTTGCTCTAGTGTTTTTTTCACTTGCAGTATGTAAATTTATGACCTAAAACTCTTTTCTGCCAAGATAAATGTAAAGTTTGAGCGTGGAAATCACATTTGTCTATCATTTGCAAGCAACAGGAAACACCGCCAAGAGAAGAGACACTACAGCTCTTAACAAAACTTTTATGTAAGGATTAATTACGTCTGAAAAGTGGCGATAGCATTGTTTTTCAGAACTATTTTATTACAGAGTTTTCGCTATTGCCGATCCCACTCCCACACATGTGAACCCTCGAGAAACAAAACTCAGACTGACCAGATTCTTTTTTTTAATGCTCAAATTGAACAAAAACAAAATAATAAAAAAAAACAAAGTCAAAATGAAAAAAAAACAGAGAGAGAAACCCGGAATAGCAGACCACAACTGCCGCGCTTCTTTTTTTCTTCTTCTTCTTCTTCTTCTTGAGACAAAAAAATACACATAGAATTTGAAGCAGCAACAAAATGTGCAGTTACCTGATTATACAATGGAACAATATTTTTTGTTATAACATGAATTTTTTTGTCATCACATTATAAAACTCTTATACCTTTTTCTGTTTTTTGTTTGTTTTTGTTTTTGTTTTGTTTTACCAAAAAGCAACCCTATTAATGGCAACGCAACAGGTTTTAAGCAAAATATACACCTCATGTTCACCTGGAACAAAACAAAAAAATAATCAGGGAAATATTTGACTTTGATTTTTTCTTTTCTTTTCTTTTTTTTTTTTTTTAGCTTTTTATTGTTTAAGCCGATAAAGTCACTTCTGTCTTTTTTTATTTGGGGATGCAAATAATATCCTGAATGTGTTGATTGATTGATTGCTGTGTCCACTTTAACTGTACATACACTTTCACCTGTTATTAATTGAAAAACTGAACACCTGAATGACAAACGAATGATTTGATGTTTCAGAATACAAAGGAAAACTGCTGTTTACAGTGGATGAGTTATTTTACAGCGGCCTGCGGCTTTATTGATTATCCTAAACACGGGGCCGTTCACATGTGATGCAGAGAGAGTATCTTCATCGGTACAAGTCTGATCTTTACTGACCCACGAGGTCTTTCAGCCGTCGAGAGAGCGATCCACTGGAGTTTATGTCGTCACAGCAAAAACACCTACATGATGAGATCTACAGTTTGATTGGACGAGGGACAGAGGTCACTGACAGACAGAGGTGCTGTGCTCAAACTGGCGGTGAGGCAGTTCTCACTGATGGCAGCTAAAATGTCTCTTTTATTATCACATTACTTTTTTCAAGTCTATAATCACTTCACCAATAAAAGTATCGTTACAATACGTTGCCAGTATGCACTTAAAATGAGCGTGAAAGTACAGGATGGCCGTTTGAGGACAAACTAAAGGAGAGTCAGACAAAAGTGATCATCCTCCGATTTGCTGCACGTGTGCAGACGAGACTGTCGAGTCTTTAAGAGTCAGTCCTTGGGTGGCCACGAATTCGCCGTTGAGTCCTGTCTCACCAGGGCGCCACATGCTCCGAATAATAAGAATAAAAAAACAAAAACAACAAACAGAATGATTCCCACTTTAACGTACAAACATAAACAGCGGTAAAAAGCCAACCACATAGCTAGCCCCTGGCAGGTTAACACCATTCCTGTCCATAAAGTGCACTCTCCATCCTGCTGTGCGGCCTGGACGTCAGAAAGACAAGAGCAAAAAAAGAGGATGTGTGTGTGTTCATGTGAAAGAGAGAGAAGGGAAGCTCCGCGGCGCGTGTGTGTGTGTGTTCAGTCTTATTCCCGGAGCGACTGTGAATTAGAGTTCATGACAGTCTCAGGTGAATGGACGGCGGAGGCGGGGGTGGGGGGGTTTGTGTGTGAGGGGCTGACATTAATAAACGTAGCCCTCGCTGTAGGGGTGCGGCTGGCAGTAGGGCCCCTCCTGTACGTAGGCCATGTTTTCGTCAAAGTGCGACAGCGGCACTGTGTCCTCCTCGTTGATCTGCCGCTCCATGTCCGTCTTCAGCACCGGCCGCTGATTGTCGGGAAACGCCATGGAGAACAAGGCCTCAGGGTCGCACACGAACTTGTAGACGTATCTCTCGCCGGCCACCTGGGCAGAGGCGGACAGGATGAGGTGGAGAGGAGAGAAAATAAATGAGTGGGACATTTTGGTTTGGACTTTTGGTGGCAAAAATGTCTAACTTTGAGAAACGCACGACACAGCGAGGTGCAGGCCTGTGTGAGCTGTGAGTCCATCACACTTAAAAGTGATAAATCAACATAGATACCAAGTATACAAAACATTATCATCATCCTTTTCTTAAAAAAAAAAACTAAAAAACTATTTACAAAATACCAAATGTACAAGAAAAATACATAAATTACAACCATTTTTTCAGAAAAATCTCTGGGTCAGTGGGTAAAAAAGTTTAATATCCATTTGTCAATACAAGGAAACAAGTTCTTATTTTTTCAACACTTGTATACTCAGATCTCTTAATGTTTATGGCTAACGCTGACTAATTTCAAAGTCAATCCACAAAAACGGCTTCAAGTCAAGTCAACGCGTTGCAGTTGTGCGAGGTGTTCTAAGCGTAACATCTCTTAGAGGCAGATATAATCTCAGAGTGTTTTCTTTTATGAGTTCCTTCTTTCAAGAAATTTCATTTAAGTTTTGCCTGGTTGCTAACTTGCCCGCCTAAACGCTGTAATTCTTCAGCTCCACACACACTGAGGTTTAACCACACTACATACTAACTCTAAGCAGGTTTTGAGTGTGTAGTGTGTTCACACAGGAAAAGCTGCTAAATAAGGATGGTGTTATGGATGTGCACTATTCACCCACAATGCACTGCACAAAGGAAGTCCTGGAGCTGCTCACAGCTGGAAAGAATTAAAACTAATTGTGGATGGTGGCTTAACACCTCAGAATACACAAAAGAATACTTTTAATTTTTTGGGAAAACATTTAGCTGCCTCTTTGTTAAGTTTAACTGACAGTGACATTTTAAATTTAGTTTGATTGACGTTCGATGGAAGTATTGTATCATTTCCTGTTGCTATACAACAGATGATTTCTTGTACACTAACTGCAAAAACAGTCTGCCATCATGAACCAGGAAATCTCTCCAATCATCCAATCATGTCCATAACACGGAAGGGCTCCGAATGAGACATTTTTCAACAATAAAATGTGCACAAACAAGGTTTCAGTGCCTTGATCTTGATCAGGTTCACCATTTCTGAGATGCTCCACCTCCTTTTATAAGCTATCTTTGGAGAGGAGTTAGGACACGCCCCTCCCTTAACACAGGTGGTATCAATCAGGCTATTATTGTGCATGAGCCAAGATCTATCTGAGTAAAGCTGAGCAGAAATTTAGATCTTTAATGTTGTAGACGTTCTTTTCTTTTTATTACTGGTATATATTCTCTGTCTTCTGAGATTTTTTTACCTTTTGCATGATTCCCTTCTCGTAGTAGTAGCGCAACGATCGGCTGAGTTTGTCGTAATTCATCGCCGGTCGATTCTTCTGTATCCCCCACCGACGTGCCACCTTTGGTACCACACAGATAAACAACCCGGAGACAGTCAGTAAACACAAACAGAGAGCAGGATGCCAAAATGCAGGCGTATCAAACACAAACACGCACGGTCGACCTGATTTCCTGACAAGACCGTCGCGGCAGCTGAAATGTTAAACAAACTTATTAATCCATATTTTCCTAATAACAGTAATTAGAGTGCGTCCAGCCTGAGCAGACCTGACCAGGGATGTGTTCATTAGGAGCTTGTCACACACCCAGCGGAGGAGGCAGCAGATGTTACAGCACCTGTCTACCAGACCACCCACCACCCGGCCTCGCAGCCCAAACCCACAGCCCCACAGCGCTCTCGTCAGCTTCTCCTCTCTCTGCACTTTTTACTCCATTTCTCACTTCTCCTCTCTTCCCTTCCTCTTTTCTCGCTGACATGCTACACCTGCCCGGTGAAAAGGCAGAAGCCGCTAGCTAACGTTTGTCTGCGGCGTCCCAAAGAGTGCGTTTGGTCACCTGATGGCATGAATGGGCCCCCCTGTTAGCTGCAGCTGGCCCATGCATCTAGACGCTGTCGGGCTGCGTGGACCGCTGCCAGCTTCCCCCCCTCTATCTCCCCCGCTCTACACTCCCAGCCCCCCCGCCTGCACCCTGCATCCTTCTCCATCCCCCAACAGTGAGCAACAGTGACTGAGCCCCACTGTGTATGATGTGGGCGCACACAGACCCGGCCTCTGTTTCCATTTCAAAAGGCCCAACCGTCAACATGGGTTATATTTTTAGGAATATGTCCTGTGAAATATTTAGCAGGGTCTGGCCTTAAGGGTCAGCTGGATGGATGTGGCTGAGTACAAGATAAATAAAAAAAAAACTATTATGGCAAACCCAGGCTTGATTTGACCACTTAAAGAGCAGAGGACATTATTTATTACACTTCAAATGTTGACCTTTGACATCGTCTAATATTCTTTTTTCCTCACTTACTGGCAAATTTAGCTTCGACACACTGAAAATCCACAGTTTCCACCAGGCAAAGATATGAACATAACATATTGTAACTCAATTAATCTGCTGGTTATTTTAGTTTTAACTGGATTAGTCTTTTTATATTTCTATAAAATGTCAGGAAACAGTGAAAAATGTCCATCATGGTTTCCCAAGTTCACATCTTCATGTCGCTTGTTTTATCAGACCAACAGCTCAAAACCTAAAAATATTCAGTTTACAATAATACCAAACTGAGAAAAGCAGCAAATCATCACATTTGAGAAACTGGAAACCAGCAAAGGTTTGGCATCCTTCTTAGATTATCAAAAATTGTTGACGATTTTCTGTCGATTGACTTATCGGTTGAAAGATTCAAGGATTCAAATGTAATATAAAGGATGAGATTTTTATTAACGTAGGTTTTTGCTTGTTTTCTGTATGTGTCCTTAGGTTACGTAAAAGGTGCTTAAACTATAAAAATTAAAGATTAAAAAAGTTGTAAATATATGTAATAATGTTGTCTCTGAGCGTCTCACCTCCTCCGGCTCGATGAGTTTGAACTCCATGCCGCGGCCGGTCCAGGCGATGAAGTGGGAGTTGGCCGGGTCGTCCAGCAGAGCCACCAGGAACTGCCACAGCTGCAGCGAGCCTCTGCGCTGGTACGACGGGCCCTCGCGGTACAGGCCTGACTCCTGCTTGATGTCGCCTACAGGACACGTAGCGCACCGTTACTGGATGGTGTTTCAACATGACTGCACATGGAGTAGTTTTCAATGTACAAAAGTATTGGGTGCACTTGGGGAGGGACTCACCTTCAGCCTTTTCAGGCACCACGCAGGTGTCATCGTAGAAATGCCTCACCACTTTGTCAAACATACAACCTGCAAAACAAGATAAAAAAAGGAGCGTTTGATATAATATTCAGCAAAAATCCCAAAGTGCACCATCAGAACATTCACTCGTATCATCGGTGGTACCTTCAGTCCTGTTAGTGTGAGCCAGATAGCCGTCTTGCCGTAAGTAGACAGAATGGCAGCTAGGCACTTCTGCTGAAAGCCAGGCAAGAATGGGAGAGTGGGTGTTAAAGGGCCCGAAGGCAGCATCAAGAACTCTATCTCAGTTATCTGAGAGCAGTCAAAGCCTGTTTACTCAATGCACCACTGACTCTGATTAAAGAATATCCCCTCCAGCGCCCGGCATCGCAATGGCTCCCAGCCACAGGCGAACTCACTATATCACACTGCTGCTATCACATGCTCAGAGCGTCTCCACTCAAGAGGAAGATTTACTACCGAATGAAACATGGCGCTCGTGTGAAAACACAAGCTGACAGGATGTAAGTTTCGTCATAATGCGAGGGCTCAAGATAAAGCTTTTACAGATCAAAACTACACAGACCTGAAGCTTGTTAGTTGTATTGTGTAACTGCAGCACGTTAGCTAAATACAGCTAAATGTTGTTTTTGATTTAAAGGCCCTGAAAACATATTTTTGGATCCTACATGAATCTACCATTTTCTGCCAAAAGTAAAAACAGTTTTAGTTGTTTCACATGAGAGATTTGTTTTTCTATTTTGTTTTATTTTTCTCGGCACTCGTCTCGCTGGTTTGAAGTGGGCGGGGTTCAGTTGGAAAAAAGGTGATATCACGTATTTCCACACACCAATCGAGATTTAGCAACATTCAAATCAAAATGTGATGACAGGTTGTTTGTTTATGCTGTCGAGCCGCTGTCACCAACACAGTTCTTTAACTTTGTTGCTTATTTAGTCATAATTATTTATTGTAATAAAAACTTTAGGGGGCTTTAAAATAAAATGTGCAAGATATTGGCGGTGCCTTTCTAATATCGATGAGGGTTCACTTGTCTTGTCAACTTCTCAAAGCTTTGACTCTTTCTTTAACATATCTGTTTATTATTTTCTTTCCTTCATCAACATCATGGACTCAACAAACTTCCACCTGGATTCATTGATCTTTTGTAGAAAGTCACGTCTCTGTATTATTTTCAAACCAAAACCTCTCATTCAAAAGGTTTTTGTACGGATTAAAATCGTAAAACTACACACGTCGAATCACATAATTCTCTAAAAATGACTTCCACTTTTGTACAGAAGCCTGTATTCACCCTTTTGCTTCACAACACCGTCCAAACTGACTCATCCATTTACTGTTTATGTCAGAACCTCCCACAACACAGACATCACGGTCGTGGCATGTGATCAAAAAAAAAAAAAAAAAAACCCCGGCAGAACAGGTTACAAAGTGAATGTTCAATAAACAGGCTGGGGCCCTTCATTTAGGCCCATAAACATTTCTCTGAACTTCATCAAAGTAATGGGCTTGTAGAGGAAATTGCTGCTAATGAAATTACCAGCTCCCCTCCCATCCTTTCCAACAGGCCTGCTCCAGTCAACATGCTCCACTGTGACTGCTAATAAATTCACTCTGATGCTCCATCTTGGACATACAGTACAGTACAGTGGTGGACACAACACTATAAACCAAAATATACCTCCTCTCTCTATATATTTATAATCTTTACAGTGTTTACTACTGGTTGCTTGTAATGACAATAAGCTAAGACTTGAACTTTATTTTACTGCTGCACTCAGTGAAATGTTCATCTAACATCCTGACTAATGTTGAAACAAATAACTAATATTGTCAGAAAATTAATCGATAACAATTTTGAGAACTGATTCATTGTTTAAGCCATTTAACAAGCAAAAATGTCAACCACATGCTGATTAAAGCTTCTTAAAATGTGAGTTTTCTCTGTTTTATGTCATTATAAATTAAATATCTTTTGGTTTTACACTGCTGGTTGGACTACGGGAACTTGTGATGAGGTTTTTTCAGAACGCTTTTGCCCTTTTCAGACAAAATAATGGATTAAAAAAAGAATTAAATAATAGATTTATCCATAATGAAAATAATTCTCAGTTGCAGCTGTAATCTTGTGGTATACTTTTGCTAATGGGCTACAACCTGGCAGCTACAGAGAGTGCAAGTTTGTCAAGAAATAAGATGTTTTTACACTGAAGCCCATGATTTTTTTTTTTTTTTTTAATGATCCAGTGTTTCTAATTAGTATTTAGAAACCACATGGCAGTAAAACTCACTCAACACATCTACGGCAAAGTAAACTTGCCACTGGAAAGTGACGAAAAAAAAAAAGAAATCACACTTTCAATCTGCAGAGCTGCTGTTAGGAAAACAAGTCTAACGTGAAAGAGACCTGAAAGAGGCCTACAGTGTGTTTCCTAGAACTCATCGCCATGTGAAGAGGCTGCTTTTCTCCCTGACTGGTCACACAGACTCTCCCTGCAGCTCTGCCTCTCCTGGGTCCTCTCTGTCCGCCTTGTGAATGAACCCAGCAGTCCGGCGTATGTTCATTCATGTCCTGATGTAGCCTCAGGCTCCACAGAGGCCGCGGGCTGATGATTAGGTCCCTTTACTCTCTAACTAAAGGGAGCGGACAAGCGTGGGAGGGCGGATTTTGGATTGTGACCAGGCATCCCCCCCCCCCCTTTCTATTAGAGCACCACAGGAAATGGCGACCGGCGCAGACACCCGACCCAACCAGATCCCCTGCCCTAATAATGGGCAAACTCAATAAACGCCACCCCCTCCTCCCATGTCTTCTCCCATTCCTGAAATGATAATGCTCTGGCAGCAAAAACAAAAGGCTGCTTGCGCTTCATGGCTCTTTCACTTACCAGAGTAGCTCAAGGTTAACACACAAACACCCACTCAGCGGCACTTTTTCAAATCTCTCACCTGAGTCGTAGGTGAAGTCCCTCGGCTCCTGTTTGATCATCATGGTGGCGGGGTATGTGTGGGGTAGCGGTGCACCCATCATGGCCGGGTGCTCGAACAGGGGGTCGGGATACTCCTGCTTGAAGCCTTGAGGAGGGAAGGGGATGTTGGGCTCTGACATCTGCCTGTGGTAGATGGGCCGGCCGTCCCGAGCCATCGTCGGCGGGGAGGGGAACGAGTGGCACGGCTCTGAGAGCTGACGTCGAAATCTGAGGAGGACCACAAAATCAGCGGATTCATTATCAGCCCGAAACTTCACTTTGTTTACTTTTATCCTGTTTGCAGGAGAAAATGATGCCAAGTTAGAACAACAGAATACATATTACATGACACTATTTAAGTTATAAATAATGTAAGCTCAAATACGCACTTACTAGCTTTCATTAAAGAATGAATGAAGACTATGAGAGGTGGTTGAAAGCAGGGCTGCAACTAATTTTCTTGATTAAATGATTCATATTTTGGTCTATAAAATATCAGAAAATGCTCATCACGATTTCCTGACATTTTCAAATTGCTGGTTATTTGTCCAAATCCCCAAAATATTCACTTTACAATCACACAAGAGAAAGAAAAGCAGAAAATATTCACAACTGAAAAGCTGGAACTAGAGAATGCTTGAAAATTGACTAAAATGATTAACTGATTATCAAAATAGTTGCTGTTTTTTTATTTCAGTTGATCGACTCATTGATGAAGTTCTAGTTGCACACGCTGTTCCCAAAGGTCAAGACTGAGCTCTCGTGCTCAAATTAGACTAAAAATGTAACAATCTGAGCAAAGTATGCGGGAACAGAGAGCCTAAAAAATATAGAATTAATGGCCAAATGTTAAGACAAAGTACCGCCCGGTTTTGTAAAATGAAAAATAAAATCTGTTTAAAGCAAACTGTGGCTATAAACCTTACATTCACTTCTACCGGCATAATATAATGATTGTGATTTAAGAGGCCGATTGGCACTCTATTGATCTAGTTAACAGAGCTGGTCTGAAGGTAGAAATGTCGGACGTGGCAACAAAACACATTTTTCAGGTGAGGTTGAGCGAACAAAAATAGCAATCCAGCCAAGTTATCTAAATAAGAAAGCTGCAGTAGCTTGCTAAGACAGTGGTGCCCAACCTGGGGATCAGGACCCCCCGAACGTGTCACGAGATAATGAACAGGACAGGAAAGCAGTAAATAAGAAAAGCAGAAAATGACATTTTTATGCTACACAAAAATATAGGGCTTTTTATTTTCCTCTAATGTCTAATGTTTTTTCTTCTTTTTTCATCAAGCTTATAAAATTATTCAACAGGATCAAACAAACAAACAAACCAAAAAAACATCCCTCTTTGGTTGATCTGGTAAAGTAGATGCAACCAGTGATGATGGGTCACATGATGGGACATTATTTTAAGGGGTCACAAGCCAAAAAGGTTGGGAACCACTCCTCTTACGTCATGAATTCTGTACAAAGTTATTGCCATTTAGATATTTGTTGTTCAGTATATTGAGTTACGTCTTTCTCATTCAGATTTAGCCGTTAGATAACACGTGCTCTTAAAAGCTGCGGTTTGTTGGCTCCTCCCACTGAACAATCACTCAACCAATGAGATTCTGCTGCAACTAAAACTCTTTACAGCAGATTTACATCTGCTGCTGTGACCTCATTATAATCTGTTCTGAGTACCAGCGCCTGCTAAAAGCCCCACATGTAAATGGGATGTAAATGTAAAAGGCTGCGGGCTGCAGTACCTGTGGTCCATAGAGTAGGCGTTGTCAGGGAGAGGCTGCGAGGGCGGTATGTGGCCGTAGGTCCTGTCTGGTTTGGGTGTCGGGGCCGCCGTGGGTGAGGCATGATGGAGGGGGGACACAGGGGTGCTACAGGGGGGCGTCACTGGGCTGGAGGGCTTCATTCCTGCAGGCTGCTTCTGCTCATAGGCACTGTGGCAAACAGAAGGGCCACGAGTCAAATATGGTTCTAGTACTGCCAGAGTTCGGGGTCTGATTCCCTCTGGAGAAAATGTAAGCTTTCATGATGATAGAGCATTTTTTAATTACAGAATTTATCATATGCTTTGTGTTACATATCGTACTTATACACAGAACAATACACAGATTCTGTTGTTTATATGCTTAAGGTGTGTTTGTCTTTGTCAAAGGTCACCTGACACAAAGGTAAATCCAGATCATTTGAGGTTACTCAGAGATCTTGCTGAAATTTGGAAGATATTACAGATGGAAAAGAAAAAGATATTTGAGAAATGAAAGAAAAAATAGAGAGGGATTTTTAAAAAATATTGGCTATTTTACTTTGTTAATTTACTTTCCAGATCTATAGCGCACCATGTCAGAGAAACATGACTGTCAAACAAAAAAAACAATTAAAACTCATTTCTACCAAATCAAATTTAACTAAATGCTTGTTTTTGCACTCTTTCACATGTAAAATGTGTATTTTTTAAAGGGAGTTTGGTCAAAATGTCCTATATTCTCTGTATTATTATAAACCTCTTTTGTTTGACACATTCGTCCTTCCATAGTGTCATTTTTTAAATCAAATGTTGGCTCAGACGCACGCTGACTTGTTTCAATGGATATATTAAGGAACATCACACCACCTCTTGGCTCACACTGTGGAGATTTTGATGTAAAGTAAAGCCCTGCCAAATGTTAGACGTTGCCTTTTTTTGTCACCAGTTGAGCAAATGAATCACACATATGATTCACCACTTACGAAACAAAGACACGCACTCTGCGTACAAGGTCATTATATGAGCATGCAAGCAGAGTGAATGTCATGTAATACAAATCAAATCAAGTTCATTTGAAGTAAAAAAAAGTACTTGTCACAAGGTGCTTTGGATTTACTTTGAAATGACATTTTAAATGTTTATCAAGAGTTTGCTTATATGAAAATGACTTTATATGAAAAGTCATTTTCATATAAGTAAAAAATCTTAAAAATGTACAGCTGAACATTTGAAAAAAGAAAAACTACTTAAGTTCATCATTCAACAAGCCTAAAAAAAACTGATGCTCAGTCAAAGTGTAAAATATAAAAATGTTGAGTGGTACACTTTCGTAAATACTCATTTTGTTTTTGCATGTATTTTCACTGTTTTACAATAAAGCTTTTGTTGCTGGTTAAGAGCAGAATGTGGAACCAAATGGTTGTAATTATAACTTCTTTTTAACCATTGTGAAAGTAGTCTTTTAGAGGTATATTAAAAGTCTTTTGGAAGTGTATTTTAAGTGCTCAGTCAGTGTCGTGCGGCGCCCACCTGACGTTGTATGGGCACTTCTCTCCATACTGGAGTTTGAAGGGCCGTTCCTGACTACAGTTGGAGCTCAGCTCTGAACACGGGCTGTGCAGCTCCCTCTTGATCTTCAGCTGCAATCCGTGGAAAGCCACTACACCGAAGCGAGCCAGAGGAGGAAGAAAGATGGAGAGAAACTCATTTAAATACTGAATGTCAGTGAACCACCTCCCTGTCAAATAGTAACTTGTTAGGTATCAAATAATGTGGGTTTTGAGAGCAGGTGCAAATGAGTTTTTGTAATGAAGGTGATAATGATTTTTTTTTTTAAATAGTGCTCAGCATTTTTGCACATGTTCACAGCAGAATATTATTTTTGGCAGGGTGAATAAGCCCCTAAAATAGCATTTATACAATCACTGGACTGAAAATCTCAATCACACTCAATCAACTTCAATTATTATTATTTTTTATATAATTAGCAGCTGTTTATGGCAGGTTGACCACCACCTCTATCCTCAACTATGTCACGTCCTACGAATCATTCATAAAAAACATGAACAAAAACAATAAAATTAATACATTTTAGGAAGAATATGCTGCCTTCATGTACATGTAGTGGATGATGTGACTGTCCATTATCCAACATTTAACAAAAGGACTGAGCTGTCTAACCCTTCTTCTGTGTACTACAATATGGAGCACACGCAGCAGCTTTCCCCATATTGGACAACAGCCATATTGCAGTACACATGCCAACATATGTACCTACATGAGTGTGTTCCAGGGCCATCACTGATTAAGAGAATTCAGGATGGAAAAAGTTAAAAGACTAAGCATCCGTCAATCAACGGACTTGACATCTCAGACCATCACTTACACAAACAACTCACTTCAAATCTCATTTGTTCGGCCTTTTCCTGACAGGTGAAATATGACAATCATAAAACTGGGTGTGCGGCGAGCTCCTATAAATGCTCTATCTGCTTTCAGCTGGCTGTCAATACGTTCCAGACGACAACAACAGGGCTCATTGATCTGAAGGGGGTGGGGGTGGGGGTGGGGGGCTGCGCTCTCGCTCTCTACCTATGGCCCCATAGTGAGTCTGGTGCATCTGAGAGGCTGTTAAGTGCCTGATCAGTCCTGATTAACATCCCATCATCTCGAGTCATGATCAACGCTAATCCAATTGGCTGCGCTTCTGACGAAGACCCAGTCAGTCAGAATGAAGTCAGGCTCGGGTTGCCTCGCCAATCGCCGTCTCACCGCGACTGCACACAGAGCAGCGGTGAGGCCGTCCCACAGCGCTCAACAAACACGAGAGAGAGGGCCAGCCGCGGTTGAACGGGATGACTTCTGACTGCCGTTTCAGCCTGAGAGACGGCCTTCTCCTGAGTTAAAAACAAAGCGGCTAGAAATTATGAATGGAGACTGGAAATCCATCAACTCCTGGTCCAACTAAAGTACAAACATTTAGACATTTGATGACCCAAAAGTCTCCAATCTGCGGTTTGGGAATATTTTTCTTTTGGATACACCCACAGTCAGGAGGGTCTCTGAGGCTACAAGGAGCTGAGAGAGGAGGATGTTTTGGGGAGTTTTCTCATGGCTGACTGACAGCTGCCGTACGAGCAGGGGTCGATCTGCCAACACCCCATCTGACGCACAGCCGAGCCCCTGGGGGACGGGCAACACGGGCCCGGCATGACAAAGCTCAGGGGTTGTTCGCAGCCCTCGCTGGGGGCCTGACCTTTCTGGGTCATCGATCGGAGGTCAAAGAGACACTTCCTGAGGGGAGACCTTTGACGACGCTGACATGGCAGAGCCTCGTTAAGGGCTTATGGAGTCAAAACAATACTTTCGTTTTGGCCTGTCGAGATCACAATCACCGTCACTTTAATCAGCTACTACAATAAACATACATTTATTTCTTTTTCTGAGTTTAGTACAAGAGCTAACTCCCCTGACTTCTGGTTTGCAGCTCACCTGATGCCAGATTACATTTCTTTTCTTCATTTAACACTGAACCACGATCAGTTTACATATGAAATGTGTGAGTAATGGCTGTAAAAATGCTGTGTTTAACCATAAGCGTCACCTCAGCTATTAACAATGGCTTCAGGTGTGCTGCAGCAGCACAGGGCCTTAAATTAGAAATGGAAATGTCACAATAGATTTTGTCAGTGGGGTGCCAAGGTACACAAATCAATAGCGAGGGCATTGCCTCTGACTAAAATAGAGACTTCCTTTTTAGTCCAGAATGTCATGCCCATCACTGCTTGATTGCTCTCATTATCTACATATTGATTAAGCAAGATGGTAGGGTGTTTAAAAGAAGAAGCAGTTAGAACAATTACTGGGTCTATTTTAAATGCAAATGTTTTTTTGTTTGTTTTTTTCCTGTGCCATTAACTCAAATATTCTGCAATTTTCTTTGGTCTTTGCTGTACAGATTCAATAGAAATCTTTGCTTTAAACGGAATAAACACTGTGGTCACATGTTGAAAAATACAATTCTTAGTTTGTTTTAAGTTTTGTCATACATGTAAGGAAAGATTTAGTGTTCAAGATTCAAGACTTGTTTTTGTTTTTTTATATTTTCCTACAGTTTAATTTTAGCTGCCATTTTTCTGCCAATCCTTTCGGTACATTATCAAAAGACTCTTGGCTCCAAACGTTGTGTATTCTCAGATATGAATTGTGTGTTTTGGCAGAACCAGAGCCTACGTTTGGCAGATATTTCTTCAGTCCATTCATAAAAAAATACAGGTCTTTTGGCAGCAGCGAAAAACCTTCCATTCCATTTTCACCTACTGTAGGTGCTCGCCTTTGCTGTTAAATGATGGAGGCTCAGATCTGCTGGTAACGTGTGGCCTCATTTTACACCTCCTCTACTCCTTCGTTCCCTGCTAAGTTATGCTAATGGTAAGCATCTGTGTTGGAGTTTGAGACAAAAGAAAATTCTCCTTCTCCTCCTTCAGCCTGAGGACACTTTTGCTTCGAGGCCGCTCACATGCTGCTTCTGTGCTGCATGGATGGAGAGTGTGAAGTCAGCATTGAGGGAAACTGCCATAGCTTCTCGAGAGGTGATGAATCTGAGGCCATGAAAATATAAAATGACACTTATGGAGAGGAATTTCAAATCTGCCTTTCTGAAACGATCTTTGAAGCTACAGTACACCTCAACACAGATTCTTTCCTTCAATTTGTTTTTCTGTTTCCAGCTTTTATTCTCATTCTAGCTGTCAACTGAGCAGAATACCAAAACATGTGAAAATGTACAAATACTGCTGCATTCCTGTCGTTGTTAATTTAATTGAAGCCGATGTAAAACTACCAGTGTAAAAATCTATTTACGTAGAAATAAAAAGAAGCTAATTCAAAATGGAGTAAGAGCACAGATAGAAAACGACAGCGCTAACATTTAGGACTATTCTTGTTTTTATCAGTACATGTTTTGTATATTTAAATGGATTCAGTGTCCTAAAAATGAGAATCTGCATTTCACTGAACTACTATCAGAATATTTTACTATTGTTGCTACACTAGATGTTTCTTTTGCTAATGCCACCACCAACAACACAACTGGACAAGCTGCTTCTTGGCTAATGCTAACTATGCTGCTATCTTCTTCTAGTTAACTTTACATTTGGTTCAAATGAAATTTGATGCAGACATAATTTACAACCGACGAGTTAATGCTTATATGAAGAGTGAGAAAATTTAGACCGCAATGGATTTTATTTTGTAACTTAGCTCAGTGCCACACTTGAGCCAAATTGTTCTCAAGAAGAAGTAAACATACAGACTACGCAAAAATAGGCTGCTGAATGATTTTACAGGACATGGCTGCTGTTATTCTACCTTCGTCTTATTGTTAATAAATGCCATGAAAAGATAAAACTAACGATGCTTTAAAACGTCTCTAAATACACTCCGAAGTGCACTCATTCAAAGACGAACAGTAAATCTTTTAAAACAGGTCACAAATATATAGTTTCAATTTTTAATAAGGCTGCACAATTTCCTAAAAGAGCTTGGCACTGTAGTTTTTAGCAAATATAACTCAAAAAGGAGCAAACGTGCATTTGTGGACAACAATAGAGCTCTATGGCACAGAGGAATAAGCAGATTACATCTGTTAGTAGGAGCAATTTATTGTTGGTTTTGGTCTTTTTATGGGATTTGTTGACAATAAGGAGAATATAGTATATTGCCAGGTTTATCCTCAAAGTACACATCAATGCTGCTTTGTTGCAGTAATTAATTTTACTACTTGTTATTAGTTACTTCCACCCTTACTCACTGTCCTTCTCTTCTCACTCTCTTCTCTAGGTACAACTTCTAGCTACATCTCTTTCCATCTTCATCTCCTCTCCCCCCGTCCGCCCCTCCATCTCTCGGCTCGGTGAAACCCATATGGGAGGGCTGCCGGCTGGGATGCCTGCTCGAGCGCCCAACCACGGTGCCCTCACCCTCCCGCCATCTGTTAGTGCCTCTCCAGTCTGCTGCAGGTTTGCCAACAGGACAATTCAGATGGTCAGCAGTCTCCTGCCACCGCGGCCACCCACCCTGGCTACCTCTGAAGGACAACGGGACAGTCTCGGTGACCTCTGGTTCTCTACTGTACACCACACCGGTACTCCATCTTGGATTTTAGGGTAAGCTAATTCACACCCAAGGGTCAGGTTTTTACTTTACTGTTGTGGTATCTTCTGAACAGATGAATGGAAAGAATCTGAGACGGCAAATATTTCAAGGACATGAGGGAGGATGAGGATTAATTGCTTTTATAGTTAGTTGCAAAATCAGGGTGACACATTTAAAGGCATGCCTAAAGTTTGTAACACGACTTGTGTTTAAAAGGACGATACTGCTCTTATCAGCCTGAGCTCCCCAGGTTTGTCATTTCAAGGTGTGGGAATATTGATGGCAAAAAAAGAGAGAGAGAGAGAAAACATAGACCCCCCTCTGGTTTTTAATCTAGGCAACCAACAGGAACCGGCTCGAGGATCTCATCCTGTCATCTGGCTCACAAGGGGTTAAAAGGTCTGTGATCTAGCTTAATGAAAGACCCATTTCTGCTTAATCTTACCCAAATGTTTTCTTTGACCACTAAAATCCTACAATCTACTGTAAAACTAAGAAGATGCCAATGCAAATATCATATGTAACCTCTTCTCTTTGTTCTGGTTAAGAATCCTCACTTCTGCATTTTGTCCAACTTTGTTTCCAGGTTAAAGGGCGTTGAGGACATAGACTTGTTTTGTGTCTTTTCTCACAGTTTCATGGGCGTTTTGGCTCATCTGAAAGACATGTGCTCGCTCCGGGTCCCACTGAGCTCCACTCACTCCATTTCTGTCCCCACCTTGGCACTACTTCCTCCAGAAGTGGGCCGTGCCAAGTCACCAGTCACCGTGTGCAACCACCGTGCACAACCAGGTGAACTACGACTAACTACCTCACCCTTATTACAGAGAGTGTAAAATCAGCTCAGGTCAGGCGATAGCAATTTTTTATCAAACTCTTAGAAAGTGATTTTTTTCTCTTGGTGGAAGAGAAAAATCATGCTTGCTTTTATGCTGTAAAAGCCCCACTGAAGATTGGAGAGTGTACCAGAAGGCCAACAAGCCTTCAGCTGAAAAGGACAAATGTAGTATTTACTAATATTACACTGCCTGATTTAGAAAATCTAACCACACTGGATGGTTTGCACAAAAAGCACTTCGTGGAAAGGTCATCAAGGAGCCTTTTTTTAACAAGATCTTATTTAAAAAATTAAAAAAAAGAATGTAAAACAGCCATCAATTGACAGCAGTTTGGCCTACCTGGAGTTAAAAATATCACTTCAACCCCCTAAAACAAATAAGCTACAATATTTTGATGTTTATGCAAATAACTCACAGTGCAATAATATCTCAGTGGTAGTGAGAGGTACATGAGCAACAGAGGGAAGGGAGAGACAGATATAGAGACAGAGAGAGAGAGAGAGATACCCCTCCACCCATGCACCAGTCTGCAGACCCGCAAGACTGCTGCAGCTCTCCAGAGAGCACTTGTGTGAGCAAAGGTGAGGTTACTGAGAGACACGGAAAAACACACACCGCCACATGCACTCTCCCCGAGTACAAACACACACACCAGTCGAGACGAGTGAAAAAAACAAAAAAACAAAACAAAACAAAAAAACACCACAGATGTTGACACACACCCAAACACAAGAACTAACGCACAAACACACAGAGAGAAAGAGCGAAGTGGTGTCTTACTCACAGTTTTCAGTCTGGAAGTCTGGAACGAACTGCTCGTCATTGTCGGGAACTTGAGCTAAAGACAAAAGCAGAGGAAGAAGAAAGGGGATGATTGTTTCTGATGTTGATGGACAACGCAGCATTGATCACAGCTCGCTACAGCCCAATACCCTCCTCTGGCAAACAGTCTCCTGGGATATTAGGTTGGCCTATCCCAGCAATGTTTGCCTCTGCTGTCGGTTAAACAACACAATGGCGAAAAATATGTTTTACAGGAAATCAGGGCGAGGAGTACTTTGTTTTTCTTTGGTGCCCATGTAATGTGCAATAAGGTTTATATATGCTTAAACAGCCTCGGGGTCATGACAAAAATATCTTCTCATTATCAAGTCATTTTGGTCTATTATTAAATCCTAGAAGCCTTTTAATTTATATTAAAAACATACAATTATTTTTCCTTTTTTAAAAAAACCCCAAATCATCTCTTTAAAAAGCATTTCATGAATCAAATGACAAAACAATCTCGCCACGAGGTCCATTTAGTAGCCACTCTGGAGCTCTCAAGTGTATTACACAGTCTTCCTCATCACAGATGGAAGATTGCCCAGTTGTTATGGGATTGTAGTTCAGATTTACATTTTTCCGAGCACTTCCAAGGACTTCTCGTCAATGTTGGCTTAATATTAAATTAAATTAAATCACAACATAATTTTTCTTGACACACAGCCTTATTGTATCAATATATAGACACATCTAAAACAATTCTTAAAACAGGTTGATTTCTGTTGAAAAGATTCAGATTTTGTCGCTTGTTTTAATAAAATCAGACTTTTACGGCTTTATAATAGAAAAAAAATGACTTGTGAGCAACCAGGAGATGCACTAAAATTACAGCTCTGACAAAATCAATGTACAAAATAACCTTGAAATGTTTTGAGCAATATGTTTTCCATGATTAATTACGAAAGAAGTTGTACAATGAACCATGTTGTCTAACAAACGCCAGCCAGAAAGGGAGGAAATATTTTGCTTTAGGTGACCGTCTACCTCCTAATTCCACTTCCTGAGGTCGCCTTGTCCATTGACTGCTCTGCAGCCTCGGCTCTCACTCCTTGCCAGCAGCCAAACACCCATTGTTAACAGTATCTAATTGGCTTCTTCCCTACTGGTGAATCCACCTGTACCTACCGAGTTAGGTCTGTTCCAAACCTTCCAATGCTTCACCTGCGCCTCAAACGCCCCTGCACTCAGGCTAATGCTAAAATAATGAAGCCTGCTCCGCTCCGGCTCCAATTAGGCATGTACATATTTATATCACACATATTTACACTCAGTGACAGTTCTCCATGTCCCACAAGTTCGACTCTCACTCTCTGGCGAAAGGCAAAGGGAGATTTAAATGTGTCATTAGCACGTCTATTTATACGCACAATGAGGTGGATCCTCATTATCACAGGATCAGTAACATGTCTCGACGTGTCTAGAGATCTTCAAAAAAAACAAAAAAAAAATATATCACTGATTTTCCATTTCTTGCCACTCTCGATATGATCAGGGATGGGGTTTTTTCTTGCCAGAGGTGTGAATTGAGGAGAGTAAACAATCAACAGATCAAGTGGAGAAATTGCTCCATATTTTCCAACAATGTCAAGCGGGTGACGAGAACAGCAAACAAAGAGGTAGAAATGAGTTCACTCTAGATTCTGCTGTAGTTAAAGCTATCTACACTCTATTGTGTGGAATTATTTTAAATACTGTATTTCAGCCTTCAATCTGGAAAACAACTTTGCTGTATTGCTCCACTTTGCTGCATGCTTTCTTAAAGGGCCATTGCATGAAAATTTGAATAACATTAACCGAAAACAGACATTAATCATACTCAAACCTTCTAAAAGCCTCAAGACTTTGACTCGATCATAGTTTTTTCCCTTTTCCCTTCAGTAGTCAAAACCATGTTTCCCTGAATCTGCCAAACCAGCACAACAATGAAAAAATATGGAAACAAGGGTGGAACTCAGAAACAGCTCTCGTCTCATGATTACAACACAAACAAACTCGCAGAAACTTCAGAGAACCTAACTTGGAAAGGGACAAAGAGAGGAGAGCGGAGAAACAAAGAAATAAATAAATAAAAAAAGAAGGCAGCAGTGTCTCTGTGTCCAAAAGGAAGTACAGGATGGATGAGTCACCGGCCTCAGTCTGTGAATGAGCCAGCTGATCCCTGCAACAAACTCCTGGGGAGAACGGCAGAGCTGGAAACCTGCCGCCATTCACAAAACAAAAAAACAAAAAAAAATAAACACAACAAAAAAAGAGGGAGAAGGACAGAAGGGAGAAAAAAGGAGTGAGGATGAAAAGGGAGAAGTTGTTAAGGCTGTAAACATGATGCCTGAGCAAGAGAGACTATCTGCAACAGCTCTGTGTGCGAGTTTTAAACAAATTTTACATTCTGCCTGCGCTGATTTCAAAGACAAATTACGCTGCAAGCACCAGAATTTCATGGAGAAATCTTTACATTAACAACAGCAAAAAAAATTATTGTTAAAGTGAGAAATCTCTAAATAATGAGACTTTTTTTTCTGGCAAGAAAGGTCCAAAAAACCTGGGTGGAGGTGGAGGGCAGAAGTGGTTTGTGGGTGTCAAACATACATACGCCTGTCAGCTGACGGACCCTCCTCAACCTCTCGGTCTTGGGAGTCGGAAATTCAGTCTGTCTCTCATAATTCCTCCTCTTGTTCCAATTACCTGAACTAATAAATCTTAGAAATGGGGAGGTATTCCTTTTCATCTTAATGGACAGGAAGTCATTTATTAAATCTACAATCTTGAAGCGTACATCATCACATTGATCCATGACAGGCAGAACTGTAATCTTTAACAGTAATATCTCTTATCAGACGCTGCCGTCTCTTTTCTCACTTTGGATACTGAAATATTTAAATCATGTCTTATTCTTTTACACGCCCTGCGGTGTGCGCCGCGCTGCCTCATAATCTAACTGCTGCTCAGAGTCGGCTCAACTACTCCAATATCTGTTTCAAAGCATACTTTTCATTTTTTAAAAGCTTCTGATTGCACTGCGAGCATTTTCAAATGTGTTAAAGAATAGATGGAGCCTATAAATGATTGAGAGTCTTATTCACCTGTGTGAAGGGTGCGAGCTAAAATTTCTCCAGACACTTTTCCAGGGGATATATTACGACTCAATCCTTACTTTAAAAATAAAGTATCTCAGCTGATTCAATTATACCGTGCACTTGAGAGTTCTACTTTATATCTAGAATTATGGCTTTACAACCTGAGCACTGACTGATATGTTAAGTAGATATTTTGGGGCAGGTTGGCATTTTATTGCTGCAAGGCTATGCTAGAAAAATAGAAATTTAAAAAATGACAAATTGTAATTAACTTGTTTTACACAAATAAAACAGCATAATATTAAAAAGGTGCCTTTTTACAGCAGATGTCGATCTGTTCTCATAATTTCTAATTATCCAAACTTGAATTGAAAGATTAAAAATAACCCCAACAGTAATTTTACACATTAAGACAGATTTTTCAAAAGCATTACATTTTTCACCTGAACTTGAAAAGGATTTTTTTTTAATAAATGATCGCATACTTTGAATATGAAATAATTAGGTTTTTCTTTTTCTTATAGCACTGTATGTATATACCAATAAGGTGGAGTAAATGGAAGATGCAGTCTAGTGTTACTTTTGTTACATAGTGTCTAAAGAAACTTGGCTTTGGCCCATTTGCAAAGAAAATACTGGCAATTTGTTTTACTTTTCAGATTTATATACATGCAAAAACTAATTCAAATCACCCTTTCCAAGCAGTGATGTGCTTTCACACAGTACAACTTCACACTCTGTCTGGATTTCAAATCAAAAACTACTTCCAGTGACTCTGAAAATGTTCTACTTTCCACTGTAAAACTCAAAATACCCCAACTCGCACTCTACTGAGATATAAACTTTCAGATTACATGCAATATTCAAAAGAAGCTGCTCCTTAGTGAGATGCAAATACAAAGGTCAAGCACAGAAGTGTAACATGCACATGCACATAAAAACACGCAAAGTCAAAGAAAGATGAACAATATTCACCACTAACCAAAACTTCGGTGCTGCAGACACGGTGGGAAGAGGACACTCGCACTTAAATCCTGAAGCATCACGTCTCAGTTAGACCACAATGAGCAAGTCTTGCCATTAGAGAAAAAGATATATTAAAAAGCAAAGAAATGGATAAATATTTAAAAAACTATTGTCGCTTTGAGAGACTGATTCTGGTGTTTTGGAAGTCTGCGATTAAAAAAAAAAAATTATAGATCCATTCTTTTTTTTGTCGCCAAGAAATGAAATTGAAGAAGACAAGGTGATGGTACAGCTGGAGAAGATAGAGAGGTGTGCTGAGAGGAAGCAAAGGGAGAGAGAGAGGGAGCGAGAGAAAGGGGAGAGAGAGCAGATGAGAGAGTGAGTGAGAGAGAGAGCTGGTAGGCTACAGGAGAGCTCTGGTGGAGGTGGAGGTTGTGGTGGCGGCTGGCGTGCAGCGCGTTAGCTCCTGCCAAAAGCAGAAGAGACAGTGAGCGTCGGAGAGACTTCTCCTGGTAATTTGTGATGACACTCTCTGGGTAGAGCCTCCTCGGTCTCCCTCAAGACCCCTCGCTCACAGTCTCTAATGTATGCATGACACACAAGGTGCCTCTTCCACACAGGCTTTTAATTGGACTGCGACGCTAGGCAAGTAACTCCAGGCAGCTTTTTTCCCCCCTCACAACCTATCCATTTTTTACCCATTTCTCCTCCTTTTTTTTTTTGTTAGAGATTTAAAACACTCACCTTCTGCCAGCCAAGTCTCCTGCAGCTGACTGAGGTCCTGGAAGAGCTCTGGAGGGGAAAAAACCGAAGCAGAGAACAAGGCTTGAAGGCAGTTAAAAAAAACACAGTCAAAGCCCAGGAGAAGCATCAGAAACAACTGACTTCATTATGGCAGGCTGATACGCCGTCAGAGCCACTGGAGCTCAGTGGGCACGTGTGCAGCTAATAACAAGTCAATTTGTGTCTCTGACCACTGACAGCGGCTTGTGAGAATCATCACAGGCCGCTGTGTTGTAATTGAGATTCTGTAGTTAGCAGCGCAGGTGGCCACAAACCAATTGAATTTTGCTAAATGTTTAGGAGCCGTGAAATTAACTTCTCCCCCTGCCCTCCACCTACCTTCAGTGTCCAGAGCCAGGTCGGACTTAATGAATTTTCTCTTTCTGTCATGTGCTGGCCTCTGGCAGCTCGTTGTCTTTTCTTGCAGCTTCTGCAAAAAAAAAAAAAAAAAAAAAGACACAAATCAATTTTTTTTTTCTTCTTTTCCTTGCTGGAGTAGTGATTCTGTTGTTGGCAGCAGCACATGTGCAACTGAAAGAGCAAATGGAAGAGCCACTCATTGATGCCCCGCACACTCCTAAAGCTATGAGCCAGGCAAAGGGACCTGTGCATCACTCATCGGGTATAATTAACAAGTTGTAACATGGTGCATCACCAATAATAAGGTGTATAGTAGGGGGCAGCTTGTTTAGCTGTTTATCTTTGATGATTAAATGCAACTTAAATGGCCCCTGAGGGAGAACTGAGTCTTGGCAGCAGCAGGGAGAAAGACAGATGAGATCAGAAGAAGAGAAGAACAGACATTTACAACAATAAAAGATATTAAAGATGATGTGAAAGATATGCATCTGATATCTGATTTGCTAACAAGCTTTTTTTTTTTGGTCAATGATCACTCACTTTGGAGTTACAGTAAGGCACTTGCTGGTCGTGAAATCCATCCATTCTGCGCCGCTGTGGCTTTAATTGACGAGCGATCTGCAAAGTCTCCAGAGTCTCCAGTCCGGTCACCCTTCAAAAAGCGAGATGGATAGAAAGCAGAGAGAAAGAGGACCTGAGTTGCATTCATTAAGGCACAGTTCAGTTTTACTGTTCTGAGACCGAAATGACCGACAACACCTCCCGGCGATGCTGAAAAGTTAAGTTGATATCTGCAAATTTCGTGCGTAAACGAGGAGCGCGCTGAGCTGGAGGGCGCACCGAAATGTTTCTGCACGATGTAATAAACTTATGAAGCAGAGGGAGAATGAGAAAACGAACATGCAGTTACCTAGCGACCTCGCTTTAGTCCGCGTGCAGAGTGCCACGGAGCGGCTGCAGGATCTCCACAGTCCCGGCTGCTGCCTGCGCTTCTCCCCACTCGCTGTGTTGCTTTCTAGCGGCTTGGCATCGCCTCTCGGGGCCTCCCATGGAAACAAGCCGCACTCCGCTTCCTATTGGTTGTCAATGTCTTTCACTGGATCAGATTGCTGGCAGTCAATCACGCACGGCTGCAGGCTGTAAGCACGGGAGAAGTCTATGGTAACATTGAAGTGTCGTGCGCTTTTTTCTTCATTTGGGAGTAATTTTATAATAGGCTAGCAGAAATTAGGCGACAAACTTCAGCGTAATTTTTCCTGCTTCTAAAGTTACACACATGCAAACTGCAACTGCACCTGCACACCCCACCCCCCTCCACACACACACACACACACACAGTCCTGTCTTTACCCCCAGTCCCTCTCGTTTCCCTCGCACACAGTGTGTACACACTCCTCACTCCTCTCCCGGTCAAGTTTGTGTCCATGGTAACTGTGTTTTGAAGAGCCTCCAGAGGGACTTGCCGAAGCGCCAGCTCTCTTCCCTCTCCTGTAAGGGATACATTGTTGGGAGTGAAGGCACTGACCTGGAAGTAAAGCGCAGGTCACCGGGCAAAACCGAGGACAGCTTCCAAAAAACCCCAGCACTGCTTCCTGACACGCATGGCCGATAAATACAAGCAGAGTGTCCTAACCTGAAGCTGGTGTAGTGGGGAAAGTTTCTGTTTTCCTGCTGCTTCCTGATTTAACGTTAGGCTACAATACAACAACCACAGCCTGTTGTTAGCCAGGGAAACTATATTTCTCACAATGTATGAATTCAGTTTTAAATATAATCCACAATACAAACTTATTTAATATTGTCATTCCACTATTGCCACCAGAAACCTTCAGGAAACTTCTGAAGCCAGAGCAAACGAAACAACAAGATTTGGCAACTTCTGATAATCAATATTGTGAAAAGTCTGCACTTCATCACACATTATTATACAGTCAGCAGGTTTTAGGAGACAGATTAAGAAGGTTAAATAACTTTGGCCAAAATATAAATTAGAAAATGAGAGATATTTAACTTTATTTAATGTTTCATCCCCTTAGCCTTCAAAATCTAAAGTGTTCAGCAGGTAACATAACTGACATCCCACCCAAAATTTAAGCAGCTTATCATTTACAAACTCACAGGATGTGTAGTTGAAAGTACTCTGAGGGCAAGTATTGAAGGAAAGTAAACAGTTAGACTGAAAAATAATGTTCCCTACCACTGCCAGGAAGAAGCTTGATTTTGTTTGTAACTGTAGAAAATGTGTTTCTAAAGTACAACAATCAACAAAGATTTCCCTGCACTGAAGCAGGACAGATCTAGGATAAACCCCTGAAAGGGAACTTTACCATTGCATTAAACACTTGACTGAAAGACGGACATATCGGAAGTCAGCAGTGGTCACGCTGATGCCATCTTGGATCCAAGCAGGGCTCCATTACCAGGCAGGTGAAGTGGATGTGAAGTGAAGTACTGTGTCACTCCTGCTGAACCCCCCCGAGGACGGAGAAACGCAGTTCAAGTGCAGGCGTCCACCCATCTGACACCGAGACACGCGGTAAACAAAGTGCCACTCCAGACAATGGGATAGAAAGATTTCTTTTTACCAAAATTCCTGAAAAGTTGACTTTTTGGAGACACTGCTGGTACTCCAGTCTAATGAGGTCCTACACTAGGTGCCTTGAATGTCTGAACTAAAAGTTGTATTAATTTCTTGTTAAGAAATCAGTACTTTGGTGTTTGTTTTGTGCTTATTTGGTCAAATTTAGAATTACCAAAAAGAGTACATTTTAATTATTTTTCTGCAGTGATAGTGCCCATTACATTAGTGTTCTCCAAGATCAGTCTTTGGTAATGACTGACAGTGTTGATACAGGTAATTTGATTGGGTGGGCACAATTCCAACGTTGTTAGTCGTTTCTTACTCATAATTTATGATTTATTTGAACACTTCCCATGTTACTCTGTGACTCTGTGTAATGATTCAAATCACTGGGAAATGCACAAAGTGCTGAGGTTACAGTACTACTCGTTGTTTTGAGTTTTGACATCCTGGTCATTTTTCATCACTACAACTAGGCCCATGAAAGAGAGACAGCTAATTCGTTAGCTACATTAGACCCCCCTCCCCCCCTTTGTGTAATGCAGGACTGAGTGTGTGTGTGTGTGTGTGTGTGTGTGTGTGTGTGTGTGTGTGTGTGTGTGTGTGAGAGAGCTGCCAATGACTCAGCAGGTGTTTAAATAACAAAAATACATTATTTCTAGTGAGAATCAGCCAAGCCCCCAGGAAGCCAATTTGACATAGTGGCCAAACCGTGTAATTACAACTTCTGGGTCCGTCACGTGACGCACACTGGCCCCAAGAGACTTTTCCCCATAGACTTACATTGTGAAACAGACGTCTGTAAATCAGCTGATAATTATTTTTTTGAGGTACAACAACTAGCCAGTACGAACGCTTAACTAGCCCTTATTTAAATCATTATGTCCTACAAGTTGTAAAATGCACAAATAGCCGAATCCAGAGTTATAGAGTCACTGCCATTCATGTGAGCGAGCCTGAGACGGAGCGGTTTGGAGGCGGGGCTAAAGGAAGCGCTGGTGCGCTTGCTCTATGGGCCGAACGATGCAATTCAGTTTCAATTCAGTTTTATTTATATAGCGCCATATCATAACAAAGTTATCTCAGGGCGCTTTTTCATATAGAGCAGGTCTAGACTGACTCTTTATATTTACAGAGACCCAACAGTTCCCACCATGAGCAGCACCAGGCGACAGTGGCAAGGAAAAACTCCCTTGCGGAAGCTCTGCGGAAGATCCGGGTAATTTTATACCCGGGAAGTCGAACTTTTTTGGCTTCATGCGCCACTGAGCAGCTTTCATAGGAATGAACGGGGCCCCGCCTCCGACGCTGCATCCAGTTCTCTTTATTCATCCATGGAATCAGCATTAAGGTTAGCAAGCTAGGCTAACTAGCTAGCTAACCTTAACAAAGTGAAAGCTAGCTTCCACTCTCTGGGTGACGCACAAATGTAACAGCACGATGGGTACCAAGTGTTGAAAGTTGTAAGTGGAAGATGTCTTTAATCGCTAATGGTACATAGGCTATGGAAATATGGAAAAACAGTGTCTATCAGTGTTCGTAGGCTACAGGGCAATGACGTCCTCCTGTCAGTAGCGAGCGTCACTACGGTAGTTGACTACACGTCTCCTATGTCACTCAACCGCTGCTATGGGAACTGTCGCACCACCACTAAGTTAGTTAGCTGGTTAGGAACTTTATTGTTCATGTTGTGGGAAATAATCTTCGGCTTCACCACGTAGTGTTAAAAACTATACAGGACAATTAATAAAGCAGGACAACGATGAGGACTAACAGCAGGGACACAGCAACAAACAACATGATTTAAAAATACACAAGCAGGGTAAAAAAAATGTAATAAAATGAAATAGGAGAAGGGCTAGATGTTTGTGAAACCTAAAGTTGAAACCTTTCCAATTGTAGAGCGGCGTGAAGCTTCTACAGTTTCCAAAAACTGTTGTGTCCTTTTTACAAAAAAACCCAAACGAAATAGCTGCAGTATTCTTTATTCTTTATTTGGATCCCCATTAGCTTCCACAAAGGGGTCACTAGTATCCTAGTATCATTATTTCCTCACACAAAAAGTGAGTAGAATTCAAATTTCAGTTTGACTTTAAGTACTATAATGTGTGGCGGTCAAAGGTCAATGTACAAAGAACACCAGAACACTTTGTCAAACAACAAAAGCTTTTTAATTTTTTCCATTATCACTTTTCTCAGTCAACATTGGCAGGCATAATTTGTTTTTAGGCAGAACAACGTGGTGTAAGTTCTAGAGTGAAGCAGTAAGCGGAAAAATAAATAATACTGTGTACAAAAATACAACCTCACTGTACAAACGCTGCAAAGTACAAAGCAGAGAGATAGGAGACTCATCAGACCTCAGTCTCCACTGGGGTATGGCACTTTTAAAGACTGAAACAGTCGAGCCGAAAATTCTTCTCAGAAAACAAGCAGGAGTGTAATTCTGTTAAAAACAACACATTTATCAGGTGTGTGTCACGCTGGTAGGTCTGTAACAAATCCCCCGGAATTTGAAGTGGTGTGCGTATTTGTCTTTGGTGAGACTGAATGAGATAAATACTTATATGAAATAAGCAGTTTAAAATGAATGAAAATCTTTCAAAAGGTGCACTATGAATTATTTCATAGACACCATGTGCACTCGTGAGTCGCTGTAAAATGCCTCTGAAAATCGAATGGGATTGATTTTCAGTATTGATTCTTTGAATCAAGCTTTTACAATATATACGTCAATAGTCATTTTGCATTTAGACTTTAATTGGTTAATGTATGCTTGTATGCGCAGCGGACTGTAAACACTCAACAGTAGACATCAGAGCAAATCAATGACCAGAGGACGCCAAACTGCTTCTTGTGAAAATCCAACTACACAGTCATTGTACAAACATACGGTCTGATTGAACACTAGATTCTTTTTTTGTTGCCTTTTCACTGTTTTTTCACTTTAAAAGTACCTGAGTACCTGTTCAGAAAAACACAGGATCCCATAAAAATGCAGCCATAGATCTCATAGATAAAGTATGATATGGTTAAACTGAGCAGCACTGACGATGTAGATTCAAAAACGATCAATTTCCACAAGTGTCAAAACAGATCTTGGTCACTCATGCGACAGGAAGTGTGCACACACAATTGGTAAAACTGTCTGGAAATCTCTCGTGCGACGTGAAACAAAGAGTGTCATGCATTTTTTATGACGATCAATAATCATTCCTAATCTTTTCACTGACGGAGCAGCAACACAGCAGATCAAAACATGACATGGATGACTTGCAGGAACCATTAAAAGAAAGCAAAAGTGATTCTCTGTCTTTTCAGTACTTGAAGCCATTCACGAGTGAAGCGCAGAAGAAATGCTGAGCAAAGAGACTTCACTTCTTACTAAACACTTGGGGAAAGATCAGCTGCAAACTCCAGATATGTCAGCTTCAACAGCAGCAACCTCATTCACTGTCCATCATGCATCAGGGGTATGCAAATGCAAAAACCGTTAAAAAACATCAATAGCAGCAAAATATGAATAAATAAATAAACACATCATATCACAAAACACATTCATGAGTGTTTTTTTTTCCACATGGCACAGATCACAACAGCAAAAATAAAAACAGACTTTTTAAAAAAAGCTGGACCTCCCGAAATAGCCTCAGTATTTTTGGAGCTAAACTACTCTACACACTGTCGATCAAAGCGTCATTCCTAAACACACCTCATTCTGGATTCAATGAGGGCTTCCCGGTGGCATCTCCATGCTGCAGACGATACATACTGTACCTACAGTTTGCTACTGTACGCTGGGCTATCAAACAGGCATCAAAGACCCCCCTTCGCTAATAGGCCAAGTGATGATCAACTCATGACCGCTGCTCTGCAGGTGCTTGTGAGGACTAGAAGGTCTTGAACCGTGACGGATCAGTCTTTGCTCTCAGTGCGTGTTCGTCTGACGATGGAGGAGAAGAAGCTGCGGCTTTGAGGCGTCCCCATCAACATGGGAGCCTGGTTCTTGTGGACGATCTCAATCTGGAGTTAGAAAGAAGCAGAGAGCTAGGATTTAGTTTGGTGTTGCTTGCTGTTGGGCAGGCTGCATTACAAAGAAGTATGTTAGGAAATGGCACAGTGAGGTTGTCTGAGTCCGGTTTTCTGTGCATCCTTTTTTCTCTTTGTTTCAGGAATCTGTGACCCAATCAACCAGCTTCTTTAATCTAATCAGCCTGAAATTTACTGAGCACATTCATGCAGTCAAGGGTCTTTTGATTTTAAGTGCCACCTTTAGGAGAAAGTTTACATTTCTAGTCCCACTAGTGGTACAGCTCTACGATGTGTCCAAGTCCAACACTTTCAAAGTGCAGGGTGTAATGAATATCCAGTCTCTTGGGGCTGCTAGTAGGCCTTTGCACATTTTGCCATGTATAAAGCCCATAACATGTGGCTCGTTGGTCTAGGGGTATGATTCTCGCTTAGGGTGTGAGAGGTCCCGGGTTCAAATCCCGGATGAGCCCTGAGGGCAGAACTGTGACTGTACTGCAGTTAGTCTCAGTACTTATACAAAGACAAAGCTGTCCGAACAAAGTTATGTTTACATTCACTGTTTCTCACCAAAACTAATTTTAATGCATGTTCCTTTGTCAAAACATTTGCAAAGCCAATATTTGGAAGAACTTGAAAGCCTGTTTGTTGACATGCATGTTTGCTTGCTAGCAGTCATCTTTGTCCTTGCCTTTGTCGGTGCATTGAAACATTTCTTGTCTGTTGATCAGTGGAACAGCGTGAAATCAGCTGCAGGATTATGTATCATGTGCATGCATCCACAAGATATTAACAAACAGGGAACCGCTCTTAAAAGCATTGCTCCATAGCGCCACTAGTGGTCAAAAACTCCACAGGGTTATGAGTGTACATTTGAGGGTCCTTAATGCAGAAAACTTTGAGAATCCCCGGAGTTCATGTCTCTGATAATGAATGGTAACATACATTATGGTGCATTATGGTAAAGTATGGGCTTTATAATATCTGACGATATCCTGTTTCCCAACAATGATGCCATTTCTGTTGAAGGTTGAAATTGTAGATCAATGAAACAACAAATATCAACCATCGAGGGTTGTCATATTAAGCACATAGTTCATTATACTGTTGCACTAAGAGTCTAAACGTAGTAATGGGGAGAGGAAATGCTACCATCTGCATTAAAGGGACCACATTCACTTCAAAGGAAAGCTGCCATTTATTGTACTTGCACTCTGACTCAGTAGCAATTACCAGCTTTTGAAGGCATTCTGCTATCATTAAACGTGATTGAATTTAATGTTTCTGATGTACTTTACAAAATACAAAAAATGATAACCTTTTTAGGCAAGACATTGGTCGCATAAGGAAGATCTAAAGGAATACCTGAAATAAATTTGGAGGACAAATGAGCTCTGTTTTAAAGATGCAACATTAAGCATTTATGTGTATCAAGAGCCCCAGTTACAGAGCAATATGGCTCTTAAAATTAAAAACAATTAGAACAAATTATATTATGTATGTAATGTACTCCCTAGCCATCAACATCATCCAAACAAGAAAACTAACAGGGCATTATATTTTAGACTGGCATTTTACCAGAATCATGTCTGGAGATACAGTAAAAAGTTTGTAGCAATTATTTCAGACCTAGTTATCAAAGAGACAGTGATACATGTCATATGTCGCTTCAAAATGCAAATGGCTGGATGGTGTTAAATATGTTATGCATGCAAAGGAACTGAGAGGCATTTGCATAGTTGTTGTTGTTAATAATTAGTGGGTTAACATCCCATTTGAACTGTGTTGTTTTTATAAGCTTTTAACAGGTCGACTAATTCAAATTCAGCTCCGACATACAGTATGAATAACTCGCCGTGGAAATCATTGCAGCACAATTATGTATTGTCAGATCCTAACTTGGCTCTGGAGTTGTGCCAGCAGACACAAGAGCACTTGCAGGCTACTCGTTTTGTCATGCACTGGGTTTTTTAGCTTCGCCTGAGCGATCCATATGTAAATCTCGGCAGCACTACATCTGCAGTGGCGTTGTAATTAAAGCTAAACACAACCGTAATCAACGCAAACTAAGGAGTTTCATTTTTTTAAAATGAACAACTTGGACAGAGGGCAAACACTTGTGGAAGTACATGTTTGAGACGTAGATGGTGAGCAAATTAGAAGAAGTAAGACTTGCATCATTGGTATTTGTTATCATAAATTACTGCACAACATGATCTGTGGGAGAAATGCAAGGGACAGATCCTGCACAAGATGCCAATCTGTCTTTCATTTTGAAACCAGTCCTTTTAAGACCTCATTGAATGGGTATTTTTAAATTAATTGTGCTATTAGAAAATCATTTGTGCAGTATTGTGTTATTGAATGTTTTTTGTCCTTTTTCTGTGTTTGTTTTTTAATTGTTAACATCAACCTGCCCAGGAACTGCAGATATAAATTAGCGGCTGGGGTAAAGTCTGGCATTAATATCGTAATGATGTCAATTATTGTGAATTGTCCAAGATAAATAAGTTTTACATCCATTGCAAAATCCTGTGAGACTTAAAATGTGTTGGATTGTATGGAACAGCCCAAAATAATCATCAAGGCTTAATTCCTAATACAAGACATACTCTACCTGCATTCTGAGTCTGTACATTAGCAGTCCTACTGTATTATACACTCTGATGTGATTGTCATATCTTTATAGATTCTTGATAGAGTCCACACAGGTGTTTTCAGTTGCTCTGGCTGATTCGTCCTCTGCTCAGGTTGAATTGGGTGGAGCCATGATGAAAATCACTTGAGGTCACCAAACTTCACCTCTAAAGGCTTGGACACACCAGGATTTGAAAATGCAGCAACAGCAAAACAACTGATTGCCGCAATCGGTGGGTTCACTCGAGAACGTGAAATAAATTTGTGCGAAGATTTGGGGACTTTGGGGAACTTGGCCCACGAATTTGCGGCATCGACAAATAGGGAGCCGTCTTGACAGTGTTGACCTTTGAGGGGACGGAGAGCCAAAGAGTCCAAAGTGGACGAAGCTATTGTAGTTTATAAGTTGTGTTGAACCATTCACTTTTATTTTAACCTCCTCTGTTGGAGGAAAATGTGTTCCACAGAAAAGCAGTGATTTGCAAACAGTTATAAGATAATAGTCAATTATACAAATACGACTTTTGAATAAACTGTGTGAACTCATTGTCCTGTTAGCGACCAAACTAAGCTAACGAGCTAACGAATTTGCTAATTAACCGTTAGCTCAGAGACCTTTATTACCTCTCTTAAATAACTTAGTTGTCAAGCATCGTTAAAGTTGTCACCTTGCTGCCACATCACCTTTACATGTGGTTACAGGTGTAACAGATCACACTCATGATGACACACAACATGGAGGATAGGTGTCGTCAAAGGTGCTACAGACTTGAAACGTTCAAGCAGAATAGTTAAAAAATCTTTTCAGTCTGGTGTTGTTACTCTTTCAGTCTAACAGAAAGGCTAAAATGTGGCTTCAAGCTGTGGCTCTATCTTTCATCTCTGTTTGGATAAAGTTCTCTCATTTGTAAAAAGTTGCAAAGCATCAACGTCACTGAGGGGCACTGCATGTAATGTTATTTTGCTGCATATAACATTACAGCTGTGAAAAAGTGGTATATAGATTATGTAATATATGCAAAGAATGAGATTAATAATCCCTGTACAACCCCTACAATATGTCACTGCTTAATGTTTTGGTTGACGGGCTCCAGTTTGCACGAACCACCACATGTGTGATACACAATGAGGAGACACAGTGGATACATTTAACTTTGACTTACAGTGCAGGGAGTCTGCATCCAAGGTTCCCCATCAATCTGCATTGGAAGGGATTTACTGGTTCTGTAATAAAAAAACAAAAAAAAAAAAAAACATGTTACAATTAAACTTTAACATGTATAAAACCAAAATCTTAAATATTAAAATGTTGCACCAGGGAAATAATGTTCAACTGACAGGAAGTGATAACTGCTTTGCTTTTTTACCGCTTGGCCAAAATATCGTTGATGGCGATTTGTTGACTTAATAACCTAATGCTAACAAAATTTAGCAAAGATGCTAACAAAAAAAAAGATAAACAAACATAACAAAAGTGACAAAATGATGACAAAAAGTGAGCTGTGGTCCAGCTGAACACTGACCTGATGGTCACGGAGGAGCACTGCGCCAGGCGTCTTCCAGCGCTCTTCAGGCCGGTGTAGATCTGACCCATCTCCATGGCTCCTTCCAGCCCCACCACCTCCAGCAGCTGGTCAGACAGGTCTAAAACACAAAACACACATCGTTAAACATACTTAAAGTCCAATCAATCAGAGCTGCTGCTATCATGGAGGCCACATTGAGAATTAGCTGTGTTTATGTAATGAGTAATTCTGTGAAGACGCAGGTACATATCATAAGCTTGTTACTGTATGCATGCTAGAAGCATGAATAATGTGTCTTAAAAGTAGATTTCAGTAGCTATGAAGTAGTGTTTTAGACTGCTAAATATGCTGAAATTGTTCAATAAATGATTCAACATTGAATAAATACAACATTTATGTCCATTGTTGCCTCTAAATCTTGCTGATGTTATAAACCGAGAGACTTTTACAGGGAGTGAGAAGAAGAATGAGGAAAAGGAAATTAACTAAGAAAGTGAGAAAGGAAAGAAAAAAATGAGAAGGAAAGTGAGGACAAATAAAAGAACATGACGTGATGTTCCTCACTTCAGACTTTGCCTTCTGCTTACAAAACATTAAACATTCACAGTTAAAAAAGAAAAAAAGAAAAACAGGCAACAAGAACAACAAGCTACAAACAGAACAGCTATTAATTAGATTGCACCGGCAATGCAAAGCAATCTTGTGATAATATAATTATTAATTTCTCTTCTGTTTTGCAGTTATGAGCATTGATTTTGCCCCTGCTGGAAGCCCAGTGTCATGCAGGGCCCATCTGTTTCAGCGGCCCGTTCTGCCTCCGACTCTCCATCGACTCGTCCCTCCACAAATTAAGAAGCTGCTGCCTCGCTGCTGGGAGCATACAGACACTAATTGAAACCAAGACCCATTTTTAGGCACTTGGTGCGTGCAAGTGCGTTAGCTCGCTGTCACCAATGCTGCTCCATCGCTGTCATGTTTATCTGAGCCGTGTTGGTTTCCTGAAGCTGTTGTCGTGAGGTGTTGTTGTTGCTGCCGAGCTGTGGTGTCCAGCTGTCACCATGGTGATGGACATGCGTCTGCCCCTATCTCAGTGCCGGACTATGAGTGCAGTGCTTTCCAGGGTCGGAGTTGAAGAGGGTGTGTACATACCCAGCAGGCTGACCTCCTGACACTGGGCTTTAAAGCTGCTCCCCCCACTGTGACTTTTCACGTTAATGCAAACGGCTCACACAGGCCCGCGCTGACACGTATGATGGACAGCGTCACCACGGCGATAGGGATTCCTTGTTGCCAGGGGCTGCAAAGATCCTGTATACCCAAACTGTGGGGAAAGAGAGCCTCTCTGCCAAATATAACAAGGTCAGAGACTCTGTACACCCAGTGGATGTTTAATAAAAAAACACAACAAAAATATCTGACCTGCATGTTTTGGGTATAACAATTAACTTCTATATAAATAAACTATATTTAAGGTCTTTGTGAAGACATTACTAATGCAAACACACTGTTTACAGTCACAGATGTCATGTAAAGCTAATTTAAAGGAACAGTTAGACATTTTGGCAAATACGCCTTTTCTCTCTTCTTGTCTTTTCTTTTTCTTCTCTTCTTTTCATTTTGTCTAATATGTGTCCCTGTAGTATGCCACTAGAGCCACAAGACTGTTAGCTTAGCTTAGCATAAAGACTGGAGGCAGGGGGAAACAGCTAGCCTAGCTCTGTCCAAAGGTAAAAAACAAAATATGTCTACCAACACCTCTAAAGCTCGTTTGTTTAAAAGTAGCCCCCAGTAAAAACCACAAATTGTAATTTTTACATCTCTGTTCTTTTTCCCAAAACGATGTCACATATTGTCTTGTTTTAACCAAAACCTGAGACAATAAACCCTCTTTCAACTCAATACATTGCACACACATGATTTCAATAAAGGTCTTAGTAACTGAAAGTCAGATTTTATCTAGTATGATTTGTTGGTGAATTTCCATTTTTATTTTGAATCGCCAACCATTATTTCTTATATTAAAGGTGCAAATGAATTACCTGGAACAGTAATCAAAAGTGGACTCCAAATATAGAAATAAGCCATCATGTTTACCTCCCAGAGATAAAATGGGAGAAAAATGGAGTCACCCAACTGTTTACGCAGAAGGAGGTTGAATTATTAACACACAAGATAAGCAGCCTGTGGCCAAATATAAACTGAAAGTCCCCTTACCCAGCCTACAATCAACAATATGTGCCTCGCTCAAGTGATGAAAGCAATATTTGACTGCGATAAACACACAACACACACATACAGTGAAGGTGACAACGCAGAGTGAGTGAGACAGTCGTGTGAATGAATGTCCATATGGGAGATTCACAAAAGCAGCGCTGCGGCTTTAATCTCAGCCATGTCTTCCCGTCAGTGCGGGATAAGAAACGGCGTCCTTGTCACTGTCAAACAACTATACCTGTTGAGGCCGCCGGCTGCACACTGACACATGTGGAGCAACAGGGTGAGAGCGGAGTAATAAAAGGGAGGCGGTGAGGGAGCTGAGCAGAACCAGCAGACGATCAACTAAAAGTAAAACTAAAGAGGAATGGCGGGAGGAGGAGGAGGGTGTGTGGAGGCAGATCCTCCAATGAAAGCTTCATGGGGCTTGTCACGGGGCATCAGTCCCAAGCATCAACCCCTCCACCCACGCATGGACCCCCCCCCACTCCCCTGCTCAGTCCCATTCTAAATAATTCACTCCACAGCCATTCCCTTCCACCTGAGGGGCTTGTCTCCTGGCGTCACCAGCGGGACGATTTAACAGCTCCCGAAAGGTCAGAGTTTTTTTATTCCCAAGCCACCCTCCACCCACCCATCCACCCATCCACCCATCCACACACACACACACACAAAATAATCCCTGCCAACAGTTTGATCCATGCGTCGTGCTCGGCGGTGCCCCCTCTGGGCTAAGGCACTCCTGTGTTTACCTCTAAATACACAGTTCTCTTGATCTGACAAGTTAGGCTGCTCACCTTGAGGGCAAGGGCATTCATTCACACACACACACACACACACACAGGTGCATGCCCACACACACACACACACACACGCACACAGGTGCATGCCCACACACACACACACACACACACACGCACACAGGTGCATGCCCACACACACACACACACACACACACGCACACAGGTGCATGCCCACACACACACACACACACACACACACACACACACACACACGCACACACGCACACAGGTGCATGCCCACACACACACACACACACACACACACATCAATAAACAAGCACAAATGGCCACTAACACACATAGACGTGGTAGCACACAAATACACACTCCCCACTCAAACTAAGTGCCTTCCCAGGTTCAGACAGTGGCCTTTTTTTTTGAGCCACAAACACCAAACTGATTGATTTTTATTCAGGGATTAATGGAGTGTTCATCGTAGCAAGGCTGGGCTTTGAATTGATCAACTATACCCCTCACAGTCTGCCGAACTCTGTGCCACACTGTACCTTCATCTGACAGTCACATCATCACATTAGGGAAGTTATAAGCATCCCAACATGCAACAGCACTTGTTAGAGAGAGTCTGCTTTGTTTGTGTTAATTATTTTAGGACTGAGCTGTTTTTCCTCTTTCTGCTGCTGGGATTTACAATACTTTCACGTGTTTTCTCAAATCACACAAATCACCTTTTTTAGTCACAAGTACAGTAAATGCTGCTACTGTAAATTAGGTACTAATTTGCCGTGTACTAACAGATTTTAACAAGCTTCACTTTCAACGTTCTTTGAAGGTGCAACAGCTACTGAAATCCAAGGGGAAACAAAAAGTGAAATCACATCAGGAAAAAAATGAATAAAGCTCCATAGACAGCTTCACAGAGATCTGTTTTTTTCTACCAGTCAAGTTCTGATCAGTGAAGTCTCATATGGGATCACTGGCAGCCATGTCTGGAGATCCTCACTGACTCGCCATGTTTCAAGCCCCGACACTGATCGTAACATCCACTTCATCCCCAAGTACAAACACAGCATCTCGCCATGAAACCTGAAAACATACTGTGCATCATCTGAACGGGCAGGAGTTAGACTTGATAGAAAAGAAAACACAAAAAGCAAACAAATTCAGAATCCATGGCTCCTGTCTGAGGAGAAAAATACATGTATGTATGTAGATTTCTTTTCATACTCGTTTCTTGTGATTTAGAATGAGTCCTGTCCTGTGGTGCTGATTACGATTTTGCATTCAATGTAAGATAAATATCATTGATGTCAAGTAAAAATTTCCAACGTGTCATCTTTTCAGGAAAAACAGCCTTGTTTCATATCAATAGCAATTTATTCTTAAAGTATCTCAAACCTTCTGGAGAATTTAGTCAACCAGAAGTGAAATATGTTGAACCCTTCAATTGATCTCTGAGCGTGAAAATCCACAAAACTGAAGGTTGAGGTTCGATTGAGGTTTTCAGCAACAAAACATTGTGGGTGCACAAGAGAAAAATGTAACCTAAACCTAAATTTTCACAAGAAATGTTCACAACTTTACAACAAGTGTCACAACACTGTCCACATACTGCATAACAACACTATGAGATATACGGTTTACCATGTTCATCATCTTAGTTTAGCGTGTTAGCATGCTAACATTTGCTAATTAAAACAAAACACAAAGTGAAGCTGAGACTGATGGGAATGACATCAGTATTTGGGCAAAAATTCTGACCTGTTGGTAGTGCTAGAGGAAAAGTCAGGGGATCACCAAAGCTGTTAGCATTCATCCTGATGGAGGACATGAACATGTGTACTAAATTTAATGATAATCTATCCAATCCAATAGCTGTGAATTTTCAGTGTGGTCTTGGTTTGACTGACATTAACTGACATTATCTTGATCAAAACTAAACTCTACTGTTTTTTACTATGATTACCATACTTTCAATACCTGTAATACTAATACTTGTTTTCGTTTTCATGCACGACCTTTACCAGCAATTAAATATTTTTCCATGGTGGTATTAATACCTTTACATATCGGATTGGAATACTTCTTCTACCACAGCTTTCTGGATACTTTCTCCTTTTCCTAATAAGTCCTTCAAGTGGCTCACACCATTTCACCAGCTACCACAGAGCAGCTGACTCATTCTGCTTCGTTCATTCATACATTCCCATTGATGGGCTTCCTTTTGACGTAAATGGATTCAGGGGTATGCCCAACACCCCCCTCAGTCCACTCCTATTAACTGAGCCTGTCCACTGGAGCCTACACAGACCATTAATACACAAGTGACAGTTCCAAACAGTGACATGATTGTACCTCTTCTTTGCAAACAAAACCCGCTGGCCATGATTCACCTTGTCATCGGTGAAATATTCATGCACTCTGGAAAAGTTTGGTCTAAAGTTTAGTCTTTGATCTATCTGATAGGAACAAGGACACAGGCTGTCTGTGTCTGACGTGTGCTTTAGGGGAAAGAACCTCCTACACTATAAACCTATTTAACATACGTCATTATTGCCGAATAGGGCAAACCAACCACGATCTACAGTATATGCAGGTCTTTGAAAGTGCTGTTGATGACTCACCAATTACCTCATGTGTCAAGTTTCCTGACTTTTTAAAAACACATCTTTAAAAGGTTTTGGGTTTAAACCAAGACTAAGAGTCTACAGCTGTTCTGGTGGCTCTGCAAGGCTTTACTTGGGCACAGCAGAGCTTTGAGCTAAATGCCAACGTCAGCATGGATACGTTACAAAGTCAATGTTTACATGGTGATGTTTAGCAGGTAATGTTTACCATGTTCACCATCTGAGTTCAGCGTGTCAGCATGCTAACATTTGCTAATTAGCAGTTAACAAAAAGTATGGCTGAGGGGGATCACCAAAGTCATTAGGCTTCATCCTCTGGGGACCATGACTGTCTGTACACAATTTCAGGTCAATCCATCCAATAGTGAGACATTTCAGTCTGGACCAAAGTGGTGGACTGACCAACATTGCCATCCCTACACCCATGCTGCCAGCGTGGCTAAAAACACAATAATGGCATATTTCATGATGATATATCTCGTATTGGGGTTTTTTGGGTTGGATATGGCCTCTAATGGGCTAGTTTACAGCAGGATTTATGCCGACAGACAACTATTAAACAGTCATAAATGTATTAATTATTATGCTGTCAAAGTTACCTTGAACTGCAAACATGAGCTCTTTGGGGTCGAGCACAGGTATCCTCTTGTCTTGGCTCTTTTTCGCCCCCTTGCGGTTACCCCTCCTCTTCTTGCTCTCGCCCCAAAGGTTGGAGCCGCCGTGCATGCTGGGAATGTTGAGAATGGCAATGCCTTCCAAGGAGATGTTGCTGAGGTCCAGAGTAACACCATCGCACTTTTAGAAAGGGGAAAGAAACAGAGGAGGAATACTAAATTTGTCATAACGTGTTTCTCTGACTGAGCCTGAACTGAAATCTGTCTCTCTGTTTAAGACCAAGCCTGTTTCCTGTCTGAGCCTGAGCCTATATCTGTCTTTCAGTCTGAACATAGACTTGTTTCCCTGTCTGAGCCTGACCCTGAACCGGTTTCTCTTTTTAAAACTGAGCCTGAATCTCTCTTTGTCTGAGCATGAGAACCTTTTCTCTGCCTAAGTCTAAACCCGTCTTTCCATCTGAGCCTGAACCTGTATCAGTCTTTCTGTCTGAACATCTGAGCTGTCTTTTTGTCTGAGCCTGAGCGTGAACATGTTTTGTTGTGTTAGTCTAAACTTTTCTCTCCATCTGAGCGTGAGCCTAAAACTGTCTGTCTGTCTGAGCCTGAACCAGTTTGTCTGCACTTTAATATGAATCTGTCTCTCTTTCTATCTCAACCTGAGCCTGAACCTTTCTTTTTGGGCTGAGTCTAAGTTTGACTCTCTGCCTGAGCCTGGTTTTAAGAACTACGGTTCCTGTCAATTTGATCTAATTAAGCTGAAAACAGTCCACCAGAATCGTCTTCTGTCAGGCCAGCTGGGGCGTCGTTAAGGGTGGGTAAACCTGGATGATTCATGGGGCCCCAGCTTGGTAGGGGCCCCTAAATGTTTAGAAAATAATTTGTTTATAATAAAAAATGTTATACAAAAAGAAAGTGATGAAAATGTAAACACATAATCAGAGCAGGCATCTTTAGCCAACCGTCCCGTTTGAACCCCCCCCATAATGCATGTGGTTTGGTCCATTTTCCACGAGGATTAAAAATTTAAAAAATACCGCCGCTGATCTGAGTCTGACAGCTGCTCCGGCATGATGTAGCACTAGCCTGCTTTCACAGTCAGATACAGTTATGCCGCCTTCAAGAAAGAAATCAGGTTACCAGAAAAGGAAAGAAAGAAAACAGAGAGAAATACAGCAAAATAAAGGAACAAAAATACTCACCACGTTTTTTCCAAGAAAAAATATTAGAAGAATTTCAGTGGTAAGTCAGTGTAGACAGACTGCCCCTGCCGAATTGAGTAAGGGTAGCCTAGCCAAAGCTTGCTAGCTACAGGTAGCTACTTAGCGTAGACTCACTCGGCTCAGACAGAAGTCATTATTAACATGACGGTGAGCTACCACCAGCTATGACTAGCTAATTAGCTCCTATTTAGATATTATTATAACTGCATTCAAAGACATTATAAACGAGTTTACTCACAAGAAGGCTAGACGCTGGGCTCTTGGTGCAGTGTAATCTCTGAGTTGTTGTTGTTTACAGGGAACAAACATAAGAATAAATCTCTTAACCTGTTCTACCCAAACCTGCAATGATGGGCAAAATACTGTTTATATGATTTATACTGAGGATTCTTTTATTTACATACTTACTCAGGAATGCCCACATAATGTCTTGATACTGAAGTTGCATTTTCACAGATGCTTGTTCTAGGTACCTGCAGTCCACATACTGTAGTTTATCAGTATTAAATTATTTAATCTGAAACATGGATCATTGGTAATATCTTCATAAAAACTAACACTAGTTGTGTAGTTATTTATAATAAAGCATCACAAACCTCATGATACAGGCAGCTATTGATAACAAGAACCAGCAAATGTTAATACTGTTAATATAGGCAAAGGATGAAGGTGGAAACTAGAATCTGCACAATTTAGTATAGAGCAACAGAATACACATTTTAGGGCGTTATTTTCATCTCAAACATTTTGATTTCTGTGTTAGGGGCCCAGTAGGTTTTCTTTCATGGGGTCCCAAAATTCTGGTGACGCCTCTGCAGGCCAGTAATGCTCTAAAAGCGTAATACTCTAAATATTGGATTTTACACCAGTATGGATCTTCATACCTGCTCTCCTCCACTACTGTAGGTCCTTAACCAGCACTAATTAATAAAGACCTCTGCAGTGTGTGGATAGTCCCGAGAAGGGGGAAGATGAAGTGTATAGACGGCATCTTCATTATCACTCAATTTCACACACAGCAGGGTCGTGTAGGGCTAATTACCTGTGTGTTGAGCCAACAACACATTGTCTGGGTGAATTTGAAACTAGTACACATTTGTGCTATTTATGGAACAAGGGTTGACCAGAATATTTTTAAGAGGAACCATTATTCTTACCTATCTGCATTTATGTGCATATGGAATATTCCTAATAACACAGCGAATGTATGACTGCTTGGTGTTCACATAAAAGAGTTGTTAAAAGAGTAATTCACAAAAGCAGTCACTTTCAAAAATATTTCCTTTGCTTTTGTTTGCTTTCTTTTTCTATAGGGCGCAAAATACAGAAAATATGTGGTTTGATTTACCTCAACCTCCAGAAAGTCGTGAAGCTTCTTACATGTGGCCGAAAAGGTCTCCGAAGTGCCAAACTCAAAGTACCACAGCTTATTCTTTGTTCTGAAAGAAAAAAGACAACAGGAACTGCAAAGGGACCATGAAAAGAGGAAACATAGGAGTGTTTTCCCCACATCAAAATCTGAAGCTTGCATCTCTTCTTCTCTTCTCTGTATCTAGTCCTGTATATGCTGAGCTTATGAAAAAGAAAAAGAGACAGAAGACCACTCTGTAAAGGTGTACTTGTGTTTGATTCATGCTTGAAAAGGGATCTTCTAAACTCTACAGGAAATATACCTCTAATGTTCACCGCTGACCAAAATCACATAGTCATTAATCTCCAAAGAATGCATAATGTGGCTCATTAATCACATATCGAAGCATAATGATGAATCTAAAGCCAGTTAAGGAGGCATCTGAGGGAGCACATGGGGTGGCCAATGGGTACCCATGCCCAACATTAAGGCCCAGTGAGGGGTGCAAGAGGGTAATCTACCTGCCCCTGCAATTAACAGAGGACTGGGGTGCTGCTCCCCAGGCTTCCTACAGCACACACTCCCATTGTTAAGGCTGATGATCAATGACCTCACAGGGGTGAGTCACCATCTGTCCACATACTGCTATGGTACATTATATTCTCTCATGACTACACGAATAAAATGTCTTCTTTTTTTTTGGAATGGAAGATGTAACATTGCAGTTTTTGTAGTCCTTAAATTCATGCTAATCATGCAAACAGATGTCTTTCAGTGCAACCCAGACCTTAACAATAGAAACTAAGTTATGTGGAGTTGAAGGGAAAATAACATATTTAACAAATATTTGAGGGCAGCTGATTTAACATTTCTTCCAGCTTGAGTTTATCATTTTATGAACAGTTATTAATGGTAAATGGACTTCACTTATATAGCGCTTCCCAGAGCACTTTACAGATTGGCCATTCATACACCGATGGCGACGGAGCTGCCATGCAAGGTGCTGGCCTCCATCGGGTGCAACTTAGGGTTCAGTGTCTTGCCCATGGAGACTTCGACGCGAACAGGAGGAGCTGGGGAACAAACCGTCAACCCTGGAATTAATGGACGACCCGCCAATGAGCACAATTAATCAATTTAGCTTCAAACATGAAAGGGAACAAGCTGGGAAAGATTTATTATTGGTCACCTGCACAAGTTATGGCCACTGGGTGTAGTTATGGGTTGGATTTTGAACTTTGCTTTTTATGTGATTTCCTTTTTTGGCCAGTTGATTACAACACCATTTAAATTAGGGTAGCAGCACCCTCTATGTCCTGAGTATGGTCTGATTTACCAAAAGTAAACATATGACTTCACCCATGCTGCCAAAACAAGAGGTGGCCATAAACGTCTAACAACAAAAGCTACTCATCTGTCCACACAAGCTTTATTATGTGGGCAAGTGAATTACATCACAATCTCTTGCAAGCCTGCTTAAGAGCACGTTTCTTCAGTAAACCAGGGTTTAGACCTCTTTGACAGTTCTGTTTTGGTAGAAAGAGGTGCATCTGAATGACTAGAAAGGGCTATGTTTAAGTCACTGAAACAATTTTCAACATGGCCTGTCGCTGCAGTGAGCCAGGGGAGCCAGGACCACAGGCAATCGCTCCCCAAGTGCAGTTAAAGTTGATGGACCGATGTGGCGAGTGGTAAATACATCAGCACCAACATTACAAGGACAGGCCAGTGTCGCTTCAAATTTAATAAGAAAGTGATCTGACACCATTGATGTGACAGGAGAGACAGTCAGGGCAGAAACCTCTATCCCTCATGATAGAATCAAGCCAAGGGTGTTACCACTGCAGTGAGTAGGTCCATGTACAAAGTGAGTGAAACCAAATGTTTCAAGAAGTGCCAGAAAGGCTTTACTAAGAGGATCGAAGGCCTTATTCAGGTGAATATTGAAATCACCAATATTTAAAATCTCAATGAGTGACAAGGTCTGACAACTCCAAATTCTTCTAAAAACTGGGAATAAGGACCAGGTGGACTATAGAGTACCACAAGGTGGAGGAGGTTAAATTGACAATAGACCTATAGATTAAGGCAGCAACCCCACCTTTATCTATATTCCTAGGAAAAGTAGTGCTGCCTATTCCAGTAGGGTGAATGCCGTCCACTTTCCCAGAAAGAAGGCCACTTATCAACAAAACTAAATCCCTGCTCACTACAATAACGAGCCAGCCAGCAGTTCAGTGTAGTAAGCCTACTCTGCATCTCATCATTACCCCTCACAGGTAAAGGACCAGAGACAAATAATCAATGCCAACTCATCTTTCTGGCTCAAACCCAAACGTCATGGCTAGGCTTTCTTTTGTCATCTCTGACTGCTTCATCCTTATGTTATAGGGTCAGACATGGATTATGATGTTGCTAAAGATAGTGGTGGTGTGTGCCTGGGTCCCCTGATTCTCCCTACAGGATGCCAGCACCCTCAGATTAGCCTCTATGATGGAAGCTCTGGCCCTGGGTAGGCAGTAAACAGTGGCTGACGATTCTAATCTAACATTGCGGGCAATGGAGTCCCCTATTACTAGCATGCGTTGCGTCAGCAGGTGTAGAGGAGGCACGTAAGCCAACAGGACTACCAACGGGGCTAGTGAGGGTTGAGTGACAGGCCACACAACCGATTGCTTGGTCTTGTGAGCCTTCCCACGCAGCTCAACAGGGATAAACTCTCGCATCATCTGCCGATGAGGGTATGCTAATGCTATCCCTAACAGGCCTGCTATCAAGCCTGTGGATGAAGCTATCTGGAGTGCCTGTGACATCTACGGTAATGTTAGCAGAGTTAAGACGTTGAAACTGACAGACATGTCTCTCTAGAAGAGACACCCTGTCTGCAAAGGTGGAATAGTTAACACAAACCATCGAAAAACAGTTAGCAAGGCTGCGTTAGCTGTGGGTGACTAGAGGCTAAGCTAGGCTCGGAGCTAAGCTAACAGGGCAGCAACAGAGGCTACCCCCTAACGCTAAGATTGTTTGAAAATAAAAAGTAGAAGGTCTAATATGATATGGACTGCACAGAGAGAGTAAGATAAGTAGAAGAGTGAAGATTAAGGAGAGTGAAGAGATTAAAACAGAAAATCAAGGAGGGAGAAGGAGCAGACAGCGGCTCGAAATCACAATGTGCGTCAGGAGAAGCAGTGTCCCGGCATCGAGCCGGCGTCATGGCGTCCCACAGATCGCAAAAGGCTTTTCATCTTCCCAAGAAACAACAGACAACAACACACAATTTATCTCTAAGCTTCAAGGACAGAAAAAACCTGCAACAGTGCTGACACGCAGAACTGAATACAGTAAAAAATGGCCTTCTCTTAGCTGGAATCAAAGCACTACAAGAGGAACGTATTAGTATAAGAAGAGTAACAATCACTGAATTATTGATTTCCTCATTAGGACTTTTGTCAGGACCATTTAGCCACTTTATAAATGAGCTTTCATTAGGGTACTTGCAAGGTAGCCCAACTCACAGTTGATTTATAATGTGCAACATGGTCAATAGAAAAGGGATGGGAGCAGAGGGAGGTGGGAAGAGACAGGAGGGCGACAGGGCCATGCTGAGCGGCTTTCCACAACAACACATCTCCCCCAGTATCATCATCATCATCATCATCATCATCATCATCATCATCAGTCTGTAAGCTCAGTAGTCAAGAGGGAAAATCCAAGAGCACACACGAACAGAGGCCTGGGCAATTTTGCAAACAAACAAATGAAGGCGGCTACTTTGAAAAGCTTATTCAAAACTAGTGGTTGCTGATTGATGGGGAGAATGGAGCCAGAAACAGTAGAGGCAATGTTTTGGATGCCTTGACTCTTTGTTGTTGCTTTGTTGAAGCTGGTTTTGATATGTTGTTGGTACATTCAAGAGCCTCTGATATCTGAAGCCGTGTTTAGACTGAACGCAAAGCAAGTTTTAGAGGTGACATGACTGCATGCAAAGGCAAAGGAAAGACGGGTGGATGTGAAAAGACATGGTTTCTCTCTAGGTGCCACAAACTGAGGTGAAGACACATTATTTTCACTTATCCCAAGGCTACATGACTCCATGACTCCACATGAACGTACAGAGAGACGAGAGGAAAGAAGACGCTACAGGAAAGTAACATAAACTGGAGTCTTAGCTGTCACAGACACATCCGGCCAGTAGGTTGCTACATGCTGTAGCTACAGCTAACTTCTGTAACAAAACTGGATGATTGTGGAAAAGAAAACAAAAACACAGACTGCGTAGTCCAATGGTCAAAATTGTGCAAATAAATCAAGGTGATCAATCTGGAAGCATCTTAAAGGGGAAGTGCATCAATTTCACACATCAAAACGTGATTACAGGTCTTGGGGAGTACTACCGCATGTGTAAAAAAAAAAAATTGTATAAAGCATTTTGTGGCGCAAGGCTACATTAGACACCACTGGCATAACATACCCGAATCTCCAAATGAAGTGTCAGTTGCCAAGTTGCATTGTGGGTAATGTAGGCATCAGGCTTTGACAAAGAAGAAGAATGCGTGGAATAAAAAAGATTGGTTCTGCTGCATCAGTTATGATTATTTTAGATACAACCGTCCAATGTGAGTCCGACAATGTTATAGGAGCAATGCTAAATTAGTGGAGAACTATTTTAAGGCACAGCAGCCACACATAAGGGGATTCAGGGAAAAATCTTTCACCCGCTAGGTGAACAAATTTTATGAGTTTAACTGAAAGAATTACCTACTTCACATTCAAAAAAAGCTCTAGTAACCCACTGATTCCCAACAAATTTTACAGCATGGCTACATCTTCTATAAAGAAGCATCTTAAACTGAGACCTCTGGGTTTTTCACAGTACAGCAGAACCAAACTGCACTTGAGACAACTGAAGCCAAATGCAGACACACTATGAGAACAGATACAGTAAGAGATAACATCTGACCATCCTGTCGATTCCCACCACTTAACCTAACAAGCACACCATGGCAACAAATCACCTCATGTCCATGTTCATTAGGTAATTAGGAGCATCCCATTGGCTGGATTGGATTGTCGTTTGTTATCTGCCGACCGATGCTGAACACTGGACTCCTCTGACAGTCTGACTGTGAGGAGCGTCTTCAACAGTGGCCAGCTTGTCCTAGGATTAATAGGGAGTCCATTTGAGTAAGATGATACTTTTAAGGTAGATTAGGAGAACCTTACTTTATTGTAAGTGCAATAAAAGTGAACATAAAGTGCCCATTTCCTTAAACTGTTGGCTGACTTTAAGCTCCTGCATCCTTGCAGGACATCTTAGAAGTTCATTCACTATATTTCCTGTGGGAGCGATTTGTGTTCACAGCAGCGAACTGTATGTAGCAGGTTTTCAATTCTCCGAGTAGCTGCAAGGCCTCTGTTGTCATTTCACCTGCAGTGTATCAATGCAAAGTGTACTGCACTAATAACTTTAGCGGTGTGCATGCGAGATCAGCTGTAGTAGTCACAGCTGGCATACCAAAAGAAAACAGTGGCTCAGGTTTCCAGAGCCGCTGAGGTGTCGTTTATTTGCACAAACAAATCATAAAACAAACCTGAAAGAAGGGGAAATATACAAACTCTGCGGCTTTAGATAAAACATCTAATACCAAGGAAAAAAAAGTGTCAGGTGACAGTCAGGTGAGCTGAGCAACAGAAAGACAAATGTAGCTCAAACAGCCTGAATCTGAACAATACACCCATGTTCATCAACGCTCCACTGGTTGGTCACCATATTAAAGGATGTCAGAGGCGATAAGCTTCAGTGTAGCGCTGCTGTCCTGAGGCCACAGCACCTTTAGATGCACTTTCTACCGGCCACACTGAACGCGAGGCACAGAGCCTCATTGATTTTTTCCCCCTCTGACACTTAATCTAACCCACAATGATCTACGACCTTATTTTCACACTAATTTCTTCTTGATCAGAGGTGATAAATATCGCATTGACATAACCAACTCTTTGTGCATTGCATCAATGCACTGTTTTGTTTAACATGACACCGCCTGGAGCGCTCCAACTCCGACTGGCAGTTTGAGAAATGACCTGAGTTGCGTCTTCTTGCCTTCAGAGATGCAGCAAGCAGTTTGAAAAATGTATTTCTTTCTGTTGCACTGCATTGATTCCAAGGTGTATTTATTTTTTTTACTTAAACTACTGTTACTGGTATAAAATATCCAACATCTTTAAGAACAAATACAAAAACTGAACTGCTAAAATGACATATTTTATTAGCTAAAGTGGAGGCAAAAATATCTCACTGGTTGATTTATCCTAAATCCTAAATTAAGCCTCCATTAGTTATTGACTTTGTCTTTGTGTACATTTATCAAAACTAGCTTTTCTTGTTTGTTTATGTCACTCCTCTTACGTCTGTGAAGCAAGATAAGGAATGTTACAGTTCTCCTTCTGCTACTATACACTATTCAGGAAACACATACAAAATAAAGATAAGATGGTGTGCTACATACAGTAATTAAAAACAGTAAAGCACAGTCACGAAGTATCTGTTGCCACATCGATCTTAAACGAGCTGCAAACGTGTATTCAGTAATCTCGTAAAAAACACAAATATTGCCACCAAAACCACTGAGATATTGGAAATGAGGCTGCTGAAAAACAGACTGCTAGATGACGCTCCGCTTCTGAAATGATTCCAGTGGACATCATGGTTTAATGATCACTTTTAACGATGGTTTGGTGATTTGCAGATCAAAAGACATCTAGACATCTAGGTTGAAAGTGGATGCTCGACCATTTAAATGACTATCTTTCAATGTGAAGCAGGTCTAAAATTCTCTTTGTAATGCTGTTGAAACAAGAGGTTATATGCATAAAACTAATGGTTTCATTTTCTTGGAATGGAATGGAGCCATCGTTAATGTTATTACTGTGGTACTGGGGTGGTGCGGCCCAATGTGATTTCTTTTCATGGGGCCCAAAATCCCTGGTGATGCCCCTGGTTATGTGCAATGTAGACTTTTTCAAGACTTTCACTTTTACTCCTCTAGAGCGGGGAACTGTGGAAAATATATTCATGAAAATCTGACATCATGTTATGTTGCAGCAGCCAATCCTAACAGTTGGTGACAGTTGAAGTAATTTGAGAAAATGAAGCTAAGGTTACAAAGTTGAATGTTTAGGGCTCCTGTTTTTACATTTAAGCTTAAAGGTAACTGTATCATGAATAAATACTGCGGTTTAACTCAACTAATGTGTCACTTTTAGGGATGCTGTGTTGGATTGCCTTCCATTGTACAGATATTACATATTAGTACAGATATAATTGAATTTAACATTTCACCATGTGTGGTGAACAATTAAAAACTGCAATAATTTATGTCAAAATGAAACACATAATCTCATTTGTGATACTGTTCCTCCCTAGAACCATTCAATTTTGGAACTGTGAAGACCCCTGACATGAACTTAACAAAGCAATACTGTTAATTAATGATTGTTTACAAGGCTTGAGGTGTTTTAGCAATGTGTTTATCGAAGGTCTGACACCTCCAGCGACAGGGAGAAGGGAGAAGTTACTTTCCAACCAGATTTTTGTCTGTTAGTTTCTACAATGAGAGTTTTCATTCAACATTAGCTTTTTTGGAGTTTTCTTGTGATTTTTAGCTACTTGTTCAGAGTTCAGTTTCAGTTTGATTTACCCACTAAAATCAAAATAAACAGTGTCTTCTTACTGTCCAGCAGCCAAGATCAAGGTGAGAGAAGCTCTGAGGTGGTAAAGAAGTTGACATACTTATTTAAACCACCTTCAGTTATCACTGTGGGCTCGCTCACAGCTTTACGAGCAGGTGCAAGACATTTTTTTTAACCCTGGATTTATCATCTTAGGTAACTAAGAGCTATACACAGCCTGAGAGGAGGATCTGCAGAAACTACTCAGGATTGGAAAAAGTACCTCCAGCTCCCCTGCATGTTTTTATGATGGAAACAAATTCACTTAATCTATTTTTATTTACAAAACACCTCTGACTTCATTGTGTCGCCCCACTTCTGAAATCAAATCTACGCCCTTGCTATTAAGACTTATATTAAATAATTTGATTGGCATTATGCAAACAGTTCCTCTGTGCACGTAGATAGAGAAATGATAGCACTCTGACTAGTATATGCACAGACATATTTATATTTAAATGTATCCCTTTGGTTACTGATTTTATCTCAAAAGACAGCAAAGGCCATGCAATTTATGATGCAAATCTGACAAAAACAAACATGTGTTTTAATTTCAGTTGGACTTGATGATCTTTTAACAGATCATATTATGCAAACCCGTAGACGTCAGAGAGCCACGATAGATGAATATATATATATATATATATATATATATATATATATATATATATATATATATATATTTCATATTGCTCAGCTCTACTACTGTATGTGCAGAGAGTCTTGTGTGTGTAAGTTCACTTGAGTTTATGTGTTTGTGTTGTGTGTGTGTGTGTGTGTTCCCACTGAGCTGGTGACTGGGCCACAGGTGAGATCCCTCTAAATTACACACAAGTGGTCATTAATTATAGATGACACTTTAGTCACATAAACGATTTCATCCTCAAATGAGGTCCGAGGGCGGCCGCTACTGAGGTCCACCATGCGTGTGTGTGTATGTCTGTGTGTGTGTGTAATTTAGAGCGCCATCACCTGTGGCCCTGTTCCCAGCTCAGCAGGAAACACGCACACACGTACATGCGTACACACACATTAGCATGGGTGTGTTGATGGGTGCGTGTGTTGGTGAATCCGGCGGCCCCATCCAGCACATCGCAGGGCTTTGATGAACATACTCATTATGCTAAAGAGTGCTCCATGCCTGGGCTTCCCTGTGCCTTCAGGAAAGGTTAACACAGGATGGTTACACAGCACAGCGAGAGCCTGTGGGCGCACGGGGGCAGAGCGGCTCTGGAGGAGCACGCTGGCGGTGTTAGATGTCTCAGGACCAAAAATAGATCTGGGTATGCAGAGCAAATATCATGGGAACATCAAGGTGCCGTGATTGATGCCACAGAATAAACAAACATTGCAGGTGAAGCCACAGAAGCTTTCACGCTGCAGCTGAAAGGTCCCAAATCAGATGTTTTCCCTCACAGATCTGATGTTGTGTGATTAGTGTGGAAAGTAAAAAGCTGCATGGAGGCCGATTTTGTTTTGAAAATATGATCTGGGCGACAGAAAAGTGGTACAAAAGTGGATCCTGATGATTGCATGTAGTGAAAATATTATTTACCTTTACAGTGTTTGCAATTTAAATGAGCTTGTTGGTGGGTCTGGAGTGAGTGAGGCTAGATAACGTCCAGAGTGTCTAGCTCTCCCTTTTCTCCTTAAAATACCTCTCAACCTTGGCGAGCAGCTCATTTACACACACACACACACACGCAGGCTGAGTGCAGCCTGCAGTGGGTTTCCATCTACAGGATGAAACTGAACATTTGTACTCACAACACCAGTTTTGAGTTTTGTACTTGAGAGATCCAGAAAATGTGAATTTGTGCAGATTATTTTCACAAAACCTTATTTATATTTGTAAATGTTATAAAACACAGGTAAATAATATTTTCACTACTTTCACTCCACAGGATTGTAACCTCGATGTGCATCAGATTTAAAAACTCACACAATCAAATTTTTCATTATTCAGGTTATTGATACCACGACCGGTGGGCTGAGCTGAGATATACATCCTGTCTGAGAATATGAAGGCTTTGTGTATACAGATTCATGACCAGAGTTATGTTCATTAATAACGGCCCAGGATTTCACACCTCACGATTTACGTCCAGTGCCAACGTTCAGTTCCAATGCAGGAAGAAGTGTGTCCTGTATGTAGCGAGGTGGAAAGTAAGGGTATGGAGGTCGGGGTGGTGGATGGGCCTGTAGCACTTTGAATTAAGCAGGAGAATGGGGTTCGCGTTTTTTAGGTTGTTTATTTATTATAACCACAATCTTTCCCAACTTTTTCTTTTCTAAGATTTATCGCCTTCATTGGATAGTGGACGGTGGAGAGACAGACAGGAAACATGGGAAGAGAGTGAGGGGTGTGACATACAACAAAGATCCACAGCCGTAAATGAAGCGGGGGGTGTTTTCATTACATAGTATGCGTTACACAATTTTATCGATACCATAGTTGCCTTGTGCAGATATTGTTGAGAGCGAGAATTTCCTTTTGTTTAAATGGTTGTTTGAATTCATCATGTTGCTGTAGTGCCACGTAGTGACAGATTACGTGAGGTTGATATGCGCACGTGTCACCTAAATTTGGTTGAAATTGCACAGTGTGTTTAAGAGTTATGGCAGTTCATGTCAAGTAGGTCACCGTCACATGAATTTTATAACAACAAGTCCTCCAACCTAAACAACAGAATAGGTCGTTTTCCAATGACTCCCAACGTGACATATATAGGCGTACTAGACCTTCTTTGTCATGGTAACAACAACACGTGGTTAACGTTGTGAAACGGTCGCAGTTTGGTTAGGTTTAGGCACCAAAACTACTTGGATTAAAATAACTACCTTAGTTACGTAACTTAACTTGTGTACTACATAAGTTAAAATAAGTCATCGCTGACTTTTGGTTTTACACGGGACACGAACAGCAGTCTCCTGGAGAAAGTCCTATATTATCTATATTAGCTCTGTATGGGTCGCCTCCCAGCAGTGAACGTAAATATGGGTCGTAATAGGCTGCTTGCACAGACGACTTATACGGCCATATTTTTGTGGGAAGACACTTTTATAATTACAGAAAACAAACGTTTTATGTTATGTGTATACATTTGATGATGGTTAGATAAAATGTGTAAAAGAAAAAAAAAGTTAAAAAAATGTAAGCATAAAATGTAAAATAGCAGAAATTTTGCTTATGCCAAAAATGGGAGTGGCCTATACAGATTCATTCAGGAGAAAAAAAAATGTCCACCTGTTTCTTTCCATTAAAATGAATTTACAAGGTTTTAAGATATCCTACTAAATAACAGACAGACCAACAAATGTGAAAGGAAGTGAAATGGCTGACTTGACTGTTTGGGAAATACACGAACTGAAGTGTCATAAATTTTGCACAAGAAATCAAAATGCAAATAGAGAAATTATGTCTTAATTTTTTGCCTAAAATTGGTGTCAGTATATTGGATACGAGTTACATTGTAGGGTAAATATAACCTGTCATAAAAAGTTTACAGTTGGGCTGACATTTTTAAGTGTCATCTGTGCTACAGTCATGTATGTCGAAACTGAGAATTGGTTAAAGAGAGTAATCTGGTAAGTGGCTCATGATCTACCAATCTGAAGATCAGAAAGCAAATTTAAAAAAATGAACTGTATATAAGAATGAAACTATAACAGCACAAAGTTTTTCATTTTCTAAACCCTCTCACTCTTTTCTCTTTACTCTTGCTATCGTCTCTTTCCCTCAGAGTCAGAGATTAGAATGTGAATGTAATTACATGGGAGATCAGCAAAAAACGGGGGGGGGGGGGGGCGGGTATAGTATATTTTAACAAGGCGGTCGAGGAGGAGTGGCGATGGGGGAGGAGGTGGCGCAGCCCTCGTCACGGGTCGACTGATTGTCTGCTTTTAATCCTCAACCTCATTATCACCTCCAGGTCCGGCAGTGGCAGTAAATGAATCTATCTGCCGAGTGTCAAATCTTCACACCTTCACCCTGGTAATCACCCCAAGGTGCAAATACAGAAGATGGATAGAACCAGAGAAATGAAGGGAGGGAGGGAGAGACAGAGTGTATGACCCCTGCATTTTATCAACAAAATCTCCTCATTTCATAATTAAAAAAAGCTACATTATGTTGTTCGGTTGGTAATTAACGCTGATTAAATATTCAGCTTCTTTAAGGTCAAACCAGCGACAAAATGTATAGATTTGGTATATATGGGAACTGAAGGGCCATTACTGCTGTCAGATTAAAACCCTAATAATTCAAAATTTGACATTTTACTTTTTTGTCCATATTTATTTATAAATTTATTTTGACTGTGAACCCTGTCCAAGAGCAAAGGCAAGGTTTCAAAAATATGCGGGTACATGACAACAATAAAAATACATAAAAATATCCATTTTGATTTGAGTTGAAATGCTGTTTAGATATACAGTAGATTATTTAATTTTTCTGTCAAGTATAAGACAAAGATTTTCAAATTTTTTAGTATTTTTATTAAAATAATTGCACTTTTAATTTATGTTCAATTATACTAACTAAAATATTTAATTATTTCAATAAAAAATATATATGTTGAAATATGAACTTTTTGTGCTTGTGCAAAAATTGACCCTAACAATGACCTTACAAATCGATAATTATCTTTTCACCTCCCACTATTACTTTGGAAAATAAACAATACCAGATACATCCACCGCAATAGTATGCCTTTGAAACATTGACAAATTAGAATTTGAAGTTACAAAATATATGATTAAATGAATCAGGTACAGTAGTAATTAGTTACATTTCACACCTGGAAAAGCAACGGTTGTGTAACTGTTAGCTGCTAATTAAAAAACCCAAAAAAAACCCAGTGTGTTTGGTTCGGTGTCACTGATGTAATATTGCTGTGTAAGATCACATGTGAGGACGCTGTGTCTGCTCTGTTCTGTGTCTTTTTTGTGTGAAAAGATGATTCAAATGCAGGATAACCCCACTGTTGCTTCTTTAACACGTAACTGAATTTCATTTTTCACTTGCATGTTAGTCAGAAGTTTCTGGATGAAAATGTCTGCAAACTGGAAAGCCTCTGTCTAAAAGCTTGAATATTAGTTATTATTACTTTTTTATTAAACTGAAACTTCCAGTGTATTTGCGTATTAAGTGAGTTAAAGCTTGTTAGCAGTTGCTCATTATTCCTTTCAGTCATTCTAGACAAAAACATATTTATTGCAGACTTGATGAGACACGCTGCACTTTGCTCCCATTGTCACTGAAGTTCCTGAGAAAGAGCTTCCAGCTGCAGGAAAATGACTCCCGTGATAAGTTGCAATATACTTCCAATGGACACGAGCCCTTTGGACAAATCCAACAAAATCTATGCTACCTTGAAAAACTATAATCATGCATTATTGAATTGGCAAGGATAGTGTGTAATAGAGAGATCCTAAACCCATTCCCCCTCCTGAATTATTAATTGGATTCAAATAACAGACAGAATAATTTTCTTAAAATATCTCAATCATTTTTCACAAAGGCTTAAAATGGGGTAAAACAACAGAGATGCGGGTCCATGTGTTCTGCATGGAGACCTGGCGAGTGATCTGGATTTGAGTGAGACAAACAATACTGAAACAGGAAAACTGGTTCCCAGCATCATGGCATGTTGGAGTAATCCCACTGCGATGACTTCCCAACCCCCTCTTTGTTTAATCAGAAAATCTCCTTCTTGTTGGCATTTCTCCAACATGGGTGGCACATCCGTCGTAACCATCGGTAACCATTATACGACAGGCCTGGGTTTATTTGAAAGGCCCCTTCACTTCCCTTTGGATCATTTCGCCGTCATATCTGCATGTTCGAGCAACTAGCAGCAGGAGGATAGTTGGCTAAATGTTGTACTAAGGCCAGGATAAAATATGATAATGAGTACAAATGGGATTATTAGGAGGCTGTGTGTCATCAGTCTGACTGATCCATGATGTCAAACTAGCCAAGCAAATTCAATTAGGCCTGCAATTACTCCCTGGCGCTAGTGGAGACGTATTGGAGATGTTAAATATTGATGGAAACATAGATGCCACATTTGTTCATCTGCAAAGGTGAACGCATCTCCTCAAGGTAATCACACATGCTAAATATGAAGCCCGTCCATTCGTCACGCTGAGCTCCAGAGCAGCTCCACTGTCTGTTGTCATGAAGAGGACACACAGCGCTTCTGCAGACACACTGTGGGTTTGTTTAGACAGTGAGTAGTGTGTGATTTCATTTCTGGGACAATTTCTTTTTTCATCTTTTTAAAAATAGAGACTTATTTCCATCATGGATGTGGGTTTAAAAATAAGAAGAGGGAACATTAACGTCATTCAAGGACGCTGAAGATTACTCAGCCCTATCTTCAGGACATACGCCTCTACACAAGAAGAAAAAAAGGGATATTCCTACAAAAGAAACTGTGTTTATCTGGACCAAAACCAGTACCAACATCAGCCAGAAAGGTGGAAGATTTTAGATTCTGAAAGGAGGCCACTCTGATCTCCTGAAGATGTTTACAATTACCTCAGTGTCTCAAAAATGTAAAAATAACTCATGAGAAATTAGAAATGTGTCCCTTCAATTTCAACAGCTGCATGTTTTATCACAAACACTTGCAGCCACAAGAAGAAAGGTGTTGGTGCAAGTGATTAGACACTGCAGATAGATGACATATCAACTGTGAAGTCGATTTTAAGTTTTAAAATTTTTGCAATATAAAAAATATTAGGATCATTTTTGAGACACCTCAGTGTCTCAAAAATGATCCTATGGATTACGGGAGTTGGCAGACTTTTCATGTGAGGAATTTTATTTGTAAGTTTTATAAACCCTTTTTTTTCACTCCTTGAGAAAAGACTGAACTGAAACCAGAATATAATAAGAGTACAGATGGGGCATCATATGTCATCACTGATACGCTCATTTAGAACCAACATACAGTGTCACAGGTAGGTTCATACAGTGGGTCATGCGTTTCCAGCTTCCTGGTAGTGACGCTTTTACTGTACAAGTAGCCAATCATAATGTATTATAAGAAATGGATACCGGATTCAAAGATGGCACCCAGTCACTTGAAATGAAAATTCCTCAGCGAGCGCACAAGCCAACTGCACGTGCTCATTAGCGTTTCTCCTGCTGGCCCCGCCCTCTCGTTCCCGCTCAATCCATAAACTTTACATTGTGATGTCATGGACATAAAAATCGCTTTGCTAAGCTATGGGAAAGTTTTACAAATTTAAAACTTCATAAATTCATAGTATAAAGCAGTTTTATAGCAACATTTTTACAGATGTCTCTAATAATGGTGGTCTACGGGGAAAATGCGCATTGGGCCGAAAGGGATTTTTTTCGCTTCACTACCGCGAGTGGCCACCAGGATAAAGTGGCAGTAAGACTGAGAGGCGCCGCCATATCCAGCTCTCTTAATACATCCATGGTTAACTGTAATCTGTGTCGACTGTCTTTGCTGGTTGTAGGAGAGACTGAGGAGAAGTTAGCTCCACAAGTATGACCCAGAATCCATTTAACTTGGTTTTTACTCTGAAGAAAACAAACCCCTTTTTATGCAGTGAGGTACTGGCCTGCGCTGGAAACAACTCTTCTTCTTTTGTTCATTTTCAGCACTGCAACTGTTGTATTGCCCTGTCCTTCTAATCAGGTTGTTATGTATTTAGTAAGCTTAGTTAGTTAACTGCTATTGCAATACTTTATGGTTTTATGGACCCTGAAGTGAGAGCAGTTGGGAACCACTGGGTTAATACATCACCAGACACAAACTTACCTGCTATTAAACTTCTCAGGATGCTTCTCCCTCATAACATGGAAACGATGTGCAATGGAGGCGTCCTGAAAGAGAGAATCAGATCTTTAGTTCAGGAACAATGTTGAGTTTGATTTAATCTTGTTAAGATTATGTTGTAAAAGTTCTGCAGGCGATTCTCATCTCCTCAGACTTAAAGCCTGCAGTTTTGGCCTCATCCTCCAAATTACTCCACATCCTGGTGTTTTTCCACTACAGTTGGGAAAAATTAAAACTTCAGAGCTCCTGTTGCAGCTCAGTTTTCAGTTTAGAAATATGATGTTGTATAATTCTGGGATTACATTTATATCCTGCTGACATTTTGAGATCCTTACATGTAACGCTACTCAACACCCACAACCTCTTCCTCATTAACTTTCCCAACTTCTCAAACTGTGCAGTTACACCTTGCGTGTCCCTTGTGTATACGTATGTCTATAAGGTGAAAGAAGCTGTGTGCAGGAGGTGGCAGCGGGGTTGAGCCCGGGATGGAGAGGTATTGACAGAAACCCTGATGAATAGCATGCTGTCTCCACACAGGCTAATTAATTAAACACACATTGTGAGTAATCACAGCTCCCAACTAACCTACAGGATGCTGCCGACACCCTGGCAACCAAGTTGTTTTCTCTCTCCCTTCCTCCACCTCTCGTCTCTCTCTCTGTATGTCACTCTCGACCTTCCTCTTACCCTTTCTGATTTTCCCATCTCCCTCCCTCTCTCTCTCTCTCGCTCTGTGGCCTGGGGCAAGAAGTACAGCCTCATTGGAGCTCTTGGTGTTAAAGCGAAACAGTTCATGTTACATATGCTAGTGTGGTGTGAGTGACGGAGACGCTTCACCAGTATATTAACACCATCTCAGTCGGGTAAGGTTGTTATCCAACATTTAAGTGTGAACTTACAGAATAAGGTATATTTAGATTAAACCCATATGATGCAGTTTGCTAACAGACAAAAAAATTCCTTTAGGATGAGACAGAGAACACGTCTTATTTACATGTGATCTGTGTATTTTATCTGGAACGGGAAAAACGCATGATAATGAGAGGCGTAAATGCACACAGACTGCATGGAGGTGGTCTGGCTCGCATTGTGACCTGGGGCCGGTTTCACAAAGATATTTTAGACTGGTCTGTGGTGTTTGGCCAGTCTTAATTTAACTCTTAGATTAGTCCAATGAAAAACATAAAGATTGACTTATTCTAAGCCTAAAAAGTTGGCCAACCTACCCCCAGCCTAACTCTGAACTAAGACCCATGTTTTTCATGGTAATAATCAGCAACACCAAATGACAAAAGGAGGAAAACATGGCTCATATAGCAGTGAGGACATTATCAGTCATTGTTATTTGCCCTGAAGAAATGATCCTGACTGACGAGTTAGCAGGAGCACTGAGCCGTGCCACATGAAGAAACCACAGCAGCTCAGCTCTGCTGCAGGTCTGAACTGCACTGAGAGTTTATGCTGCTGGATGTTTTTTGTGTTGTTACACTGTTTGCCATCTAGAAGAATTCAGCAGTTATGAGGACGTTTTACTGGGACAATTCAGCAAACATTTTCTGCTGCTCGGTCAGCCATGTTTTTTTAGTTTGGAAAAAGTCTTAATTCAACCAGAACTCATTTCAGACTACTCCTATTTAAAGATCAGCCACAAACTAGACAGCTTTGAGCAACAGATGCATTTAGACGTCTATCTGAAGTTTGACTTTTAGTTTGATCCAGGCCATAGTCAAAGTCTATCTTTTACCCCTTTTCCACCAACATGGAACGGGTTCGGTTCCGGTTTGAGCACCTAAGTTTGCAGGTAATCAATGCGATCTGCCATCTTGCTCCTGCTGTCTACTTCTGTTGTGCGTTGTGCAATGACCTCCGTTGATGATGCATCCTTGATTACAATTGTTCCTCTCAAAACTGGTAGAAACGAGGGCTGGTTCTCTAGATAACACCATGGTTCCAAGAATCCTGAACGGAACCGGTTCAAGAACCAGAGCTGGTTTGGTGGAAAGAGGGCATCAGTGAACTGGCTCCTGATCTCAGCCAGGTTTAAATGCAGTTTGTTTGGCCACATTAACACCAGGCTTCACTGCCCTCTCTGGTTGAAAGTTTCAAGGGAATTTCACTTCTGACGCTCCTGGAGTACACGTCACAGCAGCAGGGTCAGAAGTTAGGTCAGCAAAGACAAGATTTTGAGGAAATGTTAAATTACTCTTTATGAAAAAAAAATCCACCTGAGAAGCTAAAAGGTCCCCTAACTTCACCTCTTCCTGCTATCTCAGGCAAGTCCAGCAAAAAGCTACGATCTACTAATGGCCATTATCAGCATAAAGGATGATTACACCAAACAAAACCAGTTAACTTCACAAAATGTCCAGTGTAAGTTCCCTGTAAAACTTTACAGTGGCCTTTTTTTTTTGCATTGTATAAACCTGCGTATTGACTATTCAAATGTTTTGCAAGAACACAAAACTGCTGCATGAGTAGTAACTTGTTAATATATTATATAATCATATATAATACCTTTGGAACAAGGTGTTTAATATAAATAATTATGTCACAAAGTATGCACAGAACCTCGTCAACAGATTATTAAGTCTCAAGAAATGAAGTTCTTTTAATTTACACTTCTAAGTCAGTGCCAGCAGAAAAATGCTGCCAAGGCCTTTGTAAGAAACAAACCAAACTCCGACAAACACAGCAAACTTGTCCGGCTCTGAAAACATCTCAGCAAAGAGAGAGAGAAAGTTGCTGTAAACTTTTTGGGCTTGTCCCCCCTCCCCCACTTCCACTGAAGCAATCTGTTTTTGACCCACTCCATTTTTGAGTGGCACTATTGAAACTGCACATACAGGGAGGACCCCCTGCTAGCTCTCTGTACAGAAATTTAGGAGAAGCCAAAAGAGAAAAAAAAAATCAATGGAGCTTCTCTTGATGTCTCTTCAGGACGCTGTAAGCAGAAGACCAAAGAAGAATTCTTCCAAGATCCCCGCAGACTCACCTCACGCTTCCAACGCGAGCCAGAAAGGGTGAGATGATGGATATATCTGAGAGATTGTAACTTGATTTTCTTACAAACAGGACAATAGCTGCAAACAAGAGAGCAAAAGCGAGGAGCGGTTGTCTCCCCTTTGGTTTGGGGTCTATTATCTGAGATCCGTACAAGTGGAGCTGCAGCTTTTGCAACAGTAAACAGCGATTTCAAGCAACCAGGAGAGGATAAAGCACTTTGTCATTCTACACTGATGCAGCGTTTGTATGCTTTAAGTGTGTCAGCGTAGTGGGCTAACTGCCATATACAATTACATAAAACTGATGAATCTATCAACATTTAAAACAAAAACCTTAACTTCTATAGTTAGTTTTTAATCCCAATGTGCTTGGAATCATTAATCAGTGGTTCCCAACTTTTTTGGCTTATGGCCCCGTAAAACTAAATACTTATCACTCCTCATCAGATTTTAGCCATGGTGTAGACATACTTGAAATAAATTGGAACTAAAGAATGATTTTTTACCTCTCAGATTGTTTAGAAACCCCCACAGGTAGAAAGTATTTTACAAGAAAAAAACAAAGAAAATTAGACAAAATCATAAAAGAAAATTTTGTGTGACAAAAATAACAGTTTTCCTCCTCATATTTATCCTGGGACCTCTTAAGGTTCCCAGGTTGGGAACCAGTGATTTAAACAGAATTTAGTAAAATGAGAACACAATATGATCATCATATCATTGTGGTACGATTATACAATAATATAGAATTTTTGTCCAGCCCCATGATAAAAAATCAACCTAACAGCACTTAAAAAAATCTTGTTTTTGTCGTCCTCCAGAGGTTTAACTTCTCAACTTGCTGCAGTGATGTAGAAGCGTACTCCAGGATGTGTCATTACGCTGTGACATCAGAGCTTTTCAGAAACTATCTGAAGGGGTTCTGTTGCAGGACTTAATTTTTTATGTTCATGTGTAGAATTTGAACGGGAAATCCTCCACCGATTTCAGTTTGAGAGGTTGCTGCTTTTGGCCAATCAGGCTTCAGTATTATGATAATTCAAAATAATAATAATAATCAAAAATATATTCAGTTTTAACTAAATTACTATACATTTCTCAGGTTCAAAGTTCATTGTTGACCTTGGAAACAGAAGTTGAGAAAACAATCTCACTACGAGGTCCATGCAGTAGCTCCTCTGGAGCTTTTAGTCATATCACATGATCTTCATCGACAGATGGAGTCTGTCCAGATGTCACGGGACTGTAGATGTTAAAATTATCATTTTACTGAGCGCTGTAAGGACTCACAAGCTGAGGTTCAAAGTTCATTCTTGAGATCTGCTGATGAAGATCATGTGAAAAGATTGAAAGCTCCAGAACAGCTACTAAATGGACTTGTGGTGAGTTTCGACTGGTCGAGAATGAACTTTTGTCTAGCCAGCATGGACGGAAATTCCTTCAGGAACTCAATGACGACCGGGCAAACTCTATCTGCTGATGAAGCTCATGTGATATGACTGAAAGCTTCAGGATATCTACTGAATGGACCTTGTGGTGAGTTTTCTCAACTATATATTTTTTAAACGTCATTAAAAACTTTATTCTCATCTGCAGCCTTATTGTGTATTTGAAAACAAAACCGTAAAACCTAAATAACAGCGTGTCCACATTTAGGACGCATTCACATCTTCAAGCCTTGACCCCCTCGCGGCAGTGGGACGTCGTCAGCTCACTCACTCTCTCTCTCTCTCCCCCTAGCTGCCCTCAAATAATTACCAATGTAAAAATCTGGCACCCAAATTAATACAGGACATGTGTAATGTCCTCTCATAGCTCAAAGTTTAGTCCAATTATGAGTGGGCCCCAGCGGTTTGATGTGCCTTTCACTACGGGGGAGAGTAATGGCTTTGACAGGAGCGCCAGGGTCATTAGGGCGACTGACTGCATTATGGTAGTGGAGCGCGCTCAGTGATTAGTTCTGTCTCTCACCCCTGGCCCTGATTGAGATCATTACACTTCACGTCACTTCCACATCCTCCCAAAGGGATGGCGCCATTAATTCTCAATCCAACTGGGCCGTGGCAGAAGGTTAGGTTGGAAGAATTTACCCCCCAAAAAAGAAAGAAAATCTTTTTTTTGGAAGAATCACCTGGGTTCTTGGAAAATGAAGTTGTACCGAGGATGTTTCAGTTTGTTCGTCATCCGCTGACACTAGTGATTTGAGTCTAAGAGGTATGAGAGCAGTCAGACAAATACAAGTTTAAAAAGGACTTGAACTTCTCTTTAAATGACTTCAGATTCAGGCACACGTTGGTGGCGGCGCTCGCTGTCCGTTGTCGCTGCAACTGCTGATCTTTTGATTTCGACAGTGTCATTACAGAAACAATCTACTCTTCATCTGCATAATCTCTGAGGTAATTATTAGCTTGACTTGTCGCATAATCTTTATTGTAATTTCTTTTTTTTTTAATTCAACGGAAAGCAAAAAAAGAAACTGATGCACAAAATATTGTATTACACTCAAATCCATAGAGAGCTCAAAGTCTTCTTAATCCCCCACAAACAACTTCATTTGTCATCATCACGCCTGCTGGGTGCTAATCCCGCTAACAGAGCAAAGACAACAGGGGTTATAATGACTTTATGAACCAGCCAGGCCAAAGCTGTTTTCTTTTAATGTTCTCACTGAGTTTGGTCCAGCAAGAAGGAATCAACCCGTCCCATTAAAGCATCAAAACTTATTATTCTGTTATTTTTAGGGTATTGTAGCTTTAGTTAACAGCACGAATTGAAGAGTTTTAAAAAGAAAGGCAGTGGATACATTAAAAACCACAACATTTGGTGCACCTCGTGGGCCAACACTACTTCTAAAATGTTTTTTTCCTCCTTTTCTGACATGGAGAGAATCAATCACATCAGATCCCTCAGATCTTTGCTCATCTTCTGTCTCCTTTTCCAAACCTCTGCACCCAGACTCAGATATCACTCAGTTTCTGGTTGTCTCGAGGTCCAACTTAAAGGTACCCTGTGGAGTTTTCTTGTAAGCAAACAAATGCATGGTTACATTTTGTCTATCGTTGAGGCCTAATAAATGTGCCAAATACATTTCCTCCTTGTAAAACATTTGCAAAGCTTTTTAACATTTCTAATCCTGCATTGTTTAAATCCATATATATATATCGGCCAGTTGTCCTCTTTTTCACCAGTGTCAGAAACTTGTCGGAGAAAACACAACTTTTGAGGGGGGGCATGTCGGCTAAGACCGCTACATGTGTAGGCTCCAAAGCTATGCCGTAACCCCCTAAAGCATGACCAAAAATCCCCCTTACATATGATGAGTTTTGCCTGGTTGTGCTAAGATGTGCTTTATGTAGCTTCCCTCAATGCAGCAACCCATCCAGCCAAATCAGGTGAAAATGCACTGCATCCTAAAACTTGCTAAGAGAAAGTATTAAGATATTAGAGACTATTCAGGGGTGAAACGTTGTTTGTTTCTGAAAGCAGGCCACTTCAGATACTGCAAATGAATGCAAACATTATCATTTCCCATTTGCTGGAAACTTGTGTTTTATGCTGGATTTTTTGCTAAAACATCCCTACATCTTAAATTTGCTGTAGCTTTTCCAATCTCTGACTCCCTCTCCCTTGTTAAGCAATCTGCCTTTTCCACAAGTCATTTTGTGTTTTTAAAATGCTGTATAAATAAAACTGGCTTTGACAGTGCGGTCCAAAAGAAGTACACAAACAAATTCAGTAAATCCACGTAAAAAATATTGCATGAAACAAAAGATGACCTTGTTACATGTGTTTTTTGACATTTATAGCGGGAAATTAATGCACTTAAACATTAGGATGAATGATCAGAGATTTATTTCACTTCCCCACGTACACATCACCATATGTTCCGCACTGTAGACAGATTACCGCCATTGTTCTCCTCTATCACAATGTTAACAAGACCTGTCCTCTAATATCCTCTAACATCGTCATTAGGAGCCCAGGCTGGAGGTGTTATTCAACTAACATTTGTAAGGCCATGCATCACTTATGTCCCTGCCACAGTCTGTACAAGTCGCACAACATTGAGTGGCTCCCTCCTCTACCACCTGCAAATGTCAATTACCATATTTCCCCCTGACATTTATCAGTAATGGCTAACATGAGCTGCGTGAAATCAGTGTCATTATGGTGGAGATGGACAGGGGGCGGGGGTGGGGGGGTGCTGATGGCGGCCCAACGCCATGTAGATATACAACAAGGCTTGTTTAGAGACGGTGGAGGTTTGGGCACATCTCAGTAAAGGCCTAATCAGAATGTGATCAAAACAAATAAAGTGACTGATTATGCTGTTACTGCAGGTGCTGTGTATTGTTTTCTTCTAATCCAACCTTTAATAACAGAACCCAGAATTATTGACAGAGGGAATTTAATTTTCTGTACGACAGTCCATACTTCTGTGGCTTCTGTCTTTGTTCTGTTTAAGTTTGTATTTGGGTTAAGCTGTTTATCACGTGCACCTTCTGTTACTGAGACTCCGGTATTTTTTAAACCTGGGCCCCATTTTTACAAATTTGGGGGCCTAAATGACTAATAGTTAAAAGTTTTGGAATTGGTCCAGTAGATTGACTCCTGCAATGGCTGCAACGTAATCCTTTGGGGCAATTGCACCCGTGAAAAGTCTGTCCACTAAAAGTGCTTGTTTTTGCCATTGACTCTGGCTCAGATTGTCTGACAACATTATGGAAATGATCCCTACAGAGATTAACCTTTTTATTAAAGAGTAAGATCCTTTTTGTTTAACCAGAAACAGAAGTATCGCTCTGAAATCTTAGAGAGGTTGAGTTGTTGCAGGAAGACAAAAGGGTCTTACACTTTAACAAAACTAACTATCCCTGTCCCCTGCAGGGATAGTTAGTTTTGTTATAGAGTAAGATCCTTTTTGTTTAACCAGAAACACAAGTCTTGCTCAGTCTGTCTCTGCAGGGATCCTTTCCATAATGTTATCAGACACTTCAGATTAGTCATTTAGACCCCCAAAATCTGTAAAAATAGGGCCCAGGTTTAAAAATACCGGAGTTTCCCTTTAACTGTGGTGTGGAAGGTTTGAAAAGGAGCCATATGCTTCTTCCACCAGCAGTGCACAGCTGTGCCGTTACTGTAACCCTGCAGTCACAGTGTGATCTCTCATCGTACTGTGTTCATGTGGTTATTGTGGAACTTGTTGTGGCATCTTTATGAACCTGATACCAGCCTGCTTTAACAGATCCTGCAAAAACAAAAGGTTTAAGATACCAAGAGGTGAAATCTGGCATTAAGTGTAGCTCCAAGTACATGTTAAAAATATGAATGGGATTTTGCAAGAAGGGGCACTCTAACTATAGGCCACTGCTTTTTGCTCCATGATAGTATAACAATTAATAAGATTATGAGTAACCTAAAGAGGTCAATAATCACCTTCTTTGTGCTGTTATTGTCCACTTTATATTAGCATTTGCAGGGAAATAAACACAATTTTCAACACAATATCAAAGGTGTTACAGCAAACAAAATAAAATAAAATAATGACTTTTGCCTGTATTTGGCTTTTAAAAACTGGACTAAACTAGTACTTCTTTGTAATCTGGCTTTTAATTTGGGGTGATTCACATTTATATTTTTATCTTTGGTACTTGCATTGTTATCAAATGTTTTACTTATTGTTATTGTCAATTTTCATTTTTTTAATCCTGTTTTGTAAAGCACTTTGGGCTGCATTTCTGAATGAAAGTTTCTATACAAATAAAGTTATTTTTTATTATGCTCATTGGTTTTGGTTTTTAAAATCTAGGTATGTGTCTTGTTTATTTTCATTATTATAAATGTGAAAAAAAATGTATACAAAAATCTGTCAGAAAATACCATTTGGGGAGCAGATACTAAACTAAACTGCTGCTGCTTTTTACTTGGGAGTCTGTCACATTTGACACTTAAAAAATGAGATTCACCAGGATCCAGATCAGGAAAAAGTGAGATTCACCAGGATCCTGATCAGGATCCTGATGTTTTTTGTACTGAAGGGTGTCTTGGTTTTGCTAGGCAACATGCAATCAGCACACAACCAAAGATTATTTACTTAAAAATGCATTTACAGTAAAATATTTCTTCTTGCAGCAGGAAACACAACAAGGAGATGTCAGCCAATATTAAAGACTTTCTACGATACTCATTAACGGTGACCTTTAAATTTATTTTTAACTTCTTGTGTATGAAGCAATAACACATTCCAGTTTTCTGAGTTTAAGGCGATCTTCCTCTTTAAAAAAAAATCTGGGTATTTTTTTGATGGAAATCGGTCAACAAACAAGCAAACCTTAAGTATGAACCACTGAACTCATAAAGGAGAGCTATGATCTTTGCATTTGTCAACCTAAGATCATAAACTGTAACTTAAGAGAAGAATTATCTCTGCATGTTAATCGACCCACTGTTCATTCACTCCCCCGCCTCATCAGCCCCATGATTACTGACTGAAGTCCGACTCACCACTCCGATGGAGAAGTAGTTGTTTACAATGCTGTAAGGCACCGGGTCCCCTCGCTCATCCTTGTCGGCGGGTGTGACGTCAATTTTCCAGCGATCCAGCATCACCTCCGAACTGTTCTCGATGTCCCGCATTATCTTCAGGAGGCTCTCGCCCTCGTAGCCTCAGGAAAGAAATGAAAACATAAAGTAAGATGTCTGTTAAAACGAGTCTAAACACAGCTTGTGCTACTTGGCTGATGCTTTTAAGTGAATTCTGGTAACATGAGTGCAAACTAGCTCTGAGTTCTTCTTGGTTTATTGATTTACAGGACTGATATTGGCTGTTAAATATCAGGCACTGGCAAATCATGCTGTAGTGTTAATGTGATGGTTCTCCCCAAACGTCAGCTACAGAAACAGATTTGTGCAACCAGAAATACATTTTTTCTTTTACTTTGTTTACTCTGACTGATTTTGCACTTTGTTTTAAACTCTAACATATCGAAGGTTTTGTTCTGCCAATGAGTTGGTGCGGTTGACCTTCTATCTTTAAAGAGACAGAAAGAGAAAATCATAAAAATGTGTCTTAAAAAAGTGTCTTTTTCAAAGGAGAGTTTTATGACGTTCCCAGTGTATTCCCAAGAATAAAGGGAAATATTTCTAATTTCTGAAAATGGTTTAAAGCTAATGAATACAAATATTGGCTTTTAAATGTATCCATATATTTTCAGTTTGGGTCACACACCCCTCGTAGCGTAATTTAGTGAAATGCTCAATTGATTAGTCGATTAAACGTTCATTTGATCGACATAAAATGAATCGCTAGTTGTTTCTTTTTGGCAAGAACTCCAAACATTCGCTGGTTACAGCTTCTCAAATGTGAAGATTTGCTGCTTTTCTCTGTTTTCTATGATAATAAACTGAATATTTTTGGGTTTGGGTCGGACAAAACAAGACATTTGATTTCTGACATTTTACAGACATTAACTGATTAACGTAGAAAATAATCTGCAGATACATCGAAAATGAAAATTATTGCTATTTGCAGGCCTATTCCACTATCACTCCCTGTGCTTTGTGTGAATTCCTTAAAACGATGTGAAAATCATTCTGATAATAAGGCTGGGTTATAGTACAGTGTACTTATATCTTTAACTATGAATGTAATCAGGTGAATTGAGGCTGTGTATTTCACTGCAATGTATCTATTTGCTGTCAGTACCTCCTCCCCATCGCAGACATCTTGCCAGGTCGTTGCCCGTGCCAAGAGGAAGTATACACACAGGGGGGTTCCTGTCCAGGTTGGCCTTATCTGGAGCAGCGGGACAAATATCACAACACGGTGCGAAACAAGGCCAGACCAAGAAAACAAACTCACTGCAAAGACTTGCAAAGAAAGCATCAAATCCATTTTGCAGCCCTACTTGTAAAACTACAAGTCAATATGAATGTTGAGTTGCACAGTCTATTTCAAGAGACACATTTTGCCTGACGGTTATTACCTCTCTTTGTTCTGATTGATAAAAAATTGAGGCAATTTTTGAGAGCCTGAAGAAGTAACACGTCTTCAAGACCAAATAGAAGAGGCCAGGTGATTTTTTTTCACTCTCAAATGATGACTAGCATGTTGTTTTCCAACTCACGTAATCATCCCATTTTACCAACCCTGACTACGCAGACTCAGACATAATTAAAGTGTTTATATACAAACCATAAAGTACACTTTACCATTTCAGGCTGAACAACAAGAGTGCTGCTGGATTTGAAAACTAATAAAAACAAATGCAATTTTGCCAAAAAAGGAAATGGAGTTTTTAAGTTCTACTATGTTGGACGTGATCAGAAATGGAAGACAGTATGAGTAAATATACCGAAGCACCCCAGCAGGTTTGGGAGTTTGTAAAATAATTGACTCTATGGAAGCAGCAGTGGGGCAAACTTCTTGATTATGAAATGCAGAATTTATTCTGTACCTATGAAGTCCAGGATCCAGCCCACGGTGCCGTCCCCTCCACAGGCCAGCACTCTGAAATCCGGAACATCTCTGAAGAAGTTCAGCCTGCGAACAAACACAGTCCGCTGTGTACATTACCGCCACACAACAAGTAGTTTTACACTTTGTATTTTATTGTTTATTGTGTATTAAAAGACAAGTTAGCTACTCATAAATCTTTCATGCTCATTTACACATTTCCATTGCTCTGGTGAACGATGTCGAAATTTATCCCACATTATGCTCACTTTTACTATACTGGTGAAAACTCATTACAGTTTTGAGTATTTCTATTTTCTGCTACTTTCTACTTCTACTCCACTACATTTCAGAGGGATATAATGTACTTTTTACTCCCCTACATTTATGTGACAGCTGGAGTTACTTTTCAGTTGAAGATTTGACATTAAAAAACATTTGATAAGCGTATAAAATTAAACACATTGTTAAAGATTAAACCAGTGGTTCTCAACCTCAAAAGTTGTGGCTTCTTGTCATGTTTCAGGTGTCTATGAGTTGTTAGCAGTTCCACCAAAAAGACGTTTCCCCTCCAAACTGCTCAGATATTTTCATTTAAGTAACTGTTCGAGGCTCAAAGTAGGGCTGAACAAGTGATCAAAGTATTATCAAAATCGCAATATGGCCAAGTGTCATATCCAAATCGCAGGAGCTGCAATTTTTTGATAAAAGGTAAAATGTGTCACAACATACCTTTTTATAAATGAAGCCTTGTGGCGCTACAGAGACACCCCGGCCTACAAATCATATTCTCCAGACGTAATCACAACATCTTTATATATATTTTTTTATGTGTAAATGAAATGCAAAAATTACCATTAATTTCCACTAAAATCGTGACTCATATCACAATCGCAATATCTGTTTTTTTATTTTGCATATCGTTCAGCCTTAGATCAAAGAGGTCACATGAATGGGTACTTTTACTTTTAACACTTTGATTACATTTTGCTGATAATACTTATGTACTTTTACTTTATTTGAAGGCCACACTTTTACTTGTAATGGAACATTTTGACACTGTTGTATAACTTTTACTTAAGTAAAGGATCTGAATATTTCTTCCACCACTGCCATTCTACTTTCAGTAGTCAGGGAAAATAACCCTAAAACATATTACATATTAGTACTATATATATATATATATATATATATATAGTATATATATAAGGTTAAAGGATTTAACTCTTGCGTTTTGTTGACATTGGCTTTACTTCCTCGTTGTTTGGAGTCTCACAGACCACACTGCTCTACGTGTAAAACTAATAATAATATTTTTAAACCTTTTTCTAACCTTATTAAGACCCAACATGTAGAAAAGTATTGAGGTGACAACCCTTCTCTTTGCTACAAAATACAGAAATGACCATAAAAGCTGTTATTTCACCAAATAAGGAAATATTACGTTTTATATGTTATACAGGCTACTCATGTATAAATATATATTCCAGTTGTTTCAGAGACATAAAATGTACAGATTGTTATACTACATATTTAACTTATGTTACCTCTTATCAACAAACAGTTGTAGACAGACAAAACTCCAATAACAGAAATCCAGATTATTTGGGGATATGGACAGGTAAGTGCTGCATGAAAGGTACTGCAAACATCAATCACAGATAAAAAGCATATGAAAATCTACTGTATTAAAACGGCTGGGGACCCCAAACAGAAGTAATAATTCATTTTCTGTAGTGGACTTCTGAAACATCTCACCAGTTAAAAATCATGTTTATAAGCAGTTCTCATAAAATTAGGAAATGTCATAAAGTGTCAAGCTGATAAACAAATGTAAGAAGGTTTTATTGAGCTGTTAAAGAAGCCAAAACTGAACATTAGGGCTGACATTGGCACTCGTTTTGTAAATCCAGTTTAAGTGATAAAAAAGTTAAAATTACAGTGTTCCTCTTTTAAGCTCTAAAGAAGGCATGTTGTTGCCAAAATGTCCCTTCTTGGAATAAATTCTGTGCTGCATTATAATCATTCTGAAGTGCTCCTGCTTCCTTTTCAAGTGTTACTCTTGTTATGATGTCTCATGTCATATTTAATTTATTTAATAACAAACAAAGACCTTTCTTTTTGTTCTGTTCCAAAAAAAAAAAAAAAAAAAAGAAAAGGAAAAGATAGATTTTGTTCAGGTGTTTAAAGAAATGAAGGTTAATTAAGACATAGCTTTTCTCAGCCTCTTTTGACAATAAGTGATTACATAACAGACTGTGTGCAGATCATGAGCATGTTTTTGAGTCCACTGCTTCACTGCAAACCCCCTCTAATCTCACAAATAACACATGTCGCATTGACAATTATTCATTCGGCGAGCTAGCCTGCCTGTTCGGGGGCTAATTGGATCATGACAGGCAATGTTCAGTCCAACTTCTTCCGTTCCTTCACAATAACAAAGCCCTAACTGAATGAGCCAGCCTCTGAGCCTCGTATGGCGGGTAAATGATTCGCTCAATTACTCTCCAACTGGGACCACAAACCATATTAGACGCAAAACAGACGGCCGCGAACATGAAAGGCAACTTTGGGGATATTTAAATACCAAGAAACAAACACTTAATTTGCTGTAATCGCATTAGTGAGGCAGCTAATTGACAGCAGTGCGTGCGGCTGCCTCGGCCTGCAGTGTCCGACGGTGACCATTCACCTTGCTAATGTGAGCGGCGGTGCGTACACTTGACAAAATATTAATGAGGTTACAGTGGGGCAAGGTCATCTGGAATGCTGTCAGCTCTGGGGAGAAGCTCTGGGTTCAGCTCCAGACAGCAGAGGGGGATGCAGGTGATGTTTCAGGTCACGTGCAGGGACATCAATAGAAGATAAACAAAGGTCAGTCCCAAAAACTTGGAGCTGCGTTGGCACAATCTGGGATGTGAAACCTCAGACAAAACCTGGTGGAGGTTTTTGTTCCCTGCGTGTGCCGCGGTGTATTTATTTTTTATAAGCCACAAAGATTCTGTTTTCAGATCTAATCAAAGCCAAACAACGTGGCAGCACGGCGGCGAGGCATTCCTGTATGTTTAAACGCTGCTGGCAACAGCAAAGTGAAGGAGCCTTGTGCATGTAAATGATCCGTTCATTTTCTTAATCACAGATGTGAACCATAGGGAACCCGACGCTGGCCGCACCTACAGCCTGCAGTGAGCTCCTCGTCTGTATGCGTGATCACATGTGGTATGGCGAAAGTGTCACCCCTCTCTATCCGTCAGTCGTCTGTGTCACCGGCTCTCCGTTCACGTACAGGCTTATGCATATGGAGCCGCCGCTTGTCTCAGGCTACAGCATGATACTGTCGTCTCCAGGATTTGTTATGTGTGATCTCACCTCATTTGTGTCTGTGCTGTGTGAGGGAAGTGAGTGAAGGGTCTAATACTAAAGGCCTCTCTTGCATGTGATGGTGGTTATTATACGTGAGCAACAACAGCCTGTTTGTAAACAGAAGATCATTAGCCGATACTATATGATTCTTTCTGTCTTTCTTTCTTTCTGTCTTTCTTTCTTTCTTTCTATTTTGATGTTAACAGCAATTAACGTCCTAATTAAGGATTAAAAATGTCTAAAATGGCTTTGAAATGTAACTTGGTGTGAGTAGGATTGCATTCTGCATCAAAATATTTACATTTTAAGATAATTTTATTGTTTTTAAACAAGATTTCTCATCTTGCCACCTAAACAAATGTTGCAATTAGGTGAAAAAAGATGTTATTTTTGCAGTGCATTTCTTCACTGTCTTGTGTATTTTAAAAGAAATAAAATAAAATGAGTCATAGAAAATGCAATAATGTATTTTAGATGTATTTTTGCAATTGAAAATCTAAAACCTCTAATAAATGTAGTGTGTAACATGCATCTATGAAGAGCTGTATTGAGAAAATGTACTTTTTTATTTCAGTTTTGCTCTCTTCATGCGATCTTCATGAATGAGGACTACGGGTTTGCATTATGAAGGGATCTCTTAATAGCCAGTACGAACAGGAGGAATGATTAAAATCATTTTAATGTATCTATGGGCACCTGGCTATTATTTTAAGACAGACTTGAAGTGACGTACCCCGGCATGGGTCCGTTCTTGGCCAGGTTGTACACTTGTCTCGGGTTCAGAAGATACTGGAACTTTCTGTAAATCCTACAGGAGTGAATATGCAGAGAGGTCACATCAGAAAACATCCGTCCACAACATCAAAACAACAAACAGAAACTAATTCAAACATCAAAGATTAGGCCTAAAAAAACTGCATTTAGTGTCAGATTCTATAAGTGCCACCGCAGACCAGCGTCCAATCAGAGCGTGACAAGGCGGTGGACTGGGCAGCGGGGTGGGACATACCCAAAGTCCCCTTGAGGAGAAACCATTAGAAAGACTAATTCATTTTAATTTCAATTTCATTATATCAACTGGCTGAAGTCATATTTTGATCTCATAATTTAAACAAATGAGGGCCGGCGTAATAAGGAGTGAATGAATATGTTTCAGTAATAACCCAATTAGCCCTGGGTTAAAGAAAGGGGGACCAGCCAGGGACGTGACAGCGAGGAAGGGTGTCTGTGGAGAGGAGAGGTCTGACGGTGAAGACGGCCGGCGCTTTAGGTTAATGTTCTTGTGTTTTTATTTGACTAAGTAAGCCTACAGCACTTGGCAGCCAGAGGCCATGCTGCTGCCTTCCCTCTGCGGCTTTAGAGGCCTCTTGTAGCATGTTGAGACAGATTGTGTACTTACCTCTCTCCCTGCTTCCCCCCGCTCTTCGGATTGACAAACACTAGCAGAGGATGAGTGCCCTCTATTGTTGTGATCTGAATGGGAGATGTCAAAACAAACCGTTGGGTGTTTGGAGACTGCAGGATGCTTCACAGGAATTCACTTTCAAGCCATATCCCTTAGACATTTTATCAAGCATATACAGCACTTCCAAGCAATGCCAGTCATCTGATTCATTTCATAGTTTTCCTGTTTCGCTGCAGAGATGTACAAGTGGCACCTGGCTATGGCAAAGTGTGGGCGCTCACCAATTCTTTTACCTGAGTCTAAATTTAATCTTGTGTTAATTATAATATCTAATTATAAAGGAGAACAGTGATAAAGTCACAAAAAATGTATTTTTTAAGGCAAAATTTCTGAAATTAAATCACATTAATGTTCCCTTTAAGCTGATTTTTTTTTTGATCAACTGATGGTAGTTTATTCAAAGGATGAGGCTATATATTTTTCTTGTTGTTAACAGATCTCATGAAAAGACCAAAACCAACAATGTGTTAGTTCCTATGTCAATACATTCTGACTTCTCTACCCTGTCTGTGGCACTGAGCCCAGTCATTCTTACTGAAGACGCATATCTATAAAAACAGGTCACAAATATTTAGTTTCTTTTTTTTTTAAAAAGGCTCAGTAATTTCTTAAAACAGCTGGGCACTGTAGTTTTTAGCAAACGTTACTCAAACAAGAGTAAATAGTGCATTTGTTGGGGACTATTTTCATGGGCAGATTAATACACATTAAGTGCACTAATTAGTTTCTATGTCGCCCAGTGCAACAGTGTGACTCATTGATGTGATTTTAATTGTTTTTGGACAATGGAGCTCTATGGCACAGTGGAAGAAGATATATCAGGCTTTTAATACACACACACACACACACAATACTTTCTTGTAGGATCAATTCATTGTTGGTTTTAGTCTTTTAATGGGATTTGTTGACAATAAGAACAAAACGTATCACACTAACTAAATAATAAAACCAGTCATCGTGCTTTTGCTTCAGTTTTTACCCAAAATGTTGCAGATATTAAGGTTTTGTTTTTTTTAAAGTTGTGGTGGCAGATGATATAGGATGCAGGCCACGTTTCAGTAAGCAGACAGCCATAGATATACAGTAAAGCAACCCATCTATCTCTTAGCCAATCAATACTCTCAACCTGATAACTCATAATTCACAATTCAGTCGTAATAGTTATTTGTCTCCCGCTTCCTAATTGGCAGGGCAGTTTGTCTCATGTGATGTGGGAAAGGGTTTTCTCTGAGCGGCAGTGAAACTGTGGACAGCCAGAGGAGCCTGCGGCGCCGGAGAGGCCGAACTCACAAAGCGCCACGCAAACAAGCTCTAATCCAGCGGTCCCTGTTTGAATTGCCCTCTCCGTGCAGTTAGTCTGCAGCAACTCGCCCCGTGCTCTCCCTGACACAGATGAAGCGCTTAACTCCCCCTGTCTGCTATCCCAGCAGGCCAAGGGTGAATTAATGAGCCCCCTGTCCAGTCCAGAGTGATCCATTACTTCCTGTAATTATAAATAATAATCTTGATTATTATGCTGGTTAGCCGGCGAGAGGCAGAGATGGATGTGCCTGGGATATGATTCATCATATTTCTCTCCCAGCCACGCATAGACGAGCAGTCGCCACAGACGGCGGCAGGTTTCCATCGCCAGCATGCTGGCTGACAGATAATAGAGAGGATCAGGCCGGACTGGGCTCTGCTGTATAATGCTGATTACCAGCAGGGCCTGCAGAGTCCCATCACATGTCCCAAGACCAACTGCAGAAGTTCATTTCAGAACAAGATATTCAGCAATGAAAGAAGGAATACTCTCTTTGGTCTACAGTTGGTGCAGAATTCAATTCTATTCAGTTTTATTTATACAGCGCCAAATCATAACAGAAGTTATCTCAGGGCACTTTTCATATAGAGCAGGTCTAGACCGACTCTTTATAGTATTACTGGTTTCTATTTATTTATAAAGCTCTTAATGGAAACACACCATCATATATCACTTCCTTATTAAATTGGTCTTATAGTCATTATTCGACTTGCTGATTGTGATTAGTGATTTGGCTAATGCTTGTCCCGCGCGCAAACACACAATTTGGGAAAACTGCTTTTAGTTTTTTGTGCTGCGCAAACTTGGAACACAGTTGTACCTACAGGTCAGGTTAAAACCATGATTACAAGCTACTCCGCTCTTGAATGTAACTGTTTTTAAAGTTTGTTTTTAAGTGTGTTCTGTTGTTGTCTGTTTGTTCGCTAACTATTTTTTTGTTTGTGTATTTATTCTGTTTTAATTGTACTCTCGACATCGTTGAAAAGATTTAAATAAAGATTGAATGAATGAATGAAAACATTTACAGAACGCAGCAGAAAAGCCTCTAACAAACACAAGATGTACAGAACATTTATCTCCAGTTCTGGCTGAATTACATTGGCTCCCTGTTCGTTTTAGGATTCAGGAATTTGTTCATTACTTTTAAATCCCTACACGGTCTGGCTCCGCTTTACATTTCAGATCTGTTAACCTCTTATTCTGCACCAAGATGCCTCAAATCTGACAATCAGATGTTGTTAAAAGTTCCACAATCCGGATGTAAGACAAAAAGGGGGGATCGTGCTTTTACTGTTTTACCTCCCAACACTGTGGAACAAAAGTCTCCTCAGTCTCAGATCAGCCGAGTCAGTGCCACATGTTGAGTTTTAAACCCGACAAGTATACAGTAGACTGGTAGATATTTTTATCATTTTTACTCCAATGGTTTTATGCAGTGGTGGAAGAAGTACTCTGATCTTTCACTTAAGTAAAAGTACCACAGTGTAGAAATACTGTTAGAAGTAAAAGTCCTGCATTCAAAATTTTATTTTACTTAAAAGTACAAAAGTATGAGCATCAAAATATACTTAAAGTACCAAAAGTAAAAGTACTCATTATGCAGAATGACCCATTTCAGAATCATGTATATTATAGCAATGGATTTATAATCAGTGGTGCATTAACGTGTACATCACTTTAATGTTGCAGCTGGTAAAGGTGGAGCTAATTTTAATTACTTTATATACTGCTGGGTAGCTTGTGAATTCCCCTCTGGGATCAATAAAGTCTTACCTTAACTGATAATAATACATCATCATTTATTTGTTATGAATTATATTTTTGTTTTATTAACCTGAATCTGCAAAGCAACTAGTTACTAAAGATATAAAATAAATGTAGTGGAGTAAAAAGTAAAATACTTGCCTCTAAAGTGTAACAGAGTAGAAGCATAAAGTATCAGAAAATGGAAATACTCAAGTACAAGTCTCACATAATTGTACAGTACTTGAGTAAATGTACTTTCCACCACTGGTTTTATGTTGTTTTGTGTTGGTCTTTTTATATTTTCTTTTATTTCTCCATGTTTGACCACTCCCTGAGATTCTTGCTGTATTCTATGGCACCTTTTGTGCACCTGTGAAGCTTACTTACTTACTTACATACTATGGCTTACAACTAAAGTCGTGACTCATTTTACAACTTGTGCGTGCAACATAAATGTATAAATTAAGAAACAAGTGACACTATCTGGTGAAATATGTCCAGGTTGTAAACTGATTTTGGAATAACTTACCTACATTGTTATTTTACATCTAAATATTTTGGAAATGGCAAAAAATGTTTCTCAAATCCAATTCTGCCAATTATTTTTCCCACCAAAGTTGAACCTTATTATCACTGAGATCAATATGTAAAAGAAAAAGAGATTTAGATTAATATTGGTTAGATCACCTCACTCACCTGCAGTCCTTGGCCGTCCACTGTGACTGAGTTGGCTCTCTGCATCTTCCCTCGACTCGACTGGCTGGACCGGGAGTCTTTCCTCAGCGTCGACTGCCTTTCCTGAGGGGGGTCAAAGGTCAAACAGCGAGGTTGTTAGAGGATCAATACATGAGGTTTCATTCCGAAAAGGTGACTTTTTATACTAGGAAAATGTGACTTCAACTCTTGATTTATGACACATTTAACAAATATTTTTCCTATTATGGATTATTTTGAAAAACACCTGTATTTGCATCTTAACTGTATATTATTCATGTTTTTTTTGTAATGTGTGACAGTTGTCTTAGCCTGTTTATGTCTGTATTGTATTTACTGTTGTAACCAGGGGTGTTGAGGGCACTGAGGTCATGTCCTTGGCCTTTTTGTTTCTGATAACGTGTGGGTCAACAAAAATGAAGAAATAAATAAATAATAAAGAAATAATTTAGTATTTCCAACGTGAGGAAGGGTTTGAAACAGCATTTAGACCATCATGTTGGAAAATGAATCACTTCGTTTTATGGGGCCGTAATTTCCCAATAATTCATTAACCCAGAAAGTTACCTGGGAATGATTATTCAATCTCGTGCTAATTGTAGGGAAAATAGAGACAAAGATCAGGGACAGTGGTTTTATTTGGTTTATAGTTGATTATATATGCAGGTGTTGATTTCTAGAGGAATTTCCTTGAAAGCACTTGCAGAAAAAGCACATACAGAACATATAATTGACCTGCTATAACCCAATAAATAAAATATAAAAAGCTAAATGATAAAAAAAAAAAGAATTTGAGACCTTTCTCTTGGTGTCTTTTTCCTGATCTAAACGATACCATGCCACTTTTATTATAGAAGTCAAACTGATTACACAAAGTGGATAATCTTAGATACTTAATGAGCGATTTTAGGTACAGTCTCTCCCCCTGAAATAGACTTGTACCATTTTGGAAATTTCCTAACAAAATAAAAGAAAATAAAACTTTGCCATTTCAGAGCTCAGTGGGGGGAACACAGGCTGATGATTGCATCCTCAGATAACACAGTATCAAACAAGGTCAGGCTCCACTCAGCCACGGGACCGCTGACCAGTGAGGAGTGAAGGCTTACCAGGATGATGGGGCAGATTGAGTTGGGGGGCAGGATGTGATCCTTCAGGGGTCCGCAGTCACACTCGGGTTTCACATGGGAGGCACACTTGTTATGGAGCTGGAGGAGGTGGTAGCCGTTATTAACAGCCAACTTGTTTCAGTAACAGCACATGTTTAAGTGTACATTTTCTGATATATGTTCAGGATTTATTTAGATTACATGTGCCGTTGTCTCTGTTTTATTTTTCTATTAACTTGCAAGCCACAAACAAGCGTTTTCTGGGTGTAAATTGGTGGAATGACTTGTGAGGTATCAGAGGTGCTAAAACGAAACCCTAAAATACAAGAAGCAGTGGAAATATAATGAGGAGGTGGCTGCCTCTCCTCGGGTGGTGGCTTACCGTGATTTGACACCACACACAGTGGAGCCCAGTCAGGCCCTGGTAACACTTAACGGTTTTGTGACACTTGTCACACTTGGTGGGGCAGTTCCCTTCCACCCAGAAATGATGCATTACCTGCGGAGAGAGGGAGAGACAGCATACAGGGAGGGAAAGAAGTGATAAAAGAAAACATGGTGCAGAAAAACAAGATGTATACAAAGGTACAAGTGACACAACAATTAAAGAAAGCAAGGGGGAAAGAAAACAAGCAGGAAGGAAAGAGAAAAAAACACAGCAGAGAGTAAGAAAGAAAGAAAGAAAAGAGGCCAAACAAGTGATGCTGTCTGTTCCTTTAAACCAGGCTTATTCTGGTAATTAGCGATGCTTAGTAGCAGATTGAGTTGTTTTAATTCCATTAGAAGAAAAGAAGCCCTCATCCTAAGCTCCGTGGAGCATCGCAGATCCAAGCGTGCCGCCTGGTAAACACTCCAATTGGACGCACCTCAGTGTTTTTCTTGGACTTGACGTAGGTTTTGATGCAAGACGGCGGAGCGCGAGCCACGCAGCGCTCGTGGACTGTGTACTTGCAGACTGGGAAAGAAAATAAAAGAAAGAAAGAAAGAAAAAAGCAATTTAAGACTTTCAACTAGGAAAAAGATGGAACACAGAGGAAAGAAAAAAAATGGACGTTTCATACAGTTATAAGTGATATACACTAGGGGTTGAGTAATGTGTTTGTGAAAGCTGTTCTGAAGGCGCTTGTTGCTGATATTTTGTGAAAAACAGCTTGTGTGTAGGGTGTAGAGTCGGGTGCACTACAGAAAAAAGGAAAATGGCCATTGAGGCTGAAACACAAGCAACTTTTATACTTTCAGGATTAAAAACAACATAGAATAAAGGTTTTTTCAGACTTTTGTGGAGTGGATTGGTTGATTTTCTTTTTATTATTTTCTCAATTAAGTGTTGAAAAAAGCCTCTGGCACAGCTTTTAAACCATCATGACAACACTGAAACTCTTGGCTAAATCCCAGGCTAATTACATCTTTTTTATTGGGCCAGGTGAAAAAAAGATACCCACTATTTTAATAGTAACATCCATAATATCGGCACAGCAACACACAAACAGACAACACTGGCCCAGTGAGTTGCATTGTGTCTGTCAATGTACCTGTCGAAGCCTTAATGGTAAATGAATTACTCACATGAGCAGCAGAGTCCCTGCTTCCCCAGTCCAATTAGCATGTTGAGACACAGGTTACAGTAGGCTGGCTTGTTGAAGTGCTTCAGTCTCCACACATGTTGCCCGTCGTCTTTAACATTCTGCAACGAGAGAAACGGACCAAATGATTAATTGACTGACTGATTAACTGCTTCATTACATCACGTTATACTCTGGTGGGAGAATTATCAGCTGATCATTTCACTGATTTATGTGTCAGTTAGCTTGCTGGTTGTCTCACTAGTTGAATTTTTTTTACATTTATTTTAGTTTGTATTTTATTTCAGTGCTTCCAGCTGTGTAGTCCAAATGCTGTAACGACAGAGGACATTGTTTTGCTGTCTTCCCTTTGCAGTAATATTCATTCATAAAAAATGGCATTGGTGGGGATTTCTCCTGAAGTTGGTCCAATGGTTCCATCTAGTGGAAAAAAACGATGAACTGAAGGCTGGTGTCACTCTCGCTAGTTTGGTGATCACACAGCAGCAGAAGTGTAAGGATGCTCTCAGGAAAACTCTGGGGAGTGTGAGCAGTGTGAGAGTGTGTGAGCAGTTTACGAGATCATTTATGAACTGCAGAAAAAGTTTAATAATGATGAGGAATGTCTTTAGTTTGTGAAATAGTGTTTATTCACTGCCTCCAGTCTTTTTTCAGATGATCACATACACTAGCATGGCCAAGAAGGAAAAATATAACAAGTTCATTTCAGATTCACGTTTTAAATTTGAGTAATTTTGCTGACACTATGAACCACATCATTGGAGAATAGCTGTTAAAGTAATCATCTTGCATGAGTGAAATGAAATAAGGTAAGAAAAAGAGCTTAGGAGAGGCTGATAAAGTCAATTTACACTTGCAGGAGGCGAGACAATAGCGTCAGTTTTTGGGGGGCTGGTAAACCAAAAACTGTGTAGAAACACTCGTCTAAAATATCAGTTCTGAAATAGCAACATGTGTCAAGTTTGAAGCTATTAATAGTTGTTCTACTTACAGAAAAAAAATCACATTTAACAACATTTTTTTAACCATATCAGGTTAAGTGTGCAGCAGGGCAAGAATTTCATGGGGGTCATGAGGGCCATGGCCGCCATGTTGTCAGTTTGGCCTTATGCCCCTCAAAAAATGATAAGCCCTGCGGCCACAGTGGCCTTGATGCCCCTCCCACACTGCCTCGGCTGATTTCACCGTTTTCTCCTCTGCCTTTTTCCTGTCAATATGGTTTTTAGACACCAGTGTCTTTTGTTGAGGTTCTGAATTCTTATTGGGCAACATCAAGTGACCACATAAGTGGTGGGTTCGATTTCGAGCCTGAACCGCTGGAAAACCGAGCTATTTATGAGGATAGTTTGACACAAATCTAGCACCAGCCAACCAGGAGACTTAATTGAACTCATCCTGATTTGCCAGTGCACGTTTTTTTTAGAATGTGGGTGGAAAATTATGATTCAAGAAGCAACAATATAGTTGGTCAACTAGCTAACAACACACCAAAATAACTGTAAACCAGTTATTGTTCAGTGAATGAGTTTGTATGTCATGTAATACGATCAGAAGGTAGTTACTGTCACACAAAATGTACGTCATCAGGTGATTTTTAAACCACTATAACGGCTAGCATGCCACCGAGCCCTCAGACGTTAACAATAAAATCGTCATTTATAACTAAAAAGAGACATTTAAGACATTTTAGCCACACTAGCGGCTCTAGGGATGGCAGTGTCAGTCTGTCGGTTGGTCCACCACTTTAGTTCACACTGAAATATCTCAGAAACTATCAGATGGATTGCCATGAAATTTGGTACAGGTACCCATGGTGCCCAGAGGATGAATCCTAATGACTCTGGTGATCCCCTGACTTCATCTAGCACCATCACGGGGTCATACTTTAGTTTATTTATCAAATACCTGCAAAACTAATGACATTCCCATTAGCCTCAGTTGTACTTGTCCATCCATCCATTTTCTATACCGCTTATCCTCTTAGAGAGGTCGCGGGGGGCTGGAGCCAATCCCAGCTGACATTGGGCGAGAGGCAGGGTACACCCAGGACTGGTCGCCAGTCAATCACAGGGCTGACACATAGAGACAGACAAACATTCACACTCACACCTACAGACAATTTAGAATCACCAGTTAACCTAACTTGCATGGGAGGAAGCCAGAGTGCCCAGAGAGAACCCACGCAGACACAGGGAGAACATGCAAACTCCACACAGAAGGGCCCCAGTGGGTTTGAACCCAGAACCCTCTTGCTGTGAGGTGTGTGCTAACCACTGCACCACCAGTTGTACTTGTGTTTAGTGCTAATCAGCAAATGTTAGCATGTTAACCATAGACTGTATATTAAGATGGACGACATGACATCTCCCCAGATATATATAGATTTATATACAGTCTGCGATGCTAACACGCTAAACTAAGATGTGAACACTCACCGTCTCCAGGCCCAGCAGGACCAGCAGTGGGATGGTGGTCATGCCTCCCTGGATCCACTCCTCCAGTGACACTGTGCCATCGTGGTCGTAGTCGATCTCCCGCATCATGTCCTGGAGGATCTGCAGTAAAAAGTGTATAAATAATAAGAATCAGGGTCATCATGTAGTGTTAGAGGTCAGCCTCCTTTCAAGCTGTTGCAAAAATATCATTGTTGTGGGAAAAACATTTTTTAAGCCCTCAAAAAGCTGAGGGTAACATACCAAGAGGTTTTCTTCACAGAACACTGAATTCACATTCATATTACTACTGATTTCTGTTAACTGGGTGAAAGGTCTTTCTTACTGGCTTCAGCTCGGTCACGTCCCATTCCAGGTACTCTGCCACATGCATCATCTGGGAGATAATGTGCTCCAGCTCCTGCGGCGAGACCACAGACATTCAGTCATTACAGGCACAGAAATACTGTATTTACCTTTCCGCATATTGCAGCCTTACAAGTTTTATGTCACTAAATGTCTTTGGCGTGAATAGACTGATAAATAGCAGGTTGGGAATGTCACTCTTCCGCAGAGAAAAACAAAGGCAGCGTGGGAAGAGCTCCGAGGCTGATGGTTTAATTACAATGGTTGCTTTTTTTTTGGGGGGGGGGTTGTGACATTATTATCTAGCGGGTACTGAATCACTACAATGCACTCTGAACTGCTTTAATATGTTGAGTATCAGTAAGAGTGTACAAGTGCAAATGTGTATGCTCTCTGTCCTCTTTTTATTACTCTCCCAGCCAATGATGGGATATATTGCAAAACCCCTCCACCCACCCCACCCTTGCCCTCTCCCTCTTAACCCTCTAATTCCACCCCCACCGCCCACCCCCAACTCCCTCCTACGTGTTTCTATACATATACACATATGCACTGGTGCTCTTTCATTCATAAATATACCCACGCCCCAAGTTTGTTCTCTCTTTGATTCTTCGTTTCTGTCATCCATCCATTCACATACTTGTACCATGTATTATAGTATTCAGAGCAAACTGATTATATGTTTGTATTATTTACCCATAAAGTAAATTAGATAGATAGATAGGTAGGTATGTAGATAGATAGACCTAAAGCATCTAAAATAAATGTACTTATTATGCAAAATGGCCCCATTCAGAGTGCTTTATTTATCATACATACTTTTTGATTATTATTATTATTGATTACTACTATTACTGATAATTCTGTAGAGCTAATCAAACAACTACAATGTGCTTAATGCAAGTACACAAACACATAGAGCTGCACAGAAAAATTATCTTCAATTTTGGTGATCGATTAATTTAGTTAAAATAATTTTTAAAGCAAAAACATGAACTGGTTTCAGCTCCTCCGTTGTGAGGATTTGCTGCTTTTGCTTGTCTTGTGTGATAATAAATGTAAAGTCTTTGGGTTTTGGAGCGTCGATCAGATGAAACAAGCAATCTGACGACATCATCTTGGGCTTGGGGAAATTGTGACGGGCATTTTTCACTGTTTCTGACATTTTATAATCCAGATGATTAATTTATTAATCAGGAATATAATCAGCAGATATAGTCTTTTAGGATTAATAATAGATATACAGATATAGTTTGAAATGGAACAGATACTTTAGTCACATTAAATGCCCCTGCAGGTAACAGCCCCTTTATCTGCAATTTATGCTTCACGTTGCTATGGCTCTGAACCCCTGTGTGCTACCATTATAATTCCATAATACAATTTGTTTCTTCTTTTTATGTAATTATTTATTTTGTACATTATTATTTTGATGTACCCTTTTGTTTGCATTTAATGTATTATTTAAGTTATTTTCTCTGTTTCTACAATTGCCCATTGTTTGAGACTATTATGTTTGTTTTAAAAAACAAATAAAGTATTGATCATAAAAAAGAATTGTTAGTTGTAACTGTACTTTGTGTGTCTCTCTCTATCTTGGTGATGATGCTTCTGATCAAGGGTGCTACGAGTTTCAGCTTTGCACTTTTGAGCGATGAATCTGTGGCGCGAGTGTTTCTTTAAGAGGAGAAATATTTACCGAGCTGTCCAAGGACCCGTTTCCATCTGTGTCATAGAGGCGAAACATAACTGTGGAGACAAAAAACAAAACAAAATGTCAAGCGACAGTATTAACACCCTGCACTCTCTCCACCCTTCCCAACCTTTGAAGTGAACATTAAAAGCAGTTATTGGCAGGAAAAGCTGCTCCCTGTGTTAATGTCACTGTGCACTCCACTGCATACAAATACAAAGCAAAACCAGAATCTCAGCAGCTGTAAACATCTGAATGCTGCAACTTTAAGTGTCCCCCAATTACCACTCAAAGGTGTCGCCATGGAAACAGACAGCTCCCACATCACAGCTGTGATTGGCTCTTCCTCTTACATCACAGCGATGCTAAACACCCTCAGGTCTGAACTTAACAAAATCGTGACAACAGCAACAGCAACAACAACAGCATGACCTGGCTGCAGATCATTTCCATACTAATGGCTATACTTAGAGATGCTCTAACCCACCGCTGCACCACCCCCACCCCCACCTCCATGTGAGTGCGGTCGAGGTGCAGCAGAGGGTGGGTGCTGACATCATAAGGAGTTGACGTCAGATGGGCGGTTCGTCAGCCCACTAACGAGGAGCTAATTGACAGTTTCCTGGGCGGGTGTGACCTTACGGGGCAAAGGGAGGGGGACGTGATGCCGGTGTCTGGTGTTTGGTGTTGGGTGGAGGCTGGTGGTGTTACGAGGAGGTGATTGTGGTGACCCAAAGAGACCCCAAAAAAAGGTAATAAAGTGCAAAAGATGATGAATATTGTTGTTAACTTCTGTCTGCATGTGACTGAGGTAAGAAAGAAACTCTTTCTAAAACTCAGACATAAAAACTGTCTTAGCAGAGATAAAATAAAATAAAGTTGTATTGAATTGAAATGACTTTTTATGAATTTGAATAAGCCAAAGCTCCAAAGTAGTTTGAGTAAAAAACAAATAGTTTCCTGTTGACTTCTAGTTAATCCATTCTTTTTATGTGAAATTTAATTGCAATCAAAGCTTGGGACAAATTGGGATTCATATTTCATTTTGACGGTCCAATACTTGTACTCAAATTCCTATCGAGAGAGTAGAGTATATCAATAAGAAGACAATTAATTTCACAAAGGGTGTTTTCTAGACTAGACCACAGATATCCAGAGTCTTCATTTAAGGGTCTTTGTTGGGGTTTAATACAAATGTGTGCACAAGTGAAAGTTAACCGAAGATCTATATTTACTCACTTGATAGTTGAATATCAACTCAAGATTATTAAAACGTATTTTGGTAATGTGAACTACTTGTTTTGACAGGATCTCAGTCTTATAGTGGTTTATTCTGGTTTAGCTGTTACCACTTGTCTTTGTGGATTTTCCTTCTTTTTTTTTTTTGCTCATCAGTTTCTTATTTCTTTATGTCATATTTAACTTAACTACTTGCTCTTTAAAATCTTATTTTGTCCTCCATAATCTCACATCCTTAAATTTTTCAAGGTGGTTTGGAAGCTTTTAAAAACTTTATGAAAGCTTATTTACGAGCTGGACAAGACCTGATTTGTTGCAACCTTACCTATTACTTATTATCATCATCCCTAAATGTGTTAGAGCAATGTTTTCTTGTGACATTTCTCTTTTCTCTTTTTTTCTTTTTAAACATATTTTATTAGTGGAAGTATCCAATATGGCATACGAGATTTAAAGTTCCAGTATTTCCATTTTTTGTCATATTTAACAGATCATAATAGAAATTTAAAAAAACACAAAAACATCCAAGGTAGACTTAATGTTCAATTAAGTTATTTTACTTTGAAACTACAGTATGATATCAATTAGACAGACAAGGCACGGACAGAGGACAGGTAAGTGAAAACATTTGACCAGACAGGTGAGTCTCATTCAGGAGGCAACACAGACATTTGGTTGTTAAAGCATGAAATGAAAGGTTGCCATTTCTTAGTGAAGTAATCATTACATCCTCTAAGTGCATATTTATTTATTTTTTAAGGCTCTAGAAAAACATTTCTCACATTTCTCTTTTTTCATTGACACCTTGTGTTGCACATGGCTTAAAAAAACCATTTAACATAATCTTAACAGGATATTAAAAGTAAAAAAATGTTTGGATCAAGCAAAAAAGAAAATTTAGATTTTTCTTATCTATAATACAAAACACTATATTTGAAGAATTGCCTTGAATCCAGGGCTTGATCTGGCCTTATTCTGTGTTGTTTCAAGATAACATTCAAGAAAATACCTGAAACAAGGCAAACTGCACTGGAGCAAGAGAAATTACAGTATTTCACTCTCTCTTTTTAAGATAAATTACTTTTTAAGACAACTGTTTCAGATGATCCTGGAATAAGAAAACTGCTCAAATAAACCGCATTGAAATCCGAGCAGTTCTTAAAGAAACCAGCAGAGGGACCCATCCACCTCAGAAATAACGGCAGTGGGGGATGCTGCAGGAAGAGAAAGTGCTCAAAAAGACACCATCCATAGTTAAATCCATGATGTGCTCACACACAGACAGCATCAATTGAATTATTTAGTCATCCCTGTGCTTAATGAGTGCTGCTCTGCTCAATAATTCAGCAGATGGATGAGAATTATAGCAACACCAAGAAAAAAAAAGTCTGATGTCCAATTAAGCAATGTAACCCTTTGAATAAATGATGATGTGATAAATGCAATTAAGAGATGTGGAAAGATGTGTGAATAAACTGCAAACACGAGGCATCAAAAATCCCTTTGGAGACGCTTTAGTGGAGCTGCAAAGATCTATTTCCAAAGAAGTGAGATAAAGAAGAAACAGAGTAGAAATAGTTCAATTTCATTTGATAATCACTCAGATATAAGCTCCGCCTTCAGAAAAAACCTGAAAACATGAAGGACAATAACTTTGGTTGTGAGATGAAAGAGCTTACTCCAGTTATTATTTATAGAGTATACACGAGAGAAAACTCTGAGTCGCTTCAATAAAATGCTGAGAACACAGTGAGACTGAGACAGACACAAAAAGACAGAGTACGAGACACATGAAGAAGAAGATACCTAGCAAATATTTGGATGGCAGATAAATATTAATACGACTGCTTACATCAACACTTAAGATTCATATATGACTGTACCATCTGTAGCATTGCATTGCTTATCGAAAACCAAATATCTGTGTGGTATTATTTAAAAAAAAAGGCTGTTATAAATACTCTGTATTGTCAAGGTTCTGTGACTGTTCAGACTAATGTCATGTTAACCTCGCAGACAGGATTTTATTTGGATAATCATTTCTCAGAACCTGGTGAAACGGAGACAGGAATAACCTCATTGGTTAAAATAAACCTCGGTGGGTGGAGCACAGTTCCTCAGAGTCCAATCACAAATGGAAAACTAAGGTCAACATAGATCAGTGGTTCCCAGCCTTTTTTGTCTGACGTACCCCCACAGTCCCATCAGGTGAGCCTAAGTACCCCTTTATCATACCCCTTTGATAGAAGTGATGGCTATTGTTCAATGCTGTTTTTTAGTAGTTTTGGCCAAGTTGCGTTTGGAGTGACAGAAACTGTTTACAGCATCTTTACTTTGAGCTTTTTGTTGTATTTTCTCCAACTAGTCCTTCTGCAGTCTTAATCAAATTACACTTGACTCAGGTTGGCAGAAAACTGAGGCATGTCTTGTGCAGTCAGACTACCATAAATAACTGTGACAATAACTAGAAAGATCAGCATCACACAAATGTGTTTCTCCTAAACACAAATATGTGGATATATATTATCAAATCATTATTTCTATTTTCCCTGCACCCCCTGGTAACTGCAGAAGTAGCCCTGGTACAGGAATGATCAATTTATTTTTCATTCAAACAATACTATTATTAGATGATCAGAAGAAGTTTTGTGTAAACCAAAATTGTGCGTACAGTCTGATTAACCCTGTAAAGCCCACAGTTGCAGAATTACACTTTTAGTTATCCTAGAAATCTGTTTAAAGACCACATTTACATAGTCATTGGGTCCTACTGTTTATGCTCGTAATGCTGTTGGACAGTAAATGTGTTTATAGGTCTGGCCATGAACTCACACAACCTGCAAACTTTCCTTCAAGCTCATCTCTTTGTTTTACTGGACTGGATTTGTCAAGATTCAAGTTAGTAAAATGCCTTTAATATTGTTTTTTTTGTGTGTGATAATTACAATGTCTAGAACATGTAGATATTTAGTTATTGTGGAACATATTCATTGAATTTGTTATTTGTTGCTTGTTATGTCTGGGTGAGGTTGGTTGGTAGTCTAAATAGCATGTGCACCTTACACATTACATGGGGACACTGCACTTCTCACATGTTCACATATGGAACAAAATACTAATACAGGGTTTGTACAGCTTTTCAAGGGTAAAATTCAAGCACTTTCAAGGTACCTAAACCAAAAGATTCCAGACTCTCGAAGCCTTTATCATCACATACTAACTAAATTGTGACTAAATTGTTACTATAAATTCCAGGAGACGACAAACAAATATGACGCTGGGATGCTTTAATTTTAAATACTAAAAGATTTTTGATTTAAATAAGTGATTGTGTCAATGATGAAACACCAGATTATGTTGAGAATCAAGCATTTTTCAAGGAATATATTCTAATTCAAGCATATTCCTTGAAAACATAACGAATTAAGCATTTTCCAAACTTTCAAGACTTTGTACGAACTCTGATAATAGAAATATAATGTTTTTGATGATTCACACTAAACTAAGTTCTAAATGTGTTTTTATCTGTTAACATTTTGAGTTTAGACCAGAATTTAATAAATGGATACATTATTTCTGGTTATTTGAAACCCTACCTGTATCTTACGAGTTCAAAGAAAAACAAAAATACATCTAACTGACCCTGGGCCTTTTTTCTGGGCTTTGTTAGTTTGCCCAAATATCTGCTTGTCGCATTGGGCAGAAACAGGTGAGAATGTTCCTGAATGTGGGCATGTAAGCGTTCTGTGGAGATGCATGTATTCATTTTAGTATGATAAGCAGAGAGCATAATGGGCTAGCCAGACAGTATTGTGTGAATTCAGTGGAATGTGTAAATAGGATTAGGATTAATTTGCATTGAATTTATTTAGCCTGGAAAATAGGTAGCTCTCGACAATGAACACTTGGTCCACCAGCCTGTCTATTCCTTCAGGTTATCTACTACAATATAATACTCATATGCATTATTTATACATATTTTTTAATTTTTACAACAACATCTGAAAGGTGAAAAAAAAAAGTTTGCTCATTTTTTTTTCTTTGTTTGGGCTTTACAGGGTTTAGTGTATTTACCGTCCAGAGCACTATGTCACCCTTAACCTGACCAGAGGTCTGTGTGTGCTCAGCTGACATGTGGTAATGACTCACATTGGCGCTTTACACAGGATTAAAATCAATGACCAGAACCAGGTAATGCTCAAATCACCCCACCTCCCTTAGAGAAAGAATAAATACAGTCTGAATGGGGCTTCAGTCTGCATATTTTGGCTTTTTCTTAAAACAGGAAGAGGGCAAAAGGCAGCTCTTGGATCAGATTAGATTAGATTAGATTATCTAGACAGCTAAAGGCTACTGTGGTTGTCTAAAACTTGAAAGATCAGCTACTTAGTGTGGCTTGATGTCCTCTCTTACCCTTTGTCTTTTTCACTTCAGTCTGACCTGACTTATCCTGCTCTCCACCCACTGAGGTTCAACTCAACCGGTGACATTATCCTAGGCTCCCAGTGTTTCTTGAATCTCTGCGAGTCATTAACCTAGCATTAGGACTTATCTACTCTCTACACATTACTGAACCCTCGGATGCTTGTCGTACATCAACACAGGAAGTGAAAGTCATGTGATGTGGGTTTGACACTCACATTCAAGCTTGTCCTCGGGACGCCCGCCCTCCAGCAAAGAGAGGTAACACACGATGTCCTTCAGCTGCACCGTATCCAGAGGCCGGGGCAGTGCGGGCATCTTCAGAGGGGTCGAGTTGCCTTTGATCAGCTTCAGCCCTGCAGGGAGACGGAGACGAAAGGTCAAAACATCCTCCACAACGCCTCTGATGTTAGCCCAACAACCTGCTGGGTTAGGATGCCTGACATTAGTCATACAGTCGGATTGATCAATGGTGGGTGGTGTCCAGTTCAGCAAAAGGCGAACAAACAAATAGTCCAGTTCTAACCTTATCGAAGACTTCCTTTGTTTTCAGAAAAGGGTTGTATTTTAATGGATTAAACGTCTGTACTGCAATGTTTCAGCCTTATCTCATTGACCTTAATGGTACAGCACGGTAAAGATCAATACATGGTGTAAAGTCATTAACACTCCCCCTATCAATTCCCTTCTTTGATTAGCTGATATAACGAGCAAACTTACACCAGCTAGTTGTCAGTAGTCAAATCAAGTTTATAGTCAATTACGAAATGGCGTTTTCAGTGGCACTGTAGCACTGGGGGACTGGGGAAACACTGCAAAACTGCCCTCTTGGATACCCCGATGGTAGATAAAACATGATAAAGTGCCTTCTAGGGTGACCTAGTGTGCAAGACAAGGTGATAAAGTGCCCTCTAGGATGCCCTTCCACTGGACAAAATGTGATAATGTGCCCTCTGGGGTTCCTTTCCAGTGGTTAAAATGTGATTAGGTGCAGCCTGAGTCGGCCACTGTGCTGCAGCCACCAGTTTTTCTCTCTGTGTGCAGTCTCTGCACCACAAATGTGGAAAAACACAATATTGCATATACTCAACCCAAAAAATACACATCAAGGATGTTTTATTAACACTGACAAGAGCAATTAATTTAACACTCAGTGCTTCATCATTCTCATGAACGGTTTAAAGGCTTAAATACGCAGTCTGTGTAGTAATTAGCAATGGCATACAGGTGTGCAAAATAGGTTTGACCACCTCGGACAATCAATACAGGTGCAAAAGTCACTTATGACAATACACAACAATACTGTTGAGAAACACACACTGGAAATAATTAAACAAAATGAACAATAAACACTTGCGGTTTGTTTTTCGTCTTGCAGTTGCCAGCACCTGCAGCCCTGTGGTACATCTTTTTTCTTTTCTTTTTCATTAACAAGGTAGCACTTACTCTTGTACACATGCTGGCAGCCTAAAACAATAGCGTACAATAGCACGCTAAAATGTTAGCCTGGCAGATCTAGCTAGGATGGGAGTTACAGTAATTACTCACGTTTAAATCGCTATTTTTAACGACTAGGAAACTCAGATTTTTCTGAAAGCTCCTGTGTCTGATTAGGCACTTAATAATACGGAAGTGCCTGAAAACCAACAAACATGGATACTATAAATAAGCCCAAATTCAATGGATATAGTGGCACGTATCGACAATATGCAGTCATTTTAACCCTCCCTTGAACAGCTTTGCAATTACACAACCATCTTGAATTGTCCAATAACCTGAATGTTCTGCCATCCATCCCATCTGACACGAACCTGCCATTAGTTCTGTGTTTCAGGCCATGACGCACAGTGAATGCAGAGAATACTGGGTATTATAGGAACGGTTACATTAAACAGGACCACAACAATAAGAAGGCAAGTGTTACTTTCTTAGTCAGTTTTGGGTGCATTTGAAAGACTTTTGCTCCTATAAAAGGCAGGTAAATATCAAGGTTACTGCAGACTGTTATGGTGTAGAGGAAGCTGAGCCTGAAGGCGAAGCTGTCGATTTACTGGTCGATGTACATTGAGCTTTGGGTAATGACTGAAAGAGTTACACTACAGTACTCTCACCAGAGAGCTATGCTATGGTAATTTATTTATAAAGTCAGTGTTTGCATCCAGCTGAATCAGCCATAAACTCTACTCTCAAACAACTAATTATGCAGTTTGCTCCTAAAAGTACTTGTATGGGAAAATAAACTTTAATAATGTGGTGAAAGTAGAGGCTCCTGTGTGCAGACAGCAGCAGTTTATGGCAGCTGGGACGTGTTAGTTCACCTATCTGTACTCAGAAGAGCATCCATGGTGGAAGGAGGACATACAGTTAACAAAACTGGAACACCAAGGCCCAATCAACACGTTCACATACAGCCGGCTGCACTGACTCAGTTCCTCACATACTCTGTGAGGTAAATAGGGCAAATAATGTGCATTCAATATTGAATGCACACGAGTGAAACTGCTACCAAAAGGACATTTCATGCAAGGTGATGTCCTTAGTTAACCCATGTTTTCATTTACTCTTTAGACTTCACAGTTTTTAGCTTGATGTGAAATTGTTTAGTGAAATTTACACTATATTTACAGAATATTTTATGACAATATGCTAATTTCTTGTATTAAATAATCTTATCACCAAGAGGAAGATATAGAAAATAGCAGGTGAAAAGAACTTTGTCGCTTTTAGACAATCCAGATTAGAATTTTGCAAAAAACAAATAAATCAAAGCAAACATTGGGGTGTCCCTAGTATTTTGTATGTCAGTGTAATATCAAACTTACTGTAGCTGCTGTGTATGTAAATTATTATAATTAATAGATAATAGGAATTTAGTAAGTTCGGTAAGTCTAAATTGTCTTATAGTGCAATTTGTAACCTGGTTTACTTGCCTTTATGATGAGTAACTGACTCTAGATTGTAGTTAATTCAATACTACACTGCTGGTCAAGTATTGCGCTAAGGTTAAGGTCAAAGGTAAAACTTGTTTTTAGGTTTGAAATAATGCCAGCATGGGAATCCCCTGCTCACTTTATAGATTTACAGTTTTACTGTAGCAACCTCACTTTTAACTGTAAATGTGCTTCAGTGCTGTTCAGTCCTCGTGGGGACTTTTTCCAATTTCCTGCCACTGAATGCTGCCAGCAACTGGGGAGCTTTTTTTTTACCTTATAATAAATCTTTTGATCCTGCAGTTCAATGACGGAACAATCTCTGCTGTATTAATGTTGGGTAAACATTTCCATTATTTCAGCCGCTGTAACTGTGCGTTTTTGGATACCACCATCTATTCATAACTGCAGTTTGTTTACACTCTACATGCTCAGCTGTAGCTCATTAAGCCTCCAGCAATTATTAGCCTAATGAGCAAAAACTACACATGATTCTTGTGTTGGCAATAAGCCTAGTCCATAAAACGTGTTGGAACTATTGATAAGTTGCCATACATCTCTGTCAATGAAAGTCTCACTGTTTGACGACTCAGGTGATTTTACCTACACAAGCATTTGGTCATGCACCATCCATTGCCAATCAACTAAATATAAACATTTGCTTTAGTTTCTGGTCTTTTAGAAGGATTTTAGATTGGAGGATGCCTCCCCTCTAAGACTTTTTTTCCTGTGGCTGTGAGATATGATAATTTTGTTTTCAGGCCTCGCTTGTGCTCTATTTCCAAAGTCATCTGCAATTCATGTCAAGACACTTGCAACATGAGTACTAATTGTATGTACTTTCATCAGAGGCTGACATTAGACAAAATGTAAGAAGCTGGTGGGTCTCCGTTATAGCCTAAAACACAACCAAGTGCCACAGTGGATGCTAATATTTAAAAACATGACATGAAGAGGTCGGGTAACTACATGAAATCCGGTAGACGTCAGCCTTTATTCACCTGAGATATCAGGCAGCCAAGGAAGTGTGAAGTCAAGTGTTAGACCAGGGGACCGCTGGCTGAACCAACAGTGGTCCGACATGTTGTGTGTCATTTTAATATCAGTAATTCATTACCACATGAGAATGAGATATTAGTATAAATGCTGTAAACAAACACAAGCATTGCCAAGACAATTGGCAGCCTCTACACACTACAATTTACATTGCGTGCCACCGGGCTGGACTTGGCAGGAAATCTGTTATTATTTGAAGGCACAACACAGAAACAGAAATGATGCTGCTACACAGCAACGAAAGCAAAGGTCTCAAAGTTTGGGGAAATAGCAAAGTAAAGTAGCTCATCTTAAAGAGAAACTTTTATTTTTAAACCTGGGCCCTATTTTTTTTTCAACAAATTTTGGGGTCTAAATGACTAATAGATCATTTTGTTAAAGAGTAAGATCCTTTTTGTTTTACCAGAAACAGAAAGTATTGCTCTGAAATCTCGCGGGAGTTTGAGTTGTTGCAGGAAGACGACAGTGGAAACATGAGTTGGAGTTGGTCTGTCTCTGTAGGGATCCTTTCCATAATGTTGTCATACACTTATAATAACAATCTGAGCCTGTCAGTGGCAAAAACAAGCACTTTTAGTGGATGTACTTTACAGAGACACAATTGCCCCAAAGGATTGTGTTGCAGTCATTGCAGCCCATTCGCGGATGCCGGCTGAGGCGATCTACTGAACCAATTCCAAAACATTTGGTAAGTATTAGTCATTTAGACCCCAAAATTTGTAAGAATAGGGTCCAGGTTTAAAAATACTGGAGTTTCCCTTTAAGAATCGAGCAGAATGAGTCACTGGAGAAATGCTCTGAGGGCATGGAATAAAAATTGGCTGCACTTTAGCAACAAAAGCTCCAATGATTTCTTATACATATCAGTAACTACAAAACACTAACATGCTGTGTTTATAACTTGAGGGTTTGTTAGGGTAAAGATTTCCTTTTCTACACTTACCAGAGACTCTGGGTTTATCAGAAGATGAGGGACTGGGTTTGGGTCCCTTGTTGCTAAACGACAAGAAGAGGTGTTGACAGAACTCTTCGGGGAGTTCGCTCTCCAGGAACGTCTGCATAAAGACCTTGAAGCCCTCAAAGTCAATCTCCTAAAAGCCACGACAGAAATAGAGCATGTTGTTTGTCATGGTGAGCTGCAGTCGTTGCCGTAAGGGCTTCAAGGAAACAGATGATTTTCAATATGAAGACGGTATGTTGGTATGTTTCACTTTTGGGGGAAAAATCTGTGATCACTTGAAAACTGTTGCAGAATTCGTGTTACAGATTTCTGCACTCAGAAAGATGCCTAAAGTGTTGTTTGGGCTGTGGGCGGTGAAGATCTATTTTAGAGTGGTTTCAAGGTTTTTTGCAGCTTTTATCTTTGCATTCAGTGTGTGTGCTGTAGCCTTGTCTGCTATCCATTTAAGCTTACAGCTTCGTCCATCCTTCCAATTAATAATACCAGTTCAAGGAAGACATTTTAGGCTAGTAATATTTCCCTGGAAATCGTTGCATGTCTTCTAGAAATCCCTTTAATTTTGTTTCTTGCTAAAGAAAATGTTTTATTGCTTCACCGCTCCTTGAGGGAGTTGAGTTATTCAGCAAGAAATTAGATGAGCCCTCAGTGAAACACACCAACAATAAAACTAGAAAGAGGAAGAGACAGCAGTTACCTGGCTGAGGATCTCCTGCTTCTAAACTCACGGCATTGGAGAAAGAAAGAAACCCAACATGTTCAGGGTTGTATCATGCAGTTATTACAATCAAAATGTGCTAAACGTCCATATTACACATGTGCCTGTGAAGCATTACCACAAAGACATGATGTCTGTAAATGCAGGTTTATGATGTCTAGCTCTCTGGGTTAACTGCCACTACATTAAGGGTATTATAACTGGCATGCAACAATTATTAATGCATGCATAGTGGATCAAAAAACACAGGGAGATTAGTAGGTGTGTGTTTGTGTGTCTACAGTATGTACACCTGTGAGTTAGTGTACTGAAGACTATAATATGTGGTGAGAAAACTTTGAGATGCTGTTATTGATGATGGTGATATAAACTGGATAAACGTTCCAGCTGCAACAAGGTGTTTCAATTACTTTTTCATGCTAAAAATGGCAGCTCACAGTTCAGCTGTGTGTCAAAATATGCTTTGAAAAAAGTGTGAACGAAGCAGAGTGCAAAATATGTTTTTTTAAAAAGTGTGCAGAGGAATTGTTCTACAAGAAATTATTACCACATAGTCGAACTAATATGAAATAATAGTTTTATGTCCAATAGTCTGCAGCTCTTAACTTATTTATGGCAGGAAATCAGTTCTTTAAAGAAGAATTTAAAAAAAAAAGCAAAGCAACAAAGATGGCAACCAAACGCAGTGATTAGCCAATACATACACAGAAATAGTCATTGTTTCATTTTTGGGAATATGCAGGTAGACGTGCTGTATGGGGCTATTAGTGCAAATGTATGTATGACTATAAACTATCTATATAATCAAGTATAAACTGTACACACCTCCTCTGGATTGTATTTAGCCAACACACCATCTCCATGGAACTCCTGCAGCACATCCTTCAGCTTCTTGGTTGAGTCTGAGGAAAAACATTGAGGACATGTTACTGTAGTTGTGTGTTGTGTGATCTGTTGATGTTGTAAAAATTTGGCTTCTTGCATTGAGTATATATTTGATGTTAAACCTTTACAGTACAAGTTTGATTTATGACTAGGTTAAGGGAAACAAGTCCGGACTACTGTAAGTGGTCACCCAAGCCGCAGGCTTATTTATGGACATGAATTTTCTGGACTTTGTCAGCAACTCTAAGAGCTGCAGAAGCATTCAGAACGATGCCACACACCCTGATTGGATCATATATTTGGCATGGACGCAGCATCATGACGTCTGCACCGAGGTCATGTCAGTCTATGAGATGAACCTCACTTCAGGTCTGCTGTACTGTACATAATCTTGCAAACATTTAGTGGTTTTAGTGATACCAACTGCTTTTAGAGGCTTGGAAAATAAAGAATCTTAGTCAAACTTCAGTAAGTGCTGCTACAAACTGTTAGCAGCACAGGTTAGCTAACAGGCAAACATAAAAGAAATTAAATTATATTAATAATATAATAAACTTTATTTATAGAGCACTTATCAAAGCAAATACAAAGTGCGTCACATAGAAAAATGGCATAAAAGAGCAAGCGGATCATAGAATACATGGGCATAATTCGAATACTAATAAGATAATGAGTAAAAAATAAAAATAAATAAAACATACAAGTCAGATAAAATCAGGATATGCTTGCAAACGTGTATTTCCCAAAATGTTGAACTATATCCTAAGATTAGCTAACCAAGATAATCTACTAAAGTTAAACTGCATTTAAACCTGCATTAACTTTTTTTTAAATTTTTGTGATGACTCTGGGGCAGCAGAAACAAGCTGTAAACACAACACTGACATATTATCACTTTTTAAGTTGATAACTTGTGAGCAAACAGTTGCTACACAGATACAAAGCATTAGCATTTATTTGGAGTCGTGTTTCTGGCCACCTGGCGAATATAAGTCCAATAATCACTAATATTTCATTTTAATATTCTCCTTTTTAGCTATGATTTTCACTACCAGCGACATCTTTCACATACAAGTTCATGTGATCCATTGTTAATATAAAAATATTGATGATAGCCTGTGTAAAATCCCCAAAATCCAAATCAACTTGTTTCAAGAATTATCTAATTCGTGTTATTGCAGGTTGAAATAAGCGTCACACCAAACTGGTGGATTTTTTTCACTTGTTTTAAGAAAATAGTGGGTGATTTTAGCACTCACTTATAGACAAAAATAACTTGATCAGACAGAGATTTGCTGTGATAATTACTGCATGCTACAGAGCGTTTAAGAGCCCTACTGCTAAATCAATTTGCTGCGCCACAGATACCAGGTTCTAATGTTACAGAAGTTAATTAGATGTACCATTTTCTTGCGTGCACTGGAGGGCCTGGTTCATCTCTAAGCATAAGCCGGCCCCTGCTCATCACAAATTACATTAAGATGCTTGTTTAAGTTAGTGCTTCATATTAGCTACCTTGTCTCTTACCTCTTCACAGGCTTAATTAGCATATAAGGATCTTTGGCTCCTTCCTTTGATAAAATTATGTCTGCTTCTCGCACAGTTCTGCACCAGAGAAATGTTTAAAGAGCTAAAACTCCAACCTGCTGTTATCTAAATAGAGCAGTAAAGTAGAGGCAGAGGTAAAGTAGCTGTTCATGACACTGCATAGCATGTCATTGATTGATAATCAGCAGGTGTGTTGGGGGTTCAGCCTGGCAGGTAAGAAACTTTTCAAAAACAGTCAAACTTGGTGAAATTGTATTATAAACATTACAGTAAATACAACATTGTTTCAGATTTCAAGCCAAATATATCAAAAATATCAGACCTTACACAGATGTATCTGTCTCTAGTTCCCTTAGTTACTGGTCACAAGCTGCAGCATCTACTTTATGTTTACATACTGCAGAATAAAAATCACAGAAAACTTGTTAAAGTTAATAATGGCTGATATTCTGCATCTATTTAGATGAGCGTTTGAGCTCCTCTAAGCAGCTTTTTGTTGGTTGTAGCATTTTGTCGCCTCCTGCACTAATGGCTTTGGATCTTTGATTTTCTCAGGATGCTTTTTACCGACAGTGACTAGAAATAAATGCCTCACATTGGACCGAGTGTGTGTCATCATTATTGACCATCTTTATTAGCACACCATCCACACAAAACCATTACAGAGCAGAGTGATTATGTATCCACTGATTGCCTGTCACATTCAGCAGGCACTGCTGAATTACAATGCATTTTCTCTTGCAGGCTAATGATTTAACCATTGTGTGGCACACAGTAATCAGAGGACAAGAGACATTTCATGTTTTTTGGGTTCATAAACACACTGAAGATCTTCTTTACCTTGAGAAGTAAAATAATTTTTCCCCTGCTCTGCTACACTCTGCACATTAGCAATTATATCACATAAAGAGGAACTCTAATTGTTGTGAGTCAGATCTTAGGTGCCTGACTAGGCGCAGAGCTATTAAAATGTTATGAAAGTGTGCACAGCTCACCTTAATGAGAAGGAAGGGAGAGATACACTAGGAGGCGAGATAAAGGGAGAGATGAGGAGGGAAGGTGAGGCGATGTGATGCCCATTGTTGCGGCTCAGAGAATGGGATATTTTATAACCTGTAGCTGCACAGCACACAAAGAGTCGCCCGGAGCTCGTTGAAACATGATTATCCAAATCTGTCTAGCGTGCAGACATGCACACACAATAAGACTCTTTAGTTCTCTCTTGCTGCTTTGCTTTTTTTCATTTAGCTCTCCGCCTTTAAGTCCCACACAATTTTCATTTCAAGCTACATTGTTGAGCCTCACATCTCTGAAACATTTTCTTGTTTAATTCAACTCCTTAGCCACCCACAATGAAGCAAATATTTGCAAAACACGGAAAACAAGAACAAGAACACCTGATTGGCTCTTGAGTGTAACATCCGTCGGAGAGAGCAGGGGAGTTCCTCAGAGTAAGGCACAATGTTGTCACCAGGCACAGAGCAATTAAGGGAGAAATGTCATTGCCAAGTGAAACACCGGTACAAGAGATCCTGGGTGAAAAGCATTAATTATTAACATTCATACTTGGTGCTCTGAAATGCCTCGAAGATGTCGTGTTTGACACTGAAAATAGCTCTGAAAATATATCCTACAAGGACAGCTGATACAAAAAGCAGTCCAAAGTTGGACAACTAACAACTCTTCTTCTTGTCCATAGTTAGTCCCATTGTTTGTTTTCCGATTTACCGTGACTTTCAAAGTCTGCCCAAAACTATGTGTGGGTGGTGCACAGCATCCCGCAGCTGGTCTGCCAGGTATCGTCATATTTTCCATCCCTTGTACCATTTCAAATGATGAAATGTGTCAACATCTTGGAGCGTAACATAAACTCCAGGCATCCAGAGCACAGTCTGGTGAGCAGGGGAGCCATTTGTTGGGTTGCAAATGAATCATTCAGAGCCAAAACGGCACCACACAGATTAAATGCTTGAGCAGCTTGAGCTTCCTACATCAGCAAGACGAACATACAGTCGACAATTACAACGTCAACATTTTGTCATTAGAACAAGGACGGTTTGAGATTAACCACAGTGAACTGAATCATACAGAGCAACACTCTTGTTATTGTTAACTCGGTGGTTTGATGCTATCTGAGAGAATTTGTGTCTTGGTGTGCAGGGATTACTGTAGATATGAAAGCATGCCAACTTTCCAAAAACCCACATTGATGAAGTGAAAATTTTGCCTCAAGTCAAAACACTTCAAATCGTTTGTGAACTGGGGGAAACAACATAGACACAACACACACGGTAACGAGGAGAACATTGTGGGGAAATACAATGTTTTGCTTTCTTACCAGGAGTTAGATGAGAAGATTGATCATTAATTTAATCTCAGTGTATTTCGTAGAAAGACGTGGTCCAAGATGTGTTTAGCCTAACTGTTAGCTTAGCACAAGACAGCTAACCTTCACTGAAAGAGGAAAAATACACCCTCCAACTTGTTAGCAAACAAGCTAGCCGCTAGTATATCCAAATGTTAAAAGCTGGCAAACAGTTGCTAATCAGTAATTAATGCATTACCTGAACCACTTTTACACTTACGTTTACTTAAATACAACTGCTTGAATTGGAATTGCTTGTCTTGTAAGAAAACACCTTGTCGAATGGTACAAGGACAACAGGACCTCACACAGAGAATCCAGTAAAAGGAAGCATAGCTACATGTCTAATCCTGAATACCTCGTTTATCCTACGAAAATATTCCTGCTGATGAAAAGTCAAATACAATTTTACCTTTTTCACATTGAATGTTTTAATTCCTTAACCCACACAACGATGGCAACCAAAAAGGCAGCAAGCAACAATGCAAAAGTCTAAAATTCAAAAGGGGGCGTCATGCAAGAACATTTTTGTAACCTTATCCTAAACCACTTACTTTCCTCAGATTCAGCAAACCCTCTTAACTGCACAAACTTGTTGTAAATAGCTTGTTTCAACTTGATGAACGCCACGTGTTCATGAGCAGGTGCACATAAGAGTTTATAATTAGCATAGTCAACGCCCCCCAAATTAAGGCTACCTGTTTCCCTACATTTCTGGGCGAGTTTCATTCACAAAAATGTCACCCGAGAGTAAAATAATGAATTTCACACTGCGGAGCCTTAAGTCCTGCTGTCGGAGAACTTAGCAAATTCAGTAGTGGGTATTATGGGACCAGAAAAAATGAGAAAATATTACTACAGCTGTCAACACCGTCACGTGACAGAAATATAGGAAGGAATGGTTTGACATGAACTTGCGGTCCATGAACAAAGCGGTCCATGAGGAAAGGTGGTAAAAAGGGCACGTGGCAGTCATGGAGAGGGATGAGAGAATATTATGTGGTAGGTGATGTTTCACTGTCAGGTGTTATGATGGAGGATTTTCACCTGCACAGCGACTTGCATAAAGATCCTGAGGCAGTTGTTGGAGTGTGAGGATTTTCGTAGCAACTATGCTGAATTGTATGAAGATGTCATGCCACAATACTCATATATTCTATTACTTATACTGTTTGCGCCTGACTTGCATGACTGGCCTAGACCACTCATGAATTTTGTACTAAACTGGAAAATTGGTGAGGCAACAACAAATAACTGCTAAAGTGCCACGTATGAATGGATCTGTTTGTACCTACGTTAAACACACCATTGACATCCAGTATATCACCTTGTAAAATTAGCTGTAGTCTGATCTCCACCAAGCCCTAAAAAAATATCTGTCTGTCTCTTTAGCTGCTAAATGCTCCACAGCTAGTTGCTAGCTAGCCGTTTAGTGCTGGGCAGGTAGCGTACACAGGATTTATCAGAGCTTTTTTTTGTTGAAAACAGCTGCTGGAGCGGTTAAAGTGAACCAAAACGGTAAACAGGCTATTAAACCAAAACAACGAGCTGCAAGACGCTAAAGCGCTCTGTAGAGCTAAGAGGAACCGCAGGTTCGGGTGATGATTCTTCACTAACCCTTTCACATTACACTCATTTGATCCATTATTAATATAAAAATATTGATCAGTACAGCTTTAAGAACGTAGCTATTCAGTAGCTAAGAAGGCTGATTAGCTAGCAAAGATACTAACTTAAGCTAAACACAAAATTTAGAGGCAAAAGGATCCATTCCTTGTCCTTCCCTGAAATTAAGCATTTCTATTTTGTTCTGAGATGCTCAGGTTGAAGAATTGAACTTAAATTAAAGTTAAACAATGTTCACAGCAACTGTTGACTTGGGGGCTGAGTAGCTTTAATGGTTTTCTGAGGGTATCGCCTGGAAAATGGCTGTTCTTGTTGAATAGGATCACACACACACCTTCAAAAATACAGAATCCTCCTTATCACAGTCAGATACAGACAGAGAGTACCTCTTCTACTCACACTGGGTGTATTCTTGTAGCAGGGCGAACTCGGCCGGGGTCAGTGTGACCCATTTGTCCTGGCTGCTCATTGTGTTTTAGACCTCGTCTCTCTGCCCGCTGAGCATTCCCCGGGCAGCAACACACAGCGGGGCGTCACACGCTGGAAAACAACAACGCATATCAGATCACCTGCCCAATTAACAGCCACAGACATCTCTTTTTACTTAATGACAAAGCAGGTTAAATACAGAGCTGGAGACGCCTGTTTCCAATTAGAGGCTTGCGGTTGTTTCTGCATTTTAAAAGGTCAGAAATACAGTAGATATATCAATACATACAGATATAAAATGGTATTTTGTCTCAATTCCCATAACACTGATATGTTGGACATGTCCTATTTCCCTGTTTTCCTGCCCGTTCCTTTTTCTGCAGCTGTCATCTCAACGCCGACAGCCAAAATGTCTCTTTGTCTCTTGATCGCCATGTTTTTCTTTCACGTTGTTGCAAGGACTTGACATTTCAGGCATTGACATTCATGTTTGTCAGCCAGTGTAGGATGAAGCCAGAACACAGAATCCACCATAATTAGATACTGATGGGGACCTTTTAATAGGTAGAAACAAATGTTGACAAAAAAAAAAATTGAAATCACATTATAGAAACAATTTCCTTCTCATGTATTTGTTGACTTATATTAATTATTATGTATCTATATTTTTATGTCCAGATGTCTATGCAACGTTTTTTATTTATTTATTAGAATATATTTTGGGTTGTTTTTCTTTAGAATTAAAAAAAAATGTTTATTTGATTTGTTTGAATGAAAAAGTCACAGAATAAAGAATCAAACCCTCAACCCAGGAAGTGCAGTATTAGTGCTATATGCTCTATTCAGGAACATAATGTGACATTAGAAATGTCACTGCAACATCTGGAAAAACTGAAATATTACCCATCATCAAATTCACTTGTGGTTTTTGAAGTTTAAGTTATTGTTCTACTGTAACACTTGGAATATGTGGATTATTTATATGTACAGGGATAATTGTGATCGATAAGAAACAAGATGTGTATAAAAATCATATGAGAGTGAGGTATTTGTTGCATTTCTGGGGGAAAAAACCTGAATATATTGTCAAATCTATTGTTTGGTTTGAAGTGAAGTATGATGAAATGTCTGCAACAAGTAGAGGAGAAGTGAAAGAGTCCTTATGAAAAAAAAGAGCCTAATTTGAGCATTAAAAGCAATAAAAGCTGCGTTGGTGCTGCTTTTTAAATGACCTTGCATCAGTCTGACTGGTTGCTATGATGACAACACAATCGTTTTTTTTGTAGGCTGGTATTTATATTTTTGAACTGAGTCCAATATCTAGTGTTTCATTGAAGGTAAATTAGACGCAGTCAGTGTTTCTGCTAGAATTGTATTTTTTTGTCTAAAGCTATTAAAACAGCATTTAAACCATCACGGCAAACTAAATATTTTTGGGTTTACAGCAGCTTTTTTATGGCAGAATGATGCACTTTACCAAAGGTTTTAAAGGTCTGTGTTATGTAACTGTGGTGCAGGAGGAACCTCCATCACATCAGAGGGTGGATAACATGCCTCACTGATATTTTCCATTTGATAAAAGCCAAGTGTCAACCTGATATTTTGTATTGCCAAGCTGATTTAACACATCACTGTTAGAGCTGTACTGATTAGAACAACATCACGACTCTGCTGTTGAGATTTATATGACTTTGCTTACTTGTTTGTGTAGAATGCATGTAATTGTATGTTTCTGTAGGTGTCACTCAGGCATCTGTGTGGGTCTGTGTACATGTATGCGTATTTGTGTGTGTGTGTGTGTGTGTGTTACATCGCCAGTGAAGCATTTGCCCCAATTACTGGGAACTGAAACCCTGGATCAACAAGTGGATATGTTGATTCATATGGAGGATGGATGTGTGTGTTTGCGTGCATGTGTGTAAATAATGTACAAACGTTGATGTGCTTTTTTAGTGAGGTATAAATGTGTCTAATTATGTTTTTTGGACTCATGTGTCTGTGTTCATGCAAGTATGTGAGAGCACCCATGTGCATGTGGTGCCACATATTACCTCGAAGAACCCCTGCGTGAAAAGGCAATTGCATAAACAAAAGCTTTATAAATTATTAAGAGAGCATCATTATTTTTATATCAACTACACAACGAAAGGGAAAGCAACAGTCAACACAATGTGCAGCCACCAGTGTTTCTGTGTTAACGTGCTGGGTGCGTGGGAATCAGCCTCCCTCGCATAAACTTTGATCTGCCGCTGGAGCTGGAACTAGAAAACGCTCCGCAATGTCTCATTTAATGTTTCTCACAGACAGCAAAGAAAGGAGCTGATAGAGAATCTTGTTATTTATCTTAAATCTCCAGTGAGTCTAATTCCAACACAGTGATAACCATCTCTAATAGTACTGATGTGTGCAGTATATTCCTGCTGTGCACTGCACTGCAATCATCCTCTCTGTCTCTCTTTCCGGTATTGCCTAACTGCAGTGCATCCTCACAGAACACTCGGCTGGCATCTTTTCCACAATCAAAATCCAATTCCATAAATGTTATCAGATCAGCTTCATTGTCCTCCAGTGGTGCAGTGAGGTGATTCAGCATGGATCCATGTGCTACACCACACTGACAGAAGATCTTACCACTGATGCCATGACACACTGATACAGTAGTAGGCAGTGGCCACTGCGACATGCAGCACCATGAATGAGATGTGATATCAACATGCCGCTCACCTGCTGCAGAGCTGGAGTCAACCTCCAACAGAGGATGAGGGAGGAGTCCTCCAGGCAGATGTTTTCAGATGGAGCTCCTCAGACACATTCCTGCTGTATCCTCCTCTGGGTCTTCTGTCAACTGCAAGGCAAGAGTGGGTGTTTGTAATTAGATGGAGTATGAGAGCGTGTGTCTGTGTATGAAAGAGAGGAGACGAAGGAGCAGCAGCAGCAGCAGCCCTCTCCGCTGCATGTCAGTGTATGAGTATGTGGATGGTGTAGTTTGTTTTTCTCCGGCGGTGTCTGGTCAGAGCAGCATCGCTGGGGATGTGGAGCGGTGAGAGAGAGAGAGAGAGAGAGAGAGAGGGAGAGAGAGGGGTGGGGAGCACCAACACTGCTCTGCCTGCAATGATCAGTTTCCATACTCCCGCTCACTGACATCACATCCCTCCATCCCTCCCCTCAGCCGCTCAGGTCTTCACCTTCCCCTCCCTCCTCTAAAAAACCCTGAGGTCTTATGCTCTCCTGCTTTCTCTCCATCTTTCTCATCTCTCTCTCTCTCTCTCTCTTCACTACTCCCCACCCCCCACTCCTCCTTTCAAGCCATCTCTACTCCGGTCACCGTGGTACGCATCAGCCGGCCGCATTAGCATTCAACACGACGGGCGGTAAGTGCAGCAACCTGTGGGATATCCACTCCAGTGGGCTGGAAAGCAGAAGGCGGGAAAAATGGGAAAGATGAAGACAGAGAGAGGGAGGAGAGGGTGGGGGTTGAAGCACAGCAAGAGAAGAAAAGATGAGAAATGGGGACAAATGGAGAGAGAGGATGAAGATGATGCAGGGGGACAGGAGGTGGAGGAGGATGGTTCACTTTTTTTGTGACCAATTTTTTTTCCCCCATCTTGTTTTCAGAAGGAGATTTTAAAGCATTTATACAGAGAATGCACACTCAAAAACAAAGTCCCTATATACTGCACATTCTCATCAAAAAAATAAAAAAAAATTTGCGGACATGTCTGTTCTAGATCTTTAAAATATAGGGATCAAAAGGCTTGGTTGTGTCCAAAATGTATGCATTATATGGTGCCTTCAAAAACTCTTTCTGCTAAAAGTCCCACAGTGCAATGTGTCACATTTTATAGATGCAAAAATTACAGTCATGCCCATACACCGCCCCGACCTCCACACTTCGCTACATAACAAGCACATTACTTTCTGCACTGGCATTCAACGTTGGCATTGGACGTAAATCGTGAGGTGTGCAATTGTCCAATATGGCTGTAAGTCCTGAGGATACTGGGGGAGAGGAGGTATAATTTTCAAAATGTGTATTCCCCTCTGAGGGATCTCCATTGGCTTGACAGTGGAAAGGCGATGATTAATTGCTGGGCAAGTAAAAGAAAAATCTTTTCTTTGTATTTATTCTTTACTCTAGATTTCATTAGTCAAATCTCGAAGGATCTCAAAGGATAAAATAACATTTTCTTTTGTATAATTATGTTTATAAATGAAGGTACAGCTGCTTGAGGCAAAATGTGTTCATCCATCATTAATATTCCAAACAGCACCATTGACATTTTAGGCGTTTAGCCGGCACTCTTATCCAGAGAGATGCATGATGAGTGCACATGTTGAAATGAGCTCGGATTCTTGGGTGGCCTCACGGAAGCAATCAATAGTAATGAAGTCAGGGGTTAGAGCCACAGCATCAACACGTGAGATGTATGAAATCTTTCCAGTTAGCACAGAATGATCATATAGGCTAAGAAAGTGCACGGCGAATAAATAAGAACAAAGGAGCATATGAGAATACCAAAGCATTTTAGAAAATTTGTCAGTGTTGGCAAGGCAAGGCAAATTTATTTATATAACACATTTCATACCCAAAGGCAACCCAAAGTGCTGTACAGAGTACAAGAAACAAATGATAAAAACAAGACAGTAAAAAAGTAGTAGAGTATTAAAAGGTGCACACTCAGTTTCTCTTCACAGCTCACATTAACCTTAAATAGATCAATAAAGCAGAAATCAAACTAATAATAACAATATTTAAAACCAGTTTAATATACATATACACTCATACTGTAAATTGACATATGTATTCCATGTGTTCTACAATATCCTCTCTTGCAATACAAAATCTGCTCATAGCAACTTAGCATTATTAACATTTTTATGTTAAGGTTTAGGCACTCAGAATCTGGTTAAGGCTAGGTAAAGATTATGACCTTGGTTAAATATTTAAAAAGTCAAAACTGTCTTGAAGCATAAGACTTGACATGTTTACTTTATTAACATTTAACTGAAACAACAATCTTTCCCTAAACTCAACCAAAGTGCTTTTGTTGCCTAAACTGAACTACACGCAGTACTTATAAACGTAATTTCTAGGAGACAGGGTTGCGGAGATGAGTGGCTCTTGTGTTTTCATTAAAAAAAAAAAATAAGTTATTGATGTACCATATAAAGGGAGGGACTGTTAGGTTTGATAGGTATAAATAATTCAGTGTCATCCGCATATGTGGATAAGTGGAATAAAATCACCATGAGATAACACTTAAACAATAAATAGTAATGGACCAAGTAATGAGCCCTACAAATAATATACAAAATACACAAAATACACTACAAATATTACAGTACAGTGGGATGATCTAAAAGATCTCTTCTTTCCATGCGTAGTGGGTTTAAAGTTAGGAGCATGGGTCATTTTAAGCTGTTTAAACTTAGACCAATGCTGTAGTTTTTATGGAGACGGATCATTTTAAAGGGAAACTCCAGCATTCTACGAGATTTCAGAACAAGACTTTTCCTTGAGCTAGACTTTGTTTCTGGTTAAAAAAAAAAAGGATCTTACTCTTTAAGAAAACGGTCTGTCTCTAGAGGGATCCTTTCCATAATGTTATCAGACACTTCAAATAAGAGTCTGAGCCAGAGTCAGTGGCAAAAACAAGCACTTTTAGTGGACGTACTTTTCATGGTCGCAATTGCCCACAAGGATTACATTGCAGCCATTGCAGCTTGTTCGCGGATGCTGGCGGAGGCGATCTACTGAACCAATTCCAAAACTTTTGGTAAGTACTAGTCATTTCGACCCCAAAATTTGTAAAAAATAGGGCCCAGGTTTAAAAATACTGGAGTTTCCCTTTAAGAACACATTTGGTTGTTTGTCATTTGGGAAAAAAACCCCACCAATGTTTTCATTTTCTGGAGAGGACCGTCTTGAAAATAAATCAGCAGTATTCTCTTTTCCACAACAACTCCTGTCTAGAGGATCATGAGCCAGACATTTAACCTCCAGCTACACTAGTGGAGCTGCTGTGCAGTATAAATGTCCAGCTTTGTAGAGCATATGTTCACAGCAAAACCCTTCTGCAGGAGACATAAAGGTTACTCAATAACAGTTCTGCCCTGCTGTTCTGCCTTTCAGACAAGGCTGTAAGGATGTAGTCCTTAACTATACGCATGCTGCTTCCTGGAACAAACCTAATATCTTCAATTCATTTACCAGCCCACCTTTACATAACTTCTGCATTGCTCGCACCTTTTACATAGCCATCCGCCTACAGGAACCACCATTTAATCTGACCCACAAACCTCAGCATGTATTGAGTTTCATGAAAGATCGCTGAACAATGACCCAGATATGGGCGGTGTGTGTGGGGGGGTGGCTGACCAGTGTGCCAATAACATTTGTGGTTTAATGCTGCCTCCGGGCTGTCTGTGTAGGTCATGTGGTAGTTTACATTTGTGTCAGAGAGGCAGAGGCAGTTGAAGTATTGACATGTCCTTCCCATGTGACTGCTGGTGGGTAACTACAGGGCATCTGCTCCTCAGAGTGACGCCAACATCTGGACTCTTTCACTCTGTGCTTGACATCTACTGCAGAATATTCGGATTGTATTCAAATAAATGTCGGAATTCTAGTTAAAATTGCTAATCTATTGTTTGGGCTGTAAACACATCAATGACATATTAGCGTAAGTTCCATCAGGGAGATTATCTTTATGCCTCATTCATTCACATCTCTCCCTCTCTCCTCTAAATCAGCTGATCATGGGGCGTTTACTCTATCACTTACCCAACCAGATTTCGCCAAAATATCCATCAACCAATCATATTGCTGCTGTCATTTGAGTGCGGTTTCGTTGAGACCTTCCTCCACCCCCATTCACCTCCAGTTCACCACATTCAGTGTGCGGGTCGAACTCATCAGTCCACTCCTCATCACATCCAGATCTTCTGCCATCCTTCCACCACCACATTTCTCATCTTGTTATGCACGTGTCAATAAATACTGGTAGTAAACAGTTGCTTCTTTACACATCGAGCAGACACACGGCAACATTAGCATTCATTTGGAGTCGTGTTTCTGGTCCAATGCTCACTCTCTTCCTAGCTCTGGTTTGGTGTCCAACAACTCCCGAGGTTAAATATCTGGTTCTTTAGCTGCTAAATGCTCCACTATGATCACCAGCGAATTGCTAACTGTGTCTGCCTGCTGTTTGGTGGCGGCCAGATAGTGTACAGTGGGTTAATTAGAGCTTTTTCTCTGAAAACAGCTACTTGTTGCAGCTGGAAAAGACGCAGATGAGAGCAGTGAGAAAAAAACAAAACATGAAAGTTGCCGAAAAGTCTGTAAAGCCAAAACAATGAGCCAAAAAAGACGTTAAAATGCTCTGTAAAGCTTGGGTTAAAATTCTGTTACGAGTGACCCCCCTTTTATATTACTTTGTATGTAGTCATGTGATCTATTGTTATTATAAAAACATTGACTAGTGCAGCTTTAATATCAAAATATAAATTAAATTTATTATCATTGAGTGTGAAAGTTCATTCTTGACCTTGGAAACAGTACTTTGACAAAACAAAAAATCGTATTCATGACAACTGAGCAAACTCCACCCACTGAGGAAGACTGTAAGATGTGGTTGAAAGCACCGGAAAAAGCTAGTAAGTGGACCTTGACCTTAAAGATTTTTTTGGTCAAATTATTATTATTATTATCATCATTATTACTACTACTACTAGTAGTAATATTGTTGTTTTTCTTTTTGTGCCATGTTTTGTCTATTTTTTTTTACATTATATATCATATTTTAAGTGTGACTGCCCAGTATTTTTAATATTTTACGAGAAAAGTTCTTCAAATTTTGATTAACTTTGCATCTTAATGACTTAAAAATATATGAATAAAAAAAGATACAGTAGATATATCTCCTATTATAAAATAAAGACAAAAACTTGTACAACTAAAATAAACCTTTCACTGAGTTTGGTCAGTATATTCTCGAAATGTTGTGTAGTAAATTTACTCTCTTATAGTAAGCTATTGCACATTAATTTTCACATGTAATAAAGTTCTACATTTAGGCAACATGACTCTCAGACACACATCAAGTGAGATATCAGTACATACCGTAAATGAACTGAAAGACAGCCTTCTGTATTTTGGAGGGTTTTGTTGAAGAGACATGTTTCTAATTAAGCCGGTGTACTACCTCTAGTTCTTGGCATTCACGGTTTGTTGTGACTACACTCCAGAACCTCTCTGGTGTTTTGTTCTGTTTGTGTTTTACACAAAAGATGCACGTCAGATGTTTCCTGTCGCTGCCGGGTGCATCAGACCTGCATCATCATGAGATCTCTTGAGGTCAATATGCATGTGGGTCAGACGTACGTACTGTACGCAGGTTAGAGTAGCCTCTTTGGCTCTTTACAATGATTTCTTTTTCTTTGGATTTTCCATTGATAAAATTGAATGTAATAAATGTCTCGGTTTGAATTTTCTCCCCGTTCAGCTGTGGCGGTTAATTGCTACTCATGTTAACTAAAAGGTTGAATTTTATTTATTTATTTACACAAATATGTCACAAATTATTAATTCAAAGCATGATTATTACACTGTGGCAACTTTGTTTTGGACAGTGAGGTACAACATCATACGGTGTTAACCGGTTAATACACACAGCTAATAATACTAATGCTCTGATGATTACATCACTTCTCATACAATATATATTGCAGCCTGAACCCTCTGGGTTGTAGAATAAATAAATTGCTATGCAAATCAACATTACAACTTCTAACACCCAATCAAATCACCCTGTTACTCAAAAGAGAGCCCCCCCCAAAAAAAGCACAAAGCACATATATCAATTCTACCTCACTTCTGGCCCTCTGTGCTATAAATAGCTGCCTGAGTGTGGAGTCTAGTGCAGAACACCATGCATCATAATGTGACCATTACGTAAGGTCCTGTCCTGTGCGTCTACAAAGCCTGACCCCGGGTCTTCCTTCCCGTCCATCTGTGGCCACACACTGATGCTGGGTCCAGGTAACAGACAGCTGGGTCCCCCTCACTCATTATACGTCTCCAGGCAGAAGCAAAAGAGCATTAAGAGTGAAGAAAGACTGACATTAATGTACAAACACTTAATGTTAGCCTGTAGGCATCTGCCGTCTTCAGGAAATGTCTCAGGATGTTAGGGGAGTACTAATCATTTTTAAAAAAGGGTTTCATTCCAGACTGCTACATCTCCAGGATGAACATGACAACAGGAAACATAACACATTATGGGTGGCTATGACTAGGCTGCTAAACACTTTGTAATGTTAGCAAGTCAAAACTGTGCAATGCTTCAAGTCAGCGTACTTTTTAAATATTTAAAGCAGGCATTTTTTTTTCATATCTGACCTTGTAAGTCACATGTCACGTGTTTTCCTTTAAGAAAAAAACTCAGGCACAGAAAGGGAGAAATTACTATTTAATTATTATTTTTATTATATTGGTTTCAAGATGGCGCCCTCTATTTTTGCATTAATTCATCGGAATAGACTGGTTTCCGGTAGCCTGACATCGCCTCAGTTTATTTTCAGTTTCCAAGGGTCGTTATCAACGGGCGCAGACCAAAATGCCTCTGGACGCAATTGGACCGAGACCAACAACCAACCAGAGCAACAAAACGTGTGACGTACCGCTGAGTGAATGCTGTCGGAAGTACGGCAAACACATCTTTTAAGTGCAGTTGTTTGTTCTTCTTTTAGAGAAACTATACCGTCCACTTCATTTAATACAGAACGTTCCACATCAGCGGCAGCCGTCTTGGTTGTTTACGAAAATGGCGCTCCTCTGTAGGCATCGTATCCAACCCGCCCCATGTTAGATCAACGTTTGTGACATGAACTTCGTCTGGTTCCCAGGCTAGGTTTCAGGAACAAACAAAGCAAAATCATCTGGTTCAGTGATCGTTTGTGAAGAATACAAATAATGTGAATAACTTAACAAGCTGCATCATCATAATGATAAGTTAGCATCAGAGCTCTTGATACTTTTCACCTGTCGTCTTTTTGATCTGATATCTGTGGTAGATGTGGTATGTATGAACTTTCTAAGTCCTTACATGCTTGGAACATGTGCCCTATAAAAACATTAGTTTAGTCAGACATGTCTGACAGCTGAGCCTACAGGGAAATGCAGTCCTCTTGGGGAAAGAACACATAGAAATACTGTATAATGACACAGAAGCATCATACGGACTGTTTTGCATGTATGTCTGTGTAGTGTGTGTTTGCATGTGCCCACGTTTGTGCATTCTTGCATGTGTGTGTGTGTAGTGGGACTCCCCTCCGTCCCCCCTGCAGACAGTTGGTGCAGAGCATTGAACTATATTATCATAGCGTGAGTCACTGGAACATTCTGTGGCACCGAGGGAGCAAATCACATTTGTTCGCTCTTCCCATCTGCCGTGTAATGAGGAAAAACAGGAGAAAAAAAGGAGACACACACACACACACAAATAAGTTGATAATAAGATGTTTTTACTGATGTGTGAAGTTAGTTTAAGTGTTTACACAAAGATAAAATCCATATCTGCAGACTGTAGATTAAAGAGATTTAAAAATGATAAAATAAAGATGAATGTAAGTTAAATTGATAATCTGCAAAATGTCTTTTTTATTGTTTCCATCTTTGCTGCTGAACGCTCATTGCTGCAGTGTTTTTGCGCTTCACTTCCCAGATATCGCCTGTCAATCAAACAGTGTGGGCGGGACTGATGTGCTTTTCTTTGGGATTTCTGTTGATGCATTTTTCTTTGACTTTCTGCAGCTGGTGTTCTTTTCTTTATCTTGTCAGCTCTGGTGCTTGTGGAGATGTTTTGACATTCAACCTTTGTCTGCAATTTTAAATGTTATCTTCCAACAGTATCTATTAGTATTAAATCATTTGTATCACCACGGATCAATATATAACTGTTTGCAAAAAAGACAGTATCAATTTAATGTGGACTTGTCAAAGGATCCATGAAACGCGGATCCAAAACTGTGCCCTTCAAACTCATCATGACTAATTCACATGACTGGCACTGTTCTCATAAATACAGACCCTTCAAAGTCCTGATACCAGGAGTACTAATGAGCGTGATCATGCATTTACTCCAGGTACTGTAGCAGTCGCCAGCACATCAAAGGTGATGTTGGTGGAGTCGTGTGGTGCATTCGGGCGTTCACAGGTTTTCCTGACCACTGCTGATGTGATTTGTCCTCAACCCAGTGAGCAGAACACATTCTTACGCTAAGCCAAGTGCACATGGGAGACGTTTGCCTTCGTGCCTTTTTGCCAGAAGTCAAGTAAGGTAGTATAAAGATGTATGGAGCCGATGGAAGGGGTGGAAGGATGGGTCAAACACCTATTATTTGAACCCAAACCATGATCTTTTCCTAAACCTAACCAATGGCTTTCTAACACGTGGTTAACGTTGCAGTTTGGTTAGGTTTAGGCACCAAAACTACTTGGTTAGGCGTTCTGGCCCTCAGGGCTAACGTCTCCCACGTGCAACACAAGTGCTGTGATGATATCGAACTGGCATGCGATTATCTTCATTCACATCTCGTGGGGGGCAGCAGAGGAGCTGCTTTCCTCTGCCTTTCTCTGATGATAGTGAAGGAAAACAGGAGAGAAGAGAAATATTTAATTTATGTTTCCATCATCTTCTTGACAGTAAATTGGTTCCTTCATTTTTGAGTGTTTTGTGGTGTTTATTGTTGGACAGTGTTTGTGTTTAAGAGTTTTTTGTGTATTCCATATTATTCTTATTGTCAACAAATCCATGAAAAGACAGAAACCAACTATGAATTGATCCGACTAACAAGTATTGTCTCTGTATCCAAAACCTGATAGCTTATTCTAGACTAAGAGTCTACAGCCATGCTAGCAGCTATGTGAGGCTGTACTTTGAAACAGTGGTTCTTTGAGCTGAATACTAACACTAGCACGGCAGTTTACTCACAATGACAATGCTGACGTGCTGTTGTTTACCAGGTATAATGTTTACAGTGTTCACCATCTTAGATTAGCATGTTAGCGCGCTAAATAAGACATTTCACTCAAAACCACGGATGTGAACCTCATGGTGCTGCCATAGAAAAAGGGAATCATCAAAGTCAGTAGGAATCATCCTCTTGGAACCATGAATATCTGAACAAAAGTTTGTGCCAGTCCATCCAGTAGATGTTGAGATATTTCACAGGATATGTGAAAACTTTGACCTGATAGTGGCGCTACAGGAAAAGTCAGGTGATCATTAAAGTCAATGGGTTCATCCTCTGGGAACCATGAATGTTTGTGCTGACCTGAAAGAATATCTTGTATCTAAGGCAAATTCTAATTAGTTCCATATATTTTCTGTTTGAACAGATTGTCAGAGCTTCATAACTTTAAAAACCATCAAAAATGAATTAAGATAGGTTTGTGTATTCCATTTTTAGATGTTTACAGACATCATTTACATCAGTCTGACTATTAATAAAATACTGGCCAACTTAACCAATTTGATTTATCACACAAATGATTCAGAGCTGCCATTGCGCTGCCAAGGATGTTTTTGCTCCCTTTTACATTAGCCCTGCGAGCCCTGCAAGATCTAATTCTCATTGACTGTCTCATTGATTGCCTTTCTTGAGCGGCATTTCCCCTGTTCCATTAAGCGAGACCCCGGGCAGAATTCCCTCACTGCCTATTAGTAGGATTTCATGTAAAGGTGAAGGCCATATCCTTCTACAGCGGGATCAATATGTCAGCTTCTCGTCCTGTCGGTGGATCGCTTCAATAACAGATCATTAAAAAAGCAGAGAAGATGAGCGCAGCGGCACAGAGGAGTGCTCTTAATCGTTGAATGCTTAGAAAGTAGAACAGGTCACGGTTAATATTGTCATGTCATACTAAATGGACTGTATTCCATTAGTGGAAGCTAATATGAGACTTCAGCAGTCGAAGTTGGACAGATTAAGTAATCCCTTTTTCTTATGTCTGTCCTTATTTATTTATTTAGTTTTGTATTATTATAATTATTTAATTCTCAACTTATTTACAATATATATATATATATATATATATATATATATATATATATATATATTGGTCTCAGTGATGATCATGAAGGACCCCCAGAAGGGCGCAATTCCATCCAACTACCGGCCAATAACCTGCCACTGTACAACATGGAAGCTCCTGTCAGGCATCGTAGCGGCTAAGATGAATAGGCACATGGCCCAATACATGAGCAGGGCCCAGAAAGGAATTGGTAGCGATACCAGGGGAGCCAAGCACCAGCTGCTGGTAGACAGAGCAGTCACTCGAGACTGTAAGACCAGACAGACCAATCTGTGCACCGCCTGGATTGATTACAAGAAAGCCTACGACTCAATGCCACACACATGGATACTGGAATGCTTGGAAATGTACAACATCAACAGGACAATAAGAACCTTCATCAAGAACTCAATGGGGCTGTGGAAGACAACTCTGGAGGCCAACTCAAAGCCAATTGCACAAGTGACCATCAAGTGCAGCATATACCAAGGTGATGCACTATCCCCACTGCTGTTCTGCATAGGCCTGAACCCTCTCAGCCAGATCATCGCGAAGAGTGGCTACGGATACCGGCTACGGAATGGAGCAACCATCAGCCACCTTCTCTACATGGATGACATCAAGCTGTATGCCAGGAGTGAGCGAGACATCGACTCACTAATCCACACCACCAGGATCTACAGCGACGACATTGGAATGTCATTCGGACTAGACAAGTGTGGCCGGATGGTCTCCAAGAGAGGGAAGGTAGTCAGAACTGAAGGGATCAGACTACCAGAAGGCAACATAGCAGATGTGGAGGACAGCTACAAGTACCTTGGGATCCCGCAAGCAAATGGCAACCATGAAGAGGCCGCAAGAAGGTCAGCCACAGCCAAATACCTCCACAGAGTAAGGCAAGTCCTGAAGAGTCAGCTGAATGGGAAGAACAAGGTCTGAGCTATCAACACCTACGCCCTGCCCGTCATCAGATACCCCGCTGGCATAATAAGCTGGCCAAAAGAGGAGATCGATGCCACTGATATAAAGACCAGGAAGCTCCTCACAATGCATGGAGGATTTCACCCCAAATCCAGCACCCTGAGACTGTACACTAAGCGGAAGGAAGGAGGCCGAGGACTAGTGAGTGTCAGACCCACTATCCAGGATGAAACAACAAAGATCCATGAGTACATCAGGAAGATGGCCCCAAGTGATGAGGAAGGAGAGCAGGTGGAACCATCATGGGAGGACAAACCCCTGCACGGTATGTACCACCAGCAGATAGAAGAAGTGGCTGATATCGAGAAATCCTATGAGTGGCTGGAAAAGGCTGGACTGAAAGACAGCACAGAGGCACTAATCATGGCAGCACGATTGATAGAGGCCGGGATCTACCACACCAGGCAGGACGCCAGGTGCAGACTGTGCAAAGGTGCCCCTGAGACAATCCAGCACATAACAGCGGGGTGTAAGATGCAAGCAGGCAGGGCGTACATGGAACGCCATAACCAAGTAGCTGGCATAGTGTACAGGAACATCTGTGCCGAGTATGGGCTGGAAGTCCCATGGTCAAGATGGGACACACCTCTGAAGATGGTGGAGAATGACCAAGCTAAGATCCTGTGGGACTTCCAGATACAGACTGACAAACTGGTGATGGCGAATCAACCGGACATAGTAGTGGACAAACAACAGAAGAAGGCAGTAGTGATAGACGTAGCAATCCCAAGCGACGGCAACATCAGGAAGAAGGAACACGAGAAGCTCGAGAAATACCAAGGGCTGAAAGAGGAGCTAGAAAAGATGTGGAAAGTGAAGGCAACAGTGGTCCCCGTGGTAATCGGAACACTCGGGGCTGTGACCCCCAAACTGGGAGAGTGGCTCCAGCAGATTCCAGGAACAACATCCAAGATCTCTGTCCAGAAGAGTGCAGTACTAGGAACAGCTAAAATACTGCGCAGGACCCTCAAGCTCCCAGGCCTCTGGTAGAGGACCCGAGCTTGAAGGAGGAATAGACCGCCCACAGGGGCGAGTGGGGAATTTTAATTTATATATATATATATTTGTTATTGCATTTATTCACTTATTTATATATTCTTTTTTGTTGTTATCAGCTCTTGCCTGACGTGATAAGTACATTTTTTGTTGTTGTTGTTGAATAAAGGTCCGGGGAAAAAGAGAAAAAAAAAAGGTTTTAGTGAATTTGAAGTGTCCCATGAACTGCACTGAAAATATGTGGCCTGATCTATCTGTATACTTTTGTTAATGTTTTCTACACACAGGATCCTATTTTGTGCATCTGGTATTTGGAGTTATTTTAATGGTACACACACACATCCAAATGAGCTCACTCTGTGGGCTGCTGTTCACAGACGTTATGTGCATCTGTTAGGTGAGTACATTTGTTAAGATGTGGGATATTTTGGTGAACCCACCGTGAGCACTCTGCACATATGTACAGTGGAGTAAAGCCATCTGCAGACCTGTTAATATGACACATTATGAATATTCACACCGTCGCTTCTGCTCCTCCAGTTTTCACAGTCATTTTCCAGTCATTTACATAATCTGCATACTGTGATGTTTTCATGATGATTACTACACAATTTCACACTGATGTTAATATTTAGTTTTTACATTTGTATGAACACACACGCTGCTTAAGAGTGAGAAAGTAATTCAGTAATTCAGCAACAAGATAAAAACATGTACATAATTGGTAGTTTCATCATATTTCAAACTCATCTTAATGTTTGAAACTGTCATCAGCACATCATTTACTGTTTATCACCACACAACCGTTTATTATGTATTTAGGTATCATTCTGTGAGACAGAAGTGTTTTTCAGTCTTATATTAAAGGCTGGTGTGTCTGGTGTGCTTAATAAAGACATGTTCTTATTGGTATTCATATAAAATGTCACATTTTACAGTGATGGAACAAGTTTGAAGACCTTTATATGGATTATGTCTCAGGGATGTTATCAGAGTTCGTAGAGCTTTTTAAGAGTAAAATTCAAGCACTTTTCAAGTGCTTTCAAGGTACCTAAAACAAAAATGTCCAGACTCTCAAAGCCTTTATCATCACATCTAAATAGTTACTAAATGGCAAGAGACAACAAACAAATAAGACGACGGGATCATTTCATTTTAAATATTAAAAGATTTTTGGTTTACATGAGTGATTGTGTCGATGATGAAACACCATATTATGTTGAAAATCAAGCATTTTTCAATGAGTATCATTGAATTCAAGGATTTTCCAAACTTTCAAGACTTTGTACGAAGACTTTGTGTGATGATGTGTGTATTGTGTTGCTTTGTGTGGAGACAGATCTCAAATATATATAAATTATATGGAATTCTTAGCTTTATAACACTTGTTAAAATTAAATTATGTTCATTTTTTTAACACCAAACTCTGATTCTCTTGATATTCTTTGCAGTTGTTTCCTTTGATGTGTGAGTGGTTTGTTTCTGCTCGACCTCAGGACTTTAATATACGTCCCTCAAATAACGTTGATGTATGGGTTTCATTGAACACGAGCCACTTGTAAACAAGATGTTGATTTAAAACTAGATTTTTTAAGGTGGGGGGAATAACAGCACCATCTGCTGTAGACTGTTTGTCACTCCCACACAAGATCTGGAGGTTGGCAGGAGGAATTCATATAACCAATCTGCCGTTTGGAAACACTGCACGACCTCCAAGGCTTCATTTTGAATATTTTTATATTCTGCCGGGCCTATATGCTTTTTTAGGAAATCAAAAATGGAGACATGTTGAGCAAAATTACAAATGTTTTATTGCAATGTGAAAGGGAAAACAATATAGTGTACAGTGTTGTGCAAGTCAAAGGCAAAATTAAGGCATAAGTATGAGCAGCATTTGCTTTATAAGAGGTATATGTTGCATAGTAAAGGCAAATAAAAATCATTTACACAGTACCTCAGATGAAATATAAAAATGTGAATTGATTAGTAGATCAATTAGCAGTGCAGCATCTCTGTTACTTTAACCAAAAGCACCGGAGACGTTTAGAAAGAGTGAAACTTCTCAGAAGAAATGTATCATTTGATAAAAAATGTTTAGCACCTTGCCTTGTGTTATGGCTAATTTACATGATAAAGCTTCAGTTATAAACAGACTTTAACCAGTTATACACACAAAGTAAAAACTGAATCAAGCAGAAGCTAAAACCACCGCTTTGTCTCACTCCTCCAATAAAACAACAGCACAAGTTGATGGACGTCACATACAGATTAGGTCGAACACACAGTTTGAGGTGATCAAAAAAAATGTGTTACTGTGGAATCATTATGACTTCTAAAGATACACTCTTCAGTGCGTCAGCCCGCGGCGTCTCGTGACGACTCAGTCGGCCTTCTTCCTGATGCAGAGCAGCTGAGAGAAGCTCTGCAGAGCCCAGTACAGCAGAGAGAGGGAGACAAAGGCCTGGGCAACACAGACAGAAGGGGGTTAGGATCAGAGGCCTCATGTCTTTCTGTTTCCTTCAAAATGTTGGCTGTGCCTCTGAAGAGACTCAGAGAATTTGAAGATATACTGATTTAGCTGTGGTGATGATCTAAAGTGTTATTTAGGCATTGAAAACTGATAATAGCAGCTCTGTTGAAGGTTGAAAATCTGCTCTGAAGATATTTTTTTGTGAGTGTTAATGAGCTGACAGCTGATAAACATGTAATAAACGCTGTGCCGTTATATTTAAGCACAAATGTTTTAATTATAAATTCACATATCTGCCTGCAACTAAAGATTACTTTCTTCATCGATTAATCTGCCAATTATTTTCTCAATCAACTGATTAATTGTTTGCTTTAGAAAATATCAGAAAATAGTAAAAAGTATAAAAAATAAAATGCCCAGAACAATTTCTCAGAGCACAAGTTGACATGTTTAAACTGCTTGTTTTGTCCGGCAACAGCCCAAAACTCAATTGATGATCATAGAAGACCATAAAACCAGCAAATATTCATATTTGAGAAGCTTAAATGACAATTAATTGATCATCAAAATTGTCGATTGTTGTGTCAGCTCTAGATTTCTGTAAGTGCTACCGCTTTCGACAGAGTTTAGTACCTTATTAGAACAGCAGCCTTTTTTAAACCTGAACGTCACTTTTTTCCTTACATTAATTTGAACCTTTTAGTCATTAATTATATAGATTTATTTCCAAAATAATTATTTAATTAAAGTGTCATACTTAAATTTAATGTTGTTTATTAGAAATGAATAGATATTTACTTTGATATGAATATTTTATTCATATCTGCAGGACATTATTGATTGAATACTCGTCCTCTTCACTGTTAGTTGCTCTTAAAGTTGTTCGACTAAAGATGTACGCAGTTATTCTAACTTCCTCTGTGTAACGGCTTCAATTCAAATTGCACGCTGCAAAATGTTACACTGAGTAAAATGAAACTGGACTACCATAACAACAAAAAGGACCCATGACATAAGAAGTGTGACAGGTATCATTTACGGGCAGCGAACACAAAGGCAAACACTGAGAGTGAGTTCCTAATTGAAAGAAAACAGTGAGAGCCTTCAGACGCAGCCGGTCTCAGGATGATGTAGAAAGCTGGCTCAGAGGTTAAGGAGCAGGTCTTCTCCCCTGATGCTCTCACGGCGGGGTCACAAGGGTCACCGGCATGGGCGACCTCGCTATTCGGAGAAAGTTTGGGGGGGGGCTCTGCCAAAAAAACAGCCCTCGCGTCCACCCCTCTCTGCGTTCTGGCCCATAAACTGCATCCTACATCGCAACCCGAGCCAAAACCAGACTGCTGTCCATCACAGGCGAAAACAGCCTGATGGGGAAAAAAGCAACGTTTCCTCGTGGACGCGGCAGCTGTTTTCCACCGAGAGAGACACGAAGCGAGAGAGAGTATAACTCTGACCTCTCTCTGCTTTTCTACCTCTCTCTACCTGCTCTGAATCCGGCCTCCCCACTGAGAGAATAAAAGCTCGACGATAGACGAAACAAAGGACAAGAAGCCCTCCATTTTTTAGTAGCCCTGATCCGTAAAATACCCACATTTCCCTTTCACTGACCAAATATCATTTATATATCTGTAGTTTTAATCTCCAAATCAACCAAATATGAGTAAAATCACAAGATTATAAAACTTTATTCAGATCAGTGGTGGAGAGTACATTTAAATATTTACTGTACTTATACTGTACCGTATACTTTTACTACATTTCAAAAGGAAAATTTTGTACTTTTTACTGCACTACACTTATCTGACAGCTATATGTACTTTTCAGATTAAGATTGTACATAATAAATTACATGTGTTATAAAATATGATGATATTATATATATTATATATAGCAGGTAAAAATAGCTCCACAACATTAAAATGCTGTTTACACAATAAAGCATCCGTAATGATAATCCAATATTATAATATATAATAATACAACACTGACCTGTACAAAGAATATTTTTTACTTTTAATACTTTAAATACACTTTACTGATAATACGTCTGGACTTTTACTTGTGCTTTAGTACTTTAAAGTGTGGTATTGCTACTTTTACTTAAGTAAAGTAGAATATGAATTTTCCACCACTGATTCAGACACAGACAAGATGCAAAATAATAATGAACACCTGTGTACATAATTACTTTTAAAGATGTGGTAAACTGCTGATCCCATAAACATCCAGGAGTAATTATTATTAATATTATTACTATATTTATTGCTGATTTGTAATGATTTCCATCCCTCCTGAATCCCAGTACTCTTTATACAATCAGATAAAAAAACACTAAAACAACAAAACTAAATTCGAGGGAACAGATACAAACATTTTAAAGAAGACATGAATTGCTCATCCCTTACAGCAAGGCAAGGAGCATCACGGATTACTTTTCATTAATTTTAACAGTGATGCAACATAATAAAAGTCAAAACTGAGACTGATTCCCAAATAAACATCTTCCAATCACAGGTAACTTTGGAGCTGGTAATGATTATATGGTCAAATAAATAAACCAGCAGAAAGTGAGGCAACGTTTTTAAATTGTATTCATGTTTCTATGGTAAGATTAACTTTTCCAACAGGTTTACTAGAGGTTGTGGGTAGCGTAGTTTCTCTGAAGGAAATCAGGAATAAAACCCAAAGTAAAAATCTGGATTAAAATTAATTAATTACTGGATAAAATCATCGCAACTCGTTCCTCCTGATAAATCAGATTAATACAGTTTAAACATGACGGCTTAAAAGTCTAAAATCCTTGCAGGGAAAACAGATGGAAGATTACAAGTACATGAAGCTGCATTGCGTCCATCTTGGAGACGGATTGGGATCGAGAGGCTTTGGCAGAACCTCGCAAATCACGTTTCACTCAAACAGACCCGAAACATGACAGAGGTTTCTATCAAAACCGCATGTTGAGGCAAAGGAAGGAAAGGCACCTATTTTTCTCTCTGTTCCCATCTCTCCTCATTCGCCCCACTATGCTACACTTTAATGGACTCTGTAGGAAATCCATGTGGGACAGATTACATCGTGGAAGGAAGCGGGTTTGATCGTCTACAAATAAGCACTACGGCCAGACAGCAGCGGCTCCCAAAGTAGAGATCTCAGCAAATCGACTCACACTCACTTTGTTTTGGGCAGAAGGTACTTTGTTAAGGGTAGTAATACAAAAAACCACGGACATGTGGTTTTTGTAGATTTTCTCTGCTTCTTTGTTGAGCTTTATTTACTCGGAGGGGAGACGGCTCTTTCTCAGTACCAATCTGTTTTGGGTCGTACTCAAGAGCTCCACTGAAGAACCCTGTCCAACACTTCTTCTAACTAACTATAACATGGTAGCGTGTGAAATTAAAGAGGTGCTGCAAACATGTTTTTAGAGCTGTAAACTAAATAATAGGACTGTACTGTGATGAAACACATTAATGCTGGTGTTAATATTGACATTTCATGGGTTGAAAATGGCTCAACACGCTATCTACTGTTTTAAATCAGCTCTGACCTTGCAAGACCAATACTGACATAGAGTCAACCAGTTAGGGCCTGTCTACGTCATGAAATTTATATAAAAAAGACTCTTATCAGTGTCAGTCAGTCTCCTGACCCACACACTACGTAGCCACGAGGCCACGCCTCCTACAGGTGATGTTCCCTCACTTGTTGCATTTTTTAAATTTGCTGGGAGAGACAGTTCTAGCTGAATTTGAAGGTGTAGCTACACTTTAATATTTAGCTCAAAGTTTACCACGGTCATTAGGACTCATGATAACACTAATCGCCAGACAAGAACATCAATATTGCACGACATGTCTAATGCCAACGTTTTTAAAATTCCCACTTTCAACAATATCTGCACATAGCAACTACGGCATGGTTAAGGTTAAAGACAGATCTTAGTTATGGCGAGTAACAGATGGTTAAGGGATGGATAACGATAGGCAACTAAAACGATTGGTTAACGTCGGGGAGTGATTGTGATTTTGGGTAATAAGAAGGCAAACGTTAATTGCGCGTCTGTGAAGGGACGCCAAATTCAATCTCCTAAATGAAAGTCAGGCGTGCTACACGCCCATCCACACCCGGAGCTCCACTTTCTGCCCTGCTCCACTACTGTCTGCACTGGCACTGCATGTTGGATGTAAACCGTGAGGTGCAGAATCGTCCAATATGACGACATCATTCCCAGGGATACTGGGCTGTCCTCTGCCGCCACTTAGGCCAAACTTTAAATGTTTTTGTCCCACTAACTGCAAGAATCTAGGAAGGGCTGGATATGGAGTGTAAGTGTAACATGTCTACATCGTGACTATCAAAATATTACAACTTACGTTCACCCAAAATGTAACCAAATAGATCATAGCTGGCTATATTAGGTGACTTGGCTTACAGCAGTCCCCTTAAACTGTGGTGTGAATAGATACACTGTATGCACACCAGTTTACAGGACTGTCATGACTCGAGGTGGCTAGCTGGCTCCGGCTTTCTTGTAGTACGAGAGGGACAGACTGAAAAATGACTCTGCACACTGATTTGAGCTCTATGTTTGCATTTGTTGATGAGGTATCATCGCTGGACACAAGAGGTGAAGCCTGTGTGGATTTAGTCTGTCCCTGACATGTATTCAGGTAGCTAATGTTGGCCAGCCAGCTGTCTGCAGATGTCAAGAAACACAAACAGCAGGAGCAGATGAATTAGTGCGCAGACATTATTTCTCTATCTGTGATGAAACTGATTGTTAAAGTGGATGGACTGCTGAAGCATCTGGTACTGACTGCCCATAGCTCTATGAGATGGCCTGTATTTTTAAAATATTTGCACTGTCTTCCACAAGAAGACCTAAAATATGATGTGTCAATCATGTAAAAAAGATTTATTTTTGAGCCATATTAGCGAGCTCTACATCACAGAACAGCAAAGTTGTATTTCCACATTTTCAAATAAACTTTCAACTTAGACATTCAATGGGGATTACAAGCCCACAGCCTTTTAGTAATAATACTGTAATATTCAGATGTCCTAAATCCCAAATGAAACATGGTTAAATATGAAAATGCTAGTTTAGATAGCTGAATAGCTGCTTCATCTAAAAAAATGTCCTTCTGTTGTGTTTTTTCTGGTTTAGTTTTAGTGTCCCAAGATGGTGTCGACACTGTTCTTAAACTTTTGCAGCCTGACAAGACAAACATTCTGGCAAAATCCCTCAGTACTTAAAACATAGTCAAATGTAAAAATACAAACATCTGCAGCTCCAAAATATCTGTACTGACCTTCAGAACAACACTTGTCAACTCCACATTGTCATTCTGTGTGCTGTTGATGGATATAAGGCATCAAGCAGATACATTAAACACCCCAGGGTGCACTGTGGTGCCCCTGGCGACTGTCTTCCAGCCTTCAGTGGGTTAACATGGCAGAGCCTCGCTGTTCTCCAACACAGCTGCACTCGTGATTGAAATGAAAACAAGGCAGAATGGCTGCTGTCAAACGTGTGATATATGACCTGTTTCCAGAGCTCCCCTCTCCATATGGCTGCCTACACAGTCCACCAGACCTGGACTGAACTGTATCGGAAAATAATTCTGATTTTTTTTTTTTTACCTGGCTGCGGAGCCGTTGTGGGAGGAGTTTGCTGCATCAGGAACTTTGCTAAATTGGTGAAAATAAACCATAGAAAAATATTTGTTGATACTGTTGAGCCAAAGATAGAGACAGAAATTGCACTGCTCACTTATCTGCACACCAGCACTGAGTCTTGATACACACACAACAATGTACAAAGTACTAAGTAGCACACAGTCTGTAGTTTCACTGTTTATATATTCTTTAATTAAAGAGAATCTGGCTGATTAGCAGCTTATACAGTCCATTATTTTGTGTTTTCTACCCATGTTTCTTTTAGCTTTCTGTTCGCAGAAACATATTCTGAGTTCCTCCATACGTGACAACCCTCTTTTGTTAAGGTAAGATTTCTCATGTACGGGAACATAGTGAAGTTTGGGTTAAAATCAATTTAAACTGATTCACGCATCTTAAAACAAACCCCAGTATTTTTCAGGGAAAATCTGTAAAAAAAAAAAATTTTTTAATGAAAAAGTAAAATGATGCAAGAACATGCCATGCAGACACATATCCACACATGCAGTTACACCTACACACAAGGAGTTCCTGTCCGTTCATTCTGAGCCGATATAAAGTCTCTGTGCTCGGGTTGTTTGAGCTGACTCAGGAAGGATACGCTGAGCAGGTTAATGTCCCACCAGAGAGTCAGTGTAGTGCCTGCTCTGTAGCACAGCCATGAGAAATATCGCTGTCACACTCCCACGCACACACACACACTGCAGCCAGACAAAACACATGTGAAACGGCAGTTGCTGTGTGGTGAAAGTGTAGCAAAACACAAAGTGGTCTGATGATATGCCGATTTAGAATGATACAGTTGTTTAGAGGTTTTCCTTTTCACATCTGGTGTTTGTTCTCATTTACCATGTGTCTGCTAGAGGGTCACATGTAAGGTCAACAGCAACTCATCCAGACCACCACGCCTCATTGAAAACATGAGACAAATCCCCAAAGAGTAGCCGTTTTCATATCTGTTCAATTCACTTCAGACCCCCAGCAGCTTGGCACAACTTCAGCCTCAATAAGAGAAGTCTTCACCTCGTCATTAACTACACTTCCCTGGGTGGAAGGACTGGCGGACCCGTTGGTGAAGAGCGCACTAGTCTGCAGAAATTAGGAATGCAGAGTAGTGGGCACACGTCCAGGAAGAGGGGGATGAAAGACAAACACAAAAGAGGGTGGAGTGGACAGGAGGATGCATTTGCTTTTGCCAAATAAAACCCCTGTTTGTATTTACATGGAACAATGAGAAGATGCCTGGGTCCATCTGCATGAGTAAGTTTAATGGGAAGTAGAGATGGATGGAGTCTCCGAGGGCCTGTAAGAGGTGTATATCTTTACATCGACTCCTTCCATCCACCTACTGATATTTATAAAAATTTTAACAGCCTCTGTTTTACATACCTACTGTGGAGTTTGGAGCCAACTGTTCTTGAAGCCTTTCTGTGTTCCTGCCACATGGGTAGGCAAGTCCAAAGAGGCAGTAATCAACGAGTACAACGGCTGTAATCAGCTCAGCAATGAGAAAAAATGTCCCATCTTTGCCAGCTTGGTCCGAGGTGTTAGCACAACAACAAACACACTAAATGAAGATCTAGCGCCCAATTTAGGTTTATTTGACTAAGACAATAAAATGCAAATTCTGAAGTAGGATCAGATGAACTCATTAAAGAACAAAAACTAGCTCCAAAGATAATAATTCAGCCCACAAGGCTAGCTGAAAAGTGCAAAGCTGAGAAGGCAGACAAAGGGATGCTGTGCATAAAGGAAGCCTTGCTGCTTCAAGAAGAAAGGGATGTCTGTTCTGAGAGGCAGGTCAGGACCTCTGAGAGGAAGGTTTGGAGTGGGAGAATAAGGTCTGGAGCTGTCAGGTAGAATATAAGGTTCACAGGATATATGACCAACAAGGGCAAAGTAGAGAGGACATGAGGATGTTACCTCAGGAGCCCATATTATTGCTTCACAAATGAAATGATTTCTGTGCCCAGGAGCAGTTGAAGGCCTCTGAGGGAGGAGAAATATGTCATATGTAAGAGATCATACGACAGATCACTGAGTTTTCAGATGCCTGTGAACCTAAACTCAAAGCCTTGGAGAATCAGAAGTCAAGGTCTTGAGCTGTGACGTAGAGCGCCTTCAGGGCTCAGCATGGTCACTATGCTAACCCTCGCGTCATCTCCTCTGTGGCTGGTGTGCTGCTGTCCAGGAGTTGCCATTGCTCTCGACGCTGTAGAGGGAGCTGTGGACAAATCAACAGCAAGCACACTGAAAGGTCGCTGTTGAAGAAGAGAGCAGGAACAGCCCCACGGTTTCTTTGTCAAAACCTTTGCAGGAGTTGTTGCCGTTGTACAGCATGTGTGTTTTGCGGTGTGTTTTTGTAAGGAAGAGGAAGAGGAGTACCACGGACCAACAAGGCAATCGTCAACAAGGAGCCGTGAACAGTCACAAGTTTGTGGGGCCACCACAAGAACCATGCAGTGGGCCTTAAAATGTGGTTTGTTTTAAAAGGCAGAGAAGGCCAAACAAAAGTCTAGGAGCTCAGCATCAAGCTCCAAAAAGAAAAGAATGACCTGGAGCAGCTGAAGGTCTCTGAGAGGGTGAAGTATCTTGAATCAGGAATGCACCAATCGCAGATTCTGACCTTATTAAGGGTTGAGTGATGTGACCCATCCAGTTTAAATGTTATTTTTTAGTTACAATTTTCCTCATTTTCACACACAGATAGCAGTGCCCCATCACGCTAGGCACTGGTCTAACCATCAGGAGCAACTGGGGTTCAGTGTCTTCCTCAAGTACACCTCAACGTGTGGAGAGGAGGTGGACGATCCCAGGCTTCGAGCTCAGACAGCAATATCCTGAGATAAGGTAATGTATCAGGAGATCAAAAGTCAGATCGATGCAACCTTATGTCCCTAAATATGTGACTCATTAGACCTTGTCAATTGATTCTTTGTCAGTGTAAAAAATATGAATTGGTGGTGCTTTAATGCTTATTGTGGATCAGTCTGTGTGTGACAGTGGCTACTCCCAATTTTGCAACCTAAGATCTGAAGTCTCTCCAATCTTGTAACCCCCCAGCTGCTCACAAAACCTGGCAGCTGGAGACATTTTCCAGCTCACTTCAGGCAAGATACTGCAGCTTGAACTATTGTGAAAAAGGACCATGAAGAATTTCATTTTACTACAATATCAGACGTGTGATTGTAAGCCAGTAAGCCAATGAGCGTGGCAGAGAGAGAGATTAATAAACTGAGTGGAGAGTGATGAAAGCTTGCACTGCAATAAAGATTGCTAAATTAATATGCTAAGCCTTCGTTCAGAACTACTCTTGATAGATTTTACAGTAAAAATCTTTGACTTATTTATATTTGAACTTTATGAAAGTCTTTTACCATTTGTAATGTTTTTGAATTTGTGAGCAGACGTCTTTGGAAATTGGCGTTACAGTTCTGTGAAACCAACTTTATGTGCATTTTAGAAGAGGGAGGAATAATACTGTAAGAAAAGAAAAAGAAAAAAACAAAACAGAACAGCTATCGTCAGGTTCAATCAGGTTCACATGTTGGCTCCGGAGCTGTATCATAAACTGGATGACTGTTGTGTTTCACCCATGAATTAAAGCACAAATAGGAAGACAAATTCAAAAGAAAGTCAACGTTGGCCACAGAAACTTACCCCACAAAAGCCAAACTAAATACTGCTAGAGAACCCCCAAAGGGCCAATTGCTGTTAGATTTCCATAGCTTTACCTGGCAAGTGGTTTGACAACATAAACCAAGCGGTTACTCTTTGACGGGCACGATCCCCTGCACATTGAGTGATAATATTTCACACTGTGTACGGTCGACCACCCCGCTGTTTACTCCAACGGAACAGTCCTACCCAGCATTTCTCTTTCAAATCCCTCCATTTTCTCCCTGGGAGGAGATTTCCTTTCCTTTCCATTCCTGCGAGCTCTCAGATGATGTCATGCTCACCGAGTTTCCATTGCTCCAAACAATCCTGTTAACCTCAGCGCTGCTTCTGCTCCTTGCTCCTTACTACCACACATTCCTGCTTCAAAAAAAAAAAAAAAAAAGGCAGCTAACCTCTTGCACCTGAGTTCTGGCGGGTGGAAACGACACTCTCAGATAACACCAACCTCTCACCTGCTGCTGTGTTATCTGCCCGCTCATGGCTGGGATGGCGGGAAAGACGGGGTGGGATTTGTAATTTTTGCAGACAAGTCAGGTGATGTGTTGAAGATAAAGCCACTTTGTGCCAAGGCTGGGCCTTTGTGTTTGACATGAACTTCATAATATTGTTCTGACCTCTTCTTTTGGCCGTGGAGCATTTATCTTTCCCTTGAAAGTTTGACAGAAAATGATCTCTTGTCACTGGAAAACACTATCAGCACATGGATGAAAAGATGGAAAATCCAATGGGGTGTGAAAACAATTAGATGGTTTTTTTATATATATATTTTTTGGATTGGACTGGATTACGCAGATTTAGATTTGCTTCTCAAGTGTCAAACTCGCATGAGAGAATATACCACTTCTTCAACTCATTTATTAAGGACACATCTCAGTCATATTGTAAAATAAAAGCAAAGTAGAAAATGTTAAAAACATCTCAGGCTTTTTATTATTCTATTTGGGTCATTTTTGCTTTATTTAATAACTACAAAAATAGGAAAACTGACAAAGAACTGGAAAAAACAAATGGATGGCAATTAAAGTTTTATTTCTGCTTTCTCTTTTAACCCAGAAAGTTTAATCCAAAATGGTTTCTACCCAACAGGAAGCCCGAAGACGCTCTCTCTTTCTCAACCAAAGACAGGTGTATTTTTATGAGCTCTCCTCTTAAATTACTGGGACTTCACCAGCAGTTAGTGGCCGTTTTGAGAGAATAGCTGCTTAATTACTCTGGGATATACAGCGTCTAAGCTCTGCTCCGCAGCATGTTTCCCTGTGCCTTCAGGCAAACCAGGGGGGCCACACAGTACTACAACCATGTGTTACATCATTACAGTTCTCCACAAGTGCCCCCCTGACACTCAGCTCACAGAAATACATGTGTATGTGGACACACACACACACACACACACACATAGACCAGGGGTGGACCAAATAACAGCAGACATTATAATGCAACAGCCCTGCAATAGCTGTGTTTCTGGAGTTAAATTGTTGCTGACACATTGTCAGAAAGGTGCTGATTTAAGTAATTGTAGTTCCTGTTATTTTACAAACCCCACATACACAGAGGTTAAAATCTATAGGTGGGCTTTTATGTGACATAATTCATCTACTGGCAGCCATACTGAAGATCCTCATACAGTGGCATCTTGTCTACAGCTGAAATTATTGACCATTTGTGATTAATCAGTTGCTCGATTGATAGAAAATTAATCAGCAACTATTTTAATAACAGGGTTCATACAGCTTTTTAAGAGTAAAATTCAAGCACTTATCAAGCACAACCAAAAATGTCCAGACTCTCGAAGTCTTTATCATTACATCTAAATTGTTACTATAAATGCCAGGAGACAGCAAGATGGTTTGATTGGTTTACATGAGTGATTGTGTCGAGGATGAAACACCAGATTATGTTGGAAATCAAGCATTTTTCAAGGAGTATATTCAAATTCAAGCATATTCCTAACTTTGAAAACATAACGGTTAAAATTAAGCATTTTCCAAACTTTACCAGACTTTGTTCGAACCCTGAAATAATCATATTTTAATAATTCAAGTCATTTTTCAAGTAGAAATGCCAAACATTTGTAGATTCAAGCTTCTCAAATGGAACGATTTGCTGCTTTTCTCTGTTTTATATACTTGTAAACTAAATATCTTTGGACAGTTGGTATCAGTTGGGTTGCGTGCATTCAATTCAGTTCCATGATGACACAAGCTGAGGTCTGTAGTGAGGTTGAGACAACTTCCAAGCCTCTGTACAGACAAACAGATCCTCATAATTGGGTGACAGCACACACACACACACACACACACACACACACACACACACACACTGCTACTTGCACAGACAGCACAGATGCAACTCATCCCTGCTCATTCACACACACACACACACGGTTACCAGCCTCGTCTCGTCTGAACCAGCGAGGTCTTCATGCGAGCTGCACAGACGTGGGTTTGGGCGGGCGAGTGGGCGGCTGGGAGTGAGAGGCAGCCCTGGTTTACAGGTCAAGCCTGCAGCTTTACAAGGGAAATCTCCAGAGCCACTATAAATACCACTGTGAGCTTTAAGGGTGCAGTATATCACACCACTGGGTTTGAAGGACCACAAACCGACCTAGTTTTTGTAGTTTTTTTTTTCTTTTGTAGTCCCCTCCTTTTCCCAACTGTACAGTCGCATGAGCCTGACTACAATTAAATGTGAATTTCCCCTCCTCCATTTCTAGTGACCCCCCCCCCACTGCAACAAAGAGCTAGCCGTTCACCTCACGCGTCAGGCCTATATATCATTAAAGTACCTTAAAGTTTGGGGGTGGTTTCGCGTTTTTTTTTCTTTTCCCTTTGCTACAGTTCTGAGCAAACGGCACAAATGTGTCAGGAACCAATTCACGTAAATTGTGAGGATTTTCAATGAGCCCCACCTGCGAGCAAGACATTTATTCACCTCAAACTGATGTACTGCGACTTGAAATGAGGCCTAATGATTCGCTTAAGGAAACGTCTGCATAAAACTTACAGCGCTGTCAAAGTGACACAGCCGTGCAGCACGAGCAGCATAAATCAGGACGTTTTTTTGCTCTGAAGCTGATTGGATATGCACTTCATATCGGCTTTAAATAATTATAATTCATTCAGTTTTATTCCATTTTATGGTGAGAAAAAGAAAAGACGGGAAAGCCTCGAGTCGTCTTTTTGAACACCTGAGCAGCGCAGATGTGGAGTCAGAGGACAATAAAAGCAGCGATTCAGCGCTCACGTGCAAATCTCATCAGCCAGCTCTAGTTAGCGGCAGACGGCACTAATTGGTTCCAGAAGTGCTGCTCTCGTTCATACTGGCTGAGATGGCAAGCAGCGAGGGCGGGCAGAAAGAGGCAGAAAGAGGCAGAAAGGGAAAAAAAGAGGCAGTCGTAAGGAGGGAGGGAGGGAAGGCAAGTAATGAGAGGTCAGCCGCCATCTACAGTTGGGCTGCCAGAGCCAGAAAGGCACGCCAATTTTATGGTCAATTGGGCGACGCATCTGGACTCATAGATCACAGGGCTGCGGGGCTGGACTTAGCACCCAGCTCACACACAAAACAGACCACACAACACACACAATCACAGCCAACCAGGCTACACACACACCAGGGAAACATGATGCTGTCACAGACTCATATGAAGATTTACAAACACACGGTTCCTACAGTTTTATCTTTAGTATTTTCCCAGACAATAATTTTATAATTTGAAGATTATTATGACATATACATGAAAATTATCCTTCCGTTTCCAGTACTTGTCTCATTAACTTTCCACAGTTACCGAAACCTGGAATAGTTTTTTCATTATGTCCCCAGAGAGTATGTTGTACATTTAGTAATTGGCCAAACATACATGCACTCTACACTCATGAGCTACTAGCAGGCTAATTGGGTCTTCATGTGTGTTGGCTTTGTGTTTAAACTGTTACAAAATATGAAGACAGTTTCAATGTTGCACGTACTGTATTTTGGACACAAATTGGTTCTCTGGTTCACGCTCAACAATATTTTAATGGAGGGTGGCCGGGAGGAGGCCAAACTCAGCGTCCACCCAAATGAACAAACAATTTCCACAATATGTCATTGTGTGACACATTACAGTGAAGAATTATATGAAATAGTTTTAGAAACTGTTTTGAACAGTAATTCAACGGTTTTCAGGTCCTTGTGTCAGTCATATTTAAAGAGGTTGTCAGGCTGTCAAAATGACTGTCAGTATATGGCTGTATTCGAAACCGCCTACTACACTAGCAGTACGTACTGATTTGGCCAAAATGTAGTATGCAGTATGCAAACAAAAGCAGAATCTGCATTATGCCAAAATACCCGCATGTCATACTGATTCTGAAAAGAACTCCAGTATGCATCGAACCAGTCTACCTTGCCTACTGTGTCCCACAATGCAAAGCGCTGGCGGTGGTTTGCCATTATGTAAACTTACTTACTCACTTACACACATCAGCAGTCACCGAAATCTGTTTCTGAAGAAACTTGAGGTGACAAATGAGCTTCTAAGTTGCTGAATCTTCACTCATATTAGATCTACAAGGCCTAATTTAAAAGTTTGATCCGACTTTCGTAAAGCAAGGACACAATACTGATCCGACTGCTAGCCTATTAGCTTACTGCTATAATTTCCCATAGAGGTTAGCGAGGTGGCTAACATCAGCTTGCAGTTTACTGCATACAGCCTGTGGTAGCTCATTTGGCACCGGCATCAAGCTTTTCCAACAAATGCTGTTTAATAAACTGAGCAGGGAGGTCTGAGGTGCCGCAGTTGGACCCTTTTGTTGCCATTAGCCGTACTATTGTTAACTCACGCTTTCCAAAACCGGTAACCGGCTAAGCCTGTAGTTAGTACGCCTGTAAGTAGCCTACATTTTAGTCGTTGGTCGAGTTGGATTGTGGATAATGTAGGCGGCAGGTATTGACAAGGAAGACAAATGCATGGAAGCGATATCTTCAGTTCTGCTGCATCAATTTTGATCCTTTTTTTTTTTTTTTTTTAAACTGTCCAGCGTGAGTCCAACAATGTTACGGGAGTGCAATGCTAAATCGATTTGGTACTCAGTGTAATCAGTCAGATATCAGCAGACTAGTCACAGTCATGTCACATCAAAAAGACTTCCCTGTTCACATCTTATTTCCACAAGTGGAATCAATTAAGACAATGCCATTTTTAAATGTCAGGCCAAATAATTCTTTGTATAACACTAATGTAATATGTTAAATGTGCTAAATGTGAGCTATATTGGTCTATTTGTCAGTGGATGAACTAAACCACCATCATGACACTGTTACTTTAAATTGCATTGTAACACACTTCAGGTCGTCTTACCTCTGTGGGCACAGCCAGTGAAGGCAGCAGGGGCTTCATGTAGCTGTACCTCTGCACTGTCACCATGACGACACAGCGTAGCATCTCCAAGACGGCCGCTGTTGGTCTGGACATGAGGACACATCAACCAAGAACACGATGGTGAGGCTTCATGACATTTCAGCTTGATACCTTCACCTCACTGACCTCCTGGCCTCCACCTCGAGGACAAATGTTTCTGTGATGATGTTACAGGAATAATATCATAGCTTCAATTTCCAGAGCTATTTGAGTTCAAATAGATTTGACCCCTGATGTCAATGAGGAGCATCATGGTCTATTAGGAGGCTAATTCCAGCAAGAGATGTGTGATGAGTAAAGACACATTCAAACCAGAGAATGCTGTTTTAATATTACATGCCTCAGACGACATCCGGTCTGAGTACGTACTGTTCATTTGCAGTACCTTCCGCTTGAGTGTCAAGCTAACGTTACGAGGAAGATGCATTTTACAAAGTCAGTACACAGACTGACAGTGCAACTAAGGCACAGCCTGAGAATGTTGAATTCAAACAGATGATTACAGATCAAATATTTAATTTTTCCCCCCAGTTCGAACAATAGTTTGAATTTTTAAATCAAAAGACAGTCATAACCAAATAGGCATAACTTTTTAGGCAGCAAATCTTCACATTTGAGAAGCATTTTTGCTTGATAAGCAGCTTTTTAACAATTAATGGATTATCAGATATGTTGTCAATTAATTTTATGTCAATCATCAATCATCACTTTTGCTCTAGTAGCAGAAGAATGTTGTTTTTCTTCTTTCCTTTCTTGTTCTTCATCTTGCGACCCTTCAGATTTATCTTGCGACCCCTTGGAGAGTTTCAACCCGCAGCTTGGGAACCACTGACATACGCAACCAGAACCTTCTCTCTTGCTCCTCCGTCTACCTCCTTTTTTCCCACTGTAAATATCCAAATGCTTCTAATAAAACCAAGACACGAACATGAAACATCAGCACTGTACCTCTGATCCACGATGAAGCCCAGGGAGGTGAGAGTGAGCAGAATGTAGCCGGTCATCCCCATAATGGTTAACTGGGACAGCATCTAGGATGGAGATTTGCATGCCATGAGAAAAATAATACGGAAAAAATACATTAAAATCTAAACCTTAAATTAATATCATGGCTGGTTAAGTTACGAGCACAGGAGACCTCACTGGGAGAGCAGTCCGAAACCGCACGGCTGTTCTGACTGTTTACTTGGCAGTGCCAACCAAAACATGTCTGACCTTCAGCATAAGTGTACTGGCACTTTCCATGTATGGTATGGTTTGGTATCCATGCAAATGCAATCCGCCTCTTACTGTATACTGACATGCCTAGTTTACACAGACGCCCTAATCATCCCAGATGGGTCTTGACAAGGGATTCGACCACAGTGGAAGAGACTGCAGTTTGAATCCCGATAGCCCCAAAACGGTGCCAAAACAACCAACATTGGAGCAGAAATCCCATGCAGACTCTCACTGACCTTTTCCAGAGCTATTTGGGACACACACACACACACACACAACAGACTCGCACAAACACACACAAGTACAGAACGTGATGTACGGTCTAGTTCGTGTTCTCTAACCTACGGCCTTGGCTGAGGGCAGCAGCTGGAAGCCCGGTGTCTCCTGAGGATGTCGTGGGCTGTCAGTTTAGGATTATATTTCTCCGACACTCAATACGGAGCCTAACAGCCAAATCTCGCATACTGTACGGACCCAGAAGGCCATATATAGTAAACATAAAATCAACCCATCAACAGGATGCAATAAAACTGTATGTCTTTATGTTTATCCAAGAGTCGTTATCCATAAGCCCCCATAAGAACTATATTATCTGAGCCCTCACACGGGAATATAGAGGGATGATATGATTATGTTTTGCATGAATCAAACGGGGGGAATTCTGGCCTCGATCCATCTATCAGAGTGAAGGTACAAAAGTCACCCCAGAATGATCATTGCATTAGAGTTCACAGGCTACAGACAGTTATTTTTTAGTAAGAGGTGTAATGAGTGGAGAATTATTTTGGTATCAAAGGTTATGTGAACTTATCTGTGCAGCCGCGATGCTACGCTCGAGAGAAAATCCTCCGCAAATCAGTCAGTGTTGTCAGGTGGAGTCACATTTACAGAACTGTTTTTAAAAATAATGGAAGGGGAAATGTTCTGTGCTTCTTTTGTCGTGCTAATTTTTAATGTGACCAAGTGTCAAACTGCAGCAATAACAGCGGAGGACAGAAATGAAAGTTAACATCTGGTGACAGCGGACTGATTGTGTTATTCTGTCGTCCCCCCCGAGACGAAGCAGATTGACTCATTATTTAGGCCGTTATTATGATGAAGTTCGTGAAGGCTCGTTGGACAGAGTTACCACTGAGAAAATACACCGGTACATCAGTTGTGAAATGTTACTACTACTACTAAGTTACAAAGATAACACACATCCTAAACTATTCATATTCTGTACAGAATTCAAACACATGGATGTAAATCTTTATTAAAACTACACATGGGGAAAAAGATCAGGCGTTATTTCTGTTTTATGAGCCAGTCACATATCTGTGCCATTCTTTTGCTGTTGATTGGTAGAAATTATTATGAGGAGATGGAAAATATAACTGTAACCTGAGTAAGCTGCGTTTTTGTTTTTCCAAAAGACAACATGGACTATAAAGTCCACTTGCTGACTCTAAATGCTGACAAATAAGTGCAAATATGGTAACTTTGCGCTACTGTAGAGATAATAATAATAATAACTGCTACTTCTTACTCTGAAGTGGGATTGCATATAATTTAGCCAATTTCAGTTGCTATATTACATCAAATGTTTGGTCTGCTTTAAATTGTAACTCACAACATAGAGGCAGAGCGCAGGTCTGTCTCAGTGTCCCTTCTCAAGCTAAGTTACTGTACTTAGCTAAGGCACTTGCTAACACAATACTGCATAGCTTTCTGATTTAGCCACATCAGAAGTTGCATACTGTCAAAATGCTTTAGCTTAACTTACAGCAGTACAGTTAGCCTAAAACTGACATTTGAATATTTGACTGAGCAGTGACTAAATGCTGCTGCACACGTAGACACACTGAGTGTCAGGATCCCACAGAGTTCCCGTTCTTCCTGCTGATGCCTCACGTCTGGATCCACTTCTGTCTTCTTAAAGTCTCAGTTTTTGGGTTCGGCAGCTTGTAAAAACTTAGTTCTGGGTTCTTTACCCTGTTGGTGGTGCATCCCACCACACAGCAGCTTTTAGGCAGGTTTCTGTTGTTTGCTAGCAGAGCAAAGTGACAAAGTGGCACCTTCATGCAATATAAAGTCAATGGAGAGCGATGAATTGTTTTCCCCTCTGCTGTGGGCGGGACTTAATTGCGCTCTGTCTCTATAGCAGGTGCTGAAATTACAATAACACATTTACAATCATAAAAAAACACAAATGGAGAGTTGTTCTGACTTGGTCAATTCCCCTCTCTGCCTCTAATAGTAACTGTTTAGCAAACCTATAATAAAAACGTACACGTTGGCCTGCTGATGATGTAAGAGTAGCATCACTTGTTTGTAATAACCATGTTTTCATGGCTTCGGATTAACGCAAAGCCCATAAATTGTCCGGCAGTGTATCATCAATTGTCAAACTAAATAAGCGCCTAGCGAACATGTGGGTATAAATACATAACAGTGACATGATTTATTGTTGGGCCGGAGTGCTCACTTTGTTATTTTCCCTCCAAGTCCTGATTGCTGCATCCTGAAGGCTATTTGGGTTGGGAAATGGTTGACTCGACAATTAAGGCGTTTGTGTTCACTGCTGGACCACCAGCTGGCGTTTCATTCGCCGAGAGGGAGGAGAACCCTCGACCCTGTGTGTGTGTCTGTGTGTGTGTGGGGGGGGGACCACAACTGAAGGAGCACCACGGAGGTAGCGATCACAAAAAGACAGGCCATTTTATTTGGGAGTTTGAAGGGGCTGGGCGTGACAGCACTTTTTGGCTAACCAAAACTATGCCTAGGGAAAAAAGCCTTCCAAAGATAACTGCTGAGGAGACCTGTTTCTTTTTTTTCTGAAGGAGGAGGAAGGGGGTCTTTTGGCTTGTCGAGTGGAAAATAATAGACAAAGGTTGTTCTAAAGGGGAATGCCGATCAGTCATTCTGTCATGATGTTAGGCAGAGCTAGTCTTTTCCTGCTGGCTAAGTAGAGGACTCTGCTCGACCATGCACCAGCCACAACAAACTGCATAATTGGGTGAAATAATGTTGGCAAACAAACATGCAGCACTCAGTCTTAAATTAAGAGCCCTGGACCACCTTGTCATACTTTATATGAGGGATTACAGTAGCCTAAACATAACAGTAGCCAGCATGTGACCAGAAGGTCACCGGCTTCAATCCTACAGGGGGGAAAAGTCTGACTGAAAAAAAGGAACGTAAAATGCCGTCAAGGTGCTTTTTGAGCAAATCAGTAAACCTTCCAATGAAGTTTAAAAACACAAATAATCTGTTCTTTGCCTCTGCTGACATTTACAGTTTTGCCTCATGTGACAAATACGTACCATCTTGTTTTCAAACAAGTCGTGGTAAGTCCACAGCACCATCAGGAAATGTATGACCACATAAACTTGTAAAGGCAGCGACCAGCTGGGATCATGAGGCACTTCCTTTCCGGTAACCTGCACACGGAAAAATAAAACATGTTTAATTCCCCAATCCCTAATTTTTTTGAAAGTAGAGTCATTTTCTGGACTGGCTGTACTTAGAACAACGATTCATTTAGGTGTTTATAGTAACATGTTCACAAATTTTACAGCATGGCCGAACCGCTCAGAGCAGTGAAAAACTGACTCCTTATTAATAATCAGTGTTAATACATAAGAAGTAAAATGTGTTGCGTGTATTTTTTCTTTATGGCGTTCAGGACCATTAAAGCCACTATTTACCACTATTCATTATATAAAAGTGGATATTGTTACAATTATTCTTTCAAAGAAGACATATTGTTGTCGCTTAATGGTACTGAGTGAATCCTGTGCCAGTAAATATATAAGATCAGCCTCACACCAACTTTGTTTACTTTCCTTCTCAACATGTGCAGATATATTTTTTCTGATTAATCTGCCTGGAAACTTTCTTAAAGCTCCAAGTTCACGAGTTGTGGCATGTTTGCTGCTGTTTTCAGAAATGGCGGAGGTCATAGAAGTTCATTTTTCGGTGGATGGTAAGTTAATATATTGTAGTTTTAGTCATACAGAGTTTTTCTTCATAATTGTATTAAACCTTTTTGTTAAAGAGTAAGATCCTTTTTGTTTAACCAGAAACAGAAAGTCTCGCTCAAGGAAAAGTCTCGCTGTGAAATCTCGCGAGGTTGAGTTGTTGCAGGAAGACGAAAGGATCTTACTCTTTAACAAAGAGGTCTGTCTCTGTAGGGATCCTTTCCATAATGTTGTCAGACACTTCGAATAACAGTCTGAACCTGTCAGTGGCAAAAACAAGCACTTTTAGTGGACAGACTTGTCATGGGCACAATTGCCCCAAAGGATTACGTTGCAGCCATTGCAGCCTGTTCGCAGATGGCGGCGGAGGCGATCTACTGGACCAATTCCAAAACTTTTGGTAACTATTAGTCATTTAGACCCCAAAATTTGTAAAAAATAGGCCCAGGTTTAAAAATACCGGAGTTTCCCTTTAAGTGGCTTCTCTGTCAGAAATGCAACAGGTGTATGTGTTTACAACGCAGCCAAACAAACTGTGAGATTTCATCATGTCACGTTGTTTTAATAAAGAGAACTAAATAAGTAAAAGCTAAACTTCCTCTCTTAGGAAAAAGAAAACAGAAAACAAAAGTGAGTCAGTGTGAATGTTTGGACCTTTAAAAAAGGAACAAAATGCCATAATTTAACTCATAAAAATCATGGAGCAAAACGTTCAAACTTCTCTAATGACCTTCTTCCCTTCTCAAATCCTTTCTACCTCTTATGTATTTATTTTCTTCGTGACCAAATTCCCTTTTGTTACTTTAGTCTCCAACAGCTCAAAACTGGTGAAAATGAGTTTGTTGTGTTCCATCTACAAAGTCATCCAGGATTTATTGGGTGTAGCAGTTTCTCCCCAAACACAGAGGAATATATGAGTCCTTTCGTAAGAATTCCCTGAGTCATTTGACCTGTTTTTGTCTGCGTGTGCTTCTTGACGATAAGTAATTAGGCCTGAGGGCTTCATGTTGAAACTGCATCCTCTTTAGGAATGAAGTGCAAAAAAAAAACCTGGCCAATCATAGATGCCTGTCTCTAATTCAGGGGGTTTCCCAGGATCCCGAGGAACCAAACCACCACATGTGGGTTCCCCCCCGCATCCCATCCCCAACCCTGTAGGTATTCCAGCACGCTGCTCTGCTTATTCTCAAAGAGCTGAAACACGTTCAACCCTGCCTCCTGCCTCCTACTTCCCTCCCCTCTCTTTCCTTTCTTTCCCTCACCGGCAGATATCAACGAGCAGCCGTCTACACGAAGCCTTTCAAGATATTTCGGTTAAACTGCAGCTCTGTCCGTGTTTAGAATCACCCCGCTGGGTTTAAGGGGCCAATTTAATTGTAAAGGCAAAGGGGAGGTTTTTTTTGTTGTTTTTTTTAAAGTGTGAAGCATGAGGGAACGAAACATGTGACACCATCAGCGTTATTTTCAAAGCTAACCGCCGGGGCATTCAACTGGAGCCTGTATTTCTTCCTGCACACACACACACACACACACACACACACACACACACACACACACACGCACATTCACCCTCAACTTGCATGCGGTTTTAATCCCGCAGACTGCGTTTAAAGACGGTGAAAATGAACTTATTGTGTTCCCTCTACAAAGGCTCTGCAGCTTTTATTTGATGTGGCAGTTCCTTGTAAAACTTGTAGAATAAGTGAATCCTTCAATAAGGAATGCTCTGAGTCATTTAGGCCTGTGTTTTTCCAAGTGTCAAAATGATGGGTAATGAAGCCAGAGGGCATTATTGTGAAAATACGCCTACTGCAGGAATGACGAAAACAAAGGATTTTCTTTTTCTTACTAACCTTGGGATTGTCCTCGTGGTCACCTAGTCGAGATTTACCAGGTTTCCAACTTGGACCTTTAAAGAAAGTTGACAATTTGTTGCTGATAGTCTTGTAGGTGTTGGACCTTCTCCACAAATACAAATAGTAGTGCAACTGAAAGAGAATAAAAGTCAAACATCAATATACAATCAAACGCTACATTTAACTAATCAGTGTTAACTAAGCCATGGCTGCGCTAACTAATCCTGAGTAGAAATGTCTCCACTTTCATTGGGCAGGACGTCGCTCATGCTGTGCTCTGCCAACAGCGACGGCAGCAAAAATAATCATAACATCCACCTCCTGGCATTTCATTTTATTGGCCTCCTTCTCCTCAGCTGGGCAGTTGGTTTGGAGTAAAGTAATAATGTTATAGTTACAAAATGGCCACTCAGCCAGAGAGGGAAACATGAGCTCACACCTCATCTACTGAAGGTGTTTATACTCAAATAGATGGAGGTGAGCTGCTCGACCGGTGGCCAGCTTATGGAAGCCAAGCCACTGACGGAAGATAGGACTAACCTGAACATAGAGGATTTCAAAGGTTTTGATAGGGAACACCAGGCCGAACACTACTTTGTCTGTCTCTGGAGCAAAGGTACCTGAGGAGGACATGTACAGTTTTACAAGTTTATATTTGCAATGTAAATATGTAAAATAGTATGAATAAAAACCTTTAACTCGTATTCTCTTTTGGACACTTGGGGCCAGCATAACAAGCTGTAAACACAACACTGACACTGTCACATCATTTGCCTATTTACACATCCAGCAGACACGGGTTAAGGGCGTTTTCACACCTATAGTTGGTTTGCTCTGGTTCGAATCAGCTGATGAGTTTGTAAACTTGGAGCGTCTTCCCCTTGGTTCGGTTGCTTTTCACACAGAGGAAAAAATCCAGCGAACCAAAATGAATCACTACAAACCACGTGAGAGCATTCACTCAGCTTATTGGTCAGATGTGTTTGGGGATGTTACACACTCCGGTACAGTAGGTGACGGCATGCACCATTGATGTTGGTTTGTAGTCCGCCAGTAAAACCAAAGAAGAAGAAGAAAGCCCTGTGTTGTGAACATATTTCTGCGAGAGAAACATTGCTGGTTAATTCTCCGGCTAGCTGCTACTGCTAGAAACAGTTAGGGGTCTCGGTGCGGTTGTTTTATTCCGCACTAGAGTGCAATTACTGTGTTTACACCTGCCCAAACGAACCACACTAACCGGGCAAACGCACCAGGGTTCGTTTTAACAGAACCAAACAGGTTAGGTGTGAAAACACCCTAACATTCATCTGGAGTTGTGTTTGTGTCCACCTGGCCAATGTAAGTCTAATATTCACTCTCCTTTTAGCTCTGTTTTGGTCTCCACCAGCTGCTGAGGGAAATATCTGGCTCTTTACATAACAAGGACACATACATTTTTCAAGTTCAGTAGTCCTAATAGTATACTCTAAGAAGTCAAATCTAAAACCTGCTACAGAACAGGATTAAGAAAGTTGGGCTCACAGATTCTGGGATCAACCTCTTAAAACCGTCGGCAGCGACAGAGAGAGAAAAAAAAAATAGCCCAAGGGATTTCTGGGAAATGTAAACCTCAAAATTGATTGAGTTACCTCTCACTGACGTTTGGTGCAGAATTGCTGAGTCGAGTATAAACGCTACAGGCAAACCTACAGTTTATAGAGTCACTGTTTCCCTTCACTTTGTTGTTATAATGGGTCATACCACAACGTTTGGTTTCCATTCAATATCAAGTAATGACAGGGCAGACATCACACACACCAATACAGATACAAACACCCAAAACACTTAACTAATAACATCTTTGAATACTTTGATGGTACACAGAAGATGGTTATATAAAGTGTGACAGTAAAATTCAGGAGCCGTCATAAACGTTACACACTAAGCATTTTATGTGCAAATCTTAATGTAAAGGTGATTCAAAACAGCTGTAATAATAACAATACATAAAAACAAATATAAATTTCACAGTGCAGAACTTAAACTACACAACTTTGACATCATAAGTATCTGTGTGGCTACATATCAGCACAGTCTGGGTCTGCTTTAACACTTCAAAGTGTACAATACTTTTCATGACACATTCCTCCTAAACAATACATAATCTTGCAGCAGTGAGATGGCTAATCTCTTCTTTGACAGTAGGTGGCGATAATGCTGTAATTTAGTAGTAAATGTTCATTTTAATGGTTAATGGAAGAAGAGGAAGAGTCTGTATTTTGTGCAAAACAGACGAGGGAGGCAGCATTGTTTGAATTTAGTATTGATCCTATTCTTTGTGTATGAATATCATTATTTTGCAAAAGCAGGCGCTAATACTCGCACAGAACTCTAAAACAGCAATAGTCAGCAGTAACTAAATGGAGGTATTGAAAAGACAATCAGGAATAGAAGGAAATATCTGATTACTTACCGAACAACCGGTCCCATATGATCAGAATTCCTCCGTAATTCTTGTCAATGCAGTAAAGGTTCCTCCCTGTTGAGATCATATTTTGTGAGATGACCATGAGATTAGATTACATTGTCACTCTTCTTCATAAAATAAATCTCACCGTGATGAACTCTGTGATGTTTTGGGGTGTTGAAGACCCACTCCAGAGGTCCTAGGTCTCTTATCAGCTGTAATAAAATGATAACACACAGTACATTGACATTTAATCTTTCACATATAGAATGTGCTTCGTAAATTTCATCACAATCTGATTTTTAGTTCATGAGATATTTTATGTGGAAAAGTGACATTTTGGCCTGATGGTGGTACAAGATGAAAGGTCGTGCGTCCAAAATGTAAAGGGTTCATCCTCTGGGGAGCATAAATGTGTTACTAAATTTCTTGTCAATTTGATTTTGATATTCCCTGTGTACACAGACATTATTTTTTGGGATGTTATAGCTTTTCTTGGACAAAAATGTTGGCCATGGAAACATTTTGACTTGACGGTGGTACTAGACAAAATGGGAGATCATCATCTGGGAATCATGAATGTCTGTGCAAACGTTTGTGCCAATCCATCTATAGTAGGTGTTGAGATGTTTCACAGGCTATGTGAAAACTTTGACCTGCTGGTGGCGCTAGAGGAAAAGTCAGGGGATCACCGAAGGGATAAAGTGAGCACCATGAATGTCTGCACAAAATTTCATCTTAATCCATCCAATAGTTGTTGAGATATTTCAGGGTGGACCAAAGTGGTGGACTGGCAGGCCGACAGACGGATATTGCCGCTAGCATGGCTAAAATGCCAATCATTATTTCCTAGAGTCCAAGATGATGTCTTCAAATTTCTGTATTTGTATGACCAACAATCTGAGACCCAAAAACATTCAGTTTACTGTAACATAAGACAAGAAAAAGCAGCAAATCCTCACATTTGAGAAGCTGGAACCATCAAATGTTTGGGATTTTTCCTTGAAAAGTTAATGATTATTTGTGAGATTATTTGAGATTAATTGTCTGTTGACTGACTCAGTTATTCATATCTTGTTCTGGACCAAAGTTAGAACCTTCTGACCGGACCTAAAACCAAAGGATTACCATGGGTAACTGTTAGAAGGATGCATTATGGGTCACAAAAAGTGAGCTGTCAATATCACTCACATACGTACATTCCTAAATATTCACATTCTTGTTTGTTTTCCAGATTATAGATCTCAAATGAGTTCAGTTGTTTGCTGATAGTGGTTAAACCCATTAACACACACATACAGAAAACATACACATCTAGTTTGATACATAAAACTATGCAGTTGAACGCATCATGAGTCCATTTTGTGAATAAAACATTAACCATTTTCTCTTCTTAGATATCAAACAGATGCACCAGTGAGTCATTAAAGATTACAGAGGTCACACAGAGCATATTTCACACAGTTCATGTTTCTCTTTTTGGCTGCAGCTCTCAGATATTTTGATGTTTCGCATCAGTACGACAGACCTCTCAGTCTGGAATAAAATGTGCACGGCTGGACAGAATTTCTCAGTGATTCATTATTTCCATGTAATGGCTGCGTCTGGCAGCCGAGCGTGAGAGTTTCATCTTGAATGAAAAGGGGTCTCCACCACTTCACTGGCTGGAGTGGTGCAGCGGATAGCGTGCCAATAAATTACAAGACATCAAAAAAAAAAGAAAAAAAAAAGCCTATAAAGGACGCATAAATTACATCCCTTCAGAAAATTGTGACTATTACGACTGTTTTCACTAATAGTGCACTAAAAGATGGAAGGCGTTCCAAATCCATTCATTCCCTCTCAAGATTGTGGGGATTGTAAAAGTGATACTCTCAGTCGCTTTAAAGGCAGAGAGAGTGGTCATGCTTCTGTTTGGAATATTTCATAAAATCTCATTATTTTTTATTGAATACAGGTTCCACTGCAACACTGAGTCTACAAAGGCTCGACTTAGCAGACGGATTAGTATTGGCACAGGGAGAAAGATAACTTTACAGGCTTTTTTCTCCAGTCAGATTACCTTTTTAACTGTGCACAGCAACAGTGAATTTCTTTTTGCTAAAAAAACTAAACAAAACATAAATACTTAATTGATGAGCTAATTCTCAACAATTATTTTCTGCAAATCAACGAATCAATTGAGCAGTTGTGCAGGGCTATATAAGACAAACTTTTCCTGGCCTCCACATGCAGGTAAAAAGTCAGTGTTTCACTCAAAGACATCCAACATCGTCCCTTTTTGTAGTTAACACTTAAGACACATTTTCACTTCATAACACGGTGACGCTGACGCTCATCAACACATCCAAGCGACTGTGCTGACTGATGCATGACACTGTTTCAGTGTTTTCCACAACAACAGTCCAACTGATAACAGAATCTATGAGCTGTTTAAATATTTACCTCCGTGTGGATCCAGAACTGGTAAAGAAGGTTTAACTGTATGTGAACGGCGAAGACCGTGGGGGGTGCAACCAGAGCCAAGGGCAGGTAGAAAATCTGAGGAGGAGAGAAATGAGTACAGTACACATCTGACAAATCTCCTGCGATACATTCAACCTCATGGGGTCCTCACACCAAGGTGTAAAACAAATAGTCCTCTTTTATTACATATTTTGCAGAATATAGGAACACATCGAGCCATTTTATGTGCAATCATAGACTGTATATAAAGATGGACGACGCGTCTCCTCTTCCTCCCACTGTACAAAATGAGGCCAAAATACCCCGGATATGGGAGCTGCCATCTTGTGCTGGTGACATCATTTGGAGCCAGAGTCTGCGCAGTAGTGATCCGCGGTGGTGTAGAGGTCCCGCCTATACACCCGCCCAAACCAATCGTGAGTACACTCACAGTTGTCAATCATGATGTCACACCCCCTTTTTATAGCATCAAATAACTAATTAAAATGAACACTTGAACAAACATCAGCATGATAAGAACTACCTAACATGACAGAAACCATCTTTGGGAACATTTTATTTGACGTGTACTTTGATCTGTCAGTTTGGTCCATGTCCCATCCGCTAACATGGAGGAGGCGGGGTTTATGACCTATACTGCAGCCAGCCACCAGGGGGCAATCCAGATGTTTTAGTTTCGCCTCTGGGAAGCTGTCACGTCGTCCAACTATATATACAGTCTATGTGTGCAACAGATGGGACGTTTCCTGTTCTAAAAATCTTACCTTTGATATACAACATTAGTAACATCACTAGCATCTCCTACACAGTTACATCACTGCTCCTGGTGTGTGCATACTGGTAGGAAACCCCACACATTTTTACATCTCGCCTTAATCAGGGAAGTTTATGATATTGGTCTGCACCTCACTGTGTGAACACCTCATACGATCAATATGGGGGCTGGCTCATCAAAACATTGCGCTACATCACCAATAGTGGTCGAAAACTCCACAGAGTACATTTAAAGAGTAAAGCTGGCAATATTTTATATTTGTTTTTGTCAGCAAACATTACTCAAGCGGGAGTAAACAGTGTATTTGTTGGGAACTATTTTTAGCTGCAGATTTGGCGCCTTACTGAGTAATTCTGGCAGCAGGAATGTGTGTGGGATTGAGTCAAAGTAAACAGTGTGTGTGTGTTCATGGTAATGAAGGAGCATGTCAATGATGTGCTTTTAATAGTTTTTGGACAACAATGGAGGTTTAAGGCACAGAGGAATAAGATGTATCAGTATACACAGATAATATTGGTAGGAGTAATTCATTCATCATTCCCCTTAATAAAAGGGAAATGTTGACAATAAGAAAAATAAACAGACTTATCTTTTTACGAGAATGAATAATATCTTACCCATGATGTGAACTGCTGGGTGAGGGACTGTCTGAGGGCGGTGGTGAGGTTGTAGTACTCTGAACTGTGGTGAACCTGGTGAGCAGCCCAAAGAACGGACACCTCTGGAGAAGACAGACACACATAGATCCAACATAAAACAGAATCCAACAAAGAGTTTATACTTCATACGTGGTTATCACTTCGTTCACCTGCTCATTAATGTGTTACAGAGCTAACAGCAGCCATGTAACTTTCAAGAGATGCATGCACAGGCCTTGAACCCTCGCTCACATCCAGATGCCTTTACATCACCACAAGTGATTTATCTCAAAAATCAACCCTGCTCCTTCCCCAGATGAGAAACTAGACACTTTCATCCCCAGCAGAAGGAGACATTTCGGTCCCGCTCCTGGCCAGCCGTGATGAAAAGCTGAGGCTTGAGCGTAGCTGGCCATTTGGGGGTGTCGGGGGTTTTCAGGCTATTATGACGGCGGGGGTATTTGGCTGCAGCTGGTTAGCGTCCAGCCTCATGTCCCAGTGCTCCAGTTTACATTCCTCTGCTGTGTTGTGATACTTGCTACATTAATATCTGTGTTACACTTCATTTTAACTTCCAAAGGGAACATGCTTGTTAAGTTTCACTGGATCTCCGGGCCGTTTTCCGGACCACCCCGCCTGGTCTGTGCTTTTTGGCACCTCCCGTCCACTTTGGCTTCTGCAGCCATACAAGAGAGAACAGTAACCTTCAAATATTGCAGAACCACAAAGCCCCATATAGACTATGTATAGTAATGTATTTGTTATAGTAAAAGCAGCCCAAGATATTAAATGAGGTTTAAGTTTTATGTGGCAGCCTTAATGTGTGATGGGATTTGTGATTAAGGGATCAACTATCAAACAATTAAACTTGAGTAAAGAAAGATATAAACGATGAATGAATGTGGTCACATTTTGGGTGGTTGAGAAGCCAAAATGTCAGGGTTAGAATCACATGACATGCACAGCCTAATTTTTAGCTTGATGACGATGCATTTTTTAGTTTATCCAAAGATCATTAATTCCTTTCCTTTAAAGGAAGAGTTCGACATTTTGGGGAATTTGCTTATTCGCATTCTGGTGAAGAGTTAAGATGAGAAGATCGATACCACTTTCATGTCAGTACGGTAAATATGAAGCTACAGCCAGCAGTCGCTTAGCTTAGCGTAGCTTAGCATAAAGACTGAAAACACAGCTAGCCTGGCACCGCCCAAGAGTAACAAAAACATGTTACATCTTGTTTGTTTTATCAGTACAAAAACCCAAGAGTAAAATCAACCATTCAGTGTTTTACAGGCGGTCTTGGCCAGGTTCAGTAACTTCCTGGTTGCCTGACATCTGCTCCCAGCCAAGAAATCCAGTCCAGCGAATAACCCCCACGTCAAACGGCGAATTATTGTTTCCACACTTTGTACAAATTAAACAAACAAGATATAATGTATTAATTGGTGAGCTTTAGAGTTGCTAGTAGGCTGATTTAGTTACCTTTGGACAGAGCCAGGTTAGCTGTTTCCCTGTGTCCAGTCTTTGTGCTAAGCTAAGACATGAAAGTGAGAGTATTGCTCTTCTCATCTAACTTCTAACTCTCTGACAGATAGTGAATAAGCATATTTCTCAAAATGTCAAACTATTCCTTTAACCTATCTGGGACCGTGAAACCAAAATTGAAGTTTTCACACGATAACAGTGTTCAAGCACAAATATCCAGGTATTCACAGACACTCGCACACTTTAACAGCTTTGCCCAGTGTGGGATTACTCCTTTCTATTTTGAGAAAATCATTCAAAAGCCACATCTCGAACTCCTCCTCTCTCTCTGCTTAATAAACTTGTGAATTGTATCGAGGCAGGCAGTCGTAAAACCCAAAGGGTCAAGCGTCCGCTGCACCTGAACAAACACACTGCTGAGAACTGAAGGTGTGTGTTTAGTGCGAGCAGAGGAGCACCACGATCCGTCCGGACTCTTTTCCAATCAGTGAATCTGAGGTGGAATTCCTCAAGCGTTTCAGGAAACCATGAGGAGCTCCAAGAGAAAACTACCGCTCCTGAGCAATACTCCACACCTCGCTTATTTAAAACGGTTATTGGTGGATTTCAGCAGGTGTGAGAGAATAAATGTCACAGGAAATGTTTTTGGAAGTGTCACATTCAGTGTTAAATGGCGTATTTTGGATTGAGTTGAAATGGAAGCAACAGGGTTGGACTTTATTTCAAACTTTATTTGCCCTCTCAACACAAATGATGGACAGTCTGCAGACAAGGCGTGAGTGCGAGAGGAGAGAGAAGGAGGAGGAGAAAGGAAAAGAAAGACTGACTGCATCGACAGCACTCAAGCACAAAAATTATGACGTTTCTTCCGCTGTGAACCATGGGGGATTCAGAGATGAACTGTCCTGCTAAGAGACATATTGAGAGGATAATCCAGCCTTTGTTTAATTCCAGCAGCCTGAGTCTTTTGCTTTTTTTCTTCTCACTGGAATCGTGCTTGGCAGGGTCCAGAACTTAGGGCGGCTAAGATTGATGCTCGTTGTCAGTGATAGGAAGTAGGAACCGCTAGGCTTCACTGCAAGCCCATGTCCTCATCTCTGGACTCGGCAGGACACTGCATAGTTTGGCAGGGCCTATTCAGGAGGGAAGCACCGTTAATGGTGAGAACCAATGCCACAGAGCCCGCGTTCCCAGCAAGAGCGGAGAAACGCTGAGGACGGCACTTCCATCTGGCCTCCTGCGAGCCTCCAGCGAGCCTCAACTCACGCTTTCTCAGGAATGACAAGGTTGAGTGCACGCTAATCAGCTGATGGACAGTTATGACACTTTATATGAGACTGTTCTCGCAATGAAAATTATAGCATTAGTCGTTTATTGAAATCCCTAAAACACTGTTGTGTTTACGTAAGGACCTCTAGTGGCTGTGTGAATTATGTGGAAGTAGTGCAACGCACCACAAAACCTTTTAAGGAGGAGGTCGGGACAGATGGGTCAACAAAGCGTGCGACTTTGACACAAGACATTGTTGTTTGCATCCAATTTCCTACCAACAGTCAATTGTTTTTGCCTTAACTTAACCAAATCTTAACCATAGCAGTGTTTGATCAGAAAACAGTCGTGTTAATCATTTTTGTAAAGATAATTTGAAGGCACTGACAAACCATTTTAGGTAACCAACAACCCGTTTAATTCTTTATTTAGGAGGAATTGTTGCTTATACCGTGTCCACTGAGGATACTGGCTTTCATGTTTTTATTAAACTCATGTAAACAGGAAACCTCAAACATAGTTCCAGTCCACAGTTTACCCACCTTTCTAAATCAAAGCGCAAGGAATATCGAACTGCAGGTATCCATAGCAACCGCAGTTGCTACTACCTAACATTTAAGCTAACTCTCAGACCTTACCATGGTTCTCACATACCTCTAGTAGTATAATTAGCCTTGCAGATAGTTTTGGTTTCATTTGTCTAAGTTTTGAGATTCCTCTGCCACCCCAATAGTATAGAAGTAAATGGAATTTCCCTTGTGGTAGTCGAAGGAGGGGTATTTAGTTTTGTTTTTCCAGAACCAGTCAGTACCAAGTGACGTGTCTGTCATCCACAGTTACCATTACCATTTCTGTCGCTATTTTTCATAGATGTAGCTAGGTAGCTAGCTAGCTATGTATGTTATTCCTCTAACCGGGCAGAAACAGCCGTCAATGGGCACAACCTAACCTATCTGAACAACTGAACAAATCGTAAATGTCAGTGGTGGTGCAGCACGGCTCACGGCATTGAAAAATTACTTTAAAAAATCCAGAGTAACGGGTACACTGTTTTTGGAAAGAGATGTTGCTGTCTTGAAAGCCATTTTTTAATGCCGTGAGCTCCACAAAATTGGTTTTGGGAGGAGGCAGATATCTCAAAACCTGGACAAATAAACCAAAAATATCTGCATGGACAGATACCACTAGGGTTAAGTAAAAGGGGGTAAAAATGGATGACAATTTCCTGTGGTAAGTGGTCGTAGTATAAGCATGATAATACACTCTGAGGTGTTCTGATATAGCCCATTGTATATTGCCATGTCTCCTGCAATACCAAACCCTGTGCAACTAAAATAAGCCTTATGGTACCGGTATTCACCATGCTGCAAGGAGAGGCCTGGCAGCAGGGTGATGTAATTCTACGAGTTTAGGTTCTACTGTTGAAGTATATCATGACACATAATCAAGGCCCTTTAAGTCATAATCAGTCATGTTACGTGACTGAATTAGACTTTAACAGAGTCTGTTTACGTCTACCTCAGCCCTGTCAGGAGCAGTGCTTACATAACTAGAGTCATATAAACGCAAGGACCAAAGTACTATTGAGCTACATAAATTTAGCTCCAGTAGAAGCCTGCAGTAAATAATTATCAAAAAGTACCTTGATAATGCTGCTGTAAAAAGAAAGTAAGACTAGTCAGAAAGAAAAATAATCAGCATAGAAGGAGGTCAAAATCGACTCTCTTTAACCAAAAAACCTTATGAAATGCTTTTGCAGTTCCATCAATCAGCTGCCTGATCATCACCCTCAGCGACAAACTCCTGGCACTAACAAACGTGTCCCTAATGCGCAGCCCTCTGAGTGGTGGGCTACCCTGTCAATCACACGGGTAATGGCCTGTGAACAGCCCTCTAGTGTTTGGATTGGAGGGCTCTTGGATGAGGTGCCAACCCAAACACCGAGCGCTGGACTCGGTGGGACAGTCGGCCAACTCCCCTCTGCCGCTGCCATACTTCATGCTGTCCACACAGCTCAGTCACACACACTAAACTAAACACACTAACCCTGGTCAGGCCCACTTACAGCTCCCACAAACAAGGTGTAAAAACTAAGTATAGAAAGTGAAGAGTGAGGTAAAATGGCTTTTCTATTATATTTAGTTAGATCAACATTATATTTTAATTGATCATATTCCCAATTCTGTTCATTCTAACTTCCAAAACACTCATAGACATACAGATACACAAAGATAATCTGGTAATCATTATAGCTTTTATGGTTGGTGCTATAAGAACCCAGGGTTTATGGAAGATTTAAAATACCTAAATAAAAACATATCAAACAAAAAAATAAATACAATATCCATTGTTATATGTATTTTGTTTTTATGCATGCATTTACTGTGTCATAATTAAATGGAAAACACATGGTAAAAGGGCAAGTGTATTTAATAACTGGATTGATTGTTTTTCATTGTGACTTGAATTTTCCACGTCACATTAAGATCAAATCACATCACAGAAATTTCAGTGTTGTCCAGGAGAGGCAGCTTAAACCTGCCAATACTTAGAAAGACGTGCAGAGGAGCTTTTTTGTTTCTGAAAAGGAGATGCATTGTCCATGCCAAAATTTTATTATGGCAGAGTAGATGCCTACATAAAATGAAAATACATATAACAGTGTGTCTTTGTTATTATTTAGGCATTTTAAATCTTCCATTGCAGTTGGATAGGTCTTTTTTGGGTAAAATTAGGCCAAATGACTAAATCAAGACAAAAAAACAATCAACAGATTTATCAATAACGAAAATAACTTACAGCCACAAAGTCATGTTTTTTACCACTCCAGCAGATTACAGTTACACTGGAATATGTAAGACAAGAACCATGTGGTCAGCAATGCACAGCAACCTCAGCTGAACAGACAAAACAAACAGAAACTACTCAAAATTCAAAAAAGGGTCGTAGTACACAGTCGTACTGGAAAGTGCAGTTCAAAAACACACACACACAAAAAAAGCACATAGAACAAAAATGTAAAAGATAATCTTTCAGATAGTTGCTTTCCGTTTTCAAATTCTGTATAATTTAACACCCAAAACATCCACTGCAATCGTGCATTGCACTATTATGTGTTCTTGCAATTACACTAAGTACAGTACAAGAAAGTAGCTCTGCAAAAAACTAAAACCTAAAAGATGTTTACAATAGACAGTTTGATTGTAATGTTTTCTTTTCTGGTCATTTTCAGTGTGGTTTAGATACTATTGGCAAAACTGGGAGCGAACATTTCTGATTGCTTAAATCGCATTTCTTTCCCTGATGGACTTCCTTTCTACAAATGTTACCACAGATCTCACCAGTTAACATTGTTTAAAAAGAAGTTATCATGATAATGGTGAGAACTAGGGACACCCAGGTTGTGCAAAAAGAATTTACTCTGAAACTTTAAGTAATCCACATGTGAGGCATTACCATTCATCTTCACCCTTCATATTCACACTTCATCCCTCCAGTCAGTGGAGATTTGTCCTCAGCAGTGGAAATCTCCTCGTCTGTCGACACTGTTGACAGAGGGAAGTCTGCCTGTGCAGCGAGGGGAGCACACGAGGGCAGCAGACAGCCGGACTGTGGCCTCTGCTGAGCTCAGCGACCCTCTCAATGATCATAACGCGCTCGTCTTTTCTACACTTTGTTTAAATGCTGTACATATGGGCCCTGTGGACATGATCCCTTTGTGATGTCTAGCTTCAATCAGACCAGTATCATCGCACACACAGCAGACAGAGAGTGAAAGCACAGTGACCTATAGATCGCTGTTGATGTTATCTCTGCCTCCCATGAGGCCTTTCACGTGGTCTCTTCTGCTGCCGTGAGCGAGGCCCCCACATCCTGACCAAACCATACCGACAGAACCAGCAAACCAAGTGGGGGCCCGGATTCTTCTGTCGGCCCTGCAACCTGCACTGGGCCAGGAACCCGCCGTCACGGTGAAGATTTATGGAGCCCTGGCCGTCTGGGGGCAGGTTAACCCCCCCAATCCCCTCCGCCCTGCCACACAGCCAGGAGGCTTAAACAATAACATCCACATCGGCTGCGTCTCCTCTGGGACGGAGGACAGCGGAGGAGTGCTGAGCACATCTGTTTGTCTTAACCACTGCTGCTATCTGCAAGACCGAAGGAGTGGGACGGGGTGTGGACACACCAGCGAACACATAGAGAGGATGTAGTAAGTTGCTAGCAAAGCCAAAAAAAAAGAACAAAAAATGTTGAAAAGTGCTGTTCATCCCAGGTACCAGTGTTATTATATTATTATATTTACAAATACTAGTTCACGTCCCATAACAGCACACATGTACCCTGCTGAAGACACCCCTTCCATTATCATTTGTTGTATATAAAACTGCAAATACCCACCGATATCAATCGAAGATTTCCTGCTGGATTCTAATGAGGGGATCAAACTACAAGTCATCCATCACAGAGGACACAAAACTGGATGAGGTCCCAAACATGGACTCAGGAAACAATCAAAAAGAGGCCAAACAGGAGATAATCTTAAGAGGAATGTTTAGAGAGGACAGGACAACCGAATTAACGTAGAAGAATCAGCAAGGAGGGAGGGAGGAGATATGGTGGCTTCAGGCTGTTTTCTTTCAGCACCTGAAAAATGTAAACAATATGCGATTAAAGGCACTTGCAGACTGTAACAACAACCTTACAAGTTAATTGCATGTCACACTGTGAAGATGGGTCTAACGAGTCTTGATTGCAAACTGTTTCAGACTGTACGATATGAATTTTGAGACACTAAGATGTAAAAAAAAACAAAAAACAAAAAAACAGATTCAAACAGAGAGATGTCATCAACTGGCATCACCTATCAGCAATTGTTTTTAGCAGTAGCATTATGCTAACTCGCCAGTTAGCATAATGCCACATTTCACGTTGTATTCTGATTGGTCGGTTTGTGAACGTGTGTCGCAGCAGCACAGCATCACATTGTGGGATTTTGATCTTTAATTTATGACACTATCAAAATGTTGACGCAGCCTGCATTTGGTCGTTGAAGCTCTAAATTGGTGGATGTGTTTTCCAGTACCATCTAAGACCACCAATCTTTGACTGGCGACCAAAGATTTCTCTCTGTTTCTCTCGTGACCATCAACTTTAATCTGGGACTGCACTAATGGGTATAACAAGAAAAATCTAACCAAAAACATCCAGGGTTTTTAAGAGTAAAATTCAAGCACTTTCAAGGTACCTAAACCAAAAAATTCCAGAAATAAACTCGAAGCCTTTAATTGTTACTATAAATGCCATATATATATATATATATATATATATTCAAATTCAAGCATATTCCTAACCTTGAAAACATAAGTTAATGTTAAGCATTTTCCAAACTTTCAAGGCTTTGTACAAACCCTGATCATCACAAAGTTTTCAACAATCCCAGATTTCTGCCTGTCCAGTCAGATCAAACTGCCTTTCTCTCAATAACTAAAAGCTGATTGGTTTGCACTTAAGATCAATCCCTCACTGTCCTGTTTCAGCAGGAAATACATCACATTAAAGAATGATACCATTTCATGAGACTCTAAGTGATTCTCTGATGTTTCTGAGCTATAAGTGTAACACAGAGCAGCAGCAGCAGCAGCCAGTGTGGTGAGACAACTGCAGCGTAACTCCATTACCTCACATATAATCAGAGTACGGACAGCTGACTGGCTGATTAATGGCTTCAGCCTGGCTGGCATGCCTGGATATAGATGCTGCCCAAGAGCAGAGCTGCTATTAGTGGCACTTGCGATATGAGGTTAGAATAAACAGAATCAACGGGCCTGTCAACAACATGGCCGCATCCGAACCAAGTCGGCCTCCTGCTCACCCAAAACCATCTGGTTCCAGGCGGGTTCAGAATAGAAAGGTTTTGAACATATATAGTCTGTCTGATGGCGAAAGAGAACTGGAGGGCAAAGCAGCAGACAAAATGTGGGGTAAAACTGGAGCTTGTTTTTTTTTCAGTCACCAGGTTATTGAACCAGTTTGTTTATAAAAGGTGGATTTGATGGCCGTTCATACATAAACCAATGGTTAAATGTGTAGCAAGGGTCATGTTATTTCAAGGGTTAGAGGTGTACTTTCTAGCAATCTGTCAGCAATTAAAAACTTCTCACATCTAACAGCTTTGCTGCTTCAAAAGTAAGATAAAACCATAGAAAATGATAAACAGATAAGTATGAAAGCAGGACTCACTGAAGCTACAGTATATCGATTCTGGAACATGCACCACTGATAAGAGTTCGAGCAAATATTGTTATCAAGAGATACATGAGCCCCTTATTTGACTTTGTGTGTGCACAAAGGTTATTCAGATGTTTGGAATTTAACAGGCTATTGCTAGTCAATGGAGAATCCTGAATTTGCCTGCAGACAGGGGTAGCTCACTTTCCTTTCAATCCGTTGCTATCTCCAAGATCACAGCGTCTGGCAAGAGCGAAGCCAAGAAGTAAAGATGGCATCAGCACAGAAGACTGACGGCCTTTCAAAGCACTTTCCACTTAATTATCCTTGGGCTGTCCTTTCATGTGGAAGTCTTGAGAGGGAAACTATGAAAAAAGGCCCATAAAACTGGTCAAACTGAAAATGATATTTTACACTGAGGCTAATAAGGGCTCGTATTTCCCAGCAGAGGATGTCACTTCTGCCTCTTTTTGCAGTTTTCTATTGTAATCTTTCCCTTATTATGCAACATTAAGATTTATAGCTCATATGTCTTGACACAATAGGATTACAGATCCAGTGTTCCTGCTGTTTTGAGGCAAAAACCAGCAAGATTGTAAAACTGTTCCAAGATATGAGTGCAATAAAAAATAAGACAGGCCCTCCTAAAGCAGCGTTACATGACAATTTGACACTCATTAAACTGCTGAAAAATACTTTCTGCCCGCATCCTTCATCCGTCTCATTCCTCAGTGCTTCATTATAGGCAACATCCATCCCACACATTAGAAGATTTTGGTTGAACATTGCTCTGGAAAAAGTCGGAGGTCAAACTCGAGTTGACCGAGATGACCTCGGCTGACCAGAGTGAAGAGTGAGGACTGTGCCGGCCCCGTCCTGTGGTCGGGGAGAGCCGCAGCGCTTTGGTAACAAGGGGGAAAGCTTATATCCTGAGCGAGCGCTGCGGGCGCTCAGTCACCAGACAATTAACTGCGACCCCACAATGTTCCATAATAACAATCCCTTAACAGGCTGGAAGAAGAGGAAATGAAAGTAAGTGGAAAGTTTTTTTTTGTTTTTTTTTTGAGACATAAAAATGATTCTGCAGTTCAAAAATAAAAGAATTCCGACCAAATAAACCAACCAGATATGTGATACTGTAGACGTCACTCTGCTGCATTGTCAGACAATGAGGGCAATGGCAGGAACACACACTTCATTAAAACCTCTTTTTAGGTTTCACTGAACATTACTCAGCAGACACACTACCGCTGTAATTCTAAAAATAAACTCATACACATGGATCATCAACCCCTGAAACATGAATTTGCTGCTTAACCTGGTTTCCTGGATTGTCACAACATGAGTCTGGAGCTTTGTTTACATCATTATTCAACATTAACTTGGTATTTTTCAAATCACAGATTACAAAAACTGATCCACCCCAGTTTGCTGCCATGGCATCATGCCACGTTTTTTTTTCCAGCTAAGGTATTGGTTCAGTTTGGTTTTATTCTGTCATAAAACAACTTACACATAACACACCTAACGCAAAACATGGACATGCAGAAACACGAAATGAACAAAATAAAATAAACTATGAACTGTATATAAAACAACGAAGTGTTATGGAGATTACTGCTTGCAATTTAAAATGTGTTTGTTTCAAAAATGGTAAATTTTCTAAGTTAATCTAGCGTCGAGGATTTTAGTTTATTATTGGTATCTTTTTAACTTTGATTAGAGCTGAAACAATTCATCAAATAGTCTATTCGTTTATTCCAGTCCCTGTGAAGTTCATATTCAGTGGTTTGTATTGCTGGTTGACGTAAAACGCAAGACTATCGGTGCACCAGCGCAGGAATGACGCCACAGATGCCAAATTTAAAAACTCCGGTATACTGCGAAATACAGAGAGATTTACCTGGCGGCTTAATCAGCATTGTGGGAACTCGTCTGGCAACGGCTTGAATGTAACAGACGTTTATTTATATGTAAAAGTCCCGCACTCCAGATTTAAGTCATAATACATGTCTTTACATGTTCATTATAACATAATATGCCTGATATAAACTTCAGATCTCTTCATTCTGTCACAAAACAAGTTATCCTCCTTAAGAGGTAACCTGATGCAGCAAAAATGCTCCCAAATCCCATTGGATCACCTTAGACAGTGGAGATTGTGGATTTCAGGAAGAACCCAGCACCACCTGTCCCCATCAGTCCTTTCACTTCCTGGGCACCATCATCACCCAGGACCTCTGAACATCAGCTCCCTCACCAAGAAAGCACAGCAGAGGATGTACTTCCTGAAGAAATTCAACCTGCCAAAGACAATGATGGTGCACTTCTACATCGCATCACTGAGTCCATCCTCACCTCCTCCATCACCATCTGGTACACTGCTGCCACTGCCAAGGACAGGGGCAGACTGCAGCGTATCATTCGCTCCGCGGAGAAGGTGATTGGCTGCAATCTGCCATCCCTCCAGGAGTTTGTGCACATTCCTGCACAAACTGTACAGCTCTTTCATTCTAAAAACAGATATATTATACATATGTTTTATATTTTTATTGTCAAATTTTCAATTTATATTTCTTGACTTTTGTAAAATAATTTTTTTAATCTTTTTTATTTTTTCTTACTATGTTTATTGTCATGCACCAAAATACCAAAGCAAATTCCTTGTATGTGAAAACCTACTTGTTCTCAAGAGAGTGCCAAGACACATTAAAACACACAGACACCACCAAGATAACAGTAACCTCCAACATGCCCTGTGCCAATGTGGTGGGAGCTAAAACTACCTCCAGTGCATGTTAAAACAGAGCGGTGCGATAGAGTAAAAATCATCCTGATGTTCTCAGTTGCCTCAAAATCATGTTGGGCAGTTCTTGGCGAGACGGTTTAAAAACACAGCTTCTGTTTTTGCCAGATTCGAACACCAACACAGCAGCAGTGGACTTTCATCCTAAACTATGTGGACTAGACGGTGGGCAGCTTGATGTGCCACTGACACAAATAACTATCAGTGCAGGCCACAAATAAATACCTCTCTTCCGGTGTGCTGTGTGGCAGCCGAGCATCTGGCACGTGCATCAGTGAGCCAACACACGGAAAGATGTCGAGCCACTACTGTAGAAATACTGGATCCGGTATATATTTTTTATTTCTGTTCTTTTTTATAGTGATGCTGCAGGACGTTGCTGCTTCAGAGCCGTGACTATATACAGCTTGTTGCTGTGAGAGCTCCGGGTTAAGACCACAGCCCTCTGGAGACCACGGCCTCTCACATCTGCACAGCTCTAAACCAGCTGGATGTAACTCAAAAATAATTGCTTCCTCCACAACGTCCAGGAAAGCATGACGTGTGTGCTATCTTCCCAACTCCTCTCTGCAGGGATGGCAACTAAATCAACATTTTGCAACCATTTATCATCAGCTCGCTTTGTAGTTTTTTGTTGGTATTATCTGAGGGACACATGAAAGATGCTGGTGCCGGTAGGTAGTGGATTTATATTGGCAAAGTAATCCAACATTCAACATACTTGTCACAGAGAACACAAACACAACACTATCATTGTTATAATTTGAATCTTTGAAGCATGAATGAGATGGAAGCAGTTTATTTAGCAGAAAATATAACAGTTTGAATCAGTGCAGAAGAGGACTATGCTGCAGGCATGGTTTGAAAAGTTTCTACTGACATTTTAATACTTTTTCCACCAGGAAAAGTGGTCACTATTCAAATCCATAGTAAACACCACTAATCCAAGGTGACCACAGCCGCAGTGCTCCGTGAAGGAGCAAACCTCAAAGCTGTCACATCTACCTTTTTGTTTCTTACTCAAATGATTTGGGGTGAGTGTCATTACAAGAAAAACCTTCAAAAACCAACTAACTATAGGATATGCATACTTGTGTGAATGCTTGGCAACAAAACAATTGCCAAAAACAACAAGAATAATGTGAAAAGAAGTTCTAATAAACTACACTAATTAGCTATGAATACCAATCCTTCTTTGTGGGCTGTGTGCATCAGTGTCTTGTGCTGGTACCGTGAGCGAAGCGGTGGACCCAATAGTAGCAGAAGTCCACGCCCAGGAAGGTGAACCACCAGGTCCAGGCAGAGTCCCAGGGCAGCTCCACCAGGCGGTAACGGTCCCACACAAACATGTAAGCAGTCAGCTCACAGCCTCTCATGAACAACCTGAGGGAGGGACAGTCAGTCCACAGTGTGCCCATGTAAGTATAATATGCAGTTCATGTAATGAGTCCATTTGTTCATTTTGTGCTGCACATTAAGACAAGAAAAGAGAAAGAAAAAAACAAAAAGGAACAAAACAGCACAAATTAAATTTATAAATTCATGGTGCTCTGGTTTCATTTGTAAATCTCTTTCTTAGAGTCAGGCATTTAACAAAACTGTGAAGGGATATTATGTGACACCTATCTATTCCTTAATATACAGTATATAGGATCAAATATCAAAATCCAATGCTCCAACCATCAGTGAAACTCAGATGTAGTTATGAGACCACACTGGCGAGCTGCCACGTACAACTCATTCAACTCTTTAGCTGTTCTCCATTTCAAGGGCTTCCTCTGTCGGAGACTCGGAGTTTACTTTTCAAGAATAAGCAGTAATGTGGTGACATGGCAGTCCTATGCTAAATGCTCCTCTAAATGCAGCACAGATATTTTGCCTTCTTTTAACCATTTTTTTTTTGTTTTGTTTTGTTTTTTGACTCGCTATACCAGCTTTTTGCTTTGGGTGCATGGTAATAACTGAAGGCAACTTCAGTCTTCTCTTATCTGGATTATGGTGGCTGGGCAGTAAGACAACAATGTTCAGAGAGTCTTTAGTAAGAAAATAAACCTAAATAATTTCCCCATCCCTTGTGGAAATATGCCCTTTGTTAGAAGGAGGAAATGGGACATAGCTGTGATTTGTCCACACTAAGCCAGACACATTTTCTGGAATTACTGAATAACACCATATACAACCTGATGAAGCTATTTCCTGTTGCCCACATCGCATTACCTCACTTTAGACAAGGCAATAGTTACAGCAACCTAAAAAACACTTCTCCAATCTACAAGAATCCTGCTGGTGCCATATTTTTCTTACAAAACAGGAAAGACAGCTATGCTAATGATAAATATGTCAGATGAAAGAGATTTTTAAAAAATCATATCAAGTAGCACATTGCTCTGTATTTTTATTATATAATACAGTATGACCTGACGACGAGCTGCCTAAACACTCACAGTGGGAGTCTGGAGATCATTCCAGCAGATATGGAGGTGAGTCCATCACTGATGGTGACCACCGGGGCTCCTGTCTTCAGCAAGCCCACCATCAGCTCCAGCAACATCAGTCCTACAAAGAAAGGAGTGGCCTGCGCGCTCACACACACACACACACACACACACAGAATCATGATTCAGCACTGTTACAAACTGTGAAAACAAGACAGTTTCAAGTCCACTGTTGCTTTTAGCAGTTGTGTTGAGCTTGAGTATTTGTCTTGGCAGATGAGCTAAAAGCTTACAGAACTTTCATGTCTTGTGACCCCTGATGTTTGTTTCACTGTGAGAGGCTGGAGCAACGGGTCTAAAGCCACAATGTACTGGCAGATTGGAGATCACAAACATTTGTCTGCGCAGAGCCACACATTTTCATTTTCAGTGCTGTCAGGTGGAAGCCAAGCAAAATAAAACAAGGAGTCAGAGACGTCATACAGCGAATTGTAATTGTCTGGGGGTTCACTCATAAAGAACAGCCATACAAAGTCTATTGGTAACGTTAAGCTAGTTAGCCTGTTAGCCTAAGTAGTTATAATGACGTGTAGCAAGCAGGTAAAGCGAGTTAGCTAGCTGACCTTTTGAGAATAGTTAAGTCTAAGAAGAAAATAATTGTCATTTATATTCTCAATTTGTATTTTACTCAGAGGGTCTTCTCTGCTGTGCAAGTTTGCTAATTACCAAGATTTGTGTTCCCGGAGGCTGGGGCTCTCTGCCTCTGCATGCTGCTTTTTGAATTCTGGATACATTTTTCCCCATTGTGACAAACACGTACGTTTTAAAAAGTGACGGCCTTAACATTAACGATACCCATGAGTCTCAGCTGCTGTTGCTTTGGAGAAGAAGCCAGGCAGAGGTGTGAATCAGAGCTGAACCAAATTCAGAACATTTTGCCATTAAAATTGGGAACAAAACACTGAGCCATAGATGTCAAATTCAGCCAACATTGACCTAGAACCAAAAGTAAACTGCTGAAAATATAACCAGGTTTCTACAGAGTGCAATCTTTAGCTTAAAGTTGCTGTTAGTGGTGCACGCAACAGTATTTAAGCTTTGTGACTGGATGTTTCTTATTGAAATGCACATTGGAAATCGCAGCTAACTTCTTTCCTTACATTTTTTTATGTAAACAGGCTTTTTGTCAAAGAACCAGACATTTTATAACACAGTTGCTCATCTTTTGTGCTGGTGGTTCAACCAGGAAGGCTGTGCTCCAAGTGTCAGTCATCTAACTTTTAGTTAAAGTTTAAAAGTACAAATAAACAGTTCTTGAGGCTCCATTTCAAAGTGAATACAACAATAAAGAAGAAATCAAAACGGTTTGATTTTTCAAAAGATTGACCCTCAAGCTACTGCACATTTTGTGGCAGCATGTCCTGGTAACTTGCCATAACTACAAGGGATGCAGAAAGTTGATTTTACAAGTTTTAAACACATGCTGCAGCAATATGGCCGACAAATGTGCGATACATCAAGACAAACATGCATAGGATGTCCAAACAGTCAGTGACAGGCCTCTACTTCTAACGGTGCTGGCAACATGTAATAACCTCTTAATGGGTCTGTCAAACATGGAACCAATTAGTGAGGGACGTAGTTAGCAAACAGGTCACGACTGCGACCTGCTGGTTAGCTTTAGCATGAAGGCGCTCATTGACCAAGTGACTGCAGTCGTAACCGGGACACATGGCCCCCGCCAAGAGCGAGGAATGAAGGGCGTGACGAGACCGCAGAGGAGCACATCTGCAGGTGGGGAGGGAGGAAGTGTGTGTGTTTGTGTGTATTCACGTGTGGATGGAAGTGAGAGTGAGTGGTGCATGCATGTGTGTGCATATCCACATGTGAATGCTTCCACTCTAGCATGCAGGTGTGTGATGCGAGTGTGTGTGTGCGCACAAGCAGAGGCGAGAGCACCACCAGGGACCTGCGATCACACGCAACGCTCCAACATCTGGCAGCAGACTGCAGAGCTGCAGCTAACAAATGGGCTCGCAGCACCGGCAGACCTCCTCCAAACCCGACTGAGAGAGAGATTATCATTCTGGACGCCGGCCTAAAACCTTCCCTCCTTTATTCTGTCCTGTCCAGCAGATAGTTTTACCTCTGCAGCCCTGCGTTCTTGACAGCTCGGGACAAAGTTATTCAGCAGGGCAAGTCTCTCATGCTGTGCAAAAAAAAAAAAAAAAGTGAGGGAAAAAAGTCTGTCTTTGCTATTGTATTTTTTCAGTTTTGGCCTTTTCATCACTGTCTCCATTTCTTTCTTTTTTTTGCTCATTTCTCTTCCTTTATTTGACGTAATTTGTCCTCCATCTTCATTTTCCTTCTGTTTCAGTGAGATATTTTTAAGTCCCTTTTTGATCTCGCATGCACTGACAATATATTTTCCTGTGTTTTTATCCTTTTACAAATAAACTAAAAATCACACTAAAGGCCGCCTGTTTTATACTGGAGCATACTTGCATCCTGTGTGGACTGTTTGTTGTGGCATCTAATAATTTTATTTTCTTCTGAATTCAACATTACATGGAACATGACATTTGTGGACCAGATGTCTGCATTTTCTCAAACAGCCTTTTTATAAGGCCACGGATGACTGATGTTGGCTGAAAACATGCAGGCTGACAATACACTTTTATCACTGCTGCTGTCTGAGAAAAATATTGTGTTTGCATTCAAATCACTGCATAGCCGAGAGACCCTGGCAACAACCCACCAAGCCATAATTCCAAACATCTCCAAAATTAGAAGATTGTGTTTTGTTTTCTCTAATTAATTTGGCCTGTTGGGATCAGAGAACAACAGTTGTGCAGAATAATTAATGACACATCACAAACTGTGAACAGTGCTGAGTCACAAAGTGCTCGCACACACCCATGCAAACTTTTATCACCATCAAGTCCTGCAGCAATAACAAATTTGTTTAATCATGTTTGGTAGTGGATTATAAGGACTCCTGCTGCGGGGGTAATTGTTCTCCTCCCCTGATGTGCCCCATAAAAGCTCATAATAAACATGTGCTGTTAAACCTGCACCAGACATTCGCCATAGTTAAGTAGAGTTCAGTAGCATTTAGACGTCTATCTGAAGTCTGACAATTAGTTTTGTGAAACCACCCACAGATCACAGGTTAACTCTAAAATTTGTGAGTGTTTTAATTAGCGTGTGAAAGGAGTGTTCTCAGGTCTCCACTGCAGAATATATCTCAATCTCAGTAAGACTGAAAGAAATGAAGCTTAACATAATTAACTTTGCAGATTAATGTAAAATAAGATCACAAAATATGACTGTTCTTAGATAATAATCTTGTATCTACAACACATAAACATTGCAGGATCTTTGGCTTGATTGCATAATGACATTTAGACACCACCCTTATAGTTTTGGAAAGGGAAAGAGGTTTGATAACTTTCTTATCGTGTAGAGAAGTGTGTCCACCTTCATATGATTTAAAAGTACAGAAATCTCTAAAATAAGGCTTGTTGATTAATGGATTAGTTCACTAGCTACTACTAATACTTGAGTACTTATTTTTATGTGGACTTCTGAATGCAGGACTTGCATGTTTATTATGTGGTTTTACTACTTTCACTGTAGGAAAGACTTAAACTTGTTCTTCCAGCTCCTAAATGACAGTAAAGGTCACCTGAGGTGGCTCACACAGAGAGGGGGAACTCGTTTGACTTGTACTCAACGAATCATCACACATTGCTGGAAGTGAGTGAGAGCGAGGCTGTACCCACCTGCTGCACATACTGAGGAACATCTTCAATTTTCTGAAAAGATGATTCGTTCGGTGTGAGCATGGAGAACATGCTCCGGACCCCCCTGGACACCGAGCCGAGCTCCACAGCTTCAGCCATTGGTAGATCGCGCCGCACTCACCGCTGCTCCAGGTGAGTCTGCCGTTACCTGCGCAGGTCACACCGGGCGCGCTCCTTTGAATCCAACTCCTGTATTCGCCGTTTTACACCCTTGTTTTTCTCTCTGGCAAGTTAAGTAGGTCAGTTACGAAACGAGAGCTTGTCAGCTGATGAGCAAACTCCTCACATGCGGGACACCGAGCCTGTGTCAGAGTAAAGCGCTGCAGGATACTGTTACTGTGACCATTTACCTCCTAATCCTGTTTCATTTATAGGAGGCAAGTTTACCTTTGGTCAGGGTGGTACTTCTAGGTAGGATATCGCATTCCGTGTCACTTTATCTCGCGAGAGTTTGAGGTTACAGTGCAGAGGATTTTAGAAATAGAAAGTTTTCCTCCCCAGTGGCCCTCTCATTTTAACCAGACACAATTTATTTACTCAGTTAACTGATTGTAAATGTCTGTACATTTTATTTCCCACCATTAAGATTACAAAGAGATTCTGGTGGGGCTGAATGCTTTTTTACTCACCTGAAAGTGGTCAAATTTAAAGGAATGTACGGATGAAATAAATGAGATGTAACGTGTTAATTAGTGAGCTTTAGGGTTGGTGGGTGGACTTTGTTACCATTTGACAGAGCCAGGCTAGCTGTTTCCCCCTGTTTCCAGTCTCTGTGCTAAGCTAAGCTAACCAGTCGCGTTGAACGGACGCGTTTACCAAAATGATGGACTTTTACTTTAAACATGAGTCTGAAAAAACTGAAATTTAGCTTGTACAATATCCACAAAATGACTAAAGGTTAAGGTTAAATGTTATTGAGCTGTTTTTCAAAGTTACTGAAAAGTTGTGAGAACATTTTGAGATACCACATTTTGACCGGCAGCAGTTTTATGAGCTTATATTGTGTAATATGTCTCTGCAAATATGAACTCCAGCTGTCAGATAAATGCAGGCTAGTGAAAAAATACTGAATATCCTGAAATACCGAAAGTACTAGAAAGGCTGTACCCTAAAATGTACCTTTTATATTTATTGTGTTATCTTAATTGTGATGTGATGTGTTTATATTAGCTATTTACGCAAGTTATACCTCTGAAGACTTTCTGTAGACTTTTAATTAATTCATAATAATAACAATAATAATACACAGACATACATTACATTAAACTGATGTAAGTTATATAGACAGTGCTACATTATTATGTTAAGTTAAAGTCACTCACGTCTAGTCTCGTTTTATTTTGTACTCACCTTTACCCCTCGTTTCAGACCTTGACTTTCTCCCTTTGTGTGATTTTCCCGCCGTTGTGATTGTCTACCCCGCCCCCGATTGGTCTCACCTGTTTTCCCCCTACCTCATGTATAAATAGTCCTTGTCTCCCTTTGTCCTGTGCCAGTTCGTCTTGTTCAGTCTGTCAGATGAGACGAGTCAAGCGTACCAGCAAGTTTCCACGTTACCAGGTTTTGTTCAAGTCCGTGTTATTGTTTGATCCTCCTTGTGAGCGTTTTTGTTTTGTACTTTTGTATATCCTCCCTGAGAGCGCCTTATGTTTGTCTGGAGAGTTTTGTGTCTGAGTTCGTGACAGTCACTTGCTTTGATGACTTGCCATGTGCTAGCACAAGCAGCATGTCTCAGTGACTGATGATGGCCGAACACCGTTGGCTTGCTTCAGAGGGCTGTGCTGAGTGTGTGGGTGCAGGTGAAGGTGAGGGTAGGATTCAAGGACAGTTTAAAGGTGTGTTAGGTGAGGGGTTAAGAAGTGGTGTCACCTGTTAGAGGGCCCAGTAGATTTACAGCCTGATACACACTGCAGGGCCCAATGATAGGTCCAAACATCATTTAACATTAGTACTGGGCTTTCACAGGAATGCACACCCAATGTTTGGCACATTTCACCATGGGTATTGTATTAAATTGTCAATTTATGCTAAAAAAAAATTAAATATAGATAAAGTAATTTAGTTTTCCTTTTTATTCCTTCCTTAGTGCTACTTTTATATGTTTTGCTCTATTTTATTGCCTATTTTTTGTCTTATTCTGTTCTAATTTAAATATTTGAATATTTGTTTATACATCTCTGTGTGTGTAGCTTGGAGGGGGCTACAACTGCATTTCATTCTGCAGTCCTGTATTGTATAATGACAAAGCCGAACCTTGAACCTTGAGCCATGAATTTCTAAACTTGTGTTTGCTTGACTTATGATCATGGAGATCATCATCGGGAGACCATAGTCCAGTTTTTTTTTTATTGTCAACAGTTATAATACATCAGGCCTGTAGGTAAATAACATCAAGAGGCAAGTTAAAGCAGGTCTCTCTCTTCACACATGAAATTAAATTCACACATTAAAGGTTTTAGGCCACATGTGCTCACTTTTTTGTTGTTTGTTATTGTTTATTGTTGTTTAACAGCCAAGAATCAGGAGTTAGACAGCAGTTGGTCACTGCAGGTGAAGTGGGAAGACCATATTTGGAGGTAAGTATTGTTGTGACTTATATAGGAGTAAGTCTGTTGTAACAAGGCTGTTATTGTGCACATGTGAGATTATTAAGGCCCAGTGGAAGAGGTGAGTGTCCTCCATATTTGTGAGTACTTTGCACTGTTATAGTTGCAATGTAAAAAAAGAATTGGATCACATTCATCCTGTGTGTTGCTTTAGGGGAAAAGAAATTAAAACCTCACATGCCCTGTTGGGCTACTTAAAAAATTAGAATGCACAATCACAATGTGGTGAAAGATGAGATCAAGTCATGAAATTATTTTCAACTGGATTTTGTAACAGAATCCGATCCTTTGCGGGTTCTCTCTCCGAGTCTTGGCAGGAGTATCGACCCTGCCCCGAGGCAAAGGTGAACTGCACCCCCATCAGCTTTCTACACTCTCTGCAATGTTTAATTCATTTTGAGCTTCATTTCATGAACCACGCATACATCAGTCTGGATTCATATGGATGGATGGCTGCATAGATGGAAAAAAAAAAAGTTATTCAATCATGTGGAATTCCATTTTCCACTGGTTAAAATGTATTTGATCTGCAACTGTCCCTGAAAAGATTTAATAAAATACTTATTTCAGGTTTCAGATTTGTTTACAAAATGTCATCTCCAGGCAGAAAAGTGTTGACTAAAGAACTGTCAGTGTTTATTATTGCATGAGCTGAATAGTGTGGGTATAAAATTATTGTTAAGGTAAGACAATACTGAGAATTATTTACAGATCTTTTATATTAGCTAGGCAAATTTGATTTCCTGGCGCTTGATTTGATCAATAACTCAATTACATCGTAATTTACATTTTATACAGTAGAAACTGTGGAGACTGTATGTTCACAACAGTGCAAATCAAAGCCTCAGCCTGCTTCTCTCAAGACACACAACATGGAATGTTCACAACAGTTTGACTAAATATGATTTCCAAAATGTTATTCAGTGAATTTGTGTGGCCAAAACATCACATTTCCATATTTATATTATTCCTTTTTGTGGCATTAAACATGGAAATTCTTAACCAATGGTGCTTTGAAATATGTCAACATCCTCCTTTATGTGCTCAGCTCTTGAAATTTACATTTTGCCTGCATGATGACTGCATTATCTAGCACACGTCATTCCTCTGTACATTTGTACACATATTTAGCATCGTTGTATGACGATGGCGAATCAGCAAACAGCAGTCCTTCTAAGGACGGTCCTGGCAGCGGCAGGGCCTATACTCTGGGAAGGGGGGCGGGGGGGCGGGGGGCATCATAAGTGAGCGTGCTCGGAGCTCTGGTCGCTGTCGTGACTGTCCTCATTGGCCAAGGAGTCCGTCGAGTGGTGGAGAGCTGCGATGCCAGAGAACTCTGACGGCAGCAACGTCCCCTTTTTCACATTCACCAGTTCTTTCTCTCGAGCTGCTGCCCCTTGCTGGCCGCCTTTCACTCTTTTCCACTTCATCCTCCTGTTCTGGAACCACACCTTCACCTACGGGGTGAAGTAGACAGAAAATGTCAAATTGATTGCTCTTAAGGAGAGAAAAAGAATCAAGAAGTAATTAGGAAGCCTTACTGCTTGACAGCAACTTTCTCTAAAAGTTTGGCAGCTATTTCTACAGCTGCAATTATGTTGGATGTACTCTTCCATCTGCCACTTGGCTTCTACCTGTTTTTCCCTGACTCAACAGCCTCAGCCGTATTTACGTCTCTCAGACTGATGATTAAGCTGTTGCTTAAAACGGTTTACACGTCAAGTAGCAGAGGCCCTCTGAGTGTCGACACATGCGCCTGAAGGGAGGGGGAGGAGGGGGGAGGAAGGCTCGCTCCTGTCACGCAGGGCAGGGTGGGTTTATTTTTGGGGAGTGTCATTCCGAGGGGACCGAGCGGTCACATGGTCAGGAAGTTCGTTGACAGCACAAACGTTTGTCTTAAACGTCAGGGGCGTACGCCGTGCTGAGTATCACCTCGGATTCTCTACAAGCCTTGGGGCCTTTTCTGGGAGCTGTACAGGGGGGTGAGAGTCCAGCAGAGGATCACTTATATATGCCAGGCTCTAATGTCAAACCAAACATGGGACCTCAACGTCCATTTTAACCTCTGATAGGTTAGAAGAACTGCCAATCCACTGGTTCAAAACGTCTCATTTAAATCATCCATGGAGCACTAATGGGCCGCTCAACTCCTTCACTGTTAGAGCATGAAACCTTTAACAAATAATAACACTGCTAACACGCTACTAAAGAGGTCTAAAAAAAAAACAAAAAAACATTCACTTTTCTACCAAATTTAGCCTGATTCCTTTTCTCCTTTTCCATGCTGGTGTAAACTCCAAATATGCAAGAAGTTCGGCCCTGTAGCTCCACCTCTGCCATCTTTGAAAATATTCCAGTTTTCACGGTCTACAAAGACATAAAACATCCATCAAATTTCTCCAAACAGCTCATAACAGCAGCATAAATCAAGTGCTGTGACCAACTATTGCCAATATTTACATCACTATCTCCTGCTGTATATTTTCCCTGACAAAACTGAGGTCACACACAACTCCTGCTGCATGTGCTGAAGAAATTTCATGCACGTTTTATGCTGCTTCGAGCCACAAAAAGATGAATTGCAAAAGTCTGGGAGAAGGCTTAAGTGGAATTACGACGGCAAACTCTATGCTTGGTGGCCCAGTGGAGTTAAGAGGAGTTTTTCCTGACATGCTGGTATTTAGAAGTAGTCCTTCAAAGTTTTTTACACCTTTGTAATATGAAGCAAAGCAGAGGGTTACTTACACAATTTATGACACATTTATCACTTTTCCTGTCACAGTTTCCAGTTGGTTTCAGAGTGAGGAGTAAGAGCCTGAATGCGACTGTGCAGGTTTACTACTCGCATTACTTTGAGAGGCCGTTAAAACACACCTGCAGACATTTTTATTTACTGGGAGAGGCAGATTTCCTTAGATGGACACTTTTATCTGAAGCCCCTTACACAGCACTGCGGGTGCATACTATACACTTTTAGCAAGTGGGAATTGAACCACTAACCCTGACAACATTTCTGACGTTCTCAGCTACAGCAGAATGGATTGATAGTCTAGTGAAGCTGCAGTCAGAGACCAATTGATGTGATGAAGAAATCACTTTCAGTTTCTGAGATACTACGGACATGTTTTTTTTAGGCCTGTAGACCTTTCCCATGGCAGGTAAAAGCAGGTGTAACTAATAACATTAAAGCTGGCTCCATTTAGGTGTCCCAGTAAGCTGGGCGATTGAACCAGCATGCACAATAAAAAGCAAGGCCCCTGGTACTAAATGGGATGGAGCCATTGTTAGTAGTTAGTAGTTCCACCCATTTTTTCAAAAATCAAAATGTCCACAGTGAGAAAGATCTATTAGAGTTCTTATTGTCCATCAAAAGGTTTGTGTAGTTTAATCTGCACATGTTATAGTTTTGCATGTATTTATACTACTCATGCAATACTTTCTAGTTTAACATGACATACGATACCTAAATCTTTACAAACACATGATCTATAAGGCTCACATGTGTATATAAGTTGTGTTTTGCATCCAAGGCATCGCCTGAAACTTTATACTAATTTCTCACTCCAGTCTGTTCTTTACATTCAATCTATCACACTGCAAACTATCACTGGCAAGGTGTCAACTAGGTGTGACTTACAGCTTTCAAACGGGTGTCAGAGAACAACAGGCTGTAGGCCGTTTCCTTCCCCCAACCATTTGTCTCCTGTTATTTATTTCATGTGCCTGCATTTTACAGCAACCGGCCCACGCACAGAGACCAATTTGTGCTTGCAGGGGCAGTGGAAGAGAGGAAGTGACTTGCTAGACAGCACTTCCTTCAGCCCCGTCTCCCTGCCTCGACTGTGGCCTCCTTGAGAGAATACACAGGAACATCTGGAATATGATAGTCCCGTCACACATTCACATCTGGAGCACAATAGCCCTCGCACTGAAGTTACAAAAACACAGTAGCGAGCTGAAAAGCCTGCTCGTCGTCCCGAGGCCGCCTCTGTTTTCACAACATGGCATTAATGTGCTAATGGGGGTTTCAATAATGTCTGAACCCAGGGGGAAACAAGCTGCGGTGGGTGGGAACATACTTGTCTTTCAGTGAGGTCGAGGTTGACGGCAATCTCGTAGCGCCTTAGTCTGGTTAGGTAGTTGTGGTGGGCAAACTCGGCCTCCAGCTCTCGGATCTGCTCCTTGGTGAACGCCGTCCTCTCCTTCCTGGGTTTGTTGCTCGTGTCTGACTTGTAATTCCCGTCCTGGGACTCTGAAACCAAACACCACACAGGTTTCTCTTTCACTCTGGGCAGATTTATATGCAACAAAAATAAAAATAAAGGGAATGTTATGTGGCAGGTGCAAGTCGGCAGGGGAAGAAAAGAGGCGAGGTAAGAGAAACAATGAGAGTTGTCAATCACACTTTATTGTTCAGTCATTGTTTATGAACACTTTAAGTGGCTGGAAGGACTCACGGGCGGCTACACATGTGCGTGTGACTGTGGCACTGGCCTGTTACAATAGGCTGGCTCTTATACTGCCAACATGGGTTTAATTTGTCTTAAAGGAATCTGCTGCTACAACCTTATTTTTTAAATGTGGAACAAAACAGCTCTGCAGGACACGTAAAATGTATTTTCTAATTTCTTTTTTATTTAAGAACTCACACACATTTCCTCATTTGATGGCAAAATCTGCCAACATTTTATTTCTTTCCCTTTTCAGCTTTGTATCGTTTGATAAATTTCCTGCAATCACAAGAATTCCCAGCAAAGGTCTTCAAAAACATTACGCTTATGTAACATAAAATGGTTCCTGATAATGTCATAGATATAGGAAAGTGTAATGATGTATTACCCTTCAATGAAAATAAAAATAATATTTAATAAAATACATGTGTGAGCACCAAATGCAAGGCAGCTATGGGCAACATATTATGCATTTCCTTAAGAAAAATGTGAGATATACATGTGAAAACAATTAAAAAGTAAAAATCCCCACCACTTGTCATCTCCACTTTCAACACCCCGGAAAAATACTTTTTGTTTTGGTATTTCCACAAACTTTCCGAAGAAAACACGTACGGTTAATTTGCCCTCCAAAACTTTCCTATTGTGAGCAGCCTTTGTGGTTTCTCCGTTGGACATGCTTCAGTTGCACATTGCACTTGAAGGCAGCAGTGATTGCATGCTAATTCATCTGCGGTCCTGTTCTGTCGCGTGTGTTAATCCAGCAGGCCTGCGTCAAGCCAAACTGTAAATAGTCCTGCAGCCCAGAGCCAGACTCACAAATGGTGCGAAGCCTGAAGCCACGTCAAAGCAACAACTATCTCTTCACCTACGATTCCCACCCGGAGGGACCCCTGTCGGGTCTGTTTTTTCTGTCAGAAAGAGGATCTTCCTTCTAATTAAGAGTGTGTTTTTTCAGAACAAAATAACTCCCTTGAGAGGCGGAAGAGAAGATGAGGGGTAAACTGAAACTGCTCTGCAAAAGTTATATTTGTATGGCACTTGCACAGTTTTAGAGCCAAGGACAAACAGATATATAAACTGCAAGAATTCCCACATGATTTTTATGAAATGAAACAGATCATTGCTTGACCCGCAGCCTGTGTCCGACTTCCCCCCTTGACCTTGCCTTTCCCTCCCTGTAATTTCAAACCGAGAGCTCCAAACAGTGTGTGGCTGATTGAAGCGAGCATTCAGACGTATTTGTCCGCTCTCTCTCTGGTAAACACAGACATTGTGTAAAGAGAAATAAAAGAATAACACAGCCAGCTGGTTCAGACCAGCAGGCCTGGAGTTAAAACGAGCGGCAGGCTTTTATGACACAGCTACTACACCACAGCAATTAGGTCCCCGCTGTAACTTTCATCTCTCCACAAAAAAGGGGGAATAATATAAGGAAAAATACACGCACCCAGACGGGGCACGTCGTTTAGGGTTCCCAAATGAACTGATCTCCGTGCAGGGGGGACCCTCTCAAAAATAATATCTTGTTCTTTACAAAAGTAAGAATGGACAGCAAAAATGTTGATTTGCTGATTTATTTATTTTTTCTCGTGATGGAAAATTGCGTGTTTTTTCCCTCAGTGAAATAAAATATTATTGCAGCGGCACACATACGAATGGAAGTCAAATGCATCAACGCATCCGCAATGTTTTTTCTAAAGCTTCTTCTGGGAAAAAGTGTCTGCCAGCGAGAGGCCTTCAGCACCTCAATTCTGCTTTTTTACAACACCGCCTCAACAAAATAAGACTTCAAGCACCTTTTATTGTTCCACACAGAAAGTCTAGTAACTTTTTAAAGAACGACCACTCCCATGACAGCACTAGTCTATGCAAATATAACCCAGACACTCAGCAAAGTGCACCAAGTGACACTCTATATAGGGCTAAAACTCTCCGGCTTGACCACAAAAAAAATGAGCAGGTTCCGCAGAAACCAGACACCCAAAATACCAAGGAGCTGGCTCATCTCATTAGCCCACCCTGCGGCCTTCCTTGAGGAAACAATCACAACCGAGTATTAGACACAGAAAGCTGAGATGCTTCATATTGGAGCAAACGAGGCAAAGCTAGCATGGAAATGAGCTCTCAGGTTTTGTTGTTATTTCTGTATCTAAATTCAGTTTTTTGCTCAGGTTTCTGGTCCAGATGGTGAAACCTAATCAGGCCTCTATCTCATGCAACTGGCAGCGGTGTAATATTTAGACAGCTGATTGAGTCAGCAGCCTAGTTAGGCCCAATAATCAGCATGATTGGTGTTAGCGTGGAGAGAATGCACTGCACATGTAGTAACTATTGTTACAGGGGAAGCGGGATTTGGGGGCCGAGGCTCGGTTTCCAAACGATTTGACAAAGGAGGAAAGGAAATCGGAGCTGGTGCGTTGAATTTGTGGATTAAATATTCTATTGCAACATTTTGCATGTGGATAACAGGACATTTAGCACAAGAAGAGCTATAAAACTGAAAATTAATCCGTCTAGACTTCGAAAAGCTCTGCGTGTTACATAATTTTGGCATATTCTATGTTGCATGAATTTAATTTTTCAGCGTTATGAGTTCCTGTTAAATCAGAGAGTGATGTGTAGTATTTGGTATTATAACCTGAATCATCACAAATACATGTGTCCAGTGCAGTTACACTGTTTATTAATTACACTTATTCAAGAATCCAAGAGTCATATTTTGCACACTTGAGTTACGTAAAGTGGCTGTAAACTGCAGCAACAGCTGGTCTGTCAGAGGGAGTAGATGCTCTCTGAGGTGACCACCAGCATCCAGAGCGAAAAACTAATCACATGCGGGAATATCAGTGCGTGGTCAAGTGCAGGTGATATGCTGTGCACACAAAGAGGCCTTTAAAAGGGTGCAGGATCGCAGCTGAGGGCCCGCAATCCTCAAATGGACGGAGAAAGCGGTGAGCACACTTTCCCTGGAAAACTTAGAACTCTCACTAATATCACGTTCCCTGCGAGAACTCCTGCGACCCGACCCCGGCAGTTTGTCATGCTGTGATTGATTATTGTGGTGACTAGTGCAGGTTGGATATGTTCTGCAGATCATCAGGGCAGGTGTTACCTATTAGAGTACAGTCCTAAAAGAGGGATTTGTTCATAAGTCTGCAAAGAAATGTTTTTTTTTTCTATAAATCTATGTTGTTTAGAGTTTGTGTATATTATTAACATACATTAACGTCCTGATTTCAGGACGATGTATAGCCTTAAATACAGCTTCATAATTTGCAGATTATCTTTACACACTAGCCAGAGATTTTTAAGAGATCAGAAGTCAGAAACACCTGCGCCTGCCTTAAGGTGGCGAGTCACAAAGTTCACAAAGTCACAAATATCTTAAAAACAAAGAGTTAGCCTTGAAGCTCACAGCGCTGGTGCACTTTGCTGCACAGAACATACAGTATGTCTGTTGACTATATCTATGAATATGTATCAATTTGATTAATGTATCTGTATGTTTAGTGTTTCAGATTAACTAGTAATAATGGCATATAAAGGGTTTACTTGTGCTTTTAATATAATTTATAATCCTTGCAACAAAAAAAACCTTACTAAAAAGAAATCAATATTGCATCCTATTACCTATTAGCACATAGATACATGAATCTGCAATCAATAAAAACCACTTCATTTTATTTCAGCAAACCTGACTTATTTATTTTAACTACAAGATTTAGACTCCGTCAGTCGGGGTGTTTAGTGCGGCGCGAGGCGCCGGTGTAGTCTTTTACAATCCATGACATTAATTCTTTACTGTGTGCCTCATTTTCTGCCCTCTGAAGAGTGTCGCAACAAACCAGATGTGATTTTTAAACAAAACATGGCAGTAGTCAGATGCGCCCACACAGTTACTATGTGGCCTTTGCTCCGCGCCTCAGCCTCCCTGCATGTCAGCCGACACCTACAAACTGCTTTTCAGACAGTTTTTTGTTTTTCTATCAGAGCTGCAAAAATGTGCTGTTGAAAGATTTATGACGAGTGCAGATGTTTGTGTTATTCTTGAGCTCCGCTTGGAATTTCTTAAAATGCTGATATTTATGTGATGATGATGATTAACTAACAATAAGACTGAACAAAGAGTTGTTGGAAATGTCTCCAAAGAATTTTACATTAAATCTTTAGTTGCAGCTTATTTATTTATAACATTTGTAGAAAAAATATCTGAGGAATAAAATCTCTGCCATTAGAGTTGTCACAGTTTTTCCCTACTGGCTTAAAAAAGTGAAGTAAACAACTCTGATCTCAGCTCCTCTTACCTGAACTGTCACTTTTCCTCTTTCCGTTCCTCTTCTCAGCCTCAGCAGGTGACAGAGTCTGTCTGCCAAAGTCTGCAGGCACACAGGAGGCCCCTGTAGGGGTGCTGCTGCTGCCCAGACTCGGGGTGCTGGCGCACATGCTGGGCCCACCGGGGTGGCCCAGGTCTGGGGGTGTGGGCCCGTTATCATGGGATGAGTGGGAGTGCGGGTGGCAAAGGTTGTGGCGTGTGCTACTGCCAGGTGATGGCATCTGTGGGATATGCCAAGATGCATGGTGCTGAGGCGGGTGGTGATGCTGCTGGGAGGGCAGGTGGCCGCGGTGGGGGTGGTGGTGGTGGTGCTGCCCGGGAAACAGGCCATCGTCGATTGGGTAGCTGGAGATGATACAGGGCGAGGGTGAGGAGGTGGAGGAGGAGGAGGATGAAGAGGCCAGGTCAGGGTAGGAAACGTGGTCCGAGCGTCCGTGCAGAGTCAGGGGAGACTGGGTGAAGGCGGGATGCAGGGCCTGCGCCGGGGCATGGGGGCTCCGCAGGCAGCCAAACAGTGTGTGATCCATCGCGTGCAAACACACACGGCCCTCCAGGAAAAATGAGAAGGGCAAGTAAAAAAGGGTAAAGTTACTAAATCAACCAAAAACAAAAATATCTCAAGCACATATCCAAGATGCTTCTCTTTTTCCCCTTGACTATCCCAAAAACTTTTTCCTTCAGTTAAAAAAATTCAAATACACTCTTGAGTAGTCGAGAGGAGAAAGTAAAGTGTGTTTTGAAATGGGTGTCCTGTGATAATCCGGAGCATGCGGCCAGTTGCCAGGCTGTACAGGATAAACAGTTAGCCCAGGATAAGCTGCAGCAGAGCCTCTCAGATGTCAGGAGGAACAGGGGACTGGAGCTCGAGGCTGGGAGCAGAAGGAGGTTCCTAGGAACTGCAGAACGAGGGGAGCCGGCGGAGGGGATGTTATAAATAGGGTGTAACGTGAGAGGGAGGCTGGGTCACAGACTGCATACGCGCTACTGACCACATACATATGATCGCCCTCCAAAAAGCACAGCACAATAAATCTGTACTATTAAAATGGCTGAGCCTCAGGAAAGAGTGCAATTTATTTTGGACTTGGATCTGACCTCCGGTGGCCATCTTTTTTTTTCCTGCAAGAAAACAGCCTTCATGGTTCATGGGTGGGGCTGCGGGAGAGGGGGTTGGGGGAGGTGGGGGGTATTAGGGGAGGTGAGGGAGTGTGGAGGGTGTGTGTGTGTATGTGTGTGTGGGGGGGGGGGGTGTCAGGGGTTAACTGAGAGTGTCACCCTGTCTTTGTCAGTTTTGACCCTTTAAAATACTGTTAGTCTTGTGGAGGAAGGCGAGGACGCTCTGTTGCTTCCATCTGAGGTCTGATGGTTTCCTTTGCCCACCGTTTTGTCTGCTTGTGTATCGCAGAGACCCTGTAATGTTAGGAGCTCTAGTTAGTCACTGTACCTTTGACTCTTCACTACTTTTAAAGGAATATGAAAAGTTTTACTCCAAAATAATAGTCAGAAACTAAAAAATATTCATTGTAGTGCAAAAGGATCCAATTTGAAATAAAGGTTAACATTTTATCATCCATGTAAGTTACCTACTACTCTTAAAAAAACAACCACAGTTCATTTTAATTTAGTGCAACCAGTCATTTTATAGGTTTATATGACCTTTATCTCATTTTGAAATGAAACACCTCACATCATCAAATCGATACACACAGTAATACTGATACAAGTTTGACCTCCATGAGGTCATATAAGTTAAAATAACCTTTTTTATTTGCTTTTATTTCAAAACAATCTCCCAAATCCAAAATGCAGTGGCTTTAAAATGACCATTAACTACTGTAGCAATATTCTTAATGATGGCACGATAATGAAACCCAACCTGTGACCATTTTCTTTTATCATTATTTAAAATAAGTACATGCAAACAGAAAATAATATCCATGGCTCGTTGCGTCGAGAGTGACCAGAAATAAATTCCCGGAAGTGGTTCATGAGTTTATATAAGGTGAAATATTTCAACCTCAACATACATCAAACACTCATATCGCACATTGTCAGCCCTCACATCAGCGTCTCACTAAATCATTCTGGCCATAAAAGTGTCATTTCTAGATGTGAAGTGAAGAAGGAATAAAAGCCTGTAAACAGCCGGGAGTGAAAGACGCCTCCTCTTATTCTCTTATTATTATTATTATTATAATGAGCTACACCAAGACTCAAATAAAACTAAAACAGATTTAAGACATGTATTTGCCCTCAAACTCATTTATATAACTTCTGATACTTAAAATATGAGAAATAATCCTGGTCTGCAAGTGGATGGTATCAATTTAATGAGGAAATCTGGCTTTAGTCCATGCAATTAAAATATCTCAGTTGTATAATTTATTCAGATAACATAATTAAATATTGTAAATACATATTTATAATATATTATTATTAAAGATAAATAATTCCCTCACACACATTTCCTTCCTTAAAATCTCTAAAATTCAACAATGTGACTGGCTGTGATACTGAGTGTATATGGCACAAATTTAAAGTGTATACAGTTCACATTAAAATAAATTAATATATATAAATATAATCAGAAATGTGTAGCTGTTTTCAGAGTTTTCGTGGCTCAGACGGGTTTCACAGTCAGTCACAGTGAGTCCACGCTCTGGGGATCCGGGTGGACGACGCAGGCTGTGCCACAGGCGCTGTGGGCCGCCTGAGAAAGGAAATTAATTCCTCTTTGAGAGAAAATGACTTTAACAGATAGCCCGGCGGAGGCAGGCTGTAACTTTGCCGCTGTCGCCCCCCCCAACACCCCCCAGTCCCTCCAAAGCCTCCGAAGGCAGCAGAGGCAGCGCAGCAGAGGAAAAGGCACCTTAGGTGAGTGAGTGTCAAACTCTTCTACTGTTTACCTTACAAATTAAGGCTATTAGCAGGTTAGCTGAGGCTATATATTTGCTCAGGGCCTTGAGCAGGTATTAATTCACACATGTTTCCAATCCTGTCGCCGGGCTCGGCCTGTGATGGCCCGTGGCATTGGGGGGGTGGGGGTGGGGGGGTTCAGTTAATCCTAGTCTTCGCCCCTCGTGGGCTATATGAGGCAAAATCTCCCACTGTGTGAATAAGTGTGTGTGTGTGTGTGTGTGTGTGTGTGTGTGTGTGTGTGTGTGTGTGTGTGAAATTGGGTTACTCTCATATCAGGCCAATCCTGGACTTTTATTGTGAAAATATTAGGTATCACCCAGTCAGATAGGATTGAGGTTTCACATAACATCCATGAATTCAATTTTATTTTCTTTACACTTTTTATTCATTTAAGTTGGGATTCCATTTTTTTTTTTCATTTTAGTGTGTCCTTGTTTGTCTTCCCTACAACTGAAAACAAGTGGTTAATTTTAGAGCTGCTAACTCCAAAATAAATGTCAAGTTTTAGAGTTTTAGTGTCCCATGATGGTGTTAAGGCTGTTTCAGATGCTTTTTCCTGTCTGAACTGAATAAAATCCAATTGGAAACATTTTATTTGGACATGAAAATGGTCTCATTTGAAGATATTTCTGAACATTGGCCCAAATCATCAATGACATAATTCTAAAAAAAACTACCTGTACTGGTCTCCAAGAGCACATATTTGTCAAACCTTTCATGTGACGACATGTCAGATGAAGAGGAGAGTAAAAAAGAGGTGAAGAGGTTATAACGGTGAGTAGGTGTAACTCATAAAAAAGGAGTCAGTGGAGAGGAGAGTCCGCTGTTGCCTGTGTGTTTCTGATGGTGTTGATGCGGCTGCAGGGCGGCATGTTTTCTCCACAGTGGACAGAAAGTGAAGGTAGACCTGCTGCTCAACCTGTGGCTGTCAGTCACACAGGCAGGAAGGATTACAGTAAACACAGCTCAGGGCCTCTGTCACCAAAACAAACACGCAACCACCACCTCAGTCCTTTTTCTCACATGACGTTAGGAGTTTACTGCATGCTTTGGGTTTCATGGAAAATAAGCAACTTTCACTCCTGGAGAAAGTTTTGTTTTTTGCAGAGATGTAATATTCTTTCAACAGCAAAAAGTAGTGCAGCCTTGGCATTAAAGTGTCACAGGAGTCCTTTAAAGCTCCTAAAACAGGAAAAAAAAAACAGGAACATTTTACTTTAAATGCCCCTAGTTTGCATTTATAAAGCAGAATATAAACATTTAGTAAATAGTTTCAACACAGCAGAACGTATGTGAGCAGATATAAGAGTTTATTAATGTATTAGTGGGCACCCATAAGTGGAAGCTGCTGTATAAACTGATAGTTATATTATAAATTATGTCTACATAGGAAAAGCTATAAATATTGATACATACTGTACATTAATAAGCGCTTTAAATGTCCTTATATTACAACTGCATTATAGTGTGTTATATGCTGTTTATAAATGCTAAATAAGGGGAGTTAAATTAAAAAGTGTTACCCAAAAAGACTTAAAACATGAACTAGTGACAAGATTTTATTTGATAAGTAAATAGAAGCATTAATGACAATTATAATTGAGAAAATAAAACAGTATAGGATGTTCAGTCCTGGATGGACTGTATGAAACCGTATGATGAAGTTTCATCCTTATAGCCTTTTAGTTTTCATTGCCGATCTCACTGCTCTCACTTTCCTAAATTTAACAGCCCCTGATGTGTTATATGCTTTACTGCAGAAAAAGGCTTTGATGCAGCTCAGACTATAATGTGAGCATTTAAAAAGACCCAGTGTGTGTGTATTCATTATTAGACATTTTCCTCTTTTTTTGTGTGTGTGTGTGTATCCTCCAGCTAATACGGAAACATTTCAGAGCGTATAACACTCAGTGAGCCTCTCTTGATATATAAAGCATGCAGCCAAGTACAGTAAGATTACAATTGATGGGTTTTGTAACAGCAGCAAAGCCAATATGTCCTAAATTAGACGGTTGGCAAAAACACAAATGTCATCCTGGTAAATAAATGGAAACCTGCAGGATTTTTTGGCCTGAACTAAAACCTTAAAGAGCAGAGATTTCTGACCCTCTGCAGATATAATATTTCCACCTTTTGAAAAACCTGATGTTTGCTCTTATAAAATTGATTGCTGGCATGAAAGTTAGAATAAAGTTGGATATCATCTAAAGATCATTTCCTTCAAATAGGTGATGTGTTTGAGGACAAAAGTATCTCTGTAAGTTGCATTTTACTCATATAGAAATAATAATTTCACCAACAAATTTTAATTGAGAGTTTTAGATGCAGAGCAGCAAAAGTGAATTTTACTTTACATGAACTAAAACAAACTCCCCTGGTTTGATCCTGCGACTAATACCAGAGCAGTGACAGTGTTGCAGTGTTGAGACGAACATCTGCAGGCGGCGAGGAAACTGTCGTCGCTGCTCGTTTCCTTTCAGGCTTCAGCCACAGATTTACGGCATGTTGTCAGGAACATTGTCCATACGGACGATCGCGGGGACGTCAGTGATATATGACGACGTGGTGAGACAATAAATGTTGTCTCCGTTTACGGCTCCATTACATGAGGAGCACAGCAGCTTTTTCAGGGAGTGACAGCACGAAAGCGTAAAGAAAATGTTGACAGCTTTGAATGCATCTGTAATTTTTTAACTCCCTTCATGAAGCTGGAGAAAAAAACATTTGTGTATTTGTTCTTCTGTAATTTGTATGAGACTCAACTATTTGCTCTTTTTTTGCGTAAGAGTGAAAAATAAGTTGTTAAAGTTTGTCTTCTTTAAATTGTTGCTTACTTTTAAACACTTCGGAAAAACCTTTTAATTTTTGGTTAAAAAAAATCATTAAATTTGAGACTTTTCAATTACACTATGCTTCAGTGAGTTGTTAAAGAGCTGCCATTTTTAACTTGAAAGAATTTTTAATTTATTTTATAATATTACTGCAGTCAAGGGAAACCTTGCAGTAAAATGTTTTGTAATTTGCTGTGTTTTGACCTAAATTAAAAGGATTATCTAGCTGCTATGGATATAGAAAAATAGATACTTTTTGATTATGATATTCATCTAATAAATTCCAAACTAACATGGACATCAAGCCAAAAACAAGCAGATTTTCCTCTGTAAAAACTTGACATATCAGAGGTATAACAGCTCTTATGTGTCACTGATGGTGTCTTTGTAAAAATCTGTCTTCACGGTCTGATTTCCTGCTCTAATGGAGTCATTTAACACATCGAGTGAGCAGTGCAGCTCTTAGGTGGCCACTTTCTGTGTCTGTAATGGCCGCGGACAGCCGGGGTGAGATCATCATCTATAATGGGGGGCGGTTGGAGCTGCCTGGTGCGATGGTTCCCCTCCGTCTCCAGCTTGAAAGCACTGGAGCCTGAGTAGACGTGCGTGATGCTGTGCAGGGGCCTCGCACCGAGTCAGACCACACCTCAAACAGCCCGGGGTCGCCGCACTAAAACCTCCATTTAGATCTGGACCCGGCACAACCGCCAAAACCAAAAGCGGCACCCGGCTCCAGCCAGCCACAGTGCTAAGCCGGTTTCCTCCCAGACTAAATTTGTAAACGCCCTCCTTCATTTCACCCCCCCTTCACACTCCTCGCCATCTTCAAGTGAGAGGGAGTGGGTGCCAGGCGGGGATCGACGCCAGACTTCTCAACTTGTGAACGGAGCCATTAGTGATTTTTATTTGTTCAATTGGATGGCCTGCCCACCTACCATCCAACCGAACCCACCCTGCATGCTAAACTTCCTGCTCCACAACACTAAAGCACACAACGTTGCAGGCTCAGTCCACTGGCTTTGACCATATTGCATCACTCCAGCGTCCCTCTGATGGTCCAGCTTCAACATGCTGTTCCAATAAGGCGAATCATTCAGAAGAGTGAAGTCAACCTTTTATGATTTTACGGCTTCCTTCTCTCTTTAGGTTCCTGGGAGTTTCTGGATGATTCCCAGAGCATTTATTCCGTTGAGTTACTGTTCGGGGGACCAGCCTGCTTTTTTGACTAATGTTAAGTCAATGTGTTGGTGGCTGTTGAATCTCATTAACACTTAATTCAGACTCAGCGCCGTCGGTTTGATTTCTGCTAAGCATCGTCACGCAGTTATTTCATGGTGGGTGTATGTGATAGTGTTTGATTTGCAGCCCCGTCTGCTAGAAAATGTTTATTAACAACAAATTTGCAACAGCAAAAAAAACATTTTTAATGGAAATGCTCAGTAGCGTTGCCCAGATTACGTTTTCTATCAACTAAATTAGGAAATGTTACTAATTAACGTATCTGGCAAGTCGCAGAACATAAAATGTTAATTGACAAAATATCCAGCAATACAATATCTGCTCTAATGACTACAGCATTATAAAACTTTTTATGTTTAGGCATTGGCAGCACTTGATTAAGGTTCGGGAAAGATTGTGGTCTGGTTTAATACAGAAAAAGTCTGGAGGGGCTTGAGACACAATGTGTTTATTTAACCAAAAACACGACCTTTCTTAACCTTAACCAAAGTGCTATTGTTGCCTAAATTTAACAAGTCTGATGTCAAAGTTTTCCACTTTGTAAGCCCACCATCCACCGAGACCACCTCCCTGTGACTCCGGTTCATACAGGTAACTCACAGGCAGACAAGTAAACATAAAAGTTTACTTAAATCAATAAACAGGTAAGGGTCTAAACCAGGTGGGCAGTCAGAACAGGCAAACTTACTGTATACAGAAAGGGGGTGAGGTAGAAAATCACGAGGCAGAAGAAAGGCTGGAAAGATAGGGCAGATGCAAACTAGACAATCCAGCAAAGACAGAGTGGAAATGGGCCGGTATATATATATACTGCAAGACTAATGAGGGAAACAGGGAACAGGTGAGCAGGTGGGCGTTACTGCTGGGCAGGAGGGAGTGGCTGGATCTGAAACGACAGGAGAGTTAGTATGTGACAGGGAAAACAGAGCAGTCAACAGAATGAATAGGCTCGTTCGAGACAAACTGCACCTCTCCTGGAAAGTGGACGAGATCAGGCGGGAGCAGCAGGGGGCGGCGACAAAAAGCTGCAGTCGACTTGGACAGTTTCTAGCAGCCTTCAAAGAATATACAGGAAGTCACAGAAATATTTACATCCTGTTAGATCCACCTGTAGGCTACCTGTAGTTTGCAGACCACGTTCGGATGCTGAAATAATAATAATAATAATAATAATAATAATAATAATAATAATACAGGTTATTATTATTATTATTATTATAATAAATATTACAATTATCAGAAAATTAGGATTAGGAAAGAGCCATTCAGCTCTTTGAAAGGACGACAGCCGGGCGTTTCCCATCATGCCCTGGGTCTTGCAGTCGGTGGAGAGCAACTGCGGCGCCTGGCTCTAAAAACTGCAGCAGCCGCCTCGATCTCATGAGGTTACCATTGCCCACGTGTGCATGACGTCTGAGCAAGTCGGACACAAATCTATCCGGCATGCATTGTGCAGCAATCGCCGTGATTGATTCTGCGCAGGTCTGGCTCATTTCTAACGAGCCTAATACTAAGAGCTGCCTGAAGTCGTGGCATGTTTCCTCTGCACACAAACCAGCCAGGAATTATGTTTCTCATCGCAATGTAATTGGGAAATTTTGTGACATATAAACATAATTTCTTAAAGACAGTTGTGATTTCTTATGTCTATGCTTTGGTTGAAGCTTTATTCAAACAGATCAGTACAGCTGGAGGAGTTGTTTCTTGTTTACGCCTGTTTGTTGAGGTTTTCAGTCTACCACTGTATTGTTTGTTAGTATACTGTAGCCTATATAAGGCCAATATCAGCTATAGGGTTTCATTTGCAGCCCTCCACGCCCACAGTTCACTCCTCCTCAGGTGTTTTCACTTATTCTGCCTGATTAAAACCTCTTTTAAAGCCTCTGTGGGCGTGACTGTGCTTGATTGACACCTCCCTCACTCTCCTGTTGGCTTTGCTGCACCTGTTCCGGCAGGACAAATTACACCTTTATCATTCTTATTAGCACATGGCCCTCACATGATTTCCAGCATAGCTTCACCCAGTTCCAGCCCGACCAGATGTCTAATCAGACACAATAACTGAAAACACCTGTGTGGGTGTGCAGAGCATTTCATGTCATTTGATCAAATATCAGCCAGACATCAGCGCCTATTTCTGATTTGGTGGATTTTTGTACGTGAGCACAGCTAAGATTTCTACTACCACTAGTATTAGCAGCACTTTAATTCTAATTATATATAATAATAAATGCTGTTTTTCATACTCAAATGTTCCATTTGTGATTTTGGGGGTCCACCCGGGTTTCTGTCCTCTTCTGCACAGTTTTTGTTTAGTATTAAGCAAGTAGTATGCAACTACTACCACTAATAATGATTATATTAATAGAGCAATTCTAGAAACAAAGCTAAAGTTCCTTCACAGAGTGTCAGCTGAAAACAATACAAACAAACAAAGCTGTATTCATCCTGTCTGCAGGATCTGGGCAGAACTGACAACAGCCTTTAATGACTTTTAATGAATAAAGTGTAACATGGATCTAGTCCTTGATGACGCTTGAAGGTAATCAGCAAAAAACCTTTACTATTTTACTATTATATATTTATTTTATTTTATTTGTATTGCTTGTATTATCTTTTAAGCTTTTTATTTGGTTGTTTTGGTGTGCATTAGTCTTCTTAAACTAATCTTAAACATCCTGCATTTTGTCAATCCCTTGTAAAGCACTTTGAATTACATTTGATTTGTTTGGTTGATTGGTTGAGATAAGGATATTAGAATACCTTATTTTCAAAATTTTGCATGTTTAATGAGGTGAGACTGTAGCTGATTATTTATCATAATTAAGCCGGATGTAACATTTTAGAGGTATTGGTTGGTAGTATTGCCAGCTAACATACTGTCATTTAAAGTGTAGCTACACCCTCAAATCCTGCTAGAACCGTCTCTCCCAGCAAATTTAAAAAAGCGTCAAGGAACAACTGTAGGAGGCGTGGCCTCGTGGCTACATAGTGTGTGGGTCAGGAGACACTGATTAGAGTCTTTTTTTTAATCTAAAGTTCATGACATAGACAGGTCCCATCTGATTAGCCTCACAGGTACAGTGTTGATTTAAAACAGTAAAATGGCGTATTGAGCCATTTTCAGCCCATGAAATGCCGATTTTTTATAAATTTGGTACGAAATGTCAATATTAACACCAGTATTGATGTGTTTCATCACAGTACAGTCATATCATTTAGTTTACAGCTCAAAAAACACATTTAAGTGTGCAGCACCTCTTTAATAGGTGGGTGGGCTTGTACGCTTTGTCCTTTGCTTTCTTTCCTTGTGTGTTATTGTGTGGTCTTCTGGATCATTTTGTCCTGCAGCTCATAGCTGATTCGTCAGATTGTGGTAAGCTTGTTCTCTGTGATGGTCTTTGAGGCGCTTTGTGATGAACGACTGTGGAAATAAAATGTGCCACCCTGCTGATGCAGCTACACACTCACTCTGCTGATGGTCTAAATGCTGTTACAGAGGCCTCTTCAGGACGGCAAACTCAATAACTTTTATGTAAAGTGACAAATTTAACAACATCTTGATTAGTGGCACAAATCAATCTATGACTTACGTCACAGGATGCCTTTCCTAACCTGATATTCAATTGATATTTTGTCTCTCTCGCTACAGCATTAGCATCAGCTTTAAAATCTCTAACTAACTGAATCTCAACTGCATTAAAGCTTCATCTTCTGTAGTTATGGATACAGCTGTAATATTAGCTGTTGTTCCTCTGCCTGCTCGGGTCTTGTTGCTATATTCCTCGGGTGTTTATTGTATAACCAGCTGTATAATCCTGCAGAGTTTTCTGAAGTTGCAGCAGACACGGGAACCTGCTCAGGCTGCACAGTGATGCATTGTCTCTGCTGCTGAAGCTCTCCACACTGTGATCTGAGGACCTAAAGGTGCTGCAGCCACCCGGTCAGAGGTCACAGGAGGTGCAGCAGGAGAACAGCGACCTCTACTGGTAGGTGATGAAAGGGTTGAGTGACTGTATACGTGTGTGTGTGTGTGTGTGTGTGCGCGTGCGTGTGTGTGTGTGCGTGCACGTGTTCATATACAAGCCTGCAAGTGCAGCTAGTGATATTTTACATGCTCGACCTGCGATGTGCTGCTCACCGTTATTTAATGTTCAAAACATCAAACTAAAATATGTACTGGTGGTTCATTCATCACAACTATGTAAATACAAAAACAGCTGAAATTCTAAATTGAAATGATACAAGGTGCTCACAAACCAAAACTTCATGTAAAATTTTAATGACAGAAGATAACAGTAATGGAAAGATATTTCCAAGGTGACAAACTTTCATCTCACAACTTTTCAGAAGCTAGAAAATCAGCCTTGTGTTAGTTAATTGGTTCACCTTTGGCATAATCCTATAAAAGGGTTTGGAGATAATTTTGAGAGGTGAAGTAGTTGTGAAATTGTCTCAATTCATACAAGATGCAAGGGAAGATTACCAAGATGTAGAGTTGTTGTAGCCTTGTTTATTTACACCACTGTACAATATCAAAATCTGGCTTTAAGACTGGTTATTTTCATTTATCTTGGGTTTACATGGTGCAAATTCTTAAAGAAATGTGTGTGTACAGTATAATCAAATCGCCTAAAACTAAGTGACACATGGAAATCCTACTACCAGGTAGTGAGTACTGGTATGTTTCTAGAAGTGTGGGCAAATAATGACACTTCCTTGCATAATGTTCATTTTGACGATGGCCGACAATCTAAACATCATTAAAAAATGATGTAAATCACTAAAAGTGGAGATACAGACAGCAATGATGTATTAGGTACTTTAATAAATATGTGAAGTCCCAAACATGGCTACAGATGGCTGTGAAGAGCTACAAAATGTTCTTCCACACCCGGGACTCCACTTCTTTTACTGTTTGTTTTTCCTTGTTCTACTTGCCGCTCTGATTGAGCAGAAATTCCTCACTCCCCTCAGTTTACATCCCAGATTGTTTTCTGCTGAAGGTATGTTTGAAATTCAGATGTTTGCTTGACATTTATCTGCCTGCAAATAAATAGCGCGTCTCCCCAGCAGCACTGGAGTCAAGGGTTATTGCTGCTCGGTGTCAGTCATATTTAGCTCTTGCCCAATAGGAATCCGGTGACCTCTGCATATTTTGCACTCAGCGGGGTCATGGGCTGCGCCTCCGGGGAGCCGTTCTGCTCTCCGTCTCCTCTCACGCTGGGAAGTGGAGTTCCCAAGCATTTCCCCCCCGACTGTGGTCCAGAACAATCCCATGTCGTCGCCCCAATCAGGGGACTGGCTTCAGCTGCCCGCTCAGTGTGGACATGACGCATGGCCGGGACAATAGGAGGATACAGAGGCATGCTGTATGGGTGCAACTACCCCCCCCTTCTGTCATGATGACAGGGTTAGATAGGTTGTTATACAGTGTAGTGTCGATTTCCTGAATTTTATGTTGTGACACCTTAGGCCAGCTGTTTTGCCTTGTTAAAAGATGACGACCCATGCTGCATAAAAGAAACCCAAATATGGAGCTCTGACCCGGCTAATGTATAAAATGTGTTGCCTGTGGATCTGATCCACAGAGAGTCACGCTAGAAACTGACCAGAGCCGAGCATTTCTGTTGCCTGCGCGCGTGACATCTGTTGAAACCATAGCCCCTCTTTCAGCAGGACCCTGTCCCTGTCCTGTTTGCGGTTGCCGTGGCGACGGGGCCGTGCGCAGGGTTTGGTCCAAGCTCGCTGGGACTGAAGAGGAGGCGGCGGTTTGGACGGGATGGACTGCATTCAGTTCCAGGGCTTTCCAGAACCTCCCAGGGGCTTCATTAAAACAAAAGGAGGAGGAGGAGGTGGTGGGACTTCCTGTTGGAATGTTTCAGACCAACCGTGACCCCATAGGAACTGCAGCGTTTAATGTGAACAGAAGGCCTACAGTCACACTGTAATATCATGTGAATCTGACACAGGAGTTCTCCATCATGCAACAGTGCTGTAACAGCCTGTGTTGTTTATTCTGATCAACTTATTGCAACACAAAGCTGCTGTCAGAAGGTTGCCAGATTATCCTCTACTAGTAACTCGTGATCTCTACAGGTGACCAATAGGAAATACGACAACATGGATTTTAACTTATTTTGTCACAACCTGGCTCCTGGGCCATGACCAGGAGTGTAAATATAGACAACAGTGTGTTGGCAGACAGGCCCGTGCAAGTCGGAAATACACCTGTATTCAAAGAAGAACTCGCATTCAATACAAATTAGTGCCATTTGCTATATACGCATTAGAAGAGGCAAACCCATCACCATCATGGTTTTAATAGTCAGATAACAAAATGATATGCTTATTCTACATAAACTATAAAATCTATGAAAAACTATTCAATTAAATGAATAATTGCTTATTTTCTTTCTTTCTGTATTTTTGTCATATACAGATATGCAATGATGATTGCTGGGTAATATGTATGTTTATGGTGTCCAATGAAGTCTCTACTTGATCATGTGACCAGACGATACGATAAACAGTTGCTAGTTTAGGTGCAAAATCTGTCAAAACTGACAAGTGTGTGTGTGTGTGTGTGTGTGTGTGTGTGTGTGCTTCATAACTAGTATCTAGCGTGCACTAGGGCCCGTCTTAGCTACCTTTCACCACTGGCCATGACATACATGAGAGACACACCATTTTAACAGTTTAACAAAAGTAATTTATTTAACAAAAACGAGTGATTTAAAAGGACTTGCTGAATATTAGCAAGGCGTGGAGTGTGGACAACAGTGAAGTCTGTGGTGCATGAGAGATGAGATAGGAGCTGTGTCTCAATTCAGGGGCCATCCTTCGAAAGCTGCATTTGAAGACCGAATGCGTCACAGCGGCGCGATGAGGTCGTCCCATTTTGAAGGCTCCTTAAAATGCGGTCGAGAAATGCGGCCTTCTTTTCCCAAATTTGGATTCCAAGCTTAATTGCGCGCAAGACAATATGGCGGCGCTCAAACGTATCGTCAACAGTGGCCGAGCAGGATTACACTTTTAAATGTAAGTATTGGATTTCAACTCACTCAAATAGCTAACGATACAAATGTTAAAAAGCCAAGCTGCCTTAAAAACCTCAAACCTCAACTGCAGCTGTCAATGTTGCTAGGCGACAGGAGCCTCGTGACACTGGTGACGCAAATAGGAAATCCTCCATAGACCAGGCCGTCTCATTTAACAACGCTCGGTTCGGCCTTCACGGACTATGAAGGCCACGCCTTCGTAACAGACGTCCACGTTTTGATGTTGCAGTGACATCATAGTTGCTATGTGTATATTTTGCATTGGTTGCTTATTTGTAGTCATTCACTACTGAGCATGACAACTGGATAATGAGCAGCTTGTGTGTGTGTGCGTGTGTGTGTGTGTGTGTGTGTGTGTTGGGGGGGCTGGAAAGCATCTTGATTCTGCTTTGTTCCAAAACAGAGAACAGGCCAGAGAGTGTGAGCCAGAAATATCAACACGGAGAAGTAATCCGTGAGTCACTGGTGATGATAAACAATCACATCACAAAACTCCCTGCAGAGATTTTCTAGTTATTTTGTGACAGAAAACTTTACATACTGTCACACAAAAAGCTGAGCTGGTACAATGACTGTATTAAGAAACAGAGGGTGAAGGAGAGAACAACACCCGGGGTCTGACTGTTGCATTAGTGCAGTTCATCATTCAGCAGGAAACAATGTGGATGTTGTCAGTCAGACTCACTCAGGAACCAGCGTGGGACAACTGCCACTTGGATCAGAGGAGGTTTTCCATAAAACTGACTTACATTTCCATTTGTAGGTGTGTACAGTAGAGTTTCAGCCAGTGTGACCTGATAATGAAAGAGAAATGACAGGAAAAGCAATCAAATAATTCATTGTAGGAATCATAATGGTATTTTCATGATATTGAATTTTAGCTACAAAACCAACGTGATCTCATGGGATAGTGTATGAATAGCACGTCGCATTTAAGGACATTTTGCATGGCTTGTCTATGTATTTTAAGCTTTTCACGTGTCATTTACCGCCGTTAGAGATGGCACATTTTATGAGATTTGAACATAGATAACAATAGTCCTTTGTGACCTTTGTCGTCATAGTCAGGTGACCTTAGGTTTAGTTTAACAGAGGTACTTGGTTAGGTTTAGGAAAAGATCACATAACATATGTGACGTAGGTTAAATACGATACGTTGACTTTTAGTTTCACACGGCACACGAACAGCGGTCTCCAGGGTGAAAGCAAGCCCCCAGGAAGTGCGCCGGGCTCTGAAGCCAATTTGACATAGTGGCCAAACCGTGTAATTACAACTTCCAGGTCGGTCACGTGATGCACACTGGCCCAAGAGACTTTTCCCCATAGACTTACATTGTGAAAGAGAGATCTGTAAATCAGGATACTTTCTTTGGATGTACATCAACGTCCCAGTATGAACACTTAACTAGCCCTTATTTAAATCATTATGTCCTAAAAGTTGTAAAATGTACTAATAGCCGAATCCAGAGTTATAGAGTCACTGCCATTCATGTGAGTGAAGGCAGGGTTAAAGGAAAAGCTAGTGCGCTTGCTCTATGGGCCGCACGATGCGGAAGCTATGCGGAAGATCCAGGTAATTTTATACCCGAAAGTCGAACTTTTTTGGCTTCATGCGCCACTGAGCAGCTTTCATAGGAATGAACGGGGCCCCGCCTCCGACGCTGTATCCAGTTCTCTTTATACATCCATGCTCTGTACGAGGACGCTCTTTATAGTATGTCACCTGATATTTTGACATGATATCTATGACATTCGTGCATAAAATGACATGCCGTCTCTACATAACATCAGTTGGTACAGAATAAATGGCGCAAAAATGGTTCAAATGGTTAAATCTTCAGCGAGGATATGATGGTTAATTTCAAAGAGAGCTTCCCATGTATGATTCTGAAAATCTAAAAAGTTGTAACTGTTAGATTTACTTATTCTAATCAAGTGAGGAAACTGAATTGGAAAAAGAAATCAGCTGTAAAATCATGTTTTTAAGAAAATATTTGGACAAAAACGTGTGTTATTGTGATCTTGGCTTCGTTATCAATGTCCTGCAAGCTGAACGAATAAACTCTGAATAAATAAACTCTCTGGTTTAAATTTCCTTTTTTTGTTTTTGCTGGATATTTCACAGTTATTTGCCAAGTATACAAACAACAGCTGCAGCTGTTTATTTTTATTGTCCATCAATTAAAGAACTTTGCGGGCAATTTGTCCAAAACCCCTCTGTTGTACAAACACTAAATACTTCTAATGAAAATACAGAGAAGGGTTACACACTACATGTTGGTGCACATGACACAGATACAGTGCAAGATATAAATACTGATTTTTAAGATACATTGAGAACATGATGATAAACTGTCACTGAAAAGAAAAGAAAGTGATGCATGTAATATTTTACAATCCTGGATCATTATTAAATAAACTGGATATCTTGCTATAATTACAGAACATCAATGTCGCAGATGACAGAGGCTCTGTTGCACACCACATGTTAGTTTCATTTTTTAAAGCTAAGAACACATTTACCATAAACAGTTTTTGCTTTTTGTTGCTTCTCAACATGCATTTATCCCCCCACATTTATTTAATTTTACAAGACAGAACAAAGATTTCAATTATTTATTTATTTATTTTTTGGACTGCTTTTCAGTTGTTCCACTAAATGAAAAACTGTCTGATGTCGTGGTAGTGGAAACTTTTTTTCTTAAGTCTTGACTGATCCCCAGTTTGCCTGGTATGGGCAACTTTTTTAAATGTTAAAGTAGCTTCTTCATTAGACCTCCCTCACCTAAACTGACCTGCCTCCAACAGACCTGTTTTCACAGCAGACATTTAGACTTGTACAATCCAATGCAATCCACCTGTTTGGAATGTTATCACTCGATTGAATGGGCGTTATCAGCCTCGTAGATATGGGTTAGAAGGAGCCTTCAGAAGGCCGTTATCATCTATTCACATGGTTGATCAGTCATGACACGTCACCTTAGGTTTAGGCAACAAAAGCACTTGGTTAGGTTTAGGAAAAGATCATGGTCTGGGTCACGTAAGTAACATTTTGTAACTTAAAACTTAAAACTTACTGTCCCAGTAAGCCATGGCAGTGTGACAGTGATTCAGCCTGCACAATACTAATTACTTTTATTATTTGCACCTGTTCTTTCTCACTGTGACACATCAAAATGTCTTCTGTGAGCAAGAAATACTCAAATTATCACCCTGTGCTGGAAACAGCATCATACAAGACACCTGTTAGGTCATGATATAAATATAATATATAAAGATTTGGGTTTCTGATCCTGAACTAGATACGAATGTACAGTAACAAGTCTCCCATCACAGAAGAATCCCACAATCCATTTGGATTTGTTATGTATCAAACACCTTGTTCACACAAGATGAGTTATTATGTGAGATGTGGTTGAAGGCTCCAAAACACCTAGTAAGTGGACCTTGAGATTATTTAGTCATGTTTATTTACTTTAGCTGGACTGTAAAATAGCCCATTTTATTCTTTAAATATTGCGTTCATTGAAAGAAAAAAAAACCATTCATTTTGTTTTGTTTTGAATCATTAAGTTATTATTGATCATTACAGGATAATTATGATTCATTACAAGTTAGGTCTTATTTTTGTAGTTTTGACCATCAGTTAACACAGTGACATCGCTAAAATGAGATCAGACGGGGCAGAAGCCCAACTTATTTGAAGGCGAAAACATAATTGAACGGTAAAATTGACTCCTGTAAACATCCACCACTGTTCCTGCTTCACCTTTAACCTACCACACTTCCCGGAGTTAATATTTCACATTTCTAAACATTTTATTTCACCTCTAAATGTGGTTTAAAAATGAGTTCAGATAATCCGAATAGACTGTTAGCTTGTTTACAACCTGCCTGATAGTTGCTGACCGCCCGTGTTTCTTGCCCTGCCAGACTATGTTGTCAAAACTATCAAAATAAGACCTAATTTGTAATAAACCAAAAGGTATCCTTTAAGACAATCCATTTGTAAAATTTGCATCCTTAAAGTGTGTAAAAGCAGAATGATCTAGTATTAAAGTGCAGACGTCAGTGTAAATACTGTAATGATGTTCTGTGATCACACGACTCCATTTTCCTTCTAAATGAAGTGTGTTACACAACCAGGCCGTGTTTATCTTCCACCTGATTGATCCTTTATAAGGCGCTGATTACAACCTAATTACACAATGCTGAGGGGGAGGCAGAACACACACACACACACACACACACAAACTTGTAGGAACACACACAGAGTTAAAAGACACAATTAAGAAGAACAAGAGGACACACGAGGACACGTGCATGCACAAACACATGTACAGTAATAATTGAAACTGTATAACACAACACATTCACATACTGCACACACAGTATCTACACCCATACACACACACACACACTCTCAGGCGTGGGCATAAATACACAGATTCCCTGCCTTGTTCTCACACCCACACAAACACTAACACACACATTTCCTGGATTCCAGCTCGTGTTGGGTGTGTTTACATGCTGCCATCACTTCGTGGTCTGGCGTGAGGCATCGAAAGTGATCAGAAATCGGACCAACAAAAGGCCGGGCCAAGCCGGAGAGTAAATAAGTAATAAATCTATCCCACATCAGCGGAACGCTTCACTGTAAACACGCTCTTAAAACCGAGTGTGTTGTGGCGTCCCGTGCGGATGGGAAGATGGCCGACATTCCTGCTGCTCTCCACAAGAAAGGGCGGCGATAGAAAAAGAGCTGTGAGTTTACGGGGGTTTTGGCCGGTTTCTCCGCAGCATCTGGTGGCTTTAATCACAACAAAGCACAATTAGTCAACGTCAGAGAGGGTTTTGTGCAGGACTTACAACGTGTGAGAAAGACAGAGAGAGGAAGAACGGGTGTCGTGCCAGAATTTGTATCATGCTAAAAATGTGTTTCCCTCGGGCCCTGTGCAATGAAATTATAACGAGGGACATTTGCTCAGTAAATGACAAGTACATTAATATCCAAAACACTGTAACAGAGAACTTCCTCACAGAATCAACGGATGTGTGTGTGTGTGGTTTATAAAGAAACTACTAATCTAGGACTCACTTTAGTCACTTAAAAGTTTGAAATGTTTTTAAAATGTTTGTTGAGCTCAAGCGAGCAAGGGCTACAGGAAGCCTGTTTCAGGGGAAACACATTTTTGGCAAAACAATGGGCCTTCCCTGGTTTATTTTCCCTTTCTTTTTGCATTTTTTTATTGCAGTTTTTCCAGTTTTAAAAAGTGCAACAGATTTATATGAAATTGAGATTTTGAAAAAAATAAATATGCAACTGGATGCAGTAGATGAACATAACGAAAACTGTTATATTAGACAAAAAATAATTAAGCAAATATTATATTTATATCAAAGATGCACTCATTGATTTTGTCACTTGGGGGCAGCAGAAATAAGCTGAAAACATGACATCTGACAAAAACTTAATCATCATTCACATTCACGTCCACGTAGCAACATTAGCATTTTTAATTTACTTATTATTAATTTACTATCTTTTAAGGGACCAAGTACACTATTAAACCATAAATGTTACCATTTGTCGAATAGTCACTCTCCTTGTATCTCTGTTTTTGGTCTCCACCAACTCCTGAGGGAAACATCTGGATCTTTAGCTGCTAAACGCTCCACAGTGTTCAACAGCTATTTGCTACCTTTGTCTGTCAGCTGTTTGGTGCTGAGCAGGTGGAGTACAGAGGGTTTATCAGAGCTTGATGAAAGCAAAGTTTGCAGGCCAGAAAATCAAAACAAAGTCGGGTGATAATCGTCTGTTGGTTTGACGCAACGAGAAACACACATCAGTTGATCTATTAATCTATTGATAAGTGCTATATACGAACTAGTGATATATACTAACAAATAAAGCTCACATTTCTAATTTACATGAGAATTTCCTGGATTCAGCATTTTAGAAATACAAAGTTATTATTATTATCATCATTAATTAATGACGATGTCAGTTTTTGCTTCGTTCCAAACCAAAGCACTAAATGCCATTCACTGATTTCCACATTCCATAATTTCCTTGTAAAATGATGCAAAGTAAGCTATGTTTGTGACCTTGAACTTGAACTTGAAGGACCACTGTATTCACAGCGAGTCCTGAACTTTAGAACAGCCTCCTGCAAAGACTGAGAAAAGCCAAATCAGAGCATTTTTAAAAGCTTCTTAAGACTCACTTGTATTCTTTAGTTTTTGCTTTTGTTTTCAAGGTCTTCTAACTTTAACACTCCATTTTGTGGTTTGTACATTTTGTGTCCATGTTTAAGTATAATGTTTTGGTTCGTCTCTGCTAATTTCTCTCTCTTTTCTTCCTTCTGCCGAGCACTCTGTAACTATTGTCATGAAAAGTTCACTTCATACTTCAGTATAACAAATACATGTTGCCTCTGTGTGTCTCCCCCCTGCAGATTCAAGAGGTCACACATAAGCATAGCGATCATTTTACTGGTCAGCATCAGGTCCGTTTAATAGAGATGGAAAGAAGCTGGGATTTCTGGGGGAGTTTGAAACTGATCCCTCGCTCCCTTGTAAAAGTTGCACACTTAACTGGACGCATGCGAGGAGGTGAAATTGATCGTAGCAGAGTGGGTGTGAAATATACGCACAGCTCTCGGCCACCTGGAGCTGCGTGCACGTGTGTGTGTGTGTGTGTGTGTGTGTGTGTGTGTGACATCTAAGACACCATGCAGGTCTCACGCACCACTGAGAGCTGGAGGTAAAGCGAGGAGCAATAACCCCAATAACGTCTACGGCTCAAATTAGCGGTGCTTTTTTAAAGAGGCCTCCCACACAGCCATCACCACGTTCACCACAGAAGACCCTAATTATCAGCTCCGAGAGCCCCGAGTTCACTCCAAAGACTGAACCTCATATGTCATCGACAGACGGCCACGCCTCCCTCTTAAGAATGGGAACGCTATCATAAAAGGCCTTGATGACATAAAACAAAGCGATTGGCTTTGACATGGGAGGAGATTTTAGCTCATTTGGGGTTTTTCAAAAAAGGGAACCAGTTCTGAATTGATCCTGTGCTTTATGGCCTGCTTCCCCCTCTGCGCTGGGTCGCTGGATTTATTTCTGCGTCTGCACAGCAGGACATAAATCATCCTCGGACTCTCTTTCTTCTGCTCCCTCTTTCTTTTTCTGCCCCCCTCTTGCCTCTTTCTCTCTCCCTCTGAAGCGAGGGATGTGGCTGTCTGCAGGACAGAGTCCGGCTCTCTACCCTCCGGAAGAATTAGGCCCGCAGACATTACCACATTGTATTTTGCGGTGCATAGTTTTTCAAAAGGGGGAACCAGTCCTGGCTCCACCACAGTCCCACTCCTGCGGGCCCCTCGGGCCTCTTTACCTCACTCTCTAATTAGATTATCCGGGTCCCCAATCTGGCAACGCAGGGCTCCAATCTGGCAATCCGGCTACCTTTTGCGGCGGCGCAATATCTGGTCTTAAGAAGAGGAAATGACCTAAATGTTGGTCAGTATGGTATTCTGTTACGCTCAATGGTGTGCTGACAAAACGACTTGGGTAATGAAGACGTTAGAGGCGAAGAGAGAGAGAAGGGAAAAGAAAAAGGATTTACAGCCGAGCTCTATGAAAAGTGCTGGGCCAACCGAAGGCTTGTGGTCAGGGGCAGCCATTTTGGGAGGATAGCTGGCAGCTGAGGGAGCCATCGCAGGTCGGGTCAGTTCCAAAACAGCCAATTAGGCGCTCAGGGGCTGTTGCATATCAATAAATATCACCCGAGCATGTCGCTACTTGGAGGCCTACGGTTAATTTGCAATAAAAAAGCTAAAGTGGATCTTTCAGTCGCGATGAATGCTGAAGTCACTGAAATATTACCGGCCACTTTCTGTCTCTCTCTTCGGTCTGCTCTTGTGCAAGTGCTTCAGCATCTTCAAGTGTCTGAGCAGAAGGCTGTAAAATATCACAGCGGCATCGGAAAGGAAGTCGTCAAGCCAACTGATGAAGCCAAACTCAAAGCCAAAGGTTTGTACAATTTAGGAGCCCGAGAGTCTTAGAGGACACCGTATTTCTGTCAGTACGAATGTTTAACTGACTGCCAAAGAGATGATTAAGAAATACAAAGAAAACACAAAGTGAGTCTGTGTGTAAAAAAGAGGGGGAAAAAACAGTTAAAACTGAACAAGGACGGTCAAACGGTACAGAACTTCCCGCAGCGAAACACATGTGCAGACAAGACTAATCCAGCCGTGCACTAAATTCCACAGCCAGCCATCTAGATGGGACGTGACAGTATAAAACAGAGGAGGACGTCTGGAGATTTCACTCACAGGAAGTGAGTGCTGTGAATGATTCGTCCTCATAAATCATTTTTTCGGGGGAGAGATGCAGCGAGCTTCCAAACCCTGCAGTCTATTTCATGCACAACTGATGAGTTGATCCCTCAAAGGGTGCTGCTGAAAACGCTGTGTGTGTGTGTGTGTGTGTGTGTGTGTGTGTGTGTGTGTATCGCAGCTCCCACGCTATAACACAAATCAAGATGTTATGGCAAGTCGCGATGACTAACTTGCTGTTGTTGTGTTTGAGGTTTTGTTGCGGAGAAAAATTGTTACAATCCTTCACCATGGTCCCGGAGGGATCCGAGGCTCGGAGCTCGGGCCTGGTGAAGGGGGAGAGTCCTGAGTCAGGGAGACATGTTCATGGGAAAGATCAACCAGGGATTTGTCTCTACGGTGTACTTAGTCTGTGAGTGAGTGAGTGTGTGTGTGTGTGTGTGTGCGTGTGTGTGTGTGTGTGTGTGTGTGTGTGTGTGTGTGTGTGTGTGTGTGAGAAAGAGGCAGCAGAGTTTGAGCCCATATTCACAGCAATTCAGATACATTTGTTTTGGCATTCACATTCACACTGAGCTTCCGTTTTCTGCCCCCGTAAACTGATTTTTAACACTAATATGATTGTCACTCTTCCCAGTCAAGTACTTTCATGTGGGTGGGGGCGGCTGGATTCCCTAAAAAAGCCAAAACACAATACACGTACCCCACAATATTTGCTAAATGGACCAGACACCTCCTGCCTCACATTCCTGCAGATGTCGGCCAACAACAGTGAACACACCAGTTGCACAAAGTGTTCTGTTTCCTCCGTCCACCACACTCAGATCTCTATCCTTTATATCTATACTATCCTCCATAATACATAATGTTTTTACATTTCTGTTGGTGTGCAGATTAAACAAACGCGATACAACGTGTTAATTTGTGAGGTTTAGAGGTGCTTGGTATTAAGTGGATGGAGACAGGAGAGCTGTTTCCTCCTGCTTCCAGTCTACAGACTGTATATCAAGATGGATGAGGTGTCTTCACTTCCTCCCACTGTACAAAAATGAAGCCAAAATATCCGTGGTGGAGCTGCAGTATCGAGTTCCCGCCTATACACCCGCCCGAACCAATCGCGAACACACTCAGTTATCAATCATGACCTCTCACCCCCTTTTTATAGCATAAGATAACTAATTAAAACCAAACTGATCAGAAAAACGAACACCTGAACAAACATCAGCGTGATAAGAACTACCTAACATGACATAAATCATCTTTGAGAAAGATTTTATTTGATGTGTACTTTGACTTTTCAGTTTGGCCCATGTCCCATCCACTGACATGCAGGGGGCGGGGTTTACGAGCTATACTATACTAAACCTTTGATTATCCGTTCAACAGGAAAATATTAGCGCCTAATAACCAACGCTTAATCCGATCGTTTCGTTGGAGTAAATATATTCTTTCTGCGCATGTTTGCCCCACGTGGGGGAACATTAGGTGACGTGAACGAGTTTCTGGGAGGGACAGAAACATGGCGGCTGCAAAACTAAACTGCTCTGTGGCTGCAACTTTTTCAACTTTTTTGTTGGAGACCTTAAAGATTTAAGGATTGTCAAAAGGCTCAAAACAACCAGTTGTTCTTCTGTTATATTTCCGGCAGATTAGACGCCAAGAAAAAGTCAAAAGAGTCATATTCTGATTAAATGCTTTGGGGCATGTAAACGCACATCGGATCACTTTATTTAGCGTCTCTCTAATCAGAATGACTTCAAACAGGATGAAGAAATATTGTCCATGTAACCGCAGCTATATTATTGGTTAAGTTAAGAGTACTGTTCATCAGGTCTGAATATCTAGTGAAGCTGAATATAGCACTGGTATCCACGGGTCCATGTGTTGCGTTTACTGCCAGAGAAAAGAAATTCATCTCTCGTTCATGTCTGATTACATCTCTCGGCGGGCGTCCATGAAAGCTAGGTTTGACCCAGTCAGGCTAAATTAGTTTAGACGCCTAATAAACACGGTTCAGTAAAGTAACAATGCAAAAGCCTCAAAACTGATTAATATAGATATAAACGAATGGAAAACACTAGTTGCCAATAACTCATAGATCAAGCGTCCTGCTCAATATTCTGTGTGTTTGTCCGCACCTTCACCAATCTGCTTTCATACTGAGCTTTTTCTTCTTGTTTCACGTGTTTTTGGAAAGAAAAATACTTCTACTGGTGGATACTGTCGACAGTCCACGGCTGATAGAGAACAGCTAATCAGACATTTATTAATATGGAAATGTTGTAGCTCATTACTTTACAGAATGGATGAAGGTCACAGTGGGGCAGGAGTGTGTGTTCACATGTGTGTGTCTGTGCCAAAGCCCGGCGCTGTTTGTATGGGTGTGAGCTGTAATGGATGGACGTCCCTGCCTCGCCTGCTGGAGGTGGGCTTGATTGAACGGCGCCGGAGGAGTTGAGGAGCAAAGAAAGCAGCCAGGATGGATGCGGAGAGGAGACGCCGGGCTCTGCTGATATTTCATCGTCTGAATCATGAGCAGAGCTGCAACATGGCTGTCAGCATGATGGAGATCCTATCGGGGGGGGGGACGAGAGCGCCGGACCAACGTCCAAATCCACAGCTGCTTCCAACTAACTGCTCCACTCTCTCAGCCTCAACTCAATTCAATGAACTTTATTGGCATCGAAGTAAAGACACATTTTATCACAACTCAAGATAAGACAGTGTTTTTCTACTAAATCTCGTTCTCTTCTCTCAGCTTCTAACATCGAGTGGTTCAGTAGCTGAACAGAGCAGGATCTTCTTTCTTTCTTCATTTGTTTCTTTTCCTTTGTTTGCTTCCTTCCTTCACACTCTCTTTTCATGTCTTGCTTGTTTTCTCCAGACAACCTTCTCTCTTTTCTCTCTCTCTTCTCTTAATTTTTATGCTTCCATCCTTTTTTCTGTCCACTTTTATGCTTCCTTCCTGTCTTCCTTCTATTTTTTCCTTCCTTCCTTCTTAGTTTCTATCCTTTTGTTTACTTCCTTCTGTTTTTATGATCTTTTCATTCCCTCCTTCCTTCTTTCCATTTTTTCCATTTTTTCCCTTCCTTCCTTCCTTCCTTCCTTATTTTGCTTCTTCTTTCCTTCCTTCTTTCTTCCTTTCCATCCTTTGCTTCCTTCCTTTTCATGACATTTTCTTCTTTGTTTCCATCCTTCTGTCTCTGTTTTCAATTAACCCCCCTTCCTTCCTTCCTTTCATCTTTCGTTCCATATTTTGCTTCATCCTTCCTTCCATTTTTATGCTCCGTGCCTTGTTATGTTTCCTTCCTTCCTTGTGCCCGTTTCTCTTCTCTTTCCTCTCTTACTTATTCCTTCCATCCTTCACCTCCATTGTTGTAATCCCTTCTTTCTTTTCTCATGTCTTCCCTCTTGTTTCTCCACCATTTCTTCTCACTTTTATTATTTTACTGTAAATAAATGTTTTTTATTTCACATTCTTCTTTTATTTAACACTTTAACGCTCCATACTGTCCCATGTTATGTGCTCACGTTTTGGGACATCTTCATTTATAAAGACTATTACAGCAGAAACACTAGAAAACTTAAAAAAACAGACACATTCAGATCCACAGCAGATGAGTCATTCCTTCTTGTTCTCCACCGATGATGGAGCACCCATTAACCCGCAGCACCCAGCCGCCTCCAAACACAAATAATCAGCGCTGATGTGCCATCGCGTCCTCCCACCACCATAATTGTAGAAAATTGTTAGACCTAATTTGGCCCAATTCACCCCATTACTAAACTCCCTCTTACATCTAATCCCCCCCTTTGGCACTGGTAATGTAGACAAGGTTTGGATCTCAGTCCTGCTGAGTAAAGGAGTCCACAAAGATCACAAGACCAGAGAGCTTCTCAGCTTCTGATGTTAGACATCGTATGTTGAGGTGAAAAGTACTGCAGTTAAGTACATTATTCACATGTATTTGTATATTGTAAGGGACTGGGTGGCATGTTGGTGTTATGAGTGTCACTGTGAAGAGATAGGAGTTCAGCCAAGATAAAGTCTGGATAAGGACTGTTTATTGCAGGTACTGAGATTCAGTGAACATGTTATAAGTTGCCAGTCATTTCAGCTGCTTGTGACAGAGATAGTGTACCTTGCTAATTTGGGGAGCGAGAGTCAGTCTATGCTGGTTCAGAAAGCACGCAGTAAAGTTAAAAGTTGGCTAACGTCTCATCTTACTTCTTAGCCTTCTTACTGAGGGTCGCTACAATATTAACATTGAATGTAATGTAAAAAGGACAGACCTACTGTATAGAATTATCCACAAACTCTTCATCTCTACTGAGCCTTTTAGCGTCTTTTAGCTCATTGTTTTGGTTTTTATTGTACATTTACTGTTTTGGTGCAGTCTCAGGAGTCAACCCTGTTTCCAGCAGCAGCAGACAGACGTTTTTAGCAATCAAGCTTCGATGAACCCATCGTACAATACCTGCCCGGCACCAAGCAGCAACATTAGCAACTAGCTGGTGAACATAGCGGAGCATTTAGCTGCTAAAGAGACAGATATTTCCCTGGAGAGTTGGTGGAGACCAATAACAGAGCTAAAAGCAGAATGAATATTGGACTTACATTCATCAGGTGGACACAAACACGACTCCAAATGAAGGCTGATTTTGCTCTGTAACTGCTGGATGTGTAAGAAGGTAATTGTTTGCTAAGATGTTAGCTGCAACATATAGTAAAAATATGTTGGGGCAGTGTTTCTTCTGCCCTCTAGTGGCCAGAAACCAATTAATGCAGCTTTAATACAGTTTTTTGAGGTATTGGTACTTTACTTGGGTATTTGTACTTTGAGAGACCTTCTATTTCCTACCTTTCCTCCATTACATGTCAAAGGGAAATCTTTTTACTTTGTACTTCTTATACTTACTTTTTTACTTACTATATTTCTCTGGTGCTGTAGTTACTTACAGTGTGAGACAAAATATTTCTAATGTCTTTCTTTCCTTTCTTGTTTTCTTTCTACCTTTGTTCTTTCCTTCCTTCTTTCATTCTTCACCTGATCTGGAAGAATTAAAGTTCCTCAAAGTGGACATAAGATTTTCATCCCAATGTAAAAAGTAACTCTTTTTCAAAATGAACACTTTTACTGTAGATGAAGTGCATTTTACAGTGGATATGTGTTTACTGTGACTTAAGTAAAACAATGAATGCATGTAGTATTTCTTCAGGGTTACAGGGTTTGAGTTTTTCCTCCACCACTGATAGTAGGACATTGCACATTATGATAAACCTATTAGCTCTGTGGAAAAAGAAACTTTTATTTTAGACTACTGAATGAAACCCTGCCTTCATCTGCAGGGAGCTGCGGCAGATCTTCACAACACTGCCACTCAACAGGTTGCTCGCCACACAGTCGTGGCTCACCGCAGCACCACCATGGGCCCCGGGGCCTGTCCACATTTGCCGAGGCTGCAGCGGGCAGATGATGCTTCGCACCAACTGGCTGGCTGGCTGGTCGACTGAATCTCCGTTTCCAGCAGGTTGTTTCAGACGTAGCTGTCAGCGAGAGCTCCAGAGTCCTGCTGAGTCTCATTTATAAAGGCGAGCTTCAGCTGTGAGTGCACCAGTGACGGCTCAGGAGGGGAGAAATGTGGAATTCATTTGGCCCTCAGAAGCCGTCAGCTCGTGGGGATGGAGGAAGTATGTGGGAGTGGGTACGGGGGCCAGAGAAGACAGAACAATAAAAAAGTATAATAGAGTGAAATCTGCCAATTTTTACAGTTGTATGGTAATTGAACACCACGCAGGACTGAATGAAAGTTATTCCCCCAGTGTTGATCCCTGTCATCTTTCCCTAAAGCTGCGTTTAGCCAGAAACATTTGTAATGTTTGTTTTCCACTCAGTGCTGTGTGAAATTCTACAATTGTACAATGAAGATACACTCCTTGATTTTGTTATAGTGCCATCAAATCCCCAAATTTCCCTCCAGCTCACTTACTGATGTTATGAAACTCAACTGTGGAGAAACGTAAGGATTTTGGGATGCTATAACAAAATCATGGAGTGCACATGGAAGCTACATCAACAGTTAAAAGTAAAGAAATAATACATAAGTATTAGTGGTATTAAATGCTGTTGTTTGGCATTCTGTGTAGATGATTTGTATTATTAAATATTTCTATTTTTCACTGCTATTGCCTTTTGATTTTTGCTTTCAGTATACTGCCGCTTTATTTCAGCCACATGATGCTTTCATGATACATTTCTTAATTATTTACCACACAACCAGTTTTATCTTTACTGACCTATACATTTAAAAACACTGGGTGTGGACAAAACAATGGACACATTGAAAAAGAGGTTAAATGTGAAGTAACTTCATCACAGCTCCACTGCAACGTAAGAAAACTCACAAAGCTCCAAAAAGATCAGATTATGTGTGATCTACAGAGATATCTTTAAGCCCCGTTTTCAGCTTTGTGACGATGCATTTTCCAGCTAATCCAAGGGTTTTTAAAAATAGTTTATTTAGTTTAAGAAGGAGAATTTTTCTCAACCCATAGGAACATTTCATCCTTCAGTTTATCAGAAAAATTCAAGTTCAAAATCACCAAATATGGAGATAGATAGTTTTCACTGGACAGGAAGCGTATGAAAAATTGTAATCTGAAAAGTAACTAAAGCTGTCAGACAAATATAGTAGAGTAAAAAGTACAACATTTACCTCTGAGATGTATTGGAGCATAAAGTACCTCGAAGTAGAGTACTTAAGAAAGTGTACTTAGTTACATTCCAGCACTGGTAACACCTGTCCCAGGCTGTTTAACTGATCTTTATTATTAGTTGAGATAAATGCATCAGAGTTATGAATTTGCAGCTTTCCCATTCTTTATATAAGTTGATATTAACTAACTGGGTTATGATAGACATAAACATTACATAGCAGGTGCACACAACTATTGTTAACTTTACGAACAACCCAAAATGACCTATGAAAATGTATTTTGCATGTATCGTTTACAGTTTTCTCACACCAGGATGTTACAGGGAGCACATGAAGGCAACATAAACTCTTCTCTGATCGGTGAAATCACCCATCTATCACAGATCACTGAGGTTCCTGCAGCAGTTTAGATGCTTTTCTCAGGGGCATCATGGTGCTGGATGCTCAGCAAGAGGAGCATGTGTCATTAAAGTTCCCAGGCTGACTTCCTCCAGACCACCAAAATCACAGCTTAATCCCCCCAAATTCTGTATAAACTCATTTCTCCACAGGCTGACATCACTCCCAACATGTTTACATTGCAGCTCTTCTGCACTGTGATCTCACAACATTCATTTCAACATCTGTTGCTGCAGTTTGATGAATCTTTAGGGGAAGCTTAATCTAAATTTTACAGCAATACCCTCTATTGCCGTCATTGTGGCTGTATGTGAGACAGCAAACGCGCATAGACTTGCTTAGATTTGGTGGTTAGACTGTTGAGTATTTGTTTTAAATCCACCATGAAATTCAAAAGTAATCTCCACCAGATGGCAGTATTGTCCACAGATGTTCCTCTGAGTCGTCTGAGCGCTTTAATCTGAAGTGACTTTTAGTGCTGCAAACATTTACATTACTTTTACGTTTATATTGGTTGCATTAGTGGGAATCTATGGAAATCCAACACAGCCTTTGTGTTCTGGTTTTAACTCCAGCGACACAAAGAGACGCTGAGCTTCATACTCCAGGATACCAGACGTTGTGGGTTTGCAATGACTTCATGAGGTCACATTCCTGAACACCTTCCCTCCTGTATTCATGCTGCGTTATTGTACTTGGCATCCCACCTAACGGAGCTTCCTGACCCATCCAAAGTCCTCATATTCTTAGTCTGCTCTTTTGACCCCGTCGCTGTGTTTGTTTTGTAGTCTCCAGGAAGACGGGCTTTCTTGTGGTTTCTCTCCGTGTGCCCCCATGTTAGGCGTTGCTAGTGTGGACGTGCCGCTTTTATTATGATCCAGATTTGGGAATCCTTTCGGGCCAGGATGAAACTCGGACGTGGGAATCTAAATTTAGGGGTTGTCACATTCATTTCAAACCCCTAGCACACTTGCAGACACACACAGAAAACCTACAGTGAATGTGCTTGCATGGAAAGGCACACACACCTAGTCACGAGCACAGGGCCCCGGGTGCTATTACAATACCAAGGCCGTAATCAGAGCTGTGGCTGGCTGGTCGGGGTGACGGCGTGCTGTCTGAGCCTGGCAGACCTACAGACAGTTAAACTGTGGCATCTGGCTTCGGTCTCCCTCCCTGCAGCACCGGCAGTGGCGCTATCTAAACAGGACCTGGTCTGAGGTATCAGCCAAGGCCTGCGCCTCTGGTTAGCATTAAGCTAGCTGGGCTCAGACAGAACACATTGCAGCAGCTATGACAACCATCTGGCTGCACCTACAACCACAGCATAAGGGGTTAATCACAGGCCTAGGAAATTAACAAGAGGTGCGTTTGTTTTTCTTCTCAATCATAAAACTAAGAAAATGTGAAATTGTTTGACCAGCTTTGTCTTTGGAGGATAACAATCATAGGTCAGAGGGTTTTTTAGTCAACAGGAGAGAGATGACAGGAGATGAGGGCAGAGAGGGAGATGTTTTAAAGGGATAGAAGATATATTGTACAGATCTTTCTTTATAATATATATATATATATATATATAGATCTTTCTTTATAATATATATATATATATATATATATATATATATATATATATATATATATCTATATATATAATATTTCTTCATATTTTTAATGCACATTTTCCTATTTTACATTTGCTTTCTTGAAGTCTTGGAAGTTTGGAAAATGCTTAATTTTAACTGTCATGTTTTCAAGGTTAGGAATATGCTTGAATTCAAAGATACTCCTTGAAAAATGTTTGATTTTTCCACTCCCCGAAATAAGTGTCTAAAAGGCAGTTAATGATTTAGTGTTTATAAAATCACCTGTGGACTCAAAACATAACCTCATGACCAGTGTAGTTACACCACCAACTCTGCTGCAGCACCATTAAAAAGTTTATTTTTCCATGTAGGTTTGGACTCAAGCTCACTAAAATATGATCCAAAAAATATGCCAAAGTAGCAGGTACATTTGCAAAGTCCTTCTGTAGACAAGTCCAATATGGCCCCCTAGTGGAGAAAGAATGTCTAACAATCACACCAAACCAGATGTTAACTATGATGTCCACCAGGTGTCACTATACACAAAGAAATACCTTCTGTACACATCTTCATCAAGCCTTCATCACCACAGCCAGGCATGGATCACCTGGATCCCCCCCAATTCCGCAGCTGAAAATAGTCCCTAACAAATGCACTTTTTCCTCCTGTTAGATTAATATTTGCTAAAAACTACAGTCACCAGCTTTTTTTTGGAAATTAGTCAGCCTTTTTAAAAAAAGAAAATTATGCTATAACTTCTTGGGCCCAGAATTTTAAAGATGCAGTTTTCTGTAGAAATGAATGGTCTCAGGACTGAGTGCCACAGACAGGAGAGTAAGACGATATCGGAAGACTGACAGACACATTGTTTATTTTAGTTTTTCTATGGGATTTTTTGACACTAAGAAGAAGAATATAGAATAAGGCCAGCCTTATCTTTTGACATAGCTTACCCAGAGGTACAGATGGGTAACAAATAAAAAAGGAAAATCCAGAATAAATGAATAAAAAAACCCCACAACAAATGCAGATGCTTGCACACTTTTAGTTTCTTGCCGTTCTCATCATATATGTCACTGCGGGTTACAATCTGCAGAGAAATCCCTGAAATATAAGCATATGTTGTGAGGAGTTCATTACAGGAATCTGAATCTGAAGACTGAGCGTCTCTCGCCCGAGGCGGCTCTCTATCAACAGTTGGAATTCCACTGAGCTGCAGAGGACTGAGAAATGCAGGAAACTGGAGATGCCCTGGAAGTGTGAGAGGCGTGCACGGAGCGCCGAGGCCTTTGTGGCGATCTCAGGAATGTTCCGGCATCAACACTTTTAAAGACTCTTTGATGTGCAACGCTGTTTTCCCCCCTTCCTGTGTCAAAATACATGATCCTGAAAATGGCTGCAGTCACCTGTATGAACATACTGAAAGCTCAGACACAAAGTTCAGTGTTTCTTAACATTCCCAGACATTTATATTTTGTTGTGTCTAAGTATCTTTAAGTGCAGTTTTGTAGTAATTTCCTTTCTGGAGACAAATATTGCACTTTTTACTCTGCTGCATCTCTCTGACAGCTGTTATCTCTATTATTATACAAATGTAGATTTTACCATCAACATGAGATAAATATCCCTGTTGTTGGTGCACTTGATTTCAGATTTCAACAAAAAAAGAAAGCAGGGAAGGAGGAGCCAAATCCAGCAAGATTTAGATATCACTTGATACAGAAGCACATAAGTGTATAGTTTACGTGTGTCACAGGTCAGATAACATGAACAATCTGGCCAAGAGTGACTGAAAACTGCCCTGTATATATGTAATGAGACTGATTGGGGAAATGAGGGTCATCTGTGCAGACCGGTGAGCCATCAGGTGATCTCCAGAGGAGGGAAACTCCTGGAAACGTCCGGGGGCCTCGTGTCCCAAAAGCATCTTAAGCTGAAGAGGTAGATATCAAGCCCAGAGCACAAACATTAAAAAAACAGCAGTGACAAAAGTCATTCGTTTGAAGGAAATGCTTGTGTGACGGCCCTCTGGCCTGCTTGGTTGGGCCTTGTTTGCTCCTCTCTTGCAGGTTCATGTAATTGTTAGACAGGGCCGTCCACTTGGGCTGACTAGGAGCACCTGGACTCCAGTTACTATAAAAGCTGCCACCTTTAGTCCTCTCAGAGACTCTCTATGTGCATTGTTTGGGTCCTCTAACATTTTCCCCACTGACATGTGCAAACCTTATTTTCCACACATCCGCTCACTGACTTTACTGCCATCCACATCTCTTTTTGCAATTTAATGTGTTTTTGTAAATAAATCAGTTAATTTAAGTGCATTTTCGGTGCCATGGCCTTTCGAACCAGTCATGACACTTGATAAATAAACAATTAAAACATTTTATTAATTATTAATCAAGCAACTCTTTTTTTCGTGGACTCTGAAGTTAATACTTTTATTCGCTATATGTCCTAATTAGAAGTTGCTGGAAGCAGCAGAAGAATTTCTGAGTTAAAAGACAACTCATCATTGGATGCAATGTTTGATATAAAAAAACAGGCGATATCTTCACACCAGAGAAGCCAAATCAAAAAGTGAGATTTTTACCACTTTAACTAAGAGGAGGGATAAACCGTCTCCCTGAACACTCCTTATATTCAAGCCTGATGTGATCGAGCCTCACATCTTAACTTGTGGAATAAAAGCACGACACACATCTACCTGGAGGACGTCATCGCTTTCTGTGCACAGTAAAAACGCTGCAGGGCCCGGTGGTATTAGAGCTGGTTCACTGCAGGAAACAGGAGCCTCCTCTGTACAAAGCTGCTTCATTAAGGGCTTCACTGATGCACCAGGACAGACAACCAGACCTGCATCTAAACTTCAGGAACATTACGGTCACATTTTTTCTGAAAACAGCTTGATTAGGAATCGGTTTCTTCCAACACACCTGGATGTACAGCGTGTTCGCAGAGCCAGGAGGCAGCTGAAGTGCCCATGAGCACTGCAACAACATCTGGTGCTGCTGTTCAGGTCTAATCTGTGACTTTAGGGTTGATGGTAAAATCTGAATATTTTGTGATCAGGATTTCTGAATAAAGCTCAAAAGAACGTTTCCTGAAATCAGCACGTGTACAGTAGAATATTAAAAAAAACATCTTTATTGTTTTAAATAAGCAGTTTTAATGGAGTACAAAAATATGAGCATCCTCTTATTACACATTAGTGTTTCAGTCACTTTATCCAGTGGTAAAAGCAGTGGTTATGACACAATACAGTAGTTTAGCTGTTATCAATAACGCCCCAAACCTTCCACAGTCAGTCACTTAACTTAGTTGTATAGTAAACCTCACCTCACTGATAAACCATTTTACCAACCACAGTGTTGGAGGAAAAAGTCCCTAAGGATGCATTCACACCTGTAGTTCAGGTCATTTGGTCCAGTTCTAATCCGGTTCATGTTCACACTGGCTTTTTACAAACAAATCAAGCAAGCATGAAGTCATATGGACCGACAGTTTTGATTGATTATGAGCATAATTAGTCAAGAACTCCACCTCATTTAATGAATAACGATGACCGGGTAGAAACTGTTTGAAATAGGGGAAATAGTTACTGTGTGGTCACTACGTTTTATTTACTTTTTCATGATGAACTCCCTATATGGAGTAGGACACAAGCAGGGAAAATCAGGCAACATCCCTGCACTGCACATACTGTTTGTGTTACCATAGTTACCGAATGATTAGCATAAATATACTGTATATTTGTCGCTTATACATGTTGCTTCCTTGACAGTACACGATCAGCAGATGGATTTATTAGTAGTTTAGCTTTTGAGTTCAAGCTAAAGTTACATGTGTCCTATCATTAAATTCTGTGGTCGGTCTGCTTTGCTATCACACCACAAAGAAAGAGTCACTCCTCTCAGGCGGTTTCAGTCCGGTTGTTTAGTCCAGAGTGTGATTGACAGCTTTCACACCAGTCAAAACGAACTGAAACTAAACGGGCAAACGCACCAGAGTCTGTCTGAAACGACCCAAACAGGTTCAGTGTGAAAACACCTTTAACACTATTTGTCCAGCTCTCTGTTTACAAAAGCCCAGTTTTTTGTTGTAATAGTGACTGTAATTCAAATTCCCACAGTAATAAGTTAATGTAGTGATGTGGCCTGTTAATGCAGGTTGGCAATCATTTGTTATGTGAATGTACTGCACATGCATTTAGGGCCCTGTCTCTCTTTTCGAACGTCAATAACTTGTCAAAGTACCTACGACACCTTTGGTGAGCAGAAAGCCTGGATGACTGGTAGCCTCAAAGCAAGAAAGTTTGAAATTCAACACATAGGAGCTTTAATTTCTGAAAAACTGTACTAATTTGATGGGGGGGGGCCCACAACAAAAACAAAAAACAAACATGTAGCAGCTTTAAAATGTGTTAAATATGTTCCAGTCTTAATATCTCATACATCTCTCCATCAGCGACATGATTGCAGATATGGGGATTTTTGTAACTAATTTTCTCTTTCATTCGCCACTGGTGCAACCCAAAAATGACTGGCTAATTAACCAGCCAGGCAAATGTTTAGAATACACCACAACCTCCAATTTACAGTTGATTATAGTAAAGACTAGCTTAACCTTTCACAGCCACGACTGAATTTTTAGCAGAAAGCAATGGAGTAACAACGGGCCATTGAGTTTGAAAGATGTGGGCGTTTATCAGGTAGAGAGGATCCAACGAAAGGTGCTACTGAGTTGCATTATGGGAAGTGTAGGATTCTGGGTTTCTGGAGCTTGATGCATACTTGGTGCTAAAAGTCAGGATATCTCCACCTCTGCTGCTTCCATTGTAACAATTATTTATTTAAGTTGGTCTCTCAAAAGTCCCCAAACTTTATGGTAGTGCAGTACTTAATCGTGGGAGTATCCCTTTAACTTTGCTGCAACTGAATGAAAAGATGGCTCTAGAGCAGAAAAAACACAACTGTCTCATCCCTGCAGCGTTCATGAGTCACGCAGAGGGGATTTTTTGTTGCCGTCGCTTCCCTTCACGCCTGCAGAAGCTGTCCCACCAGGGCGGGGCTCCTCTCCCGGATCAAAGCTGACGTGATCTCAGCGACCATCAACACTGACCTCTCCCAACGCTCGGCGTCCTGAGAGAGAGAGGAGGAGAAGGAGGAGAGACGGGGAGATAATATGTTAAAGAACATAAAATTAAAGACAGACGCGCTAGCAACACGCCACCTCGCTAATTACGTGAGCTCAGTAGTAAGATCCTGCAATAACAAACTAAGACATCCCCACGCAGATTCACATTTGTTCATGTTTATCTTCTCTCTCAATAGTCACGACTCACGTTTGAGTCATGCAAATGTTTGTACACCAGCGTTTCAGTTTATGGGACTGCCAGCAGCATCCAGTTAGCGTTAGCAGCCGGTTCAAACTAGCGGGAAACGTTAGTAGTTAAACGATAGCCATGCTGTTCCACTTGGAGTAATGGCAAAAGTAAGAAGCAGACCTGTTAGGAAGGAGTTACAGCATTGACAATTTGACAAATGGTAAAAGTCAGGAAGGTTCCAAATTTAGCAACAGCTGCCATTTTCTTTAAAAATGACGACACTTATAAAATACCCTGGATTCTGAACTTCCCACGAGGATGCTCCTGATGAGAGAATAATCACGCTCTACTTTCCTGTTCGAGTCAGCTGTAAGGTCAAATAAACACAGCATACACTGAGTGGTAGTCTGAATTCACCACATTTAATTTGACTGTAAGAATCACAAAATCTGGTGGAGGATTTTCGTGACTCCCATATTATTTTACGGCTTGTTCAATCAACAGACGGAAGCAATTTTCCAAAGGAGGGGGAAGAAAAATGCCACAGAATTAAGGCACTTTAACTTTCTTTTTTTTTCTCTCTCCACAAATTTGTGTTAATGTCAAGTCCTCTGAAGCTTGTGAACCAATAAGGCCTACTTTGAGATTTATGGTGCATGATATTGGAGTGATCTACGCTAAACCACACGTGAGACAAAAGGAGAACATACATTCTCTCATTCACTCAGTCTGCTTTTTTTCTAAAGGCGAACTCCACTGTTGTGGTTGTTTCACTTTCGTGATTCTTCTCTTCTGTATCTCTTTCTTCTTTTTTTCTCTGCAGACCGCCTGCACAATGCACTTTTAATGGTTTTCACTCCCCGGACTCCATCGACTCCCCACTTTGATTTAGTTTCTTGATGAGGCCTAAGAATGACCTGTTTTCCATCTTTCAAAGGGGCCTGCAGTTCAAGGAGCTTTACTTTGTTTTAACCACAGGCTTGCTCCTCACATAGATTTATGCTTCATGCTCTACCTGGACTTTTTCATAAATGGATCGTGGACTTTAATAAGGCTTTTGACAAAGCTTTTGATGTAGCAGAATGCATGAGGGAGAAAATGTAAAAAAGATCTTTATTTCTTGAAACTTTTAAAGATACAGCTTATACCACTGAGAATACAAAAACGTATGTACAGCACAGAGAAGAGAAATAAAGAAAAGCCTGGGATGGATTTTGGTTTCAAATAATTGTGGAAATAACAAATAGCAAATAGTTGTACATACCTTAACTCTGCATTCAAATACCTAAAACATTAGATGTTCATATTAAGCATAAGTCTGTTTTTTTACATCTTGGACTTTATTTTCACAGTTTTGGCCAACTGTAACTGATTGTTTGCTAAGCCCCACCCCCCTTAGTTACTGTTGCTATGCCTGTAAAGCTTTTAGTTTTTGCCCCCTTTAATGACTGACAGATTTTATCAGTAGTAGCTAGCTAGCTAATTAAACTACGTTAGCTCCATGAGGTGGTTGAAAACACTGTTTCCAGTTGATTTGACCTGTAAAATAGTCTTAAATATGCATTTAATGGCTACAGGCGATAAAAAAAAGACATCACCCTCCGAACTCCTGCCGTGCCTAGCTACAGTTGCTAAGCTATGATTTCTGTCTCGGGGAAGGGTTTAGCGAACGGTCCATTGTGGAGATCGGAGAACACGGCAGGATATTTAAAACAAAGTTAGACGGGACAAGAAACTCAATTGTTGAGTCAGTCAGACGTGTTGGAAACAATTTAGCAGCCAAGTTATCTACCACTTACATAAAACCGAAAGTAAGCGCTCTCAAAATGGCGGTAATTAATCCATCATTGCACAGCAAAACTGCACAGACAACTGTGGTAAGTACGATACGTCAAAAATGATGCAGGAAGTCGGACTGTGAACTGTGATGACAGTTTGGCTGATAATTGTACCGTTCAACTTTTTCTCTCTCTTTGTTTCAAACCTCTTTGACGATCTGTCTGCTTGTGCGTTTTGACCCCGTCTGGACTTCTTTTAAGCGGTCACCATCTCTCTCAGATCTCAGCAATATACCTTTTCCACAGCAGTCACCTTGACATGTCGTAGCAAGGAAATCACAGGTGTAACTAATGACATTAACGATGGCTCGGTTCCACTTGGGTGTTCCAGAAAGCCATGACAGTGAGCCAGGATGTACAACACCAGGGGCCTGGAACTGCTCCACCTAATTGGAATTTAGCCTTTATTAACGTTATTAGTTCTGGTTGTGCTTTTTCTGCCATGAGATGTCAAAACGTCTGCCGTGAAAAAGGCCTATTACTTTGGCAAATACAATGTTATCAAGACGGAGAAAAACAATGTCCAAACGTACGAAAATTTGATCCAAGTTGTAATAAACCGGAATTATCCTTTAAAACAGGATTGGATCTGACTTGTATCATTTTAAAACACCAACGAATCTGACACTTTCTCTTCTGGGTCTATAACCAGTTTCATCAGCCAGCTCTCAAAAGGCAGAGTGAAATACTTTGAGTGAAATAAAATAATTTAAGAAGGCTTTTCACAAAGCTTTTAATGTTCTAACATCCACAGAGAGGGACATAAAAATATATTAAAAATATATCCCACTCACTCTATCCCACGACAAAACAACAATGATTTGTGATCTGGAACATCCTTTTTAACATATCTTCAGATCTGGCTTCCAAATGGATTTTGCGCTACAACTATGTGTCAGCAGTTTAACACATTTGGAGCTGAGTCTATGATCAACAGAAGAAAAATAAGCTTTCTCTCACTCTGTCCTTTCTCGATCTTATAGCCCAACGTCACCGGCCAGCTCCCAACAGCACAGTCTGTGCATGGACTGGACGGGAATGTGACGAGGTGTGAGAGCGATGAGCGTGGAATCGGGCCTGACCGTGGTTAATGGGAGCGAGAGACCCGGGATCCAGAACTCCCGAAGCACTCCTCCCTAATCAGAACCAGCGGAGGGGGGAGTCAGATGACATGGATTTTCCACACCAACCTACTGAAGGGGGGAACTGAAGCACTGGAGTACAGATCAGCGACTCCAGTCTCTCACTGATTAAAGCAACACTGGCGAATGAAAAAACAAAAAACAAATGATGGAATCAAAATATGATAGCTCTGAATGGGCTCCAGAAGCATTCTGTGTCAGCATCTAACAATCCTTTCTTAATATGCTTTTAGATTTTTAATTGGCTAGACCTTTGAATAATCAAAGGAAATTAAGTGGAGGAAAAACAGTGAGGCTTTCCTGTTTTTCTTTACGATGTACCCAAGTCATTGTTCTGTGGCTTAATCACTAGAACGAGGCGATGAGATGGGCCAGTACATCTGTAAGCAGTCAGCAACTGCAGCTGATAGCACAACGTTGTCCACATACCCTCAGGAATATGCATAGGTTCATGAGTGATCACTCAGGAGTTCCGAGCGAGAAATCAAAGTGTTCTAGTCAAATCTGATTGCATCTTATCATTGTTTACACCATAAGCAATCAGATCAAGGCATTCCTCCAATTGTTATCTAAAAGCAATTACATCTTCACACGGAACGTACTTGAGATGTTACATGTGTTTGGAGGAACTAAAAGGCCACGGGAATGATAAATGTGATGAGCACGATCATCGGCCGATTACCACCCAAGTGCATTGATGAGGACCATGGGAAAGTCACGAGAACTCCGGGTGTCTCGGGCATATTCAAGACAGCTACAGCCATCAAACCACAGCTAATGACTCTATTATAGAGGTCTGTTTTCTTATACGCAGAACAAAAAAACACTTAAGTTTGTGCACGAGAAAATAAGAAAAAGCAAAAGGCAAGTCAAGATCACCAAGGAGGATCAAAGTTTTAGGCCTGTCTAAGCCCTAGCACTGAATTATTTCCACTCCAGATATGCGGCCTTTGAAATATGAATCAAGCTTCATAAAACAGCGTTATTAAATCAAGTAGTTGCTTGCACAGTGGAACACAAATATGACTTGAGCTCTTCATTGACTCGTGGCACAGCTCTAAGTAGTCACAACTGCCACTCAGGCTTCAAATGTGGTCGAGTAAAAAAGCACGACAAAAGGATAGAATTACTTAACAGCAATAAACTCCGACTCTTCAGACACATTTGCATATTTAACTGCTTTCAGGCAGAAATCTATATGAGTTGAGTGTGAGGAACATGCGAGCTGATTGATCGCCGCTCAGGGAAGAGCAACAGTTCACTCCACAGGGATGGTCTTGACAGACAGGAGCTGGTACCTCTCCTGACCCGGGTTTTGCCGCCGTTGGCAGGGGTGGCGCTCTGTTCAGCTTGTCTCCTCTTTCCACTGAGGACCATCCAGGGTGAAGAAAGCAGCTTGCTAATGAGCTGGCTCATTGTTATGGGCACGCAAACATCCATGAGAGGGAATACATGTGTTGGGACACATAAGGCAGCATGCACGCATATGAAAGACAGAACACATGCACCGAATGGCTAGACACATCATGCGCATACTCGTACATGTGCACCCTCACACACACAAACACAAAGAGGTGGAATGTGATCCTGGAGGGATTTCCATGTCTCCAGATCTTCATCATCATCAGAGCCTATGTCCTCCAGCGTTGACTAAGATGGTTTTCCACTGTCTCTGTCCCAGTGTCTCTTCCAGCAGAATATAGAGATGGAGAAACTGGTTAGCGAGCGCTCAAGGCTGAATATTTCTCACTGTGGCAGCGCTGAGACAAACACAACTGGAGGTGTTTGGACAGACATGAGATAAAACCTAAAGCGAAAGCGTAAATGAGCCTTTGAGATCAAAACCACAAAGTGAATTTGGTCTGACTGATGGAGCTATTCTGAGCTAATAGGCCCTTCTCACCTGTTTACAGTGTGGGATTAATCTTCATATGTTCCAAAGACAGACATTTCTTCATGAGCCAAAGTCTAAGTGCAGTCAGCAGGAGGGTATTTTATTTTATTTTATTTTAAAAGTGCTTGGTTTTACGAGATTCACTTTACTATTATAAGACGGGAGGGAACATCACTTTCCACTTCATCATGATTAACTGCCACAAATCCTCACTTAAAGGATTTCCCAGCCAAAAGTATCATCATTTATTCACATTAGTGGAAGGACTATCACCAGTAATGTATGCCATATTAAATGGGAAAACGACACATTTACATTTTGAAACGCAACACTTTTTTCCCCCACTGACAGCAGAGCCTCTGCTACATCGATTACTGACGCATCCAATCCCTTGGTGGCCTAGATGGCATTTATATAGTTTCTCTTGACAGATTTCACATTTAAAAATAGAGACTGTTAGCAAACAATATATGAACTGTTGTCAAGGGGAAAATACCACTGGATAGGAGTCATAGATGGAGAGAGTTCTGGAGACGTAAGGAGCGTTCAATTTTTTATTTGTACTTCATGCACCAAGAACCTAGATTCCAGTCCAAGAAACAAGTCATGTTACAAAATTAAGTGACAGCATTGTTGTAATATATAAACAATGCAATATATAATCATTTGACTGGGCAGTAACTAAAAGCAAAATGTTCTCAATCACTCCCATGTGTATGAATGCACAAACACATGCAACAGCCTTGTTATTCCAAACTGCAACCACAGGTTTATGGAATGGAACTTCAATCATTAGCTTCTATTTTTGCTTACTGTTTAAAGGGAGGATTTTGACAAACCGTGAGGCGACAGGTCTTTGAAACACAGAGCAAAGGGGGAACGGGGGAGAACGGGGAGGGAAAGCATCGGCGGACCACACAATAAGCAATCCTCAAACTCGCTCTATTCTTAAATGCCACAGTTGTAATCAACCTTTCCATCTAAGAGGAGCGCGCAGCAGCACTTCTGCCACACAAGAAGAGCCTGCTTTGAAGCTTAAAGGTTTCAGGCAATTAGGACCTTTAACAGTGACAATTTGTATGCCTCTGTCATTCTCCCGAGATCCCCAGCCCTGAGGACTGCTGCTGCTGCTGTGGAGGGCTTCCACTTCTGTTCCCTTCATGAAATGCCAAAAGCGCTCGGTCCTAATTGAAAAACAGCTTATGGGAAAGCTTGGCGCAGAGCCCGAGCCAGGAGAACTGGAAAGAGTTGTTAGAGTCACACCAGCTACCATAACCAAAGTGGCCAAGAACATTTAGAAAGTTTTTATGGCCTGTTTTCATCATCCTAACGTTTTACTGTCACTGTATTTTTGACTGTGACATGAGGGTGCTACAGTACTTATAGTTGGAGCATCCACTTGAGGGCAGTATCATTACTAGAATTAAGGCCTTCTCCACTCTGGGAGTCTTAAAAGCTAAAACCACCACCTAACATGAACTTCACTGAGCATTACTCTGACTTCTTTAATAGATGAAGTAATTTCTCAGAAAAACTCTCCCCAAATGACCTGCGTGTTGAATCCCAGTGATACAATGCTGCTAAAAACACCCAGTGCTTTGGTCGGAGAGAGGATAGTGTTTCAGGGCTTCTGACAGCTCGTCCCAGAGTGGGTATTATGGTCCTGCTGCCCTTACTCCCCTCCGTGTATCATTGAAGACAGGCAGTAGCTTGGGGCTAAATTGCAAAGAGAAAAGGGGGCAACAGGTCCGATTACTGGCCAGTCCAAAAGTCTGATTAGAGCCCCAAATTTTACACCACTACGGTCCTGTAGGGACTCATTTGATACAATGAAGAATGGTAGCAGATTGACTCAAATCCTCTAGTAAATGTAAAAATACCACAGGGGGAAAATACACCATTACAAGTAGAAGTCCTGCATTTAAATCTTTAACATCCGATGTCCCCCTTTTATTTCCCTTTAAGCAGCTTCAAGGTTTGAAAAATCAGGGTTGGTTATTCCACTGTCTGACAGTATCATATAGATTCATTACCAGCTTATTCCAGCTTTTCATTGAAGGTATACGAGGGAAATATTCAAAGCCAAGACTCTGTGTTTTTATGGCTGGAAATATTCTAGATGTCTCGTGCATCATTTTATATACATTTCCCCTAAAATTCAGTCTGACATGTTTGGTATCTTTGGAAACGTTGGGTTCTCCTCTAAAATTTGAAATGAAGATCTGTGGGGTTCGAATAATATTTGGCTGCACAGCATGAGCTTGTCATGACTGAGCCACCAGCAGGTCAGTGTGATTAGTAAGTAAACAAGTATTAGCAGCAAAATATCCTCAAATATCACATGTAAAAGTACTAATTGTGAAGAGGAGTGTTAAAGCTTTCCTGTTAGGTGAAAACCTTTATTTACTTCTAGTTTGGGTTACTTAGTATTTATTTTCTATAGTACTTATTAAAAGTACTCATTATGAAGAACTGTAGCTGAAGTTTAGTTTTTCTGCAAAGTGAAAACCTTTATTTCTCGTCTTGGAGATTTTCATGCTTTCTGACCAGTTGAAAAGGAAAGGAAAAAAAGGAAACGTGAAAGAATGTAAGGCCACAAGGAAGGGAGTACAGTACTTGTTTACTTTCCACCTAGGATAATGAGCCAGATACTAACTGGAGAACAGTATAAGACAAAGGGGATCAATGATTAGCTGACATGGAATGAATCAAACATGAACAATAATCCTGCCGAACTTTACTCAGGTCATTATGCTTGTCAGTACTGTTGGTCTATTCTATATACACGACTTCTATTGCACATCTGTCCATCCTGGGACAGGGATCCCTCCTCTGTTGTTCTTCCTGAGGTTTCTTCCATTTTTTCCCTGTTAAAGAGTTTTTTGGGGGAGTTTTTTCTCATCCTAATCGAGGGTCTAAGGACAGAGGGTGTCGTTTACTGTACAGATTGTAAAGCCCCTTGAGGCAAATTGGTGATTTGTGATATTGGTCTACATAAATAAAATTGACTTGAGGTACATTAAAATTCACAGAGAAGAGAAAACCTCCACACACTTTTTTACTGCTGAGCTTTGGATCTAAACAACCTTCAGAGTATACATCATGCTTGCACCGAAAGTTCAGCCATAAATATAAAACTTTTCTTGGATCCAAGCTGAAAGACTGAGAGCTGAAGTTGACAGAGATGACAGTGACATAAGCATCATTTCGTACTTCTTACAGATGAAGCATCTCCAGGGAATGTGTTTTATTCAATTTCACTGAGGTATCCAGTGTCGTTGCCTGAGTGTCTGCATTTTAGATACCCGTGTCGTTCCCACTCTGCCTCACTTCATCTGAAAGGGACTGTAATGTAGGAAAATGAATAAGTCTGTATCCCACCCTACTTTTGTGCGGCTGTGAGTTCCCTCAGACTTTCCAGCCATAGAAAAAGCAAACTTTTGTATTGATAACTGCTTTTCAGAACCCATTGAGAGAACAATTGCTGCCACACAACCCTTTCACGGTACACTAGTAAAGCTCTTTCAACACAGGTTTCCAAAATATCCTGTCTAGGGGCGTCCATTGGGCAAACATAGCAGTTTGTTAGTCACGTCTAATGTACCACTTCTCTTTCTGTGTACCCTCTTCAGAGAAGGCAAACCCTGCTAAGAATGGGACATGGAGGGGGTCTGTATTTCCACTGGATCTCCTCAGTGAGAACTTTTTCAACAAGCTTTGGTGAGAGATGACTTTGTTTGGATTCAACTCACCGAAAGACATACCTCAAAACAGTAAGCAGAACAATGGATCTTTAGTTGGGGAGGTATGAAAGCATGAAGGCATGGGTGGGATTTATGAACTGGGACATGCCAAATCCCACATGCGGTGAGAGAGCCCCAAAAGCACACACACCCTCCACAGATGCCTCATTTACTTATCACACTGTATCACTTACACCAAACCAGGGAAGCCAAATACAGTCTACATCCCAGGCCATCTGAGGTCAGGTGCAGGTGCAGGAATATTTCACAAAACAAGACATTTATTACAACCTGGTTTTCAGCAACAAACATCCTGGCCAAGGCTTAGTGCCCTCACTTCCATCCTTAATACAAGCATGAGATTGTAATCGCAGTAGGCCGTAAGCCAAACATACAAACATAGGTGCAACACTGTGTTATTGTACTGCTGTCAAAATATCGGTGTACCACAGACTAAACATCAGGGGGATACAACCAGCCGTGTGGCTTGACAGATGTAGTGTGAGAACAAGAAGGGACCGCTACAAGAAACTGTTAAGGAAAATCTTTTTCACATGACACTTCATGAGAAAACTCTGGGACTGTGAGATACATTTGAGGACATTGAATACAAGACCACATTTAAGTTCTTGAATCCTACCTTGAAATCGGGTTATTTATAACTATATAAACTTTCAATTGGGGTTTCCATCAGAGCAGGAAATTTGATTTTAGCATTGGGGCCCAAATCCCAAAACTCACCAGCCGTTTTTACTTTTTTACCAGCCGACTAAACTACTAGGGAGGACCTCCAGATGACTTGGTTGGTCATTACAGTCTCTTAAGTTATGCTTTCAGTCTGATTCGGTCCAGTTTAGTTTTTGAAAATTTTGTGGAAACTTAGGCCATGAGCCAACAAACAAAAGCTTGATTTATGGTTGTGCATTAAGGGGCTCCATGCATAGGCTCTGGAGCTACACCGTGAGTTACACTGCAGCTGATGTTCACCTCCTCAAAAATGTAACTACATGTCAAGGCAATAGCGGCTATGGAGATACAACAACTGTGACTGCTTGTGTTTTCTCCTACAAGTTTCTGATGCTGTTGAAGATTGTTGCTGTGAAGACAACATTCGGGAAGTTGACGAAAGGATCAGTTATCTCCACCGCAAACCCTCTGCTCACTGCGATTGCCGCTTTCTGTTACAGTCAATGAACGAATGTAAACACAGCGATTGCACATCAGTAGTCTCCTATTCAGTAATGAGATAAAGTGAAATAGAAGTTACCTGGATGTAACTCCAGTTACAGTATATACAGTAAGTATGTTACTGTAGGGAATTTAATTAAAGCAGGACACATATGATACATCCCACATATGTGACAATGGTTGAAATGCGACATTGAACTATAAATCAAAACCTACGCCATAGGCATCCACAGCTTTGCGTCAAGCATAAAATCCGGCTAAATGATTATGGTCTGGTGAGGACTTGGATCCAATAGCTCCACCATGTGGACACTTTATTGGTTTGTAACCTTTGAACCATGCAAATTTCATCCAATCCGATCTGATTTGTCAAATTGCAATTAAAGTTTGATGGCACATGCACATATCAAGTGTGAGCTATTCTGCAAAATATGACGACACTTGGCTTATGGGTGGAGCTACAGCAACATGACAAATTCAATGGGCCATATCTCTGGTCATGGCTCTGAATCATTTGAAATTTTGCACAAGGTGTACTTATACAAAGACCTAAAATTCCCCTAAAGGATTTAGGTAGTCTGCCATAAGCAGCCTGCTGATCACCACGAACGTCTATTACCATGTGTATGTTGACGCAGATGTGGATCCAAATGCAGATTAAAAACGTATGCCCTGTAAGTGCTTTTCTAGTTTGCCAAAGTGACTGGAGGAGCAGATAAATTTACCAGCCTTAGCTAAAGTTTTACCAGCTTTTTGGGGCATCTGGTGGTATTTTCCCTGGTCTGAATACACTGTGTGCTATTCCACAGCTATTTTCCACCACACCCAACCAGACAATCATGTGTATCGAGAGGTTCCTGCAAATACAAGCAAAAGCAGAGCAGAAAGGTGAACACCACAAAAACAATCTTTGACGAGGCCTGTTAAATGAAAGCATTATCCCTGCAGAGCCGTGCTTACCCACGACATAACTGAAGAGCTGGAAGAAAACTCAAACCAGGACTACTGTGGGTGGTCAGAAACAGCTCAAAACCAAGTGGCAAAACAAACATACACGTATGTTTTGCCCTTACTCTGAGTGATTGAATGTTTACAAACTAATTGTGAAGAGCTGGCTTACATTAATCTTCCATAAGAACATACTGTCTGTTTGTAACACTAATTCTCTCTTGGAATGTCATTTCCAAATTGTCTGTACAAGCCTGCGTCAAGTCACATCAGCCCAAACAGCGCGCTTGCTGGTCTTTTTAATCTAAGAAATCAAAGCTGAGTAAACACCGCTTTGGTATGTCTAATTCCTTGAGCCAAACTCCAGCGGTCAAGTTTCACACATACCGACACACATCTGGAGCACTCTCGGCATGGAGGATCAAGCTTGATATCCTGCACATGTTGCGGCAGTGCGAGTCTCTCCCAGGGCTCTGACCCTAACACTCTACAAATACATCACTGAGGAAGGGAGCGATCCTCGGGCTTCTGTCTGTATGGAGATGTCAGGATTGCACCGAGGGAGCCAAGTGCTCTCATCCATATTTACAGGGCGATCTTAGATAAAGTTTAAAGACATAATTGTCAAAGCAAAGACAAGCACTTAGGCAAGCAGCAGGGGGGAAACTGTGTGAAGGGGCGGGGTGGATATTGGACTTTAATTCTGACGCTAAGCGCAGTAGATCAACAAGAAGACTCACCAAATCTGTCCGCTCTCCCGGAGATATTGTTGGGGTAACCAAAAACAGCTTTACGAAATGCTTTAATGCTTGGATTTACTCAGAGAAAGGTTGGGAGTGTGCTGAGACAGCAGAGACGGCAGCCATCCATGATCTCCCTTGACCCCGCCAGGGTGCGAATACATAGGTGTCACAGCAAGAGCCTCAGTTGCTTGTGTAGGGTTTCACCTGTCTCCCTTGTTGGACCTAAACAGGATAAGCTGCGCATGTCGCCTGACAGATGTAGTGTGAGAAAAAGTGCGGACAAAGACCTCTGGAGAAATAATTTTCCCTTGGCGCTTCATTTAGAAAATTCCCCAGGAGTGTGTAATTTATTTTTAGGGAATTAACTGAAAGACCAGATTTCAGTTATGGAACTGCAGTGAAACCTAATTGTTTATGACTTTATAAACTCTGGCTCACTTTAAGACTCTTTTCAGCCATGCTAGATCTAGCTCTAGCTCTAGGGATGGCAATGTCAGTCGGTCGGTTGGTAGGTTCACCCCTTTGGTTCCAACTGATTACTGACTTAATCTAGCACCACCAGAAGGTCAAAGTTTTCACTTATGCAGTGAAAATGTCTCCAAATCTACTACAAGGTTTGGCACAAAATTTGGTACAGATATTCATGGATAATAAATTTGATGATTCGTTGACCTTTTATTTAGCGCCACCATGAGGTTGACATTTGTGATTTTTAGTAAAATGTATGAAATGAAATGAAATTTGGAACAAAATTGAATTGTAAACACTTTGGTGATCCCTGATCTTTTCTTCAAGCACCATCATCAGGTCAACATCTGCCACAGCTTTTTGTACAACATTCCCGTCCCTGTTTCCTTTCATGCAACGCTGTGCCTCCCCATTAAGACCACTGTTTAATTCAGCAGAGGACAACTGTAGGATTTAGCCTGAGAAAAGTCAGGAATGTGTTGAAACCGCAGAGACGACAGTCTTCCCTGATCCGCCTTGACCCTGGCAAGGGTACAACTCCATGAGTGTCACAGCAAGAGCTTCACCGGGTCGTGTACGGTTTCACCTGTCTGCCTTTCAGACATAGATCTGAACAGGTAGAGAGAATAGACCTATAGAGTCCTCTCCTTTTCTTCCTCCCTCCCCTCCCTCTTCTCCTTTCTCTCCCTCTCTTTTCTTCCCGGCCAGCTAATCTCTTCTCAGGTTTAGGATTCCCGGTCTGGGCTCTTTGAGGAGGAGGAAATATGGGGTTGGGTAAACATCAGGGCTCTCACTGCAGGGATTACAACACCCATATATCACTGTGACAACTCCCTTTTCAGCGGATGACAAGTCGCCAGGACCCTGTGCGAGGAGGGATCCTATGACACTTCCTATTGCCGCAGCAGACACTGATAGCATATACCGTCACCGTTTTCACAACATCGTGTCAGTTTATGAAGATCTGGTGTCTGCATTTTCTCAGCCAACATCTTTAGATCGGTTTGAGGTTTTCACGCATTATCGCACCTGATGTTTGGCTTGTGGGCATCTTCAGAGAGGTAACCACACAAACGGAAAAAGACTCTAAAGAAGTGCTTTGATCACATGTCCTCAGAGAGACTGCTGTTCATTGTCCTTGACTCCATTTCACTCTCTCCTCTTGACAAAGCGAAGTGGCACGCATGGCGACACGCTGCTGGATGCATTGTGCCTCAGCAGTTAGGTGTTACTCTGAATAATGTGAAACCATAGTCAGGCCTTGTTTGAGAAAATCCACTTTTTATACAAAAAGACATCACTAAAAGGTCAATGAGGTGGATCATTTTCCCAGCCTCCCTGGGATGAACACAATTCCATGTGCTCATGCATTTTAACTGTCAAAGGTTAAAATTCAATTAGCCAAATGGCTTTACTTTCCAAAGGGGTGGGTGCGCCCAATATTTCCTCAGAGTGATACAGAATGAGAGTCAAGGGACACTTAAATGTTCTCCACGGTTGTTCTTCTCACTGGTGTGCAGTTGACAACAACCAGTCATGTCAGAGCAGAGAATGAAATCATTTAGGGAGGAACAAAAGGGACTCGGAGATGGTGGATTATCTTTAACAAAGTTTTGTTTAAAAATTTGGAAAATACACAAAGTATTGACGTCATACCTTGTTTTACTGTCGATGGCGAATTGAAGTCAATCTAAATTTTGGCTTATAATTAAAACTTCCGTCTAGTTTATAAGAAGTGCTAACAACCCCAGTCTAGTTTCATTCAAAAATCAAATTACATTTAGACTCTTGCAAAGAGTCATGGCAACAGTATTGCTACTACATTTTTATTTTGTAAAATGTTTACTGGATTGCAGCTCTGATTATAATATTCAAGTATTGTATACTGGCAGGATGTGTCGGTAATGGTACTCTGAACTTTGCAGTTAAATCCAGAAAAGTAAGCTTCCCTGACTGCACAAATATTGTTCTTAGCTTTCATAAGACACAAAGCCTCACTGATGCCAGGTTAAAACTGAGCACATTTCTCATAATATTTACCCAGTTCAGTTTTTCTACAATGGCTGCCTGATATTTAACAACTATTACTTACTTTTTATTTTTCAGCATCAGTATTTGAGTATTACTATTGCGAGTAGTGATTATATTATGTCAGACACTGTATGACTTCACCCTTTAAATCTAATGCCAGAAAGTGCAGCATACACACATTGTAATTAAACATCATCCTAAAAATTATGTTCACATGCAGCTATTCTGCTTTTGTTCAGTAGCAAAGTTCAGTGCAAATGCAGGAAACAGTATGACGTCAATAGATTGTAATAAAATGTCAGATTGTGGTGGTCAGGACACAACCCAGACCAGTTTTCATGTCTTAAACTTGTTGACTTTTTCATTATAAACCATGATCCTTTCCTAACCTTAACCAAATGTTTTTAGTTGTCTAACTTGAAAGGAATGTGGAAATACACTAATTCATTTTCTAAACTGGAGTTAGATGAACATAATTACCACTTTAGTATGGAGCTGGAGCTTGGACTCGATTAGATTAGCTTAGCTTAGCTGAGGCACATAACTCCCCGCAAAACCACGACTTGTTGTTTTAACATTTTTGTTAGTGTATGGAATAAACAAACGAAATACATCGTGTTAATTAACAAGCTTTAGAGGTGTCGGTAGGTGTTTTTTTTTTTACTTTTTAACTGAAGAGAGCCAGGGTAGCTGTTGCACCCTGGTTCCAGTCTTTATGATAAGCTATGCCATAAACGACTGCGAGTCAACTCAGGGTCTTGGGGTCTTGGATGACTTGAATCATCAACTTTTAGGGGGCAGCCCTAGTTTGGTCAATGTTTGACAACACAATAAACTCTCTCCAAAAGTCGGAAACCAGAGCATTGTGTTGATGTGGACCACTGAGTCACAGATTGAGTTGGGTTTTGTTTTTCATTCTCAGTGGTGCTGAAGCTGGTGCACACACACATATACACACACATAAGTGCATGAACTGTCAAATGTCACAGGAAGAACATATGTTTAAAACTGTGGACAGCAGCAAAACTAAATGTTTTCAGTGTCTGCTAGCTTCCCTTACAAAGATATTTTGAGTCTTCCAAACAGGAAAACTTGACCTTCCTTTGCAGGGAACAGAAAATGTAATCCAGGCTGTTTTGTCTTGGTGAAAACACAACATGCCAGCCTTCATGTGACCAAGCTGAAAATCATCCTCGAATTTCACGACAAAGAATCCTGAGTTGTGCCTGGTACTCCATTATATCATTGCTCATATAATCACAGTGCCATCTCAGATGTTTATGGTTTTTATAGGGCCATTTTTCATGTTTTAATTAAAGCAACAAACACAAAACAAGAAAAACTGAATTTTTAAGTACAAGCCACCAGCACAGATTTAATGCATCTTTCACCAATCAGACTGATTGCCTGAAAACATGTGCAATATTGCCTGCAGTCAGGACTTGTTTTTTTTTTTATTAAACCCAAAGAAATAAAACAAACTTAGAATTTGTGAGCAATATTCATATATACTGTACAGCTGACAGGAAGTGTTGGCAGGCATCTCGACAAGTATGAATAAGTCCATCTGGGAAGAATTATCTTCATTATAACAGAAAGCTAACAGTGATTTATACAATGCTGTATTCTGCTGTTCCACTATCTCATAACGATAAGCATTGTATCATGGTGAAACACGCATTATCTCCATCCACTCCCTTCCACTTTTCTCTGTTCTCTCGGAGGAGTTGAAGCAGGATGACTAATTAACAGCCTTAGTCTCCATAATTCAGAGGAAAACCATGATGTCCAACATCCGATAGCTGAATCAAACTCATATGTGGGCCAGAAGCATTTATTGCAGGTCTCTCTATCAAGATTACATCTCGTTTTAATTAGGCAGCACTGTGACGTCAAGGCCCGATGCATGATGCTGAATCACTGACCACAGAAGACCGGGCCTCCTCCTTCAGCTCATCGTTCCCATTTTCGTTTGCAGGAGTAAATAAACCCAACCTGCTCAAACGTCCCTTCGTCTGAGGCACAGAGGCTTTTACAATTGATTTGTGAAGTTATGTGGCAGCCAAGAAACATAATTTATCACACGGCTGTAGTCAGTCATGAACATAAATCATGATGGATGTCATATTTAAGGCCAACAATGGCATGAATATTCAACATTTGTCTTAAATTGTGCCCTGCACATCTGGCCCAAATGTTGTGATTTGACTTGACAGCTTTGGTAGCATGAATCCTGACATTTCTCACTGAGCTGGATGAATAATTCCACTTTACATAATCCTGTAATTACTGAGCAGTCAGCTATGGATTTCAGGTCAACGGCATCCAGTCTGATGACTCCAGTGCACACTTGGCAGGCCTCGCAGCGGATTCCCATGACAGACAGCTCAACCGTGGAGGTTTGGCCTACATGTGCGCTGGTTGAGCTGCTTTAGACCTGAAGCACCTCTGCATCCTTTTCATCCCTCTGGCAATCAGTTGAAACAATACTACACAACACATATGGGGGAAGGTGAAAAGTTGACATCCTGCCCTATCAATCACACTAGCGGGCACGCATTTATTCCCGCTCGCACATTAAAAAAAAAAAAGACACACCCGTCCAAGCGTGCGCACACACTTACACATAAGATATGTGATAAAAGACAGCAACCTTGCCTGAAGCATGAAAGCATGACACGACATTGGAACAAGACACTTAAAAGACATTTCCCATTCTGTTTTGTTTGGCCTCTCTTAAATATGCATTCACAGCACATGAACTCTGAGCTCACGAAAGGGAGAAGAGAGACTGATCGATCGGCTCTGTGATGACTGTACATCAGTTGTTCAACCCTGCCAAGAGGGAGTACAGTTGCTTGCCGTTGTATCGTAACTTGGGATTGCTACAATCAGCATGGCCATGTTGTGACACTCCCACACCGCTGCACAACCCTGCGCTAATTGCCGCAACGCCTGATTTGGTCTGAAAACAGCCTAAGAGCTTACCTTTGACTGATGAACCTGGATGCCGTAGAGGAGAATATTTCGGAGCTTGGCTGCCGAGGCCAGGTCCATGATAGCTGCTGGCTCTACCATTCTCTCGCTGATGGACAGCTCATCTGAACTGCTCAAATACACCTATGAAAACAAAAAGGGCCAACGCGCTCAATCAGAAAAACGCTTGCCAATAGCGAGGCTCCTCTTTTTTGGAACAATTACAGCTCATTCTTCAAGCAGTCGTTTAAACATGTTGCAACTCAATAGGCCTGTTTATTTAAGGTTGTGTTCAGAGAAGACTTGAACTCTGCTGTGCTGAGAGTAAACAGAGGTTGGTTGATACACAGTCCTGTCTGAGGATATAATGAATCTGTAATTCAGTTGTAAATCTTTAGGGCTTCTGGGGTTTAGTTTCTCCAATAAGGGCCGCATAATCCAGACACATTGGTTCACACTATTGTGTCATCCCTAAGAATATCCAAAGCTTAGCCAATTTCCATAACCGTCCCACTGACAAGAACTTAACTCAAGATTTATTGACTGCAATTATTTTGTCATATATCCTTAAAAACCGTGGCAGTGAGATGCAATCGTCAGGAGAATCGTTTCAAATGTGTCAAGTCATCTGCTCTAAACGTGCAATTATTACACTTATACTTGAATATCAATCAGATGTCTGCTGTCATCAGGTGAAGTTCAATTTGAAGACTGATTATTCAGCACATTAGCTGGTGTTAAACCTCCAGGCCACTAGTTCATATGAGTCTACTGAAACACTGATGCCACAGTGACATTTGTGACGACAATATCCAAAATACAAAGTGACACACATGCACAAGGACAACAGCATGAATTAAATAATCAAAGATGTGTCATTCCTTTGTTGCGGTAACCTTCTTATAGCCAAAAAGGCAAAGTAAGGGATGATTGTTTTAATTAATTTACACTTAATATTCATTGAGTTACACATTAACACCTTTGGCTACTGGGCAGGTCTACTGGGAAAGTTAAAGGAGACATCTACTCTGAAAAACTATTAAAAATAGTTGCTGGAGATGTGCAGTACTTTGCACAGCCTACGGAGCATTTTTGGCTATTTACAACAAGACATCACATCAAGATATTCATACAGCAACTACTACAGAGTATGATAACAGAAAAGGTTTTGAGTGATCTAAAACATCAGCAGTCAATGTCTGGTTTTGTGGTGTCAGTTTTTTATGGCGTCACCAGAAATCCACCGTAGAAGAGGAAAGATAATTAACTCTCCTCCATCAGTAGCCTCAAAAGACCAGAGTGAAATGCATCTACAAGACATGTTCTGCTCTTTGATCAGAGGTGCGGCTGCTATCATGCACACGCTGATTTTTACAAAGAGGTACATAGGTAGCTAGCAGGTGATGTCCACAAACTAAATGAAAGTTACGTTGTTGACCATTTTATCTTATTCTTGAAGCTCACTAATGTAGAAAAGGGTCAGGCAGGACAGTGGGTACCCTACAAAATAAAACTGCAACTCTTAATTTAACCAGTGATGCTCAGCACGGTGTCCCGATAAAAGACAACAAAGACAGTTGGAGACACCTGGAGGCAAAGAAAGTTTCTTTCACTAAGTGGAGTTTACTATTGCACTTATACAATGACCAGTTACCAATGAAAATAGAGGGTGATTGTGTTTCATTCATTTAGTTTCTGTCATTTATCATTGCTGTGGTTATTTGCAGTGTAATGCAGCTCATGCAATGATTTAGAAAGGCGGTTAAACTGTTGACCAGTTATGTTGATGTTTTAACCCAGCAGTCAATCAGAAAGCTTTTTCTGTGGCGATTATATAATAAAAAATAACAACTGGAGTAGACATCAATCACAGATTAATGATACTTAACAACATTAGATATGAGGTGCTAATATCAACAACATGGGGTTCTTTCTTCGAATACCTTGCTAAGGCCATGGCACCTTTGTTTTCACAGACTGTTTGAAACATTGACCTCCATCAGTCTGCCTCTCTGCCCTCGAGGCTACCACCTACGCTTCAAACTCAATTACACCTCCACTGATCACTACCATGTGATCTAACCTGTGAAACAACCGGCTACGTGTGCAATCTAACAACAGCCCCCTGCAAAAAAAAAAAAAGGTAATAAAAAAAACTTTGGTGCTGAACTAAGCCTCATCCCTTACAACCGTGAACTCAGAGGCTGCTTCACGTTTCTCGTAGTTCACACACTTTCTAACGTGACCATGAAATCAGGTTAGACAGGGAGGGCTTTTAATACATTTTATACATATATTATACTTATAGTCTCATCTGATATATAATCTACGTCATGTGATGCAGACATTTGTAGGGCTGCAACTAATGACTATTTTCATTATCGGTTATTTCTTGTTTTGTTTTTTTCAATTAATTTTATTCTATAAAATTATAAAGTAACTTGAGAATCTGGAACCAGCAACTTGATTAATTAATCAATTAATCAACTAATTATTTCAGCTCTTGTGATTTGTTTTAATTTAATTAAGTGTTACAGGAATGAATAGAACATAATAGAACAGAAAAGAGTATAATAGAAAAGAGTAGAGTAAAATGGAATAGTGTACAACAGAACAGAGTAGAGTGGCGTACAGTAGGCTTGAGTAGAATAGACTAGAATTGAACAGAACAGAACAAAATAGAATAGAGTAAAACAGACTGGAGTGGAATAATAGAGTGCAGTACAGTAGAATAGACTAGAATTTTACAGAGTAGAGTACAATACAGTGCAATAGCATGGAATAAAACAGAATTGAATAGAACAGATAGGAGTGGAATATAATACAGGCTTCATACAGCTTTTTAAGAGTAAAATTCAAATACTTTCAAGGTGCCTAATCCAAAAATTCCCAGACCCTCGAATCATAATCATAACATCTAAATTGTTACTATAAATGCCAGGAGACAACAAACAAATATAATGACGGGATCGTGTCATTTCAAATATTAAAAGATGTTTGGTTTCCATGAGTGATTGTGTCGATGATGAAACACCAGATGATGTTGAAAATCAAGCATTTTTCAAGGAGTATATTCAAATTCAAGCATATTCCTAACCTTGAAAACATAACAGTTAAAATTAAGCATTTTCCAGTCGATCCCACTAAAGCCCAGCTTCAGACTGTGTGTCTACACGTGTAAATCTGTGTGCGTGTATGTTCCAAACTTTATTGAAAACACACAAATAAGAGCAGGGGCTTCAGTGGAGTAATGCTGCGTCACTTCTGCAGTGATTGTTTTGGCACTTGCTCTTTGTGTTAGTTGAAGAGGTCAATTTTCCAAATTAAAAGAGGGTAAACACTAAACAGGCCTTTCACAAATTTTGAAATGTTTTTGGAGCAGATTTGATCTGATTTTGGGTTTTGCTCTCAGGTCAGTGTTACCATGTCAGTGGTGGGCGTTGGTGTTTGAAGCCGGGCGAATAGTAAGCGAGGCCGAGCTGCAGCGCTTTCCTGGGAGGTATAGGGTTTCCAAACAGCTACAGAGCTCATCAAGGGACCCAAGGTGGACTACAGGTGACGTTTTTACAAGCGGAAAAAAATAACAGGTTTGGCTCACTGTGTAGTACGCGTACCCCGAAGAAACTGAATCTGTCCTGTGCCAGATGTCTGTATTCACGAACACGCAACAAAAAGTTCATTCAAAGTGTGGGAAATGATACTGAGACACGCTTAACTTCCAGAACACACAGACCTACAGTAGCTCTTTATACACCTACTGACTTTTGAGTAGATTTTCAAGGAGACACAACGTCTGATAAAAAACTGATGCAGGCTGTTCCACCACCGCAAACCTTTAGGAGGCTTCCACAACATGTCTGCACGAAAATATTTGATAGTAAGACACCCTTGAACATTATTACCAGCTTATTCTTATAGTTTTTAAATTATACTATATATCGCTCAGCTGTTTGTGTGTAAAATCTTGTTTCACATAGGAAAAAAAATACATTTACACATTTAATATTATAAACAAACATAAAATAATTGGAATCTATATGTTTTACCAGATGTTGCTGCAGACAAAAGAAAATGATGAAGCTGTTCTCTTTTCCACAGTCGGGGTTTTTTTTTTTTATCAGACGCACATGTCAATAAGACTTTCTGGTGTACAAGAACTTTGCAGTAGTAGAACTAAATTATTGCTGAATTTGTGCTGGATAAAAATATGCAATGCATCCGTGACATAAATATTTTTTGACTTATTAAACAAACACCAAACCCAACCACTTGTAGACAAATATCCCTCAAAAGGCCATTAAATCTATGAATTTCATGTCACCTAATCTTATCCGTTCAATCACAAAGTAAGCAACATTCAGCATGAATTGTTTTACCCTTTATAGTTACATATTCCAATGCACTGTCAACCTTAAAGATAAACTCCACATTAAACTATTTTGTATGCTCTGTATACATAATCACACTGATTCTTTTGGTGTATCATGTTAATGCAGGTGACATACATACATTGTGCGTAAAAAACACTTGTTCTGCCTAAAACTAGCTTATACTGTATGTGTCTCCTTAGAGTTGAAAGTTGAAAGAATTCTCCCTCAGCCGTGATGACTGACCCCCCCAATAGTGATAACAGCTTCACTTTTGTGGTTTTGAGTGAAGCCAAAAACATATGGATGGATTGCCATAAAATTTGTCCCCTTCAGGAGGAATTGTAATCACTTTGGTGATTCCTTAACTTTTCTTCTAGAGCCATCATCAGGTCAAAAGTCTTTTTTGGAAAACCATGGCTACAGTATCTGTATCTGTGAACTCACCCAAATGACGACCAACGGGTGGAGAAGTGCCCGATTTGCTGCCTCCAAATCCCTCAGTATGGCCTCCACTTCAGACTGGCAAGAACGATTGACCTGGAGACCAAGGAAATCAAAAACTAGATAAGAACTTTTGAAACAAAGATGAATCTTTTCTCTATGATGACCAGCAAGATAAAAAGTACGCTAGAAGCTTTTAGAAAATCTAGACACTCCTTTGGCCAGAACAGATCATGAATAATTACATGGACATGTTTTTCGTTTCTCAGAAAAGTTGTGCTTAAAATTACACTTACAGAAACCTGGATGAAGTTCCACTCCTTTAACAGATACTTGGCGTTTTCTCCCATCAGATCTGGGATGACATCCAGCTCCTGTAAGACGGACATACACTGATGTTAAATATTCAGTTCTGCTTGTTACAAGATCCTGAGTGATAACACTTAAAGCAAGAGCTGCAGTACCAGGGTCCTAATGCATCTGATGTCGAGTGACTGATTGACTTCAGTGCTAAAAGGTCAAGAGCCTTCTGGTTTTTGTTTCAGCCACTTCTTCAGTCATTTAGTGTGAGAGTACACCCACCTGTTTGCCTGCCATGAATGATTTTATGATTAGAGGAAAGGGATAAAAAATAAATCTATACATTACATTAGATACACTCAGGGAGTACGCAACTGATTTCCATCAACTGTAATCAGAAGCTTATTAGAACAAATGGAAGAGATTAAAAAAAGAAACCATTTCTGGGCTCCTTTATACTTCTGAACTGGCAGGAAAATTCTGTCATATGCAAAAGCCGGGGACAGCGATCAGACACGAGCCAACTCAAATTTCATTACGCTGCAAATTGAGTCAAAGGCCGATGTACGGCCAAGAATCGTAAAAGCTTTTTTGCTCAAAGAACCAGGACATTCAGGTCCTGATCTTTCCATTCAGTTTCGGCCTTGGCTTACAAGTGACATGAGGAAACCGGATAGCACGCCGTGTCCACTCTGTCCGTTATACATTCATCTTTGTTGTTGTGCCTCTAATTACAGCCTGGTACTACAATTTCACACATGCAGGAAATAAACAGAAGTAAACATCTGAGTCTGAGTTTGGCATTGAGATACAGTTGTTCTACCCATTAAAATAACAGAAAGTAATTGGAAATGGGAAATGGATATGGGAAACATATGTCGGATGGTTAATTGGTCTTGAGAGATAACTGCCCATGGCTTCAGGAGGAAAATCATTTCAGTCCAAAATGTAAATTTGCAGGGTTTAAAACATCTGACGTGATCTAAACCAGGTTGGGCATGAAATCCCAGAGTAGGAATGTTTATTTAAATTTAGGCATGGTCTGGAGAGCCAAGAAGCCACAGAGGCTCGACGACCAAACCGCTCCGAGGACACAAGGAAAACAAAGTTTCAGAGCTCAGCACAGCAGTCAGCTACCCGCTAAAATTCATTTTAAACGTGTTAAGGAAGATACCAAATTCTAGTTTAGTGAGGATGGTTCGAATTTAAAACAATGCAGTGTTTAAACATTTAAAAAATCCCATTAAAAATTATACTTAAAGCTGTAACATTAGGGTATTTTGGCTACTTAGGGGTAGCTTTAACTCAACACTGATATATTATCACCTTATGAAGTTGTTGAGGTAAAAATGTTAGCAAACAGTTTTCTATCTACACATCCAGTAAACATAGAGCAACAATAGCATTTATTTGGAGTCATGTTTCTGGCCACCTGACAAATGAAAGTCCAATAGTTACTCTTTTTTTTTTAGCTCTAGTTTGGTCTCCATTAACTCCTGAGGGAATTATTTGGCTCAAGAGGTAGAGCGGGTCGTCCACTGATCACAGGGTTGATAGTTCAATCCCCACCTCCTCCTGTCCACATGTTGAAGTGTCCTTGGGCAAGACACTGAACCCCAAATTTCTCCCAATGGTTGGTCAGCACCCTGCGTGGTAGCTTGCTGCCATCGGCGTGTGTGTGTGGATGGGCAGAAACCTGTACAGCACTTTGGATAAAAGCGCTATATAAATGTAGGAATTTACCAGCATCCCATTTTTGTCACTTGTCCTCCTCACAGTGGCTGATGTTCAGCAATTGTTACATAGGCTTGAATTAAATCATTTTTAATTTTTAACTTAATTTAATTTTTAAGACAAAGAGTCTACAGCCTTGCTAGCAGCTCTGTGAGGCTGTATTTAAGCACAGCAATACTAATGCAAATGCTACAGTTACTGCTGATGTACATGTAATGACCGTGCATTTACCACATTTAAAAGGACAAGTCTATACTGCTAGCACAACTGAGAACCCATTACTTATCACTATCAGTACATGAGTCTGAGGAGAATCATTGATCTGGGCTGGATGAGAGGATTATCATACATCAAGATATAAATGATTAGCGATAAGGGAGAGAATACAGAGGAGGTGATTTGGCCTACTCTTTTAATGAAATACTTTTTCCTCGTTTATGTACTTAGGTGCCCATAAAACATCTACTTGTCTGGGTTTAGCCTTTGATCCAAATTCACTGAAGCCAAATGTCTAAATAACCGATGGCTCATAATTATGTAAAAAAAAAAGGAAAGCTGGATAGTGACGGCCTGCGAAAACGGGTTCAACATGAAGAAACTCGTACAAGAAATTGAGGTTTTTAATTCTACGCAGATATTTAGTATTTTGCATAACAAAACAGATTGGTTTATCTGAGTATTACATTTGTGATATCTCTTTTTTTACATTTCCTTTTTCGGTACTTATGAAACATTTAGGCAACTGTGTGAAGAGACACAGTAATGCTTAACATTTGGTTACAAATTAGACATTTGACACTGAAATCTGAAGGCCAGGGATCCTTGGCTTTGTTTGTAACTGAAACTAGAGATGATTTATTAAACGGACAAAGTAACGCAGTAGAGAAGATTCAGTTATCACAGCATTTAAACTTTCACAAAAACTATCTTGATCATCATAACCATTTGTAGGGATAAATAGGAGCACTCCAATTCAGTGCAAAGGCTTTATTGACATGAAAGTTTCAAGACGTTGCCCATTTTCTTTTCTTTTTTCACTTCTTGTTCTCAGATACAAAGCAGCAGTAGCACATTAATCCTAAAGATAGCAAAAATCCTGTTTGAGATTGTGAACTGAGACGCAGGACACAAAACTATTTTACTTATATCATCGCAAAGTACATAATGACATTATGTATTATGGAGAAACCTGGTTTTCTTAAATTGCACTTTAAAAGGTTAAACAGAGATAATTTGTGCATTTTTAGTTCCATAGTGTAAATATTTATCAAGAAAACATTGTGATACTTTTGGCTAAGATAACCATACTATGATTTTATTTATACTGGCACATTGTCTGTTTGAAAGACAGAAACCTTGAAACATTTCTACCACTGAGGTGCCCTTGAGCAAAGCCCTTAACCTGTGCCAGTGAGGATACATGTTTGTACTGGGCAGCTTTCAGGTGTGCATGTGTGCAACTGTGTGACTGTGAACAGACAGCAGTGCACTCAGTGAAACTTCCCTGGGTAAATAAAGGTTAAAAAAAAATGCTCCAAAAGAAAAAAAAAAACTGCTTCCTCCTGGAATGTGGTTTTTTCAGGAGATTCATTTTTCCATAAATTTTACATCAACTGATCTCCTGCTGAGAAAATCCCTTTACTCACACATGCTGCCAAATCCTCCACCTGCACACACTCACACACACACACACACACACTACACTATACTGTCAGTTTTCAGCTGAGCTTGGGCGGCCCAACCTTGCTTATCCCTGTATTAGATTCACGTAATGGCACTGAGACAAAAGTAATTCTTCATCTTCCGCTTCTTCCACTCGCCTTTCATCCCCCTCCTCCTCCATTCATCCTCCCTCCCAAACCCCCTGAAAAGGATGTATCTGGTTCCGAACACGCGCACCGGAAAAACACAGCCCCGCCGGCCACCTGAGCACAGACGGGAATGGCTCCAATCAGCCGATCCAAAGAGACTGACACCGACCCCAATCCGTCTCTGGGGCCCGGTCCAGCGCCGGACAGCAAGATCCGCCCGTGTGACACTGGCTGATGAAGGACTTGGAGCGAGTTTAAAAGAGGATGGACTGTTTGGATCATGGTGGAACATGGAAACACGTAATGCGGCGTGCTCTGCCGCCTCCTTCCACTGTCAACAGCTTCACCCAGGGAATATATATATACATCAGGATAATCCAGGAAACACGTTTCTGTATGTGAAGCCATGTGTGGTCGATTTGTCAGACTGGGTGTCTGCTCTGGAGATGGATAATAAGTGATGGCCATGAAATATAAGCACATAAAGGGATTTAGACAATATCATAAACACCTGTACAATGTCCTGTGATCCACTGCAAAAGACCTGTGATGTTTTGTGAAGCTTATAATATTATTAAACCTGTGTTAGAGAGGTGTTGATTCTATCTGTCTCACTTCATCTCACCTTACTCTGGTGTTGTTTTACGGGATTAATTTACATCGTTATTAAATGTAATTCTGTTTCCCCATACACACAACATACAGGAGTTGACTTTCAGTCAAGGGTGTAGGTTTGGTTTATCACAAGCAGCACTGCATTATCTTTGACTGATGGTCAATTCTAGCATGTTTCTATAGGAAAATATTAAATAGAAACAGCTTTTTCTTTTACCTGAAAAACATGTACATGATGTGGCAGTGCTTTAGTTTATTCAGCCCTGAGTGGTGCCTGCACATCTCCCTCTCAGGCTGCATACGGACCCAACAACCTCCAGCTATAAAATACGGAAACCTGTACAATGTAGTGCCTGATAGACAAAACCCAGGGGAAAAAGTCCACAAATCACTTGCTGCTGCTTGTAAGGCTTAATTTTGGAAAGCTCACAATATAACTGAAGGTGACTTGGATAAGCGTATCAATATTTTTAACAACTCTTCTCTTATGTCATCTGAATTTTAAAGTTGCTAGACATTAAAAGGAGACAGTTTAGAGAGATTTTAGAGAAACAAGCTCAAACTGTAGAAGTGGGGACGGGGGTAGGTGAAAAGAGAGAGGTTCATGTCTCCCCTGTCCCTAGTGAAAATGATGTCCAGGTAGAAAAGCATCTAAATGTCTTGGTGTCTCTTGCAGCTTAATCCACTTCTCCGCTGTTTAACAGTATGTTCAGTATCCAGACAATCCTCACCTCACCTAATTAAAATAAGACTGGACAGGCATCCATAATATTATGCCCCCCCTTACAACCCTCTTACAGCCATGCACATTAACTGTAGGGTTCATTTGTTTGTCTCCAAGCCAATTTTAAAACTTACACATACTTTACAACTTATACATAGACTGATGGCATTGATCATAACTTGTCAGTAGCTGGTGATCATCACACAGTTATGAACAAAAGCTCTCCTTTCTGATAGACCCAAAATGTGTAGTCCCAAAGCTTATTTCTGTGACATCCATCCCCCTCCTTCTTTTTAAAGTGGTTACGTGGCTTGCTCAAGGGAAACCCAACAGTTGTTGAGGTAAAGAAGAGCATTTCACATGTGGAACCTCTATGTGGTCTGTGCTGTCTGATTGAATAGATCAAACTGTCACTCTGTACTGTTTTGCATATGGATACTGTTTTCCATTGTCTATTAGGAACAATTAACTGGAGGATGTTTGCAACATGGGAATTTGATGTGCCCAAGAAAAGATTAAGAGTGAAAGGGAGGGATATGAACTGTAGTGGAAACTGGGAGCTTGTCAAGTCTGACTGGGCAGAGGTGGTTGGAGGATGAGGAGGATGAGGAGGAGGAGGTAAGAACTCATCACCAAACACTCAATTAATCAAGCAAACTCCCACGGTACAGGAAATATGACTGCCATCTGCTCTCCTGCACGCAGGGGAGTGAGAGGTGGAGGTCGGGGATGGAGGGAGAAAATGAGGAGGGGGAAAGTTGCAGAAAGTGGATGTCCCAGACAGGCTCCATTAGAGGTTTGACCGCAAATGGCAAGTCTCACCAGCAGGCCACCCAAGTGGAGCTCACACTGAGTTTGTGGGGTAATTAGAGGAGGTACAGGGATGGGGACATAGAGGAAAATAACAACGGTAAACTCATGGGGATCTTCAGTAATGCTGTCATCAACATTACCAACATTTTAATCAGCTGTGACTGCCACACTCTTACCATGTCAAGAGCTCCAGCAGCTTTCTGGAGGGTATCAGCCAGTGACACAGCTTGTGCAGACCCATCTGTGATAACACAGGCCGACCGCGATAGAGTCTCTGAAAGAGAAAGACGTGATGAGACTGGTTGAAAAACTCCTGTGATAATTTGCATGAACGCAAACTGGCAAAACTCGGCATTACAAATCGTCCATACCCGAATAATTAACTGAATACATCACAACCAAACTAGAAAAACAGACACTTGAAAAGGGTTTGCGGTGAGTATAGGTCAGTTCTTTCACAGGTTAAGATGAATAGTCTTGCAAATTTGCCTTGCAAATGCAGGCTACTGTGACACAGTAAACTATCTGCTTTTTACCCACCAATGTTGTCTCCTAGAAGCTTCTCATATTTAAAATAAATAATAAATATCAAAACATGTGAAAGAGGAATGGTGCACAACATTAGCCTGCTCTGAGTCAGTTGACCTACACCTGTTTTGGTTGATCATTCACCTCAGTGGAGAACAAATTAGAACCCAGTGGTGGTAGAAGTAACAGAAACCTTGTTTTCCTTCCATATATATCATCTGAATCAGACACAGATGTGACAAACAGACCAGTTGTCTCTATGGGCTTAACTTAACTTAATCTCTCACCACTGTAAATTCCCATTTCAAGGTTTTCCTTTTAGTAATATCCTGAATGTTCCTCAATACAAAAACACAAGAGTCTCCTAGGTAATTTAATTATGTTATAGGTTTATGCTATGACCATTAGTTTAAATTATTTTTAACTTTGTTTCTCAGAAATTGTAATTTTGGCATGACAGACGGCTCTAAATGCTACATTGGAGAAGAAGCCAGACAGAGGCTCAAATCAGGGCAATAGTGGAGTCAAACCACTTCGATGTTAAATTTGCAAATAAAACACGTTGCTGAATTCATCCAAAATTGACCCAGAATTTTAAGCTCGGTGATTGGATGTTTCTTGCTGAAATGCACCTTCGAAGTAGTAGTTAACATCTACCTCAAACTTTATGTATACAGGTTTGTACCTTCGACTTTTTATCAATGAGACAGATCATTTCTAACACAGTGATAATTTAACCGAGAGAGTTTCAGCTGATCCAAGCCGTAACATTGTCTATGGGAAAAATTAATGGGACTTATATTTACGGAACCAGGGGCGCAGGAAATAGCTTCTCCAATTCCGTAACTCCATGGCGAAATGATAAGTTCATGGTCAAAAACAGAACATAAGCATTTCGATAATGTTAAGATGGCCAATTTATACATTGTGACCTCCAAAACGGATGCCTCACTTAAAAGCCATCTATTGAGAAATTAATGTTCACACAAACATAGACTTCTAACCAGGATACATAAGGCTACGTGTAGGCCTGCACATACATACACACAGTGGTGCGTATGCAAGTATGTGTGAGCACGCAGAAACACACACAAACTGAAACACTCGACAATTTCTCATAATGACATATGTGAGAACTTTCTTCCACGTCTTTTCTAAAAAAACACACAATGAATTCATTCACATCAGAGGCTCTGGGAATAATCACTGTGCACCTTATGTCATCATCAAACAGGTAATTGTTGGTCCAGGTGCTGGCGGGGTGAAATATAGGGCTGTGTTTATTTCCATTTCTCTGATTGTGATAGTCTCCCTTGTCCTGACTTGCTCACCGTAGCATTCACAGACTGCTTACAGCCATCCTGTTCCAACCAAGCTGAACAATGCTACAGTGAGGGGCTATTCAACGCTGACTCTAAACTGCCACACAAAAAGAGACAAAAACTCTTACACTGCTCATTTCTGACCATTTAACCTGTCAGAGAAGACCTACTGCCTTCAGCCTTTCATGTATACATGTCTACATGGATACTTCATGTGTGTATATAATATAAGAAGATGAAAAAGCCCACTATTCACAGTACATACAGGAAATGAAGGTAACTCACCTTTGATAATGGACTCTGCAGCAGCTAGATCCCGTTTGTAGGTTACCTGGAGGACAAAAGGTTTAAAGGATCAGTTCACCCAAATTAGAAAAAAATACTTTATCTGTCAAGGTGTCTGGCCATTCAGATAGTTTTGGTTTGATGCGCCAAGATTTTGAGATATTGGTTAAGCGTCTTAACAGAAAACCAGTTACTCTAGACCAGTGGTTCCCAAGGTGTCACACGATGATTTGTAGGAAAAAGGAAATAATAAAAAATGTACTCTGCTACACAAAATTTTTCTCTAATCTCTGCTTTTTCTAGAGAAATAGGGTATAGTTTTGCCTCTTCAAGCCTCTAAAAATTATTCAAACCAAAGAATCTAATAGCCTGATTCCACTGCAAGAACTTGTCCAGGTGACCAGGAACCATTTCAGAAACTCAGGAACCTTACCTGAGTTTCAACCGGAGGTATCAGGGTCTAAATTGAGTTATTCTGCCATTGTTACTGGTGCCAAAAAAGTCCGTGCTCTGGGAGTAGAACTTTCCCGGGGCCCAGAAACTATCTCAGCCAAGTTTGCAGTGCTGAAAAAACAAAACATGCCATGTTCTTGTTTTTTCCTGTATGTGAAAATTGCATCTGAAACATAGCCCACGTTTTTTGATCCATTATCGGACTAATTTGGCTAATCGTCACGATTCCTTAGAGGCAGCAAATTCATACAGGAGTGCGCAAAGGAGACGTTCAGTTCCTGATTTAGTTCCTGTGGCTCCATAGATCCTGGAACTATTTGGTGAAAAATGGCTCTAAATAAAGGGTAAAATCACAACTTACAAGTCTTAGACACCCATACCGTGGCTTTGTATTTATCACAAGCAAAAGGTTGGGAACCACCGCTCTGGACTATACAATGTTATTTAAAAGGTCTTCTTCAATGGTTCGAGCACCACAAACAACATTCTGTCCACGTCCATTATATTGGGGTGGAGATAGAAATCCCAAAACCTCAGCACATAAAACCAAAACTATCTTCATGGCTATATAACAATAAGTCTAACTAGAAAAATATGTCTTTTTGTAATTTGGGTGAAGTATCCGTTTAAGAAGTTACATGATCTGATAGAGGGTTAAGTACCAAACATTTACATTTAAAATAATTTATACATGCTAATCCTGGATGTCACATTCAATATATTAGTGCTTCCTCTTTTGCCAGCACCCCTCACTTTCAATTCATGAGCTTTGTTTGTGCCCATATGATAAATTAGCAGCGGGCATACAGCTGTGCTAGCCAAAATGTCACCGAATCCACAATCCCCAACCCAAACCAGGCCCCTGACGACCTCACCTTCCACAGTGTTGGCGGACCCTGGATGAGCTTGGCATTGGTGCCACAGTACTGCAGAGCCAGATGGAGACACTCAGTGCCAAACTCAAAGTCTGACTCACTGCACTGCAGAGGGGACACAACAGAGAGGAGCTGCTGTGGACAGTCGTTGACAACAATATATTTCCATCCCACTCAGTGAACTGTGGTACACTATGTTGTTCCACTGCAGTGTTGGAACATACGTACTTACTGATAGATTTATGTGGTGATCATCTGTAATACACTGTGTCTTTAAGAATAGATGTCAAAATTGTACACATACTTGGACATTTTCTTGATATTAATGTCATTAAGTTGGACAGACCATCACAGTCCATCAAATAAACTTCATTTTAAAATGGTGTAAGTTCACCTTGAGGTAAATATAAACAAGACTAACAGCGATGCTTTGAGCTAAATGCTAACATGAGCATGTTAACATGCTCAGAATGACAATGCTAACATGCTGATATTTAGCAGGTATAATGTTTATCATGTATATCACCTTGGTTTAGCATGTTATCATGCTAACATTTGATAATTAGCACTAATCACAAAGTACAGCTGAGACTGATGGGAATTAATCGTAACTTTGACCTGAAATGGCGCTAGAGGAAAAGTTAAGGGATCAAAAAAGTTATTACAATTCATCCTGAGGAGACCATACCACACATGTCAACCTCATGGCAGTAGGATTCATCTTCTGAGGACCATGAATGTCTTTACAAAATATCATGACAATCCATTCAGTAGTTGTTGAGATATTCAGTCTGGAAGTGGTGGACCGACCGACCAACCAGGCAGACCGACATTCCAATCCCTAAAGCCATGCTGCTAGCATGGCTAAAATTCCTACTTCTTTCTAGTGATGAAGTATCAAGAACAAAACTCTAGTTACCAATAGTAGGGGTTAAAGTTTAAGGTTCATGTGCTTTACTTGTAAACTTGAATGTGCTGCTTTACATTTCATGGCAATCTGCAGATTAGATTATGAGATATTGCATGCAAATGTGATATTTTGGTCTGAGGGTGCTGCAAGGGAAAACCTATTCAAGATAGTTGTCAATGGCCAAAGTGTTATCCAAGGGAAAATCCTGGCCAGACAATGATTAAAGTCAGGGGGCACACTAAATTCATAAGGAATCTTGGGATCATGACTTTTCAAGCTAAATTTCTTGGCAATTTGGCCAGTGGTTGTTGCGATATCTTGCTGTGCACCAAAGCCTTCAGTGGACCAACCAAACAACCAACATTACTATCCTTAGGCCCAATCTCCAAGTGGCCAAAAATATCTAATTAAAACAATATTTAAGTGAGACTGTTTCAAAATCAGCATGAAGCATGCATGAAAAGGTCTCAGTCTACTTAGTACACTTGCAATTAAGAATTGCCCCATATTGTTATTTCCAGAAGAGTTCCAGCTCAGTGAAATTGCAATATGACCTGCTATGTACTCTCTGATTTACCACTTGTACCACTGCCGTCACCACGTTTTTCAGGAGACACTTCAGAGGATACTGTTTTCTTTGGCTGATGGACTGTTGGCCCTTTAACACTCTTATCTCTAAGAACTTTGGTTTCAACACGTCATAAGACACTTTCCCACATTGTTCAGCAAGGCGTGATGGACTTTCTTGTATAACTGTGGAGGCTACACAAATAATTATTCCTGCATGTGCAAGAAATGGCAAAACTTTATCTTGGAGCCTGGTCGTGATGGTGGTGTACAGTTGCTTCATGTTTACTTAATTTGAAAATTGTTCATCTGGGTGGAGGAACCTGATCTATTTCAGGATTCCTGTAGTGTTCCCCTGCTTCCTCTGAAATCTTCTTACATCCCACTCTCAATCTAAACGCTTTAAAAACAGGGTTACCCACAGGAATTTATTCGTGTTGGATGACCAAAAACACCTTTCCAAACATACAGTAATTTTATCATAAATGTTTAAGCAGTAACTAATAAAAGGGTCTATTACTTTACTGCCTCTTTTAAACAGACATTGTTTGTTCCACTACTTTCTTTTTCCTCGTTTCTTTTTTTTAAGTAACAGTTCCAATGCTCATTAGTAGGTAAAAACATGTGGTTCTAGTATATTTCACTGGAAGGAAACGCTTTACATGCAAATTTGATGCTTTTATCGACTTTGAAAAATGACTTAAATAAATGTGTTACCTGTTACAGAAAAACATGCGTGACTGTGGCTGCAAAGGGGGGAAAGGGAAGAGGGGCAGGTCTGATATAATCAGCTGAATGTCACTTTGGAAAGGAAAAAATAACATCAGTAAATAACTACAGAGTCTAGTGATAATTCTCTGTGACCCCCTTCGCTTTACACAGTCATCTGACCCTTTTTTAATATAAAAATATGAATTAGAGCAGCTTTAAACTAATGTATTTGTCCTTGTTGCTGTCTGTGTGACTGTCATTTCTCTTCCTGAACTAATCTTAATTATGATTAGTTCATATACTTTATCGTACCAATGAACATTTTATAGGTACTTTGACTCACAGCTGGGAAAGCTCAGTTCGTGCAGATCACATGGAAGTTTGGATTGAGGCGATGAGGTGGACTACAAAGACAAATCCATGCTACCCGAGATTATACCTGGGTAATATTTTATCAAGCTATAAAAGAGAGGGGTCTTTTATTCCAGGGACCCTGGAACAGAAGAGAGAAATTACAGCAGAAATACGCTCTCGGTCTTGAGGTAATTTAACCTTTAGCATTTTCTCCCAGTACAAAAGCTTTCACGGGGGACTGGATAAAGTGTCTCCCCCTTTGTCTTTTCAGCCCTAAGTTCTTCTGCTCTCAATGGATGTCAAGATACAAATGTGCAGCTCTCCGAGATTTTTCATGAGCATGTCCTACAGTCCTAACCTGACACTTTCCTTATCTTTTGAAAGGTTGAAGAGGAGGAGAACAACAGAAGGAGAGAGGGGGACACACTCTAAATCAACCATGACCTTCTCTTTCTCCAGCGACCTCCCCAGTTTGTCTTCATTTTTGCAACTCGACTGGCCTTGACACTGCAGCGTAAATGTGAGCTCATTTTCTGAAAAAGGCCGATGCCAAAGCCAACAGGGCTCTCAAAGCAATCTGAAGATCCATGTGTGCCAGGAATAAAAATAACTGCAGACAAATGGGGCTCCAATTGGAGGCATACTTTAGCTCTTTTGGTCAAAGTTTGATGCATCCTTCAAAAACGTGGCTATCGGAAGAACCATCTAATGGAGTCAAGGTTGAAATTGCAAACTATTTTTCAGACACTAAAAATAAATAGGGTCAACTTCTGCAACTCAAGTTTCACATTAAGTTGGCTTGGATTAGCCTGCCAAGTCCTAGCAATAAGCCCCTGCTTTCAGAGAAGAATCAACACATTTACGGCTTACGTCAGCGGATAAATTCTTTCCATTTTTCAGGTACACATATTAAAATGCACTCAACTGCTGAGACTATTAACCCGAATCCACCTAAATGTGGCGTGCCATGTAATTTCAGTGCTCTTTCACCATTTTTCCAACCGAGCCTTTGTTCACTTTTGTTCCACAGACTAATCTGCTGCAGTGTGGCAGAATATATTAACGTGTCATTTCTTTCCCAGACGCAGCAGAGGCCAAGTGAAAATGATAGCACCCGCGTCACTAGCTCTTCAGAGTGAAACCCTGCAGGTTCTGGCACATCAGTTGAACAATGAAGGACTGTAAAGGCCTGTTATGATGTATGAGAATCATAAAGTCCTTTGTCATCTAAGTGGTGTAATTTTTAGAGCATAAATCCCAACCTGACTGTACAATTATTCAACACCAGGAGTAAGCGGCACATGCCTGCAGGACTTGGTTTGTCCATCCTGTGATATTATGAGCTGTTTTCACAAATGTAGCTGTTGTAGAAATCACTTTTGGTTGCATGATTGTGCTCTGGACAAAACCTGGATTGCTGCTTGACCTCTTCAGCTTCACAGAATGATCTGATAACTAGTGACAGTTTAATAGTACAAGACTCTTCCAATGTTTCAGTTTCTTTGCTTTCTCATTCGTCCATCCTCTCTCTAGCTTGTTGTTTCTGTCACTTTTATTTTAAATTCTCTTATTTTAAATATCTGTGAATGTTTAACTTTCGAGCCACAATTTCAGCTGGCTAACAAAGGGGCAAATACTTATTTGAGCTGGGTGGGATGAGAGAGATAGACAGAGATCAAGGCTAAATCGAAACAGCCAGGATTTTTAAAAACCCACGTGAACCTGCAAATGCTTCACTGTGTCATTAAGGCCTTGGTCAGACTGCCAGCCCAAATCCTTTTCTGGCATATCCAGATTGTACCCTGATTGATTTTAGAAAGTCTGGACAGCAAAAAAACCACATGAAATGCTTGCATTTGCATCCAAGCCACATTTGGAGGTGGTTTGAAATGTGATTACGGACGCTCTGGACGCTCAAATCAGATTTCAGACTTTTGCGTCACTGGCAATGAAACACACAACGATGACATCAAATCCAGAGTGACGGAAGTGCATCAGAGCGGCAAACTGAGTTTGTCTGGTGCGACGGAGGAGCTCTGCACCACGACTTGACAACGCGATTGTTCGGAGGTCGAGATGATGGATCTCCATTTCTCATGCTTCCAGCGCCACCAGCGTACGTAGTTACTGACGCCTTCGTTGTTACCACAGCAACCCATGCAGATAGGTTGGTGATGTCTGGACACACAAATCCAATCCGATCACTCGCAAATAACAGTGTGGACAGTCTGTCTTAAAGATCTGATTTGAGAAACAAATCTGATGTTCCTGCAGTCTAAGCCTAATTACCTTTAAGGAAACAGGAGAAAGACGGGACTACTCTAATCAACAGGCTGTCACAAGAGGGACAAGCTGTACTGAAACTTTTAAAACTTTGAGTTACCTTTCAATTACACTGACACAGCGCTCCCTGCAGCCACTGACCTCTAAACTAGGGAGTTAGGGACATTAGCCGCAAAACTTTATGTTAAATGTCCCGCCATCAAAGCACAAGGTAGACAGAACATGAAGTCGTCCTTGTGTTTCTTTCATGTACGCACTGATTGTTGTTTCAAAGCCATAACACATTAACAACACTGGAAATGGCCGCTTGTGTGTTAAAGGTAAATTAAAGAACAGACTCTACCCTCTGATAGGCTTGATAGATGACATCATATGTGAATCCCTGAGGCATCTCGCTGGCTCTGTACTTGGCTCGCTCCAGAGAGTGATCCAGGTAGCCCTCTGATGTGGTGGCTATCACCGTGGAAACAAGAGGTCGGATGGCTCCTGCTGCCTGTGTGAAAAAAAAAGGTGGATGCGGTTTTTAGCATTTGTTTTGAATACAATAACAGAGTTTAGAAAGAGAAATGATACCCCTCAGACAAGCTCTGTAAAGTGTGAAATTAGTCTCAAAAAGAAGCATTAGTCAAAAAATATTGCCATTTTGGCGCTTGGGGGTGTAATGATACAGTCAGCTCACAGTTTGATTAACAAGACATGCAATATGATGTCCTCATAATATTTTTAATAAAGGTCTGACAGTAGAAAACCCCTCATCTATTACCCACACTGTTTTCAAATTTCACCCATCTTTTAATCTTTCTAATCAATTTTGTTAGTTTAGTGAAAAAGGCAAAAAACTAAATATAAACATAAATTAGTTTTACAAGCAGATTTGTATGTAAAATACGCAGAAGAATAAAAATGTCTAGACAGAAATATCATCAATAAGACAAAGATCAAATGCCTGAACAAGGACGAATATTTTCCAAACACCTTAACTGGAAAAAAAAAAACAATTTCTAAAGTCATTGTGGTGAATGCTGCTGTTGTGTTTTAGTGACATTTAGAGGTGGAACACATTCAAAGGATTCATAGTATGGACACAAATAAAGGTGAACAGACATACATCCACACTGGGCAGCATGAAATGAGGTGAAGGTGCATCGAATCAATCTGACCAAAAGTTTGCGGTGATCATGAACTGTTAGACTAGACAAATGTTGAGCACAGAGAGGGGAACAGAAAGGAAAACTTCTGGAGGAAAATCTGAGAAACTTGAGCTCCTGGTAAGTTCTGAAATCAGTCTGTCACATACAGAGTCGCTGTTCGTTGTCACAGCAAACATCTGTACTTGTCCACTGGCTGACACCAAAACCACTAAATACAGTAATGTTACATTCATGACGGCGACACGTCTTTTCATTCTTACTTTTGGACATAAGATGTAAAATCTGCAGTGTTTTCTGGCTTTGATATAAGGAAGACTACAAATCATGATTTAGAACTTTTATCACAATATCGTGCAACATTATCATGCTGTTGAAAGCTGGAAAAAGCTAATAAGTGGACCTTGAGTTAAATTTTTTTTCTTTGTCAGATAATTTTGAGAGCTGTTCAAACATAACTGCACATCTCAAAAAGAGAATATTTCCCTGATCATACTTTGAGTCAGCAGCCAATCCATATTACACAGTAACAATAAATCCATGTTAACCAGCACAGCTGGAACACGCACTACTTGTGCTTCCTTGGAAATTCAAAATAATCAACATTTCTGAGATAATATTTTCATCTCACTATAGCATGATTGAAGGCAGTTTGCAGGAGTAGTCAGTCAGCGAGCGTGTGCGAGAGAAACGTCTCGCAAATGAAAGGAAAGCAAACGTGTTCTGCGTGTTACACATGCTGTTAAAATCAAAATTAATCTGCTGCTTTTCAGCGGAGGCAGGCTTTCTGCCATGAGCGTGGATACTGGCAAGATAATGAAGACCAGACCGCCTGCTGCGAAAGTTCATCGCAAAGCACACACACTCAGAAACACGCCATAAATGTTGGCCTTGTGTCAGGGAGCGCTTGTTTTTTTCACAGCCTGTGTGACCTGCATTCAACAGAGTCGCAGCCATGAATCATTACTTTATGAGACTAATCTGCAAGTGTGTTCTTCACAGCGGCCGTGACTTTGGCCCAAATGTTTTCCATCTATCATTGATGAAATAAACGCTACCAATGGGAACAACAGATCTGTCAGTCTGACAAACAGTTTATGAAAAGAAGGAAAGACCTCGAGTGCGAAGGAGGCAAGTTTAAGGTGCAACTGTTTGTGTTCTTTGGTCTGAACCCGACTGGAAAACTTTGTCGTGCGACGCTTTAGGTTACCTGTCATCCCACCAGGTGAAAAGTCTGATTCCAGCCGCTGTAACTGCAGCTAACGGTGATGGATTTGTTTACACTCTGCCCTGTAATGGACCTTCTCTGGTTTTCAGCTAAAATCACATGAAGAAATGAATTATGAGCTCCGGTCCAGATTTAATTAGCTGTACTACGCTTTCCAAGCATGAGGAACTACTGGCATTTTGGGATTGTTTCTTCTATTTGTAGAGGGATTAAGATTTGTCTCTGAAGTGCCGTTCTCTTGGAAGTAGACACATCCTGCCTTTATGTGCTACTGGAAAGATTGACAATCCATAGACGTTACACTTCTTCAAGTCCTATTTACAATTTGGAGCTTTGGAGATAACTTTAATTATGAACATTTCCAAGTTGAGACATTTACTGAGCTTTGAACGTTTCCTCATGGCAGAATGCCATTTGGCTACAAACTGAATGTTTGCAGTGAGCAAAGGCCCCATTTCCACAGATGTCTGACAGAATGCGTCGAAAATAAATGTTAGTTGCAGCCCTATGGAGCTGGAACCAGAGAATATTTGGCATTTTTGCTTGAAAAATGATTTAAATCATTAATCAATTGTCAGAATAGTTGCTGATTAATTTCGCAGCAACTATTCTGATAATACGATTGACTAATAAATCGTACCAAAGTTCTTCTCACTTGACCAAATAAACCAATATAAAAGGGGTAAACAGTTCAAATAAACTAATGATGTAGATGAGAAAAAGCAGCAGATATCACATGTTGGAGGGATAAGTTCCTGTCCCTCCAAATACCCAGGTGTCTGAGTTAAAATAGCTTTAATCATACTGACCCCCTGTTCCTTGGCAGCCATGGCTATCTTGTACAGAAAGTCCTCCTCCACAAAAGGCCGCACGGCATCGTGGATGATGACCACCTTTGGTCTGTCCGCCGCCGGCCTCCCCTCCTCCCCCTCGCCCAGAGCCATGACTCCGTTACATATCGACCTGTGACGAGCCGAGCCGCCTGGCACCACTCGAACCTTCCTGTGCTGGAAGCGCTGGATGATGTCCGTCATCAGGTCCATGTTTTCTTTGGCAACAACGACCACGATGCTCTGGATCCATGACACCCTGCAAGAACACACCGGCACCTCAGCAACATCTGTGTTTTGTAAGGTGAGAAGTCGGAAAGACCGGAAAAGATAGGCAGAACACAACACTCACCCAGAGCTTCTTACATTTAGGAATCAGGGCTGCAACTAATCTGGCGTCAGATTTAGCATACAGACATGAGAGTGGTATCAATCTTCTAATCTAACTCTCAGCAAGAAAGCGAATGAGCGCATTTCTCAAAATGTTGAACTATTCCTTTGATAACTGACTTAAATGGTCAACAAATAATCAAAGCTGTTAAATAATTGACTGGTGTTTTCATCATTGGGAAACAATTGTTTGTTCATATCACACTGATGTCAAATTTGTGCAAAATAAAGTTCCACCAATATAATGCATCTGCACATATTTCAAGACCATGTATCCGTACTTATGAGTGACCAGGCTGGGATTGTGGATTTGACTCTCCTCTACTGGGAGCCTCTCTGTAATCACCGGGGGCCACACAGGCTCTCCAGTCCCAGGATGTTGCTCCATTCATTTCCTGACAACACGTAAACACTGACAACAAGCTCAGAGGAGAGACACATCTGATTATAAACACCGGTTGTTATTGCACTGTTGTAATGAAGGTCAGGCAGTGATCACGGCTCAGTGTAAACATCCACCTTCTCTTCGCCGTTATGGAGCCTGAAATCTGAAGACAATATCCCTGCCTGTCTGTCTGTCTGTCCTCCAGTGGCGGAAGAAAAATCCTTTGGCAATACCAAAATGTGAAAAATAGGATACATGCATTCAAAATTTAGGAAAAGTGAGTAAGTAAACTTGACTTTCATAGCACCTCACAAAACCACAATTACAAGGTGCTTAAGAGGTACACCTACTAGTAAACATGTATTAGCAAGTATTTGAGGTTCCATTCACCAACATTACAAAAATCTATTTTCTCATTTACCTCCAGTCACATCTAGCCATGGAGATAGTTTTGGTTTAACGTCGCTCGGGGTTTTAAAATATTTGTGCCTGAGATTTCAGTATTTATCTGCAGTTGGGCGATATGACGATATATATACACCACAAGATGATGATATAAGTGTGTAAACCGTTAAGAGCTTTTGCCATACCATGGTAGCCATCGTTTGAATGTCTCTGGGTGTACTGGGCCGCTGTGGACAGGTCAGTGAGCAAGACTGATTTATGGAAATATTGAATTTGTATACGGTTTGTGCATCAATATGATAAAGTATCTTGATTTGTCAGGTATTTAATTTACTGGATCAGCCAAAGACAGACATTCCCATCTGGTTATTTTATAGATAATGTACTACATCACCAGTCATACAGTGATACCAAAATTAAAAGTACTCGTTATGCAGAACGACCCATTTGAGGAAAATGTATATTATATTACTGTGATATATAATTATTGATGCATTAATGTGTACATTACTTTAATGCTGAATCTGGTAAAGGTGGGGCTAATTTTATTTACTTCATATACTTTATCTGCTAGGCAGTTTGTGATTTTTTTCCAACTGGCATCAATAAAGTTCACACACCGGCCGTCAGAGGAAGCTGAAGCCCGCTTCAGCCTACCTGTACCTGGGACTTGTGACATTTCAGTCTATCCTATTTCAATCTTCTCCTACCTCTCGAAAGCCTGGATAGTGTAGCTTATGAGCGGCCGACCCAGAAACGAGCAAAACTGTTTCGGTGTCTGCAGTCCGGTTCTCTCTCCGGTGCCTCCGGCAGGAAGAACCACAGACACCGGGAAGTCCACGCTGCGTTCCGCCGGCCGGTGGTCGCTCTTCCCGGCCTCGCGGGTTGGGAAAATCCCCGGATTAGCGGGCCTGCCAGGGTCACGGCTGTCGCTCTGCACGTTTATGTCGTTAACCTCCATCGGTTCGTGGGCGGGGGGTCACGGCAGGTCATTCCCAAAACTGTCCGTTCCCGGCGAATGGGCGGGGTGGGAAGACAGCGGCAACGTGGATGGAGGTTTGGGAAACCGGCGCTGTCAAGCGGGAACAGCTAAATAGCGTACTTCCGGCGAATACTTTCAAAATAAGACCCAAGTCTAGGTTGGTTTTTACCACGAAGTACTTGTTAGTCTGTAACCTTGAGCAAACTGTTTATAAATGTCTTAGTTATTAGTGGTGAACAACTACTTAAACACTTACAAAGTTAAAAAAAAAAAAAAAAGTAATACCACAGTTAAAATACTCTAACATAATCCCCCCACCCCCCACCCCCAGTGTAAATGATCCTTAAATAAATCCAATTGCAGAAAAATGTTATTGTAACGTTATGTGGTACAGGTGGTGCATCGTGTTTCATGAGCTCTTCGATGAATTTAATGTGAAATGGTAAAATGATTTCATTTCCTGTCAAATTAAAGCAGATGCGTGACGCATCTTCGGAAAAGCGTCACTGGTGACTGCAGATCTTGGTTCTCGCGTGATTTCGTGATTTCTCATTGTAGAAAGTAGGTTGTATTAGCGAGTCTCGCGAGAACTGAATTAGAAAACTATTCTTGCAGTACAAATCATACCCAGATGTTTTTTGTTGTTTTTTTGCTGATGCACTAGTTTGCAATTTATATCACAGTCTGTAAGAATTCAACTAAGATGAATAATTTCCTACGCATACATATTTATGAATTACTTAGAATAAATGTTTATTCGTAAGTATGGTGACACTTTCTTCCAACTTCCATCTATTTAGCTACGCAATATTCTAAATTATAGGTGAATTTCATCAGTAACCATCAGTACGACGTCAATAGTGGCCCGATTTAAGTTTTAATTTACAGTTCCTGTAGATGAAACATCGCTCATGCATGAGTTATCATTGTAAACTGTAGTGTCAAACATGGTGAAGTCTCCACTAACAACAATACATGTGATAAAAAGTGATATTTATTTCATATAAAGTTATTACAAGACTGAAGACAAAGCTTTTCCAGATGTCACCCACATGCTGACGCCACTTAAGCAAAACTTATCATATTACATGTTGCCACAGAAAATATATTACATCATACATCATAAATCTTACATAGTAAAATTTTATACACATGGCCATACTTCAAAAAGGCAAGTAAGAATTTGATATATGTACAAGTATTTACACAAGATTATTTAAAAGATGTTTGTTGTTGTTTACTGGTGTTAAAACAGTGCAGATCTCCATCTGCATATAAAATGAATATAGGAACGCATGCACGTGGCTACATCAGTTCTGTTCACATTATCTTTAACCACATGGATTCAAAATGTCAAGAAAAGTCCTTAGCATGCCCTTTGGAGTTCTCCATCATAGTGAGGAACCAACTTCACCTAAACCAAGTCCCAGTCACATTGAAAGATAATCCACAACTGCAAGCTCTGGAGTCTCAATATCACAGAGACAAAACTCCTGTAGGTTTATGTGGATTCAGAGTCTGCATGCCTGCCGGCTCTCAGGGTTCGGTCTCGTGCCAGTTCTCACTCAGCCGGTTCTTCCCCAGCCTCCTCTTGCTCTTGGACTTGTGCTTGTGCAGGAGCTGCGGCGGCGACAGAGACGGCTCCTCTAACTTGTTGCCCGATTCGTTGTGCTGCCTCGAGTACCTCTTGCACTTGCAGGAGGTGACCACGGTGATTTTGTATGTTCTCGTGCTGCTGTCCTGGCACTGCAGCTGGATGCGCTGGGTGCGGGTCTTGTCATTGACGCACCGCCAGTCCTGGTTGCTGCTCTGGCGACCCCAGAACTTTCTGCCGTAGGCGCCGCCGATCCAGTTTTGAAGCATCTGAGCTGGGAGACACTCACCAGTGCACACCAGCTCCTTGATGGGGTTGATGCTGGTGCAGTGGCCATCGGAGATATACTTAGTGGACCTCAGCTCTCTGCATCCGATTTGGCTTCGTTCTGTGGAAAGACACAATGAGAACTGTGAGAAAGAAGAATCGATTATTTTCTAAAACTAATCAATTAATCATTTAGTCTATAAAATGTATAGTAGTTAGTAGTGAAAAAATGCCTGTTCAAATTTTCACACATCCCAAGGTAACATCCTCAAATGTCTTGTTTTGTCCAACCAAAACATTTTCATTTAACTATCATGTATGAAAAAGAAAAGCAGCAAATCCTCACTTCTGAGAAGCTGAAACAAGAGAGTGTTTGCTTTTAAAATAATGACAATTAGCTGATTATTAAAATAGTTGCCGATTCTTTTTTTGTCGATCGATTAATCGACTAACCGTTGCAGCTGTAATGTTTAAAGATTTAGTTTTCTGAGGGATTTGAATTAGAATGACCTTTTCACAACAAAATTACACATCACAGTAACTCAATATCATTATTCCATCATGATGTTGAAAGGTTAATACATGATAATAGCGAATTACTGCCCAGCTCGTCCTGTACATTATCGTTGCCTCTGGCAAGTCACAGGGAAACGGGGGAAGGAGCACAATAGCATACTGACCTTTCTACTTCAAAAAGGTTGAGGAATTATAACATGTGAAAAGGAAAAACTTTCTTTTAATCAGTGTGGCAGGGATTTAACTGGAGGATTACCTCTGTGCAGCGGCCACGACTGTCAGTATTATTCTGCTGCAGGCTACAAACACTGTCCCCCTGCTCTCCCCTCCACCACTGTAACCCAAGCTCAGCTCCATTCATACAGCTCCATACACCTCGGTGACAATGCCCCCCCCCTCTCTGTGACAGTGTTTGATGAATGAACAGGGGTGAGCCTCTGTCACCCCCTGCCCTCCTTCGTGGTCGGCTGCTGGGAGAACTCAGAGCCACGATCTGAGGCTTCTTGTTGATGGGAGAACACCTCCATTCAGCTGCACTGACACCCAGTCAGCTACTGTGGCCTGGACGACAGCCAGCCAGGTGTGTGTTACACTGAGTGTTGCCTCAGCTCACTGTGGTGATGGGCAGCAAAGCAGTCTCTGCTGGGAGTCACGACTACAGCAGCAGAGCCAGTGTATGATCTCAGTGAGGGTATTCCTAAAGTAACCCAGCTGTACAATGTCTGTGCAAGACTCTGTTGTAAGTTTACAGTGACCTTATACTGATGATGTACTGACTTGATATTTATCAACTATTCTGCATTATGCAGGATTTTAGTATTATACCTATAGCAGCTGTATCATATTTTAAGGTGTTTTGAGCACACAAGTCATCTAAAACTTCACTCAAGACTGTGTAGGTGTGTGCAAATGATGATGGGATTAAGTGCCTGATTAAAAGGTCCCTTATTTGGCTCTTTGAGATGTAGATGTAGAAGACAAAGAAAGAGGAAATTTAATTCTTAAGCCTGAACTTTATCAAGAGCATTTGGCTGCACGTCACCCTTTCTAAGAAGAATAATGAAGACATTAAATCAAGTAGAAGGTGAAAAATGGACATTGGGAAATGGAACAGCTTGGGGAATTGTATTTTCTGCTAGTTCTGTTTTCTCATCTGTTACTCATGCTGCTGCTTGGGCTACATAAACTACTAAAAGAAGGCGATAGGACTACAGTGATCCATCACCAAAATCCTAGAAAGATGGTATTCAAATATCATGCAAAATATAAAAAAACAATAGAAAACAATATAAAAGACATAGATTCTACAGTAGCCTAGTGACAGGAGAGTTTCCTAAAAACTATCTTAAAATACAATAAGGTCCCTGTAACTCAGTCTAGAGTACCACACACGCCTTATAGTCCCGTTACAAATATCATATCATATGAGAAACCCTGACAGCATCCTCCGGTCCTCTGCAGCAGGATGCTTCCTTCAACTCACCGCCTCTGTCGTGCGCCGCGCCGCCCGCTCCTCTCCCGCCGTTCCGTGCGCGGTTCAGGGTCACGTTGCTCTGAACCTCCGGCACCGGCGCGCTCACGTGCGAGAACAGGAGCTCCGTGGCGTCGTTCTTGAGCGCCTGGCAGCTCCTCAGCAGGATGCAAAGTACGACCAAGGAATGGCACGACTCGTACGCGCTCAGGTGCATGGCTGCTCCTGGGAAAAGGGGGCAGACGTAGGTCCGACTGGAAGTAGACTGATGCTGGATGAACTACATGCGAGACCCGGGGTTTTATACAGCCTCTCGCTCTGGCAGCTACTCAGGTGCGTCTCTGTTGCGAGGCTCCGATTGGTCGCCACGAATGTACTCTTGTAAGATAACCCCGCCCACTGCTTTTATTTTGGAGAGTTTAAAATTTGAGCCTGGATGCTGGAGAGGAAGGATGCCTACAGCCATGATGATGATGATGATGATGATGATGATGGGATTAGATGCCTGAGCCATTGGCACATTAACACGTGGTTTTTGGTTTGATTTGGTTCATTAACAACATACATTTATAAAATACAAGGTCATGAGCTTATGTCAGGGATAAAAGGATAAAATCTTGGACTTATTTCCATTGTTGTCCCTGGTGTTTTGTTTTATCAAGCCTTTATCAAGATGAAGTCTGCCATTCAATATCTGACACCAAGAAATACTAACAAATAGAAATTTTAAAGTAGAAGATTTAATCATATGAACAATCAATAACGTTTTTTCAGGAGGCAGACGAGGTAAAACCTATAATCAGGCAACTTGAGAATTTCTTAAGACACACTTTATTATCATCGTCTGCAGATTAATTTAATTCAAACGTATTAATTTTTGTAATATCTGTAATATAGTGAGTGAAATATGAGCATGGCAGCTTGGAAGAATACATACTTCCAGACAGTAGAGAAGGCAGCAAAGAGGCAATACTTAAAATAACAAAATTAAACAGTTGGCGGGTAAAAAGAAAGCTACTTTCCAAAGCCAGTGAGTCCTGATTAGATCCCAGGTCAACTTTAGTTTTTGGTCTATATTCGGGTTATCTAAATGCAGCAGCTTCTACATTTTAAACGAGACAGAAACAGTTTTTGGAGTCAAAATAGATAAAATCACAGACTGTTTTCTCCAGAAAAAAAAGAGTTTTGTAGCCACATAAAGATATTATCATAGCCTGAATAACCCTCTTTGTTTAAAAATAACAATAAAGATCTTGATCCACATTTATCCAGATTTGGCAGTTGTCCTCAATCAGATTTTCATTCAGTTGGGGAGGTTAAATGTGTGTCGGCTTTACTCTGGCAAACTACTGCTGTGAAGTAATATTTGCAGTTAACTGTTGTTCTTCAATGGTGCTGTTGTGATGCTGTGTGGTCATAAACAACCTCTGCTTTTAGTGACTCCTGCTGTGAGTTTTGTGGGTGTTCCTTTTCACTGTGGAAAGCAGAGTTTGGTTTGTTCATGTCTGTAGCTTCTCACTCTTCTCATCATTCTGGTTTTCATATAAAATCTTAAATAGTCCTTCATGGCAGTAGATGAGTTGCTGTGACCAGAATGTTCCTGCCTGTTTCAATCCCTGCATTAATTATTTCAATTTGAGGGTGAAAGTAAACGAGGAAATGTTCCCTCCATCACTGAACTCCACGTTAAAGCTGCAGCTGCTCCAGCTGTAAGGTAAAGTGTGTGTGAAGTTGTGTGTTTCATCTGAGGCAGCTGTGGCTCAGGAGGTAGGGCGGGTCGGCAATTGATCCCAGCTCGATCCCCAGCTTCTTCTGTCCACAGTGGCACTGAACACAGGCACTGAACCCTAAGTTGCACCCAATGGAGGCCAGCACCTTGCATGGCAGCTCCGTCACCATCGGTGTGTGTGAATAGGTGAATTAGACCAAATTGTAAAGTGCTTTGGGAACCATTAAGGTTGAAAAGCACAATATAAGTGAAGTCCAATTACCATTCTGTTCCTTTCTGCAGTACTCTGTCCTTCTTGTGAGCCTGGATGATAATTTCTCTTTCTGATGTACAATACCATCATTCTAAATTTCAAAAACATTGTGATGAAATTTGGCAGCATGCCTCTGATCACATGCAAAAGAGAGAAAATATTGTCTGCTTAAATGTGCTACAGTTATTCTAAAAAATAAAAGTACCATAGTTTCCCTGTCAGGTGAAAACCTTTCACCTCCAGATTTGTTTTCAGATATTTTCAGATCAGTTGAAGAGGGAAAATGAGGAAAGAAAGTAGGAAGAAAGAACAGAAGGATGGAAAGATATAAAAAAGGACAGAAAACTTTTGATTTGCTTCATATTTCCGGATGAAATGTGGGTGCATGCTCGCACATGCTGTTTCTGAAACAGCAGAGAGCAACAAGCGCTCTGTCTGCCTATTGAGAGCTGGACTTATTAGTGTAAAACAACTTTTCTTTTGCATGTGGAAAAGAGTTTGTACTGATTATTACGCAAGGGCATTCTTAAACATTCTCAAACATTGATTGATTGATTGATTTTATTTATGGATTATCAGCCACAGGGGGAAAAAATCCAAAAGGATGACATGTTAAAGTGAAAACACTTATTTCCAACATGGTCCCAAACATGGTTAAATTAAGACAAATATTGTAAAACAACTTGTTTGTTTTAACCGTACCAGGTTTGCACCTTGAATAATATCATACATACAGTGTGATTGTCTGCTTTTATGACTCAGTTTTCCAGTTCTTAGTTCCCAGATTTGTTTTGTCAGACAGTAAGTGCCTGTGTCCATTTTGATAAAGGTAGCAGGACTGTGAAAATACCAGTGACAACATTAGAAATAGGCCTTGGACGTTACTTTTCTATCCCTGACAAAGCCTGATGTGTTGTATTTTATTAGAATGTTACTTACGATCAATAAACAGAACCCAATCAACCCAGGCGAAAACCAGAGGCAGAAAAACTCTGATCAATTATTAAGCAATTTAGCTGAATTTCCTCTGAAATAATTAAAAGTCTGAGCTTTCTGACATCTGCTGATTGTCCTGTGTGTCAGATAAATCACAGAAAAATGATTGCAAACATTATTTGACCCTGATCCAGTCCACAGCTGCTCATTATTCACCCCTCATCTTCAGCAGCGATGGAGCATTAATCACACATGTGCACACGGCTGATGATTTAAGACACCAACTCGTGTTTTTACCTTCTGGTTAGCTTCTCGTATTGGATATTCTCCGCGTTGCGACTTGCCTCTCTCAGGCACATGTTTAATTCAAGAATGAAAGCTGATATTGTCTGCGTGTGATGTGCTGTCTGTCTGTGCCATCCTCCCTCTGCCTGCCTCTCAGTCCCTGTCAGTTACACGTCTAATGATTCGAGTGCTCAGACTAACTGGAGTCTTTGTGTGTCCGCTGCACAAAACAAGGAGAGATATAATTACTTTTGTGGGGAACATTCAATCCAGGCTTGTCTTACCGATTTGAGAAGGGGCGACGTGCAGAGACACTAATTGTTGCTCATGAGAATGAAAGCTGATACGCAGATCACTTGTTGCTTTTGTTATCACACGAGCACTTTTTTAGGGCTGTGGTCCATTTTTTGGATGTAGAGTGGAGCAGGCCCGAGGATGTGTCTTTCTCCTGCTGAGTGAAAGATTATTGTGTTAATCATGGGTGGAGGAAATACTCATAAACATTCAAAAAAGAGTTTAGGAAAAAGTACACATATATTAGCAACTTTAAGTCAAGCATTCAAAGTAGTTATTGTGAAGAAAAGCAGAGTTAAGTTTTGCAGTCAGCTGAAAATGTCACACCTCCAATTTTGGTTATTTTCAGGATTTCAGATCATAATTTAGGAAACAAGGAAAGAAATAAACATGAATGTAGGAAGAGGAGAAGGAAGGATTTAAAAAAGAGGAAAGAAAGAAGGAAATAAATAAGTAAAATGGGAAGATGAATGAAAATATTGAAGGAAAGAGGATAATAAAAAAGAGGGGAAGTGGGAAGGTTAGAAGGAAAGGAGGAAATAAAGACCAATTATTGATGCATGCATCTGTCAACTTACATTTGTATACTTTTGGTTTGGGCTATTTTTCGTGGTTTCCCTTAGTTCCAATGAAGGGAAATCTCAATGTCTACAGCATGCAATGTTATTTTAGCCAATAGTGCTCTTTCCATTTTATGTCAACAGTTTGTGTTTGGCTCTTTCCTGTTTCAACATGACAAAGTCAGGTCCTTAAAGAAATGATTTTCCCAGTTTGTTGTGGAAGAACTGACCTCAACCCCATCCAACACCTTTGGGATGAACTGGAACACCACCGCGAGCCAGGCCTTATCGCCCAACACCAGTCATTAAGTCATGAACGGGAGCAAATCCCTGGAGCCAGGTTCCCAAATCTTGTAGAAAGCCTGAAACAGGAAGAACGGAGGCTGTTATAATGGCAGATTAATGCCCATAGTTTTGGAATGAGATGTTCAACAATCTCGTATGGGTATAAAGTTCAAGTGTCCACATACTTTTGGCCATGTGTAGTGTATTTTATGAGCTCATATTGAATGAAAATGAACAGTCTTAGTTACTGTTGCTACGCCTGCCAACCTTTCTGTTCTCACACAGCACAAATGCAGTTTGCAACGATAATGGCGGCAGATTTACCATCAAAAATCTTAGTTTTAACTTTTTTAAATAGTGTCCTTGATTTCAGACAGAGGTAGACTTTGCCCACAGACAGAACAACTTATTCGATTTTGACTTTAATTAGTGTTTGATTCTCACAAATTATATGACCGATACAGGCAATATAATGTAAAAACCTTTCCCCAGTCTAAAATATGTTGTTTTATTTTTTTCTCCACAACCATCTGGCGACCCCCACAAATTATCAGGGGACCCCCTTGAGGGTCTCGCCCCCAGGTTGAGAACCACTGATGTAGAAGACATGGAAGTAAAGGAGCAGCATTGTTTTTGTACTGAAGGGTAGAGCAAGTATGATGAAATGTAGGATCATAAGTTAGTTTTTCAGTTTGGCAACATACTTGTTTGTATTTTCAAATAGTATGTGTTCATTAATGTAATGAGTAACTACAGCCAGTTAGAAAAATGTGCAGTGACAGAAAAACTCAAGTACCAGAGCTTTAAAATGTAATTATTCCCTCCAGACTCCGGTTTTAAATCTCCTCAGCAGGTGAACCCAGTCTGTCATTAAACTTCACACTCAGTTTCTGTTATTGTTTCCTCTCTCCTTTGTTCTTCCTCAAACAGGGCCACCAGAGGCTCATTCACCCCACTTCCTGGGGAAAATAAAGGGCAACATAGCCAGCTCATCTCAGAAGACTATTTACACTTCGACGCCCCTCTGAGCTTGTCTTATGGGACCGGGTTAAATGAATGCAGAAAAGTGAATATGATAGGCCCCAGCTTTTGTGCTCTCACTATGTAAAGAAACAGAACGCTTAGAGCCGACTCCCTCTCGGTGCAAACACAGAGCTGCAGTGAAACTCAGCAGCAGGAATTCGGTTGCCCCTAACCCTCATGGGAAATGAAAGGTTGGCTGGGTTAATAGCATATTGACAAGCAGCATGGCGGGAGTGTGTGCACGATCAGGAAGCGCCCACATGCAGCAATGGGAGGTGTGGCGAGGGCGACCGGAGGGGAACAAAAGGAATGCACAACACCTGGAACAAAGCCAAGAAAGAAAGGTCACCGAGGCAACAGAGTTTGGAAAAGAACCCAACGGAAGACAAACAATGGATGGAGGATGTTATTCCCTGAGATTGATCCTATATGCCAATCAATCGTGCTTTTATTATTAGTATTGTTGTTAAAAACCAATATACTCGTGGTTCAGCTGGGAAAAGGGCTTTGTTCAAGCGCTTTGTTTAATTTATTAGTGGGTTGCATGTGTACATACAAACATAATTACAGTATGTGTGACAAAGCAATCTCAACTCAGAGTCAGTTTACAAGCTTGTTCCGGAGCTTTTTCTGTCAGATCTCATGGTCTTCATCAGGTTCTAAGACGTTTTGAACTGAGACAAGAGGTTATGAACTCACCCCCATATATGACGTTGTGATCACGTGACCGACATTCCACACTTAATTCACACGATGGCACCTGAATCTAATGAAGACCACTCACTAAAAACTTCTAAAAAAACAACAACAAAATTTGTTTATATATTTACATGCTCCTCTGTCAGTATTTAGAAATAAAAGAAACTTTTTAGAGGTGAATTTGTCTGCAGCACTCATCCTTGCATTTCCACACGCCACTGTTTGATAGACGTCTGTTGGCTCTGGCTTGCTAACATGACACATATTCCAGTGAGCAGCAGCGATAGCGTCAACACAGACTACACGATGATAGCTCTACAGGGACGGAGACATGACCAGTGTGTGTCCCAAACCATCAGCCAGAAGCACAGAAGCCCTCCCTCACAGAAGGAACATTAGCATTAAAAAAAAAAAGAAAGAAAAGTTTGCTGTTTTAGAAGGAATGATGTGCTACAGCCAGACTTGCTACACACAGATGTGCTCAAGAATTTGTACAGCACATAAATCCCTCTAAAACCACAACCTGTTCTTTTATTTCTGTTTGTGTACAGACTAAACAATCAAGATACAACATGTTTATTTCAGGCTAGCTGTTTCGCCCTGGTTTAAACTAAGCCAGGCTGCGTGCCTCGCCGTTCTAGCTCCATACACACAGACATGACAGTGGTATCGGGGAAGGAATGCGATTAAGTGTATTCCCCAAAATGTTGAACTAGTATCATGTAACTATAGCTGTTGGTTGTTGTTATGGAACAAAAAACACAATATTTCCCTCTGAAAAGCTGCAGAAGAAAAGTAGAAAGTCTCCCAAATTCAAAATACTCAAATCAGCAGCTCAAATGACAGTAAATACAGTATCAGAAAAGGTACCAAGTTACTTTCCATCCCTGGAGGCTTCACCTATATGACAATACCTCTGTTGAAAGAGGGCATTACAGTGAGGACAGGGATAAAGTGTGGAGAGATTAACTGCTGTTACTGATATTCTACTTCTTTCTCTGGTTAAAAGTGTGCATCAGTGAAATCAGCTGTTCTTTTGGGCCTCCACTGCACATTATTAGGAACCATAATGTGAATAAACCTGAAAACTAAATTCACCTTGTTTTCCTGTCAATTTTGGTGAAACATTGCCCTCTGCTGGATATTTGCCCTCCCTGCAGACGAATGATGCAGCTATATGATCACTAATCTGTAGCAAATTTAACAGAAGAATACCTCAAATCTACCACATTCCATGCATGAAAGACAAAACAACATAAAACTAATATATTTTTTTGAAATTCAAGAGAAGAATTATTTTTTGTTTGTTGTTATTTCAGGCACAACAGGGAGTTTCCCGGCAACAGGTGTGGCTGGTGTGAAAATCCAAAGGTGACAGACAATGGAGGTGGACAAGGTAGACGGCTTCATCTCAAACACTTTTTTGACACCAACACTTTTAAAATCCCAGATTACTCCTTACTTTTTATCTGTATTTTCTTCTTCTCTCACCCTAAATACAGGACATACAGGACTCTCTTCAGAAGTGTGGAATAAGGAGGGACGTTGATGTTTGCCAGCTCAGCCTTGCCACAAAGTAAGACAAACCTTTCATTTTTAAAACAAATGGGGAAATGTGGGATGCGATTCATACTGCTACATAATTTCACAAATAAGACCAAATTTAGATTTGAGAGATTACAATTTGTGCTATTTTGCTGAACAGAAAACTCACCAGTGTCCCTGACTTATCAAGATTTCACTTTCTGAGGGAGTTGTGGCTGAATAACAACAAGGTAGGCTTCTGTAAAGCTCAGTGTTCCAGCTACAGGATGAGATGATCCTTTTTTTTTATTGAAGTTTAAAACTGAGTGGAAGATTTGCATTTTGAATCTTTCAGATCAGAGAGCTCCGCTGTCATTCCCTCAGCTGCTGCTTGACTGAACTTTACCTCCACAACAACAACATCAAGTCGATTTCTGGTGAATTTTTATTTCTCCTCTGAATGTGAAGATAATGTGAAAATGTAAAGAAATGAAATGGGACTCTGGGCTGGGAGGTTGCTGGTTTGAAAAAAGAAAGACAACAGAGATCCATGTCCTGATCTCTCATACAGGGGCCCTAAATCATCTGACCTGCCTCCGACTTCTGTTTCTCCACAACAACCAGATCAGAGGGCTGGAGGACACGATGAACGAGCTCAGGAGGATGCAGCAGCTCCAAACTGCAAGTGAGTGATGAATCTCAGTCAGGGTACGCCTGCCGTACCGAAAATAAAGAGACAGACAGGCTGTGTTTATGCTTTAAACAGCCAATAAGAGCGCAGATATCCACAAGATTACAGTAGAGTAATAGTAGGCTGAGAATATGTCTGTAATGTGTTGGATTCTTTTAAAAATAAGCGCTTCTTTGCAGCTTTTTTCCTCAATCCCATCTCCCATGAACCTGGGTATCGCCACCATGTGATCCACTGCTTGCCTTCTGTCCAGGTGTTAGATAGAAAAGGTAAGATCTATATGCATTCAGAGGGACATGCTTATCTGACCTGCAAAGCATCAAGTGCGTCACATTTCACATATCGTCACCAAATATTACTCATGTGGTGTGTTGCTTTTACTTTGTTACATTCTTCCATTAACATTTTGTCAGTGTGGTCTCTGTTGTGCTGTCAGAGGTGAAGTCGGAGGAGAGGAGGAAGTCCTTCCAGACGCACAGCCAGGAGCGTCATCATGTCCTCCAGTCCGTGGCCTTCTGCAGACGGGCAACATAGTCCACAAGCAGAGAGGATGTTTGTTATCATCTTGGCACATAGTCCAGTCATCACACAGTGAAAAGATGCGTCTGTGGTCTGCTCAAAATCCTTCACAATTATCAGTCATTGCTGTACATTTTATTGTCCTGCTTACTCGGGGTAATCCATATAAAAAGGCATCAAATTCCTTTTGGAGTATAACTATTTTTAGATCTTGTGACAGTAAAATTTCTAAATGACCAGATGGGAATGTCTGTTTTTCACTATTCCAGTGAATTAAAGGGGAACTCCACCAGTGTTACACATGAAAGTTTGTTTACAGGTGTTGGGGAGTCCTACTGCATATGTGGAGAAAAGTTGTATAAAGCCTTTTGTGGCTGCAGAGGGAGCTGCATGAAATCTGATAAACGTCTGTTGGGTCTGAAGACTACAAGTTTGAAAATGTAATAAAATCTGGGGGTGTGGAATTATAAAGAAGTGAGCTTACCAGACCTCTGCAGCCTGCTCCTCATCTCTGCTTGAAGCTGTCGGCTCGAGGCTATATTATCTGCTTCAAGCACAACACACCTGAATCTATGACCCAACTGTCGGCCGGTGAGTTGCATTGTGGGTAATGTAGGCACCAGGGGCCGGATGCATAAAACTCAGTGTCAATGAAAAGTTTGTGTTTGGCGAGGTTCTCCAGCAGCACCAGACCAGTTGTCATTACGTGCAACCATTACACACGACTGGGGCTATTTACAGCGCCCATACCACTAATTCATTCAGGATAAAATTAAGAGATTATTGTCACAGGGAAATGATGGCTCAAATGTAAATAAAAATAACGGTAAAATTCATCACTCTCCATAAATATGCTTAGAAATAATAGAAAAACAACGTTCCCTGTGACTCCAAAACTTGCCTGAGAATCATCACTTTTTAAGTTTTCTTCAGTATCAAACTAATCCAGTGATAGTTGTCTCTACATCCTTGGGTACAATGCAAACAAGAACTGCTAATAGATACTTTGGCATATTTTTTAATGGCACCGGTTTGCCGGTTTGGCTTAAGTTGTAGCCCACAGGTAATTCACTTCCTGTTTACATCCCCCAAATTATGGAAACTGTAGTTCCAAAGTAAGACATAATAATAGGAAATACAAATAACCCATTAATATGGGGGAGGAGTCACAGTCGCAAAACAGGCTTCACAAAGAGGACTTGTTGCAGGAATGCTGTACTTGATTGCAATAAATTATACAGGTGTACCTAATAAACAGGAGCCATGTCAGATCATCACTCATAACTCAGAGATAATAAAGATTTAAGATGTGTAGAAAAGTGAAGACTGATAAAATATGAAAATCTACTCCAAAAATCAATATGATCAATGGGCACTTGGATGAAGTTGGTCTTTATTTAATGTGATTGAGCTCAATTTTGTTTGACATATTGAAACGATCAGTGTTCAGGACAAACAAAGCCTTGCTGGATCTGTCGTTTGACTTTTGACGTCTCTGTCCAATCAGGCTGCACAAAAAAAAAAAAAAAAAAAAAAATCAATATATCAAGTATATCAAAACCATACCACCGATATCTTTTTTTTTTTTTGTCCTGGACATGGTTCTTGTGCTGTGTACAATGCTTGATCAACGAATGATGTTGCATTTTGGGGGGAAAAAAACCTGAGCATTAACATCATCTTCCACGATACACTAAAAATAAGTTTATGTTGTTTATATTTTAAAAATATACATTTTTGGTCAATAGTGTGCAGCCACGCTATCCACTCACAATCCGCCATGAGGTTATCAGTACAAAGAAAAAGTCCCAATAACATATCAAATATATTAAAAACAAACGACAGCTCTGATTGGCTACACAGTCACTTCCCACACAGGCTGCTACAGTTTCTTAAGGCAGAATGCTCTTCACGTTACCCACAATTCCTCCCAGTAACCTCTACCACAAACACATCAGCCTACGCAATGTTCACATTCACATATGACAATATCATCTGAAAAATTAACGTATAAAAATGACAAAAAAAGATGGCCGCCGTGGCACAAACCTTCCTCATATGCTTTAGTGTCTTTGTGACGGTCTCTGCTCGATAATAAATATGGGTTCTTGTCTCCTGCTGGACCAGTCCTCGTCTGGCTTTCAGTCTTGCTGCCAGTCTGCGATGAATGGATGTATTCTGGAGTAGGTGGCTGCTGCCTGTTAGATGTTCCTCAGTTGTCGGCAGCTGGGATGGAAGTGGGGTTTGAGGTTTCCGCTGCAGAGTCTGAGGGGGCGACCTCACTGTTGGTCTCCACCGAGAGCTCCTGCATGGAGTCCGTGGCCTCCTGCACCGCTTCACTCTCCTCTGAAACACAGAGACAAGTTAGTTAGTTCTGACCTTGCTTTTATATTACCTTGCTGGATTTGCAAGATCATGAGATCACACGAGAATCCATCTTGTCAGGCTTCACGTTATGCGCTTGTGGCTGAACCACAGTGGTTCGGACAAATCAGCGTCCTATGAGGAACTACTGGCAGCTACAGGCGTGGTTTAGCTGTGACGGCTGCGACCATTTCTTCCAAAACAACAACGGCGGCTCCTAAAGAAGTTACTGTAGATGCTGCTATAGCATCAGTTATATCAGAACTGTATTTCTTCATTGACAGAAGAGCAAATAACGGCCCTGAAGGCTTTTCTCGAAGGAAAAGATGTTTTCGCTCTTCTCCCGACTGGCATTGTCTCTCCTACTACGTCATATGGTTCTTCTGATCTGATTGGTTGAAGTTAGTCTGTGATGGACAAGCGGTTCATCCAATCGTCTGCCAAGTATGTTTTTGAAAGTGACTGCCCTTTTTTAAACAGTACGAGTTCTCAGATCAGTTTTCTGTCATTTACTTCCTCCTGACAAAGTGCAACCTGGACAAGAAATTGATTTGAAGAAGCTTTCATAAAGCTTTTTTAAAATTCAGGCTTCAACTTCATTCCAATAGATTTTTAAGGCTCATTTTTCAGTTTTTACATGTCCTCATTAAAACAATATTTTTTTAAAGCAGATTGGTTAAAACCAATTTCACCTGGATTTTATGTCCCCATGCATCCCAAAGTTATGTTTCTTGCCACATGAGGACACTGATTTCTGCAGTTTAACATAAATGCAGTCCTTCAGAAAATGAATACGGTAATAGAAAGTGTATGGACAAATCGGGAGAAAAGGCCAAAGAGCTGATAATTATGTGCCAGAGGTCCTTTTAGTACAAAAACTGCAGTGTTAATATCAGACTTTTCTACTGATTTTTAAATCTGATTTTACTTTTTAATAAAAGAAATACTGAGAATTTCCTGGGTTTTTCAGATATTTGCTTGGTAAATGATCTTCTTGTATTGCCTTTCTGTGCCTTTTATTATCATGAAGTAATCACCTCGTATCATGCAACACTCTTTGGATGGTGATCTGTGTGTGTGGGATGAGCATTTACCCTGTTGTAGTGTTATATTTTGTCCCTCAGATAGACGAAGTACCTTTGCTCTGCTGCATCCTCAGTTTGGCCGATTCGGCCTCCTGCTTCTCTCTCTGCTTTTGGAGCGTCTTGCAAACCTTCTTGTGGGTGAACCAGTGCAGCTTTTGGCACGCTTGGTCACAGTAGATCACCTAGTGCCAAAAAAATAAAGTTTACTTTATTTGACCATGTGACTGAATAAAAGTGAAGAAACACCAGCATCAGTTTGTGCATTTTTCTATGTTTCATTCTTTGTATATTTTTTCCATCCACATGGACGCCCTCACTGAATGTATTACAAATTTAAATACAAATATATGAATTTAAAAATGTAAAATCTCCCCACTCTATCTAATAAAGGCAAAAAAAATGCCCCATAAAAATATTCTTAAAATCTTTAATGCTCTGGAAGATCGTCATTGTTTTATAAAGTTTACTGCTGGGAAGTTGAAGTCGAAAAAACAATGAACTTTTTGCACATGAAGAAAAGACTCCATCGCTCTATGTGTAGAATGACATATTGCTGTCGTTTTGACGCTCACCATTTTACAGACAGAACATTTCTTCTCGGCTCCCTTCTCTCCACAGGACGTACAAAACTCTGCGTCCATGAAGCCCACCTGACCTGTGATGGCCTGAGTCAGCACTGACAGAGCCGTGGGGTCGTTACCCTGCAGTGATGGAAATAAAAAAATAAAAAAAGGGGACAGGAAAAACGATTAGACATCGCACAACAAGACACAGAAAGCTTTACATTTACATGAGACTCATTCAAATCCAGGGCTCCAGACTGCAACCATTTAGTAGCATTTTGCAACCATTTTTGGAGACAGTGCTACTATAAGTTTGTAAGTAGGAGCGGGACATTGAGCGAGACTACAGAGTGGTGACTACAGACAGAGAAGCGCATCTTTAAATGAATTTATTTAAAAATGGGCTACTTTACAAAAAACGATTCAGACTTTTTCCTTTAAAATAAAACAGCACATTGTTAATTCTGTAAATTGTCTGTGTATTACCAAAGCATTTACCAGTAATACCGTTAAGAAAAAAATATATATATATAAATGCGTTGCGTTGCATGTCAATTTAAGTGGTGCTCCTAAATTTTATGCTGGTGGAAAAAGTTAGTCTGGAGCCCTGAAAGTGTGCCTAAAAGAGAAGAGTTCTCAGTTTACGAACACTCACTAAGTCTAAACTGAGGGCCTTTCTTTTCACATCTACTGTGTAATAAGGAAAGGCTAAACACTGGGTTTTAAACACATTGCTGGATATAATCCTCTCATAACTGTTTTTTTCCCCATTCATCCACACTCACAATCTCCACAGGGGCGATACTCCGCACCAGCTGCTGCAGCAGAGTGGCGTCGCAGTAGGGAAACTTGCGGATGCACTCTCTGATAAACTTCTCTTGGTACAAAGGGAAGCCATCGTTTTCCCGACCCCTCAGCAAACTGCAGGACAAGGATCAAGGAGATCAAACCTTTTAGGAGAACTTTTATAACAGAAATGCACATCACTTTACATCTGTTATCGTGGCAAAAAGAGCTGAAAGAAGCCGTGTTGGAATAGTCAGAGCTCCAGTCAGGCAAAAAGTTGAAAACATGGAATTCTTCAACCTCACACACAAGAAGGGGTATTTACAAATCCTGTCACAAACTACCATCAGCGGCGCAAAATTTTGCATCACCACAGTTTTTTAAATTTAGCGGGGTATTTACTAAGACTACACACGTAAATGAGTGCAGCAGTTGATCTGATTTGCATTAAAGTGCCACAAAATAAGATCTGATGCCGGGCTGTTTGTCTGGAAAGCAAAGTATTTTCTGCTGCTGAACTTTGATTAGTGGTTAAAGAGAAGTCATTTGTGGAACGGCAAGCGTACCATTTATCCCACAAGAGGAAGGTTGGGGAGGAAATATTAGTCAAAGCAGCTTGATGTTGTCACCTCAACAAAGAGATCAGTGACTGAATGAGTTATGAAATCCCAGTGGGAGAGGTTTGGTAAAACATTAAAAACTCCTTTAACAAGATTATTTCTCAATTCTGTAAACAGATAATATATTGTATTATATAATAACTATATAATACTACTGCTTCAATCACAGCACACAGGACTGGAGCCGCCGTGAGACACTTAAAGTCAGGACAAAGAGAAAGGTAAAAAAAAAAAAAAAAAAAAAAACAGACCGCTAAAGTAACTTTGTAATGTGTCTTTTAATTTGCTTTTCTCTCTCTCTTCCTCTCAATCACTACTTTGACCTGTTTGACCTCTGTCCTTCCATGCTGCAGATTTTACACCTGCTTTTCCTACACTTTGAATACAAAATTCAATATGCCACAGTGGCCAGTCTGCAGTGATAAATCAGGTGTAGCAGCTATTTGTATACATTTCCATCCCCTCCTTCCTTCCATTTTACCTGCATAAAACCTGCTTTACCTGCTCAATGTGGTCCTAAAATAAATAAGGAAAAATGTAATTTGGCCGTATAGCGTCTAAAATAGGGCCACAAATCCTTAGTAAATCTGCCCCCTGGCTTTACCTCTTGATGAGGCCGTCCAGCTTGTCCTCGCGGTCCTTGAGGAAGGAGGAGCACTTTCCCAGCACGCAGCTGATGTAGTGCATCTTCATGGCCAGCACCTCGTTCATGTCCTGCTGCTTGATGCACTTCTCGCAGATGAGCTCCATCACCCGGCGGCATTTGTCCAGAGCCTCCACCTCCGCCAGCAGGGGGTTCTCCTTCACCAGCATCACCATCTGGAAAACACAAGAAATACTTACCAAGATTCAAGAATTTATTGTCATTACACAACAATTTACATCAGCAATCATTGGCAATGAAATTCTTAAATCCCAGGCTCCCCAAACAATGCTAAAAAAGAAAGAGACACTCAATAAGAACAAAAAGATTAAGAAATAAAAATATAAAATAAAATTTAAGATAAATAATAAACAAGAGTAATAAAATAAATAAAACCTTAAAATATAAGTTATACAAACAAAATATAAACTGTAAATATAAACTAAGTATTATACAACTAACAGATATATACAATAAAATATATACAATAGAAAAATATATACCATAGAAGTGAGGTGCCATCTGTAACAAAAATCCACTTTTTTAAAATAAAACATCCCCAGTGATGTGTATTTGCTGTGTCGTCTTGTCGTAAAATTGTGTTTTTATTTTACGGCAACTAACAATTATTTTTAATTATTAATTATTCGATCACTTTAGAATATAAGATGTCAAAGATAATGACAAAAACCCATCACTCTATAGAATACTTCCTATCTAAGCTGAAGTCCTAAAGTCAAAAAACATTTTCTTCTTTTCGCAGACAGTGAAGTACAGCCACTTATTTTATTGTATTCTTAACTTATTCAGCAGTCATCATTTAAAATATTACTAAATATAAAATCTGAACAAAAAATTAGATGTACGATTATTCAGTCTGCAGCAGATCAGATTTGTTGCCTTCCTTTATGAAATTCCACACAATTTAAAACATTTTAAACTGTGGAATTTCAAAAGCATTACATTGCAAATGTTTGGGCAATTTGAAGATATATATAACTTGAGACTTTGTCAAAGATTTTAGTTTACAGTTTATATTGAGGTAGGTACTGTATCTCTTTCATATCTCTGGTTATATTAGGCCATTGTGGACATCGTAAATAATCTGGACTGCTTTATTACAATATTGGATTTACAGGATTTTGCATTTATGTGATGAAGTACCTTGATTTTACAGTTTTAAAAAAGGATAAAAACTGATTTAACAGAATCAGAGATATCATCTTTTTATTCCACACATTTTATTATTTTTTATTCTTCCTTGTCAAAACCCGGCGCCTACATTACCCACGATGCAACTCGGCCACCAACAGTTCATTTGGAGATTCGGGCTAATGTAGCCTTGAGCTGCTAGCTTCAAGCAGAGATGAGGAGCAGGCTGCAGAGGTCTGGTAAGCTCACTTCTTTTTAACTTCACACACCCAGATTTTTTATTATTTTCAAACATCTTTCAACCCCAACCGACGCTGACTCAGGTGACATCACTTGAGGACATTTATCAGATTTCGTGCAGCTCCCTCTGTAGCCACAGAAGGCTTTATACAACTTTTTTCCCACATATTATGCAGTAGTACTCCCCAAAATCTGTAAAAAAAGACTAGGAAGTGTAAAATTGGTGGAGTTCCCCTTTAATTCACTGACATTCTCATCTGGTTATTTTATCTATAAAAAGGTTCTCAACTTAAGTTTTAGTAATTTGACTTTATCTCGAGATCTAAAATGACCTATACTCCAAAAGAAACGTTGCTGCACAATTAAAATGAGAGGGAGACAACACAAGATGACAATGTATAAATAAATAAAATATAAATCAGCCAACAAGTTTTAGCCATAACATAACATGATAGTAGACGTACAAAGCAGTTTGAAGTAGTGTATTTTTGGCACAAATGGAACCTCATTTTGTGCTCTCGTGCATGCTGGTTTCCAATCTGACTAATCACTGCAGCAGCTGATTAGTTCTCTGATTACTTGCCCCCTCGCTAGACGAAGGAATATAATCAGTGAAATTGGCTGCTGGTGTGTTTAGATGAAGAACCACTCATACAGAAGAGTAATATTTCTCTACAGTTAATATTCCCCAGAAATGTACAAGGAGACATGAGAGGCTGGTTGGATGAGTGAGCTCCAATTTCATTTAGTCTGTATCTAAACACATATTTACAAACAATTACTGTATTACTCAAACCAACATTCCCTGTCTAGCGGTGTCCTACCTTGACAGGGTTCAGGTTGGTGCTCATGATGACCTTGTGGAGGGGTCCGGCCAGTTTGGGCAGCAGCTTGGGTTCCTTCTCCAAACCCTGGGGCTTGGTGTAGTAATCCAGTCTGGCACGGGAGAAGAAGTTGTTGATCACGGTGACACAGTCGTGTTGCCCTGAGGACGGAAAAGAGGAGATGGTTAATTTTTGCTTGTCACATGTTTATGTTCAGTCAGAGCAAGTTACATGCTATTTAAGTACAACACTAGAATAACAGTTTGTGTCAGTGCAAACAAATTCAGTTGGGTTTTGTCCTAATGATGTCTCTTCAAAATGCACTAATTATGTAAGTGTACATTTTAGCCTCTCTACCATTAGACCAAGAAAAGTAAAAGCATCTATTTGGTAAATGTTTCTAACTGACAAAGAAGTGGCGTGAGATCTGTTGTCTTTGTGTGTATCATCATACAAGACTCAAGAACACTGGACTGTTGTGCGAATGAGCGCACGTCTCATCCAGACGTACCGACAAAAGCGGACATCTGTGCGGCGGTCCTTCCGACAGAGTTGACCACGTCCGTTTCCGCCCCCGCGTCCAACATCATCCACGTGATATCAGTCTTACCTACAGGCACAGAGGGAGACGAGTGACCACACACACGGGGAGAGATGAGATTGCTGTGATGATCAACTCCAGCATTTTAAATATTTCACCTGTTACACTGATAGCATACCTGACAGGCCAGCAAACATCAGCGCAGTGTATCCATGCTCATGTTCATTGCAATTCACGTCCGCTCCGTGTTGCAGCAGCAACTTGCACATGTCTGCTTTTCCTTTGTAAGCAGCGTGCATGAGAGGGGTCATCCCATACTGTGGACCAGACAAAAAAAGCTCACAGACACTGCGCAACTTACATGGACAATTTCACGACAAAATAATAATAATAATAATAATAATAATAATAATAAGAGTTTAGTTGTGAATATAAATGTCTTCATTAAAACCACAAACAAAAACACTTTTACACTGCCACGCATATTGGATACTGTCTCTCCTACTAATAATAAGAAGAATTTAAACTGTTATGCATTGCTAAATGTTTTGCATGTTTATTTTGCATTTTTCATTATCTGTGTTGTCTCATTACTGTACCTGCACCTGTTGTAATGTTATATGTACTGTAAAGTAAAAATATTCAGACAACTTAATAAAGACCATTATGTTTAAAAGGACTTACACGCATTAATGGCTGCACTTAACTAATATTTTCATTATCGATTAATCTGCTGATATTTTTGCAGTTAATCGCTTTGCCAATAACATTTTAGATAATAGTGAAAATTTCCCATTTTAATTCCTCAGAGCCCAAAGTTGCATCTTCAGACATCTTGCTTTGTCTGACCAACAGTCCAAAACCCAAAGATAATCTGTTTGACATGATCATATGATGGAATATAAATTATATAAAATAGAGAAAAACAGCAAAACCTCACACTAAATAAAAGCTGGAACCAGACAATGATTCACATTTGTACTTGAAAAATTATGGAAACGATTAATTATCAAAATCCTTCCACTAATCGATTAATTGACTAGACGTTTCATCGTCACTGTGTTGATTACATGTCACAAACAGGAAAACTTGTTTTATTGATGCGAGCCTAACTTTAAACTCGTTTTTCCTCTTCATTTTTTGGCAGTTTTGCCTTCGAGTATTTTATCAATCTCTCCACAATTTTTGGACATTGTTTTTGTTCTTCATCAACAAAATATAAAGGGCCAATGTTTACCACTAATTTTTACATCATACTGTAGTTTGATGGTATTTTTTCTCCCCTAGTGCAAAAAGGAAAAGAGCAGAATGTCCTGAAGCTGCTAACATACTGAAAAGACGCACACAGCTTCCATTACTTAACAGAACATCTGTTTCAAACACCTGATTCTGACAGACGGAAGGAAGGACATGAAGGACCTGCTCGAAAGCCCTTCAGTGCAGTGACTCATTAGTCCTTTTGTCCCACACATGTCACTGAACAAAGGAAGAGCTTTGCTGAAAGATTTTATCACGTTTTCTCTTCTACAAAACTAACAAACTGCAGTCCTGAACACATACTTTTGTAGGACAGGCCTCAATTTGTTCATCATTTTCCCATTTGACACTTTTGCACGATTACTGCATTCAAGTCGGAGATGCAAGCTGATGTTTTTCCCCCAAGGATTAATACAAGACAAATGTTATAAAACCTGTTAGGTCGTTTGATGCAGGAAAAACATGAAAATGTTCTATTACAACAGACATTACTGAATGAATCCGACTGTAACTTTCAGTTTTAGTGATGCATCATTGCTTTAGGATGAACCAGGTGATATGACTCCTGGCTGCCATCTTTATTTGGTTTAAGGAGTTCAGTCCAACCTTGTAAAACCGATTGAGAATCTATCTTGCAGCGGACAAAATACTTCTGAAGCCGGCAGTATATAAGAGTCTTTGAGGACTGTCGAAATGTCTTCAAAAACTCCTGTCAAATGAACATTACCTTACCAACACAATTGTTGGTTTGACCCTTTTAATGTGTTGTTTTTGTAGTGTATCCACACCTGTGCAAATAAATGAACTAAACCAAACTAACTGGAAACAATGTGAATTAGGAGAAATGAAGGAAATCATCAGATGTGTCGAACCAGCCTTGAGAGGTTTCCCTCCTGTCAGAAATGCTCCGTTTACCTCATCCAAACAGTTGACTCGAACATCCCTACAGCCCAGCAGCCTCGAGGCCTCCTGAACATTTCCTAAGAGAAGCAAACATTCAGTAATTTTGCAGAGTAAATGTTTTAAATGCAACGCCAAGGTTTTACCAGCAGTTTGTGCAGGTCTGGAGAGTAAACCAACCTCTTCTCTTTTTTTGTAAAGGATTTTGTCGTGAACTGAGCTGTTACAATGTCACTGTTGCATAATACACACACACACACACACACACGCACACACACACACACACACACACACACACACACACACACACACTCTTCTGCATCTACAGTAACACTTACAAGAATAAACCAACGTTATAAACGCACATTAACCTCCAGGCGGACGAGCTGCCGCGCGTAAGCTGCTGTTGCTACTAGCTGTCAGCTGACGTTAGTTTTAAATGTGCAAACTCGCATTTAATTGCTATGATATGACTTTTTAATAAAAGAAAAAAGAAGAAGAGGGGGGGGGGGGGGGCAGAGCACACGTGTTACGCTGACGTAAGTTCGTAATACGCGTAACGCAATTTATCGTGCTAAGCTAACAGGAGCTAAACCCCTGGGTGGGCTCTGGAGGGATTAGCGTTAGGCTTACCTGCGGTAATAACCTCAAACAATTCCTTTTCGCTCGGAGACAAGTCCCCCTTCTTAGGGGCAGACATGTTGGCGATTAATAGCTTGAAATGAGGCTACACCGGAACCAGTAAAACGGAGAGTTGCCGGTTTTTAACGTCGCTTTCTGCCGCAGTCCGCCGACTGTCTGTTGGAATGTACCACCGCGATCTGTTAGCAGGGGCGTGGTGGGTTCCACTGAAAACACACACACTTCAATGTCTACACGGCGGCTCGAGTAGATTATTCAAAATAACACAACAGGGGAAATGTTTCGCACATATGTGTGCAGGAGATGTAACCACTCGCAGCCAAGACTTTGGAGTGTGCGCAATCACAGCGGACGCCACCCCCCTACACTTTCACTGAGCTGGTCCAGGAACCGTGCTGTTCTGCGTGTCACAATAAAGAGATGAAAGAGTCAAATTCCCCCAAAAAGTCTTTAATAAACGATCAATGTTCACAAAACAGTGGTGGAAAGTGAATAAGTACATTTACCCGAGACCTGTAAATAAGTACAATTTTGATGTACTTGTACTTCACATGAGTATTTGCGTTTAATGCTGCTTTATATTTGTACTACATGTCAGAGGTAAATATTGTTGCTTGCTGCCACTATGTTTATTTGACAGCTTCTAGTCACTTTTCAGATTAAAATATATCATTTTAAAAAAGCAGTGTGTAGTTACAGCAGTTACAACAGTAAAATGCCACAGAAATGTCTTATATAATAATATATCAGTTACACGGCCCATTTTTCTGCAGAAAGAGTACTTTTAATTTTGATACGTTAAGTTTAATTTGTAGCTGTTTGAGTGGGATTTTGAATGCAGGACTTTTACTTGCAATGGTATATTTGTACATCAGTGCATTAGTACTTTTACTCAAGCAAAAGGATCTGAATACTTCTCCCAGTACTGGAAAAAGAAACGAATAAAGAAAAGTTGTGGGTCGGAAAGATAAAAAGATAATGTATGACTACAACATGGTTACTGTCATACACTGAAATAACTGCAACATAATGATAATAATGATAATAAAAAGGATGAGTGTAGGTTACTTGGCCCTGTGCTATTATGCATCCAAATCCTGTGCACTAGGAGACACAACAAATGCTGTACAGCAGAGAAGTGACCACAGTAGCATAGTTTAGACCACTTTTACACTGCAGACAGTCATGGTTAATATCCTTCACTGCTAATATTAAAATTGATTAGTGTGGACTTGTACTGTGTACATTTTACTAGTCTAGTCCATAGTGTACTCTCTTCAGCCACTTCAGTGAGGTTCCTTGATGAAAAACTCTTCCATCTGCATCCTTTGTCCATTGTAATTGGAAAATATCCGCCACATTTGTGTTACTCAGCTTCTGCGTGATCTGAGGAACAGAAGAGAAAATGAACAACTTAGAAGCAAAGCTTACTATACGATCTTTTGTTTTTTCGGGAAAATAGACAGAAAATTAATATCACAAAATATGTGGTTTAATACAAAAACAACACCTCTGCTGCTAAACTAGCAGTGCGTCCCTATTCATGCTACATACCTAGTGTATACAGTATATATTAATTGTCTTAGTATATGCTAATTTGCATGTAGCTCGGGAAACAAAAGTGTCTTAAGTCTCAGCTGGATTTTACAAGACACTTGAAATGAGTGTAAGTGGGACCTTTGACTCACTTGCTTCAAGATGTCATCTTGCGCTGCAGGTTCGTTTTGTTCCAGCACTGAGTCCTGTGAGCTGATCCTCACTTTAATGAACCTCAAAATGGGACCTGATATAATGAGACACACACACACACACACACACACACACACACACACACACACACACACACACATTTCATTATATTCGTCATGCCAGAGTAGGATGTAAACTGAGCTGTTCATCTTCATTCCCTTTCCTGAATTTGTCGTGGAAAAACTGCCTATGCTCTTAAGTTGAACAAAATGCAAGAAACACTTTCAGATCGTTGACAAAAATATATTGTACAATAGGAGATAGACAACAGAAGTCATCAGCTATCGCTCTCTATTTAAAGAGAAGATACAAGAATACAGCTTTTATAGTATTCTAGAGACAAAGAAACTCTTTTCCATTGGTCAGTGTTACATGACTCGATAGGTTTAAAACTATAGGAACTTTCAAAACATACTAAGACCCTTAACGCACATCTGGAAAGCATAAAACATCTCTGTACCATAGAGCTGACCTTTTGACCTCACGTTGAGTCACGTTGCTTAACACACACAAAACCTGAAGACATGAAACTAGATAAGAGTTCAAGAGCAGAGACATGAATAGAACTGGGACTATTAACTAGTTAAAGTAAATACACAAGCATATAATTACTAAATATTAGTAAGTGTACAAACAAATGATTATGAATAGATGATTAACATGCGAATAAATGATAAGTTATAAGCTTACATCTAAGTTTACTTTCACAAATTCTAAGACAGGTATGAATTTGTTCGGTGTTACCTCCTGATTGATTTCTATCATGCAGATAATAAACATCAGCACTGTAAAACTTACAAATAATTTTGATTATGAACTGATATCAAAGGCTTTAAACAAAGCGGAGTAGAGAGAATCTAAAAAATCATTGAAAAACTCAGTTACAGAGGAACGGATGTGCTTCTTCACACTGCAGTAGTCCCCATCTACCGGATACATGTTTTAACAAACCAACACATTTGTCGTCATCAAGCGGAGTAAAAATTGCTAGGTCTGCTGCCCAATATCTCATCGAAGAGTACGTCTGGTCTGACCACACCCAGGGGTCTCAGAAGAGGCCAATCCACACCTGTGTGCCACCGACTAGTTCCTGAATTATCTGGTTTTCCGCCTCATTCCTCACACTGGTCAGGTCTGTGTGATGAGTCCTGCAGTAGTCCCGAGCATTAGTCCAATTCAGCCTTTTTGTAGTGAGAACATACTGTTCTTCACCTACTTCTTTTCCTGAATAAAAAAAAGAAAGAAATCGTAGTGTTTCAGCTCCTTGCTGACTGTATGCGTGGTGAGGATTAGGGTTCAGTTAGAACCAGCTCCGTGAAGAAGGTTGTGTTTTTGGTCCCCTTTATTTGTTTGTCTGTCTGTTAGTTATAGAAGGACACATTATCTCAGATTTCAAGTCAATCTGATGCAAATTTAGGCCATGCACTAACGATCTGAAACATTATTATTTTTTGATTGTTTAGGAATTCTCGAAAAAGCATGGCAGCTGGATGCAGATTAATTGCAGATTTGTTTTTTTAATAATTAGGCAATTAGTTTGTTGTAGATTAACTGGACGTTTTTTGGGAGGAAAGTCCCAAAAAACTGGATTAACTGGATGTTTTTTGGGAGGAAAGTCACCACAGATGAACAATATAAGCCAAAATGATAATGTTCTTAAAGCAGGCTTTGCCTTGTAGAAGCAAAATCTAGGAGTACTGGTTGGTTTCTGCTGCTCTGAGGAAAGGAGGGTCAATAGAGGCCCACAACTAAATTTAGCCCTGGGGCCCCTTAGCAGGTTAATCTGGCCCTAGAGATGTTGACTCAACTGTATGGACATTTTTGAGGCTGTAGTTTACAGTCAGGTGTTGTTGTATTGGATTTCTTTAGGTGCTTGCAATATTTATTATTTACATCACACAAAATAATGCAGTGCAATACAACAACACCACAACCTTTGGCATCTAGTTATTTAACCACGGAGTTGAATCAAGATCTCTACGACACAATCTCAAAAAAGAAAAGGAAAAGAAAGTGATTAATCTAAACAATTATTTCCAGGCAATTTGCATTTGACACATACAGCTGTACACGAGATTGTACAGATGTTTATGATGTGTCTCCATTAAAATACCATCAGTGAGCAAATCTGTTTATGCACTCCAGTCCAGCAGGTGGCAGTGGTTTTCATTTGGCTTACTTTATTTCATGTCCGTAGCTTTAAACACCACACAGAAGGCTTTGGAGAACACTTCCTGTTATCTGGCCACTGAAACGCATTTGACATAAAGTAAAACATATGCATTCTGTTCCAAGTGTTTTGGCATATTTGAGACATTTATTGTTACAATTTGTATATTATTTTGGCTTAAATCTGACATGTCATCATAGTAACATCCTCTGAATGTGTGTATGACAAAGAGGTTTTTTGCTGACTGGATGCACAAGCTTGAACATTTGTGAGTAAGGTAAGTAACAAACCAACACCAGCAATAACAAGATGATTTATATGCCACATGTGTGTAGAGAAGAACTGATGTTGCTGCTCACAGTGGTGGAAGAAGTATTCAGATCCTACAGTACAAGTACAAGTAGCAATACCACACTGTGAAAATACTTCACAGTAAACGTACTGCATTCAAAACCTTACTTAAAGTACTGGATGTAAATATTATCAGCAAAATAAAAGTGCTCATTGTGCAGTAAAATGGTCCCTGTCAGTGTTTTACTATTATATGTGATGTTTTGGATTAATATTAATGCTGCGTTAATGTGTATGTTACATTTTACTGCTGTAGATGTTTAAGGTTGTGCTCATTTTAACTACTTTATATACTGTAGTAATAGTAGTAGTTTAATCTACAGCAATGCATCATATTCACAAGATACTTTATCCTTCAGTTTATCAGAAAAATTCAAATTCAAAATCACCAAATTTGGAGATACGTGGTTTTCACTGGACAGGGAGGGAAAAGTTGTAATCTGAAAAGTACCTAAAGCTGTCAGACAGATATAGTGGAGTAAAAAGTACAATATTTGCCTCTGAGATGTGGAGTTGAGGTAAAAAGTTGCATAAAATTGAAATACTCAAGTAAAGTACAAGTACCTTGAATTTGTACTTAAGTACAGTAATTGAGTAGATGTACTTAGTTACATTCCACTGGCTGCTCCCATGTTAAAAGATGCTGAAACATACACTGTGCTTCCTCTTTACTATGGTTCAGCTCTGACGGGAAATGAAACAGGAGCACCAGGATCTCATCCTGCAGGCGTGTGGTGCTTCATCGCTGCGTGTTGGAGCAAACATCCAGACACTGTGGAGCGGTTATGGGGAGATAGTCAGGCTGCACCTGGAGGGCTGCGACCGGCCCTCTGTGGTCGTCAAACATGTCAAGTTTCCAGAGGACGCCGAGCACCCTGGCGGCTGGAACACGGATCTCTCCCACAGGCGAAAAGTGAGATCCTACCAGGTGGAGACACACTGGTACCAGAACTACGCCACCAATCAGAGCTGTCGGATCCCGGCCTGCCTGGCCGCCTGTTCCCATGGAGACGAGATGCTGATCGTGCTGGAGGATCTGGATGTGGCTGGTTATGATCAGAGAAGGTATGACCACAAAACATTTTGTATGAAATATTGGGAAGTCTGTAGCTCTGCAAAGTCAAATTAATGGATACATTCCAAGAAAGAAATTTCATGCTGGATAAATAAGAATGTTTGTCTTTGTAGGACCAGCGTGAAGGACAGGGAAATAAAGGCTTGCCTCAGCTGGCTTGCGCACTTCCATGCTCTCTTCCTGGGTGTGGCACCGGAGGGCCTGTGGCCTGTCGGTACCTACTGGCACCTGGAGACCCGGCCAGACGAGCTGGAGGCCATGGACGACGCTGAGGTCAAAGCAGCAGCCGGAGACATTGACAGGATACTCAACGAATGTCGCTTCAAGACCATTGTTCACGGAGACGCCAAGTTAGCCAACTTCTGTTTTTCCCGGAGTGGACAGGATGTGGCAGCTGTGGACTTTCAGTATGTTGGCGCAGGCTGTGGGATGAAAGATGTTGTGTATTTTTTAGGAAGCTGCGTGGAGGAGAGGGAGTGTGAAAAGAGGGTACCGGGCCTGCTGGACTTCTATTTTACAGAATTAAAGCTATCTGTGAAACAAGATGTGATCTTTGCTGCTCTAGAGAAAGAGTGGAGGGAGATGTTTGCGTTTGCCTGGACAGATTTTCACCGTTTTCTGCTGGGATGGATGCCTGGACACTGGAAGATCAACCGGTACAGTAAACAGCTGACCAAGGAGGTTCTGCGCAAACTAAAACGGTAACCAGAACCAAAACCTTTTAACTGTAAGAGAATCATGAGACCTGAGCGTGGAAATGTATATGGAAAAATGAATCACTCACAAACACACACTCATGTCCTTTCTTCACCTGTGTGCAGTGAAGCATGATTATCAAACCATTTACGAAAATAAATAAAGTAAATAATGAGAGGATTTACTATTTTCTGTTTTTTTCTCACCGTGTGTTAAATATCTTTAGGTTTTGGATTGTTGGTCTGGGAAATTTCTGACATTTTATTAAAAAAAAAAAAAAAAATCAACAGATGACTCAACAGTGAAAATTATGGTTAGTTGCAGTCCTGTTTTGGTTTACAATAAAATTCCTTTTCTTTTTGTCTTTGCCAGAAGAAGAAATGTATTTTGATAGCTGTTCCAAAAAAAAAATAAAAAAAATAAAGAGAGGGTCCAAATTTTGTTTAACTGTAAGGAAAAACATAATGTGACCCTGTAGACACAGAACGGGTCCGATAGATTTTCTGTATATATAGTTCAGGGTTAGTGTTGGTGTTGGTGTTGCTGCGGGAATTTCATACGATCGATTACAAATTGAAAGGCTCGTCGTTCGATCGCACTCGGGTCTGTCAGCTGTTTGTGACGAGGGCGGTGACGTGGCTTCCGGTCTCACACCCGACATTACAACAACAGGGCAGCAGAGCCGAGCCGAGCCGAGCCGGGGGACGGGGACGAGGACGAGGACGAGGAGACGACGGTGCCGTAAGAGCAGACAGGTACGAGGAGAAAGCTCCCTGGAGTGGCGGCGCGGCTTCGGTTCGGTTCGGTTCGGTTCGCAGACGGTTAAATGTGTTCGCCGAGTTTCTGTCGAGCAACGGCGGAGCTAACGTTAGCCGACGAGCTAAACCCCGTTACCCTGGCGTCGCGGCGGTACAATCGGAGACCATCATCACATCATATTTATTAGCTAGATAACGTCTATGTGCTGTGTGAACGTGCTTTATTTTTCTTAATGTCAAACAAATCCCATATAAAGACCCAAACCCAAGGGCTGTGTGCGTGGCCGATGCCTGGCAATCTGTAGTTTGCTCCTCTGTTGTCCAACAACTGCTGCTACTAAAAACACATCGGTGACTCTTTACTTAGATTAGTGCACCATATCCGTGGCTGAAAATAGTCCTGCATTTTAAGGATTTGTGTCTTCAGTAGGGACGCATGGACTTGGCTGAGAGCCACAGACGGACTGCTGGTTTCAGTCTTTTTGAACAGAAATGCAGAATGTCTTTCCAGTCTTCAGTCAGAAACCTCTATAATTACATACTGTAGCTTTAGTCTGCAGAGCTCGTATATCTAGAGTAGGAGAACAATACCAGCCAAGAGACAAATATTGATCACTTATAATTGTAATGTTAGTCTACTGGCCATGTAGTTTAAATTTACAACAGGTTCCCAGTTTAGTAGGTACACATAGCAAAAACTACTACAGCAATATGTTCTACCTCCTTTCAGAGATGTCTTGATTCAACTTAATGTATGCTTATTTATCATTTCGGCTATAAGAAATACGGCTGAAGTAAGATATTGTTTCTCTCAGGACCAGGGTATAACATTAAACGGCATTTAAAGTGTATGGCTGTTCAAATAAGCCATATATAATATGCGTTAATGTGATGGTTTTATTTTGTGATGAAAATCAGCCAGCCTCTACAGTGCATGAAAAACTTCCTTCCCAGCAAAGAGACTCAGACTCTTCTTCTCTTTTCACCAGAAATCCCCAAACTGTCACCACAGAAGATTTACCAGCAATATAGTTGGAATCCACTGACTTCCCCCACAGATGAGGCAGATGTTGTAAAGGGGGAACCACACCCCCACACCCACAGCAGGGACTGTTTTAGGTGTGTTGCTGAGCCCAGAATGGAGAGAATTTGAGGGCTCGTTCTCCTCAGGTGAGTCCTGAGTTGTGACACTAAGCTCTCCTGAGCTAAGATTCTTCAGAGCCCACCCTGCTAGTAATATGAGCCATGGACTCTGGGGCCCTTGATAGTCCTGTAACCCTGGTCATAAAGGCCCCCAACCAGAAGTATGAAGACCAGACCATTAACTGCTTCCTCAACTGGACCGTGGAGAGGCTGAAGAGTCACATCTCCAAAGTGTACCCCAGCAAGCCAGTAAGTAGCTCTCATGTTTGACGGTTTTCTTTGTAGACTATGTTCTGGATCTGCTTAGTGTCTGGGTGGATTTAAATACACTAAAAAACCTAAAAGATTATGATGATGTTTAGGTGTACACAGAACTAGATGCATTTCGGCCTTTGACTAAAGTCTACCGAAAAACAAATATAGGGCTGCAACCAACAATTATGTAAGACAAGAGGAAGCATCAAATTCTCATATTTTAGAAGCCGGAACCAACAAACATTTGGCATATTTATATGTATGTGTGTATATATATATATATATATATATATATATATATATATATATATATATATATATATATATATACTTTGACGTGCAAGTCAAATATCAAGTAAAAAATTTCCAAAGTTTATCATCATTATCGACATAAATCTGATCACGATACCGTATTGAGAACATTTTATCGCCCAGCTCTACTGGGTATGCTTTTAGTAAGATTTAAAATCTAATCCGGCCCAGCAATCTAATCCAAAGGTGCCCAATCACTTTACACACAATATAGATTTGACAACAACAAGGTCTTTCCTCACAGCTGGACACAGAAACATTAGAGCCTAGAAAATGTATGTTTATTTGAAAAGGCTGATGTTTCTGCTCTGCATCAGTGTGCAGGATTACAGAGGGCTGGTCATGACAGAGAGGTGGCTGAGAGTGAGTCCTGAAAACCTATTTGTCTGTTAAGGTTCAATGTTCTTTCCTGACCTTCAGAACAGCAGTTGAGAAAACAGTCTCACAACAAGGTCCATTTTATAGCTGTTCTGGTGCTCACAATCACATCACGTGATCTTCATCAGCACATGGAGTTTTCCCACGTGTCATGGACCTGTAAATGTTTAAATTTCCCTTTTTCCTGAGCCCTCCTTAAGGACTTCTCATTAACGCTGGCTTAACAGCTGAGGTTCATTCTTGACCTTGGAAACACTTTAGACGTTTGAGGTTAATTTTAGCTCTGAGGCCCAGGTTTGCAGTTCACAGTTCGCTGAGGACATTTAAAATGTTATATAAAAAGACAGCATTTTAATCATGGATTTTCTATGAGGCAATGACACCTTTATTTGGTTACACTGTAAAGAAAAGATTGTTAGGTGGCTGAGGTAGATTAGATGGGCCAGCCAGTGACCTAAATGCACTTGCCTGTTGCCGTTAGTGTGTTTTAATAAATTAAAGAAAACGCATTCACACTGTCTGTACACTGGTCATTTCTTTGTCTCACCATACGATGCTTTTTGTGTCGTAGCTGTCAAAAGACCAGCGGCTGGTGTACTCGGGAATGCTCCTTCAAGACCACCTACAGCTCAGAGATGTGCTTAGAAAGGTAAGAGCTACCATAGTAGTGCAGGTGAATGCACGGGCAATGTTTTGCATTGATTAAGTTTAGTTTGGCAAACCACCCAAATAGATTTGTCCCTATTCAAAAAAGGCTTTTTATTAATTTTTTCTTCATTTTGTGGGCACATTGATGTGTAGTTATTAGGTATCTTGTAAATTCATGGCTGTGTTGCAGTCGGTGCTCAGTGCTGTGTGCAGCATCCCCAACCTGTGGGGAAACTTGTTGTAGAAATGTATATATACTGGCACCAGCAAATCTTTGGCATGTTTTCTTAAAAAAAACAACTAAAACAGTTACTCAGTTATTAAAATAGTTGCCACAACCTTATTGTCAAGGGTTAGTGTATGTATTTGGCAGGTAGTTAGCTGTCCATTCTCTGTTGACTTAGCTGCTCAGTTGTGGTGTGTGTGTGTGGGCTGTGGGGGAACTGAAACAGGCTGCCTGGGAAACAATAGCTGATCTGATGTGTTTTACCAACAAAGGGTGAGCATTGTGTCTGACTTCTGGCCATTTCCACACTAATCCTTCCTTTCTCTTTCTCTCTCTCTCTCTGTTTCTTGCTTTGTCTCTCTGCTCTGTTGCTGCCTTCACCTCCTCCTCCTCCTCTTCGTTCTCTTCCTCCCACGTCCTCGGCTCGTGCCCTGGCCTCGTCGACCCACAGCAGGATGAATACCACATGATGCATCTAGTGTGTACCTCTCACAGCCCCCCAGCCTCGCCCATGCCTCGGAGCCCCTCCATGGCCAACGCCTCTGCTTCTGACTCCAGCGTGAGTAGCCCGACGCACCACTCTCACGACCTCCTCCTGTAGCGCTCAAACAATGTGTGGATGATAGCTTTGTCGTTTGGAGTCGAGGCCCGTTGCAGGACACACAGAAGGCTGAACACACGCACTGAAATGGCAAAGTTTAAGTTTAGTCAAACATTTATATGAGCTGGTGAACCACAATGACTTCCACTTGTTTGATTTAGTGCTTTTAAGTGCTAGCAGCTAACATACGCAGCTAAATCCTAAAGATGACATACTGTAGAGTCAAGGTGTCAGCTCATCTTTTGATTGGTCTCGTCACTCAGAGTTCAGACAGCGCCAGCTCCGCCTCCACACCAAATCAGGACAGTCAGCCAGCCTCTTCCTCCTCCTCTTCTGTCCCAGGAAGTTATGATGGCCTGAGGTATCGCGGCGGCTTCCCCCAGTACGACCCTCAGAGCCCCCCTGCTGTCCCTCAGTGGTAAGCAAGTCTCTGACGCCACACTAACTGATATACAGCTACTCTTCATTGACGTTTCAGTGTTTTACTCAAAATACAGCAAAGGTGGCGTATCAAGACTTTTTTCCTAAGTAGGAACACAAAGCTCAGTCTTGGACTTGGATACTTTTAGAATTATTTTAATTGGAAAAAATGACAGAAATTTAATTTATAGAGTAAAGGAACTCTGTTAGTAGTGTTGTCAACAGTCCTGCGGTAAATAAGACCTTTTTAAGAAGCTAATTATATTCAGTTTTTGTTGACACTGTGAGTTGCTGATTCAACACTATGTCATTTTGGAGTTAGGAGTTGCACTGAAAGCAGAAGTGTAGATTAACTTTAAGGTCTGTGATTGGTACCTCTATAAGCATCCAGAAGATAAAATAAATATTTCAAAGTCTTAAAGAATATTTCCAATATGGATAATCAAGAGTGAAAACTAAAAAGATGTTGTCATTAGACTGTGTTTGTCTGTGTGCAGTGTTAATACATTTAATGACAAACATGACATTGTTCCACAGGCCCGATGGAGCCCAGGTCCCTCTACAAGGCGGCCTCCCTGCCAACATGCCCCCCCACCCCATGTACATGCCCATGCAGATGCTGTGGTGGCAGCAGATGTACGCACGCCACTACTACATGCAATAGTAAGTTAACATGTCTGTAAATGGTCAACGCTGTTTATACACTGATTTGGCGGATTTGATCTTTTTGTAATTGCTACCATATTAATAATAGTGAGGACTTGCGGAGTTTTCTGTGTAAATGTACATTTTAGACATAGGATTGACTAATTACAGCTATTGTAAAGGATCAAATTTGAGTTCAGGCGAAGTTCGATTAAAATTCTTTGTGAAATGATTTAGTTGTGGACATAACACTAATACAATAATAAAATATTAATTAATTATTAATCCAATAGGGAGTCATTGTTCCATTACAGCCAATGAGGGCTAGTCCTGTAAATGGGACAGTATTCAGGTTTTAATTATTTTATTTTCTCATTTCTTCCTCTCTGGTTGAAGGTGTTGAAGAGTTTGAAATGAAAACTTTTCCATATGACTTTCTTCTAAATGTATGAATCCTCCTCTTCCTCCCTCTTTCACCTCCTCTTCTCAGTCAAGCAGCAGTAGCCGCCTCTCAGCCTCCCAGCGCCTCGCCTCCTTCCTCTCCCTCTTCCTCACCCCATCAACCGGCCCAGCCCAACGAAGCCGTGCAGCCCCCGCTGGGGCCCAACCCAGACCCCAACCCTTTACCAGAGAACCAGCCTGCCAACCCCAACATCCAGATGAACGCGCAGGGCGGGGCGGTGTTAAACGACGACGAGCTGAACCGCGATTGGCTGGACTGGTTGTACACAGTGTCTCGCGCCAGTGTCCTGCTCAGCATCGTTTACTTCTACTCCTCCTTTAGCCGCTTCGTCGTGGTGATCGGCGCCATGCTGCTTGTCTACCTGTGAGTCAGTTATATGTTACAGATACTTATTTTTACTTTTTTCACATCACACAGTGATGTGTGTTTATGGCCAAAGTCAGTTTTCAACAATTTTTCAATGTGATTTTCTTTTTTTTTTCAACTTTAAACCCAAGTCTAATAGTATGCTTATGTTTGTGTTTATTTCCCCAGGCATCAGGCTGGTTGGTTCCCCTTCAGGGCGGAGCAGCAGAACCTTAGAGGAGGAGACAGGGCCAGGGCTCCTCAGGAGGAAGCGGAGAGACACCAGGACATACAGGAAATGGTGAGTAGGAGAATGTCTGTCAACCTCGTTGCTATTCTGTCTTAAGCACTCAGCATGGTCCTCATCTGATTTTTGTTTTTCTAAGTGCAACTTCTAAAGTTGACAAATGACCAGATAAAATGTGTCTGCATAGAGACTATAGCTATAACTTCAATAAAAAAAAAAGATGAGACCCTACCTGGACACATTTATTTTCCTGCATCAGTCCCTGTGCTCTAGCTGTCTGTTGTCTCCTTCTATGATCCCTAACCCATCTAGTTTTGCAGCTGCGCTACGACAGTCAAAGGACAGAGGTCATGCAAAACTCTATAGCTGTCAATTAAACTGCATTTTTATGGGTCAGGCATGTTTCTTCCAGATTCTAGAAAAATACTTGGAAAGACTAGAAAGCACTAAGAAAAAGGTTTACAAACTTCTAAATTTGTTTGTGAATTTGAAGGGAATGAATGTGCTAAAAAGCCCGTGCAAGCAGTGTTAAGAAGTGGATCTGTACCTGGATGCAGATCTGCATCAAAAATCAATAATTTGTTCTTTAGGATTTGGCCCATGTTTCCACCAGATTTTATTCAAATAAAAGAGAAAACAAACCAAAACCTAATGGTCACTGACAAAGGTAATGATCAGATTGCTTGTCTAAATATAGCATTACGTCTCCCTAACCATGACTGTCTCCTCCCATCTGTGTCCCAGGAACGTCTGATGGATGAGGGGGTGGAGGACGACGACAGCGGTGAGGAAGGAGGTGGAGGACCACCTGAGGACCAAGAGCAGGCCCAGGAGCAGGCCCAGGAGCAGGCCCAGGAGCAGGCCCAGGAGCAGGCCCAGGAGCAGGCCCAGGAGCAGGCCCAGGCTGCAGCTGCTGTTGCTGCTCTCCCTGAGCCGAGCTTCCTGACCACCGCGTGGTCCTTCATCAGCACCTTCTTCACCTCACTCATCCCAGAGGGACGACCCCACCCGGCCAACTAGGCAGACCCTACCTCTCAAATAACCCTCTTTCTCCGCATCTTTACTGTGCTAAATACCCAATTTACCCCCAAACCATCTTCAGATGCACCTACAGATCCCAGACCACGCGGTACAACCCCAGCCAATCGGGTACAAACCCCCTACATGCTGCCAACAAACGGACCCATACTTAAAACAGGCTCCTCTGAAGTTTAAGAGGTGCAGTGTGAGTTCTGCAAGAATGTGGGGGAATAAATGAACATTTAGAAAGTAAATGTCCCGCTGTGTTAACGGAGTAAATGCTTCAGCAGTAAACGTTTTTTTGTTTGTCTTTCATCGATCGTGAATTCATTGAGACATGGCGATGGTGAGAGATCCTGGAGGGAGCTGTCTTCCATTTTAAGCCGTGATAAGGTCATGCTTTTGAAACTTTTCAATGAAGGATGTGACCCAGACCACAAAAAAAAAAAAAAAAAGAAAATCAGGAACCTCCCTAAAATGATGAGGGAGATGTGTCCTTAACAAATCATGAAAACCACATCCCTAAAGACATTTTCACATATGCACACGACGTGCTTTTTGACATTGCAGCTACTGAAGCACATTGTTTTCCCACTTTGTGTATTTGAACATTATCTATTTACACATGTAAGTATATGCATCTTTAATTCCTGAATATATGCTTTTTTTTGAATAAAAATATTGCTGCGGTTTAACTTGTCTGCTGTTACTTATTGTGTAGTTCCTCTGATGTCCTGCAGGTGGCCCTGTTCACACATGTTAAAGTGGCTCACAGTTGAGAAGTGAGGTTGAGCTGATTGAACTTCCTTGTATAGGACTTGAATTGTTTTCACCCTTTAATGATCATAATTCTTTAAGTATAGTAACTTTACAGTATACTTCTGCTTTTACATAAACCCCAAATTATTTGTAACATTTTCTTTTTTCCTTATTCTTTTGTCATGTTCCATTTTATTAATTATTGTTATTGTTTCCAGTGCTCAGGAAATTACATTGTGACTTTGATTACATAAAATGTTTCATGGTATATAATTATATTAAGATCTTTTTTTTGTAGAGTAATTTACAAAAAGAAAGTTACAGAATACTTCACACAAGGCAACAAATTAATAAGAGCAAATGGTAAAACAAATGCAAATTATAAGAACTGGACTAGAGTAAAATACATTAAGGTGAAAGAAATATAAAGACAAAGTCAAATCTCATGAAAACAAGTAACATCTGGAAAAGTTTTCTGATAAAAGGATGTTTTAAGAAGAGATATAAAAGATGATACTGACTGTTGCTTTAACTTCTATCATTATGCATAACTATGTATTACACTTGTCATGCAGCTGAGGCTTCCAGAGAGCAAATATGTCTGAATTACAGGAGAGTGTGTATGAAACTGCAACTATGCAGTCATAAAAACATGGCTTCCACGAGGTCAAAACCTTCATTGTTTCACATTTCACAGAGCACATATGTGAGGTCATTTCCCTGCATTAGGCTTCACACTCATTCATCTTTTTTTAGCCAAACTAGCAGCGTGGCTACAGGGATGGCAGCGTCAGTCGCTCCACCACCACCAATGTGTCAACAACCACTGGATGGATGGTTGATGGCCATGAAATTCTGTACAGACATTCATGGTCCCCAGAGGATGAATCCTAATGACTTTTCAGCTAGCGCCATCATCAGTACAATACTTTGCTTTATGATCAAACGCCTGCAAAACTAATAACATTCCCATCAGCCAGTGCTAATTATGTCGTGTTCAGATGTTAACATGTTAAAATGGTGAACAAGGCAAACATTACTTGCTTAAAAATCAGCATGTCACCGTTGTGATTGCGAGCATGTTAGCATGCTGACATTAGCATTTAGCTAAAAAAGAAGCATGGCTGTGGAGCCCTAGTTTTGTTAGAAATTAAATGCTGTCTCCTAATTGCCACTGTTCAGCTCCAGTGGAGCAAATGGGAAGTTAAGTGCCTTGCTGAAGGGCAGCTCAGTGGTAGATAGTGAGGAGAGGGTGTTTCATTGACTTCACCTGCTGAGAACTGTTGGATTGTAGTGACCTTCAGCAAAACACAGACTTCATGAAGTAGTTATAACACCAAATTGTGCTTAAGTTTCAAAAGAACCTTATTGAAAGTTTGAATTTTGTCCGTGCTGGATGTTAAAATTTAAACAAGCGCAGGCTAACGCTGCTCTGACACTATCCTCACAGACAGAGAGGTGAGCGGGAAAGCAGCTCAGACAGCGATGCACTTCAGAGAGTCCTCCAAAACCCCCTAATCAAATGACCATGGATTTTTGTGTAGTTGGTCGTAGAAGGCCCAATTAATTATGCATGACAGCGGCTTGACGGCCATTTGATTTTGTTACACGCGCCCCCTCCGAGCCGCCGATCCAATCAGGTTAGGATCCCCCTCCCTCCTCTCTCTCTCCCCGCAGCTCCGGGCCGAGGGTTAGACTCCCTTTATCGGAGGGAGAGATTTCTTTAAGAGGGTGTTTGGGGTCTTGTAGGACATTTCATCATCATAATAAGTCCTTGTTATGCAGCCGGCTCCCTCCTGTTTCCCAGCTATCAGGCCTCGTTGTCTTTGGAGAGGCAGCAGTTGGGCTGGACACATGCCACCGAGATACACTGAGTTTATTAGGTAAACAGAGAAAAGATGGGGATGAGAGATAGAGTGTGTGACACCTGTAAGGATGGGATGGTGATGCACTGTAGCACCTGCTTTCAGTCAAAGCACCCCGACTGAGCATGTGCAGTGAAAGTTTCATGTTGAGACTAGAACCTGACCGATACATTAGCGGGCCGATATTATTGGCTCATCGCAGATATATTGGTATAGATGTAAAATGCAGAACAGATATCCCAAAGACATGTTTGAGGTAATTAAGAAACAGAAATGCAAATTAAGGTGCGTTTCCATCCACTTCTGTTATGCGAATATTAGGAGTTATCAAGCTAAACAATTAGACATAGTTAAAAGAGCTCCAGTCAAACCTCAAATGACGTAAATCTATGTTTCTTTCATCATCTCCTCATCGCTCCACACACATCTGACGTTTTCGTCTGCCGCCATTTCTCATCTCTCCAGTGGAAGCTTGAGAGACGTTTAAGTCACGTGCTTCAAGTACCTCGTGATTTATTCGCGAAGTCGTTTTGCGTTGCACTTTGTCGCATTTTGTTTTTCCACCTCAGAAGAAGTGTAACAACTTTTGTGTTTCGATTTTCCAGTGTTTCCACTCAGGTTTTTTTTATGCTCAAACTGAAAATGTGCATTAAAACAGGTGGATGGATATAGTACGGATAGTTTGTCCACCAGAGAGCAAAAATTAATTTGATGTAGAGCTGAAACAATTAGTCAATTAATTGGATAACCGATCTCAAACTATTAAGATATCGCTTTATTGTTTCAATAATTTTTCAAGCAAAAACACCAAACATTCGCCGATCCCAGCTTCTCAAATGTGAGGATTTGATGCTTTTCTCTGTAATATATGATAGTAAACTAAATATCTCTGGGTTTTGGACTGATGTTCAGATAAAACAAGCAATTTGAATATGTCACCGGGGGCTCTGGGCAATTAGAGAGGACATTTTTCATTATTTCCTGACATTTTATAGTTTACTCTTCAAAATCTACTGTTAAACTGTGTGAGCCGTTAGTGTTGTGTGTTTGACAAGTTTATTTTTCACTTGTAATATTTCCCACTCTTGATCGCAATTCTTTAATAACAAAATTGAAGAGATTCTTACAGAAATGTTGAAATGTCATAAAATGAACCCGCAGAGGAGGTAGAAGTACTTTTTTCAGCCTGAAGAACTGCCTGCAGTCTTCCTCTCAGGCTGCAAACGGCCACAACAACCTTGACCCCGACAATTGAACGCAACTCTGAACTTTTCAGAGGACACTTTAGGGGCAAAAATAGGATTTTGAAAAGTGATCGGAACATGTCCCCCACATCCCAGGTGGAAGTTAGACCCTTGTATTGTTATTTGAGAGTTAAAAAATCATGTATTGATATTTGTATCCAGTATAGACTCTAGTATAGACTCAGGCGTGTGTCAGAAGCAATATTATTTAACATGTTAAGTGGATTTTCTTGGCTGTGTCTGACACTGAAAGGAAAACTGCTACTTGCATCTTTTGGCCGGCGTTATCCTCCTGCTCACTACTGTCAAAAACACATGCAAGTTATGTTTGTGATTAACATGATTATCTTGTGATTCAATTGATTCCCAAACATAACTGCATTTATATCCAAACAAACAAGTATTTCTGCATTAGCTTAGAGTTCAAATGTGACATTTTCATAAGAGTTTTAGTGCATTGAGTTTGTAGCTGTACATTATCCCATACAGAGCATAATTTTAATCATCTATGTCAATTTAAATATGATCAGTTTAGGCAGTGATGGGAGACATTTTCAGATATTTTACGTAAGTAAAAGTAACAATACCACAGTGCAAAGAAATCGTCATTACAAGTACAAGTCATTCATTCAAAATTCAACTTAAAACTTTTATAATCAATAATCAAATGGATCAAATGACTATGTGTAATGTGAAAGGGGTCTCTTGTAGTGATTAACCCACAGAGAATATATTATCTGACTGCAGTTGTTCTCAGCTCTGCGGAGCGTTTTCATGTCTTTTGGTTTTACGGCAACTTTACTGTTTTGGTTCAGTCTTACCGCTCTCATCAACCTGGTTTCCAGACTCTGCAGGCAGCTAGTTTCAGCTGAACAGCTCTGATAAACCCACCACACACTACCTGACCAGCACCAACCAGCAGACAGACACAGTTAGCAACTAGCTGGTGAAGAAAGTGGAGCATTTAGCAGCTAAAGAGCCAGATATTTCCCTCAGGAGTTGGTGGAGACCAAAAACAGAGCTAAAATTTACAGTGAATATTGGACTTCAAATGAATGCTAATATTGCTCCATATCTGCTGGATGTGTAAATAGGCAACTGTTCGTTTGCCGTAACAACTTTATAAGGTGATAATATGTCAAAGTTGTGTTTACAGCTTGTTGCGCTGCCCCCAAGTGGCCAAAAATTGTTTAACGCAGCTTTAAGTATTAAAAGTAAAAGTACTTTTTATGAAAAATGTCCTCTTTTGGAGTGTTATAGTATTATATTGAATTATTACTGGTGTATTAACAGTAAAACAGCAATTTAATGTTTCAGCTGGTCGAGGTGGAGCTTGCAGTGACGTCCTTATCTACATCTGCGTCATCTATCTCAAAACAAGGATGTTCTGCCGGGTGGATGGAGGTGGAGACATAAGTAATACAAAAAACAAAAAACTGAAAAGGGCTCCTACACAGGTGGGTGTCATATTTTATAAACTGATCCCATGTTTCTATGTCGATATCTGCAAAGTAACTGTCAGACCAATGTAGTCCACCTCTGTGGACATTTGTAAAAGAAACCTTAAGACGTATCTTTTTAGCCTGGCCTTTTTTAAGGTGCCTCGTCATCTGTTGCCTTAGTTTTTAAGTCTTAAGCATTGGTTTTCATACTAGTTATTGACTTTCATCTATTTTTTAACATTTTATTGTTTTATTTATGTGATTTTTAGTCTTAAAAAATTGTATTTATTGTTGTCTATTTTACTATTCTTTGTGTCTGTGCTGTTTTATCCTTGCTCTGTGAAGCACTTTGCGCTGCATGTTTGTATGAAAGGTGCTATATAAGTTTAGTTGAGTATAAAATGTTCAATATTTCCCTCTGAAATGTAGTGGAGTAGCATAAAATGGGAATACTCAGGTAGAGTACCTCAAAATTGTACAATACAGCATGGAGTTACTTTTCACCACTGACTTTGGGTTATCTCATAACAACATTTTAGGGCCCCATAAATATCAGAAGTAATCTAGAAACCTCTACAGCAGCCTTAATGTCAGTCAGACTACAACTGGGCTTAGAAACCTCGAGCAGAGATCCAATCGTTTGTGGGCAGGAAGTGAAATTAGTTCGAGCTCTGTCTGTCAGGAAGTCACATCTTCCATTGTTTGCCAACAGGTTTCACATTTCACCACAAACTCTCCTGTGCGTTCGTGTCCTTTGTCCTCCCTGAAGCACTTTGTGGCCTGTTTGTTAAAAGCGCTTTATCGCTAAATGTGACTTGGCACATCTTGTCAGGGGAGATTGCGGCTGATGAGACTCTTTGACCTGCAGATAAAACATCCATTAAGTGCTTTGTCTGGGGGAGGGGGGGGGGGGGGGTGATTCTGTGCTCTTACCCCTATTAGCATATTGTTAGCCATTTGCAAGATGGTGCAGCAATGGATACGCACTGCCGTTCTGCAGCCAGTCACCACGCCATAAAGAACCACCTCTCACTCTGCTGCTGTGCTAAATGTCGTCTCCCGACATTGTAATGCTCGCCGGCTGTCCTCCGCCAGACGATTCAAACGACCGCTAAAAGCCCGGGGGAAGGAAAAAAGGGCCAAAATGCAAAATTGATGGAAATGACATTAGATTCAGCTCATGCTCCTCACTGTGTAAATTATGCCCCAAAATGGACTCTCTGGCCCGACTGTTAGCTCCAATTTGCTCCGCCATACCTCACAGTGGCTCGTCTTGCCCTTCCCCTCTCCCTTTAATCCAATCAGAGCCACACTGGATGTTATTTATTTGTTTATTTATTTATTTTCGAAGGATGTAACCGATTCTTATCATGGAAGAAGTGGGGCCTTCTTCCTGGTGAAACGGTGACTAACGTCCAGCCATCGATCCGTCAGTTCGTCTGCGGTGGCGGGTGATGGTTCTGGTGATAGACGACTGAGTGTGTGTGTGTGTGTGTGTTTATATGTATGAGTGTGTGCACTTTGTGTACTGGAGTCAATAGTGCAGATATGGATGTGTTTTTCAGTCCATGCATTGTGATTAAACATGTACATATGAACACTAACAAGGCTTATATGAACATTATTTTGAGCTGATTTCATTTCTGACGGTGCATGAAAACTAATTAGTAGCTGGATGTTCCAAACTTTTCTCCAGTTAAATGAGGACAAAACTGAAGTCATTCATTTTGGAGCCAATGAAGAAGCTAGAAACCTCGGCCTTTTCCTGGAATCAGACCTACATTTCAGTAGTCACATTAAATCAATAACAAAATCAGCCTTCTCGCAAGGATCAGAGACTTGACATCAAAACATGATCTAGAGAAACTTGTACATGCTCTTATCTCTAGCAGACTGGACTACTGCAGTGGTCTGTTCACAGGTCTGTCTAAGACAGCAATCAGACGGCTTCAGCTGATCCACAACGCTGCTGCTAGGGTTGTAACAAGGACCAACAAAGCTCAGCATATAACTCCAGTTCTCAGATCACTAGAACGGTTTAGGTCCAAGATACTTATCAGATCTCCTGATCCAGTACCAACCTTGCAGACCTGGTTCTGGACTACTGGCTGTTCCCAGAGTGGAGACTAAGCGTGGTGCCTTTAGTGTCTATGCTGCTCAGGTCGATTAGCTTTCAGAACATTATGATATATGATCTCAGAGCTGGCTTTAATAATTTAACAGCTCCTCGGCTTTCTGAGGGGATGTCATTTTTGACAGGACCACAGACTCTTTCACTTAAACTTCTCATACTTATTTTTGTCGGAGACGTCTTCAGTTAAACCAGCATAAGGCTGATGTTATTCTATATATTTTTATTATTGTCAACAAATCCCAAGAAAAGACCAAAACCGACTACAGAAATGTGTCCACGGTTGCAATCATTTTATCATTATCTTGAGATCAAGAGAACAACAGGTCATTTTCTCCATATAATGGGTTAAATACCTCGTTTGTGCAAGAAAACAAAAGTTATGACAATTAACTCATCACTCCTCTCCTGTCTGTGGCTCTCATCCCCCAAACATTCAGTCATTCTTTAAACAGGCTACACACATTTCCTGAAACAGCTGGGAACTGTAGTTTTTAGCAAATGTTACATATGCTACATCCACACTAATATATTTTTGTTTTAAAACACTTTTGCAATGTTTACGCCTATCGTCCACGCTACTCCGGCATATTCAAACTCTTAAAATGGAGACCTTTTAAAACTCTGCTGAAACCGTTTAATTTGAAAACTCTGGGATTGTGTTTTTAGTGAGGACGGGTGGAAACGGAGACTTTTTAAAACGATGACGCAGGCACTTTTGTGTCTATAGTTCTGAACCTATCTCAATCAAGATCTGGAGATCAGATTCAGTGTTTTTATGCCGTGTAAACCATTAACATTACACATGATTTATCCTGCGTAAATAATGAAGTCCTTGCAGTGTGGTGGGCCTGTTAGCTGTGACGGGTTTCAGTGCTGGGAGATGATGCAGCACGGTTGTTGTTGTTGCCTGCAGTGGCGTTGATGTTCCTCCTTTACAATAAACCGCCTTTATCGGTTTCCAAGTATCATCGGTCTTTTTCACAGCAGACATTTTGATAGCAGGAAAAGCACAGGTGATACTAATAACACTAACGATGCCTCCGTCCTATTCAAGTGTCCCAGTAAGCCATGCAGGCAGTGCAGTTGCACTAGGCCCCTGGGTCCTCCAACAATGTGATGGTAGAGAACAGGCTCTTGCGAGTCGGAAATACACCTGGGTTCAAAGAAGAGCTCACATTTTTTATCATTTACACCTGGGGCTTTCCCGCTGTTACGTGTCAAATTTATGACATGTGCATCTGTGTGTGAGGCTGTGATGTCGCTGCTTCTGCTGCAGAAGAGGAGGCTTCTTGTTTCTGATGGAAGTTTACTCCTTTCACTTTTTTTAAATGCTGTTTTGCTTCGAAGGATTGCCACTTCATGTCCAAACATGTGAGCTGCGCTTTCAGGTAAACCACCTGTTTATAAGGTAACTGAGGCCTGTTGTCCTGCAGATTAATCTCATTTGAAATAGGTCAAAATCTTTCTCTACATTTTGTTAAATATTTATTTTGTTCAGAGAACTTTATGACATCAGAATGGACTTAAAGTTATGAGAGGAAATATCTTAAAATACCTGGCTTTGCATGAATCACAGTCATAAATTATGAGGACATAAAGGAACCTCAGACCTTGTTACTGGGATGTAACCTATCCTCTTTTCACTTCCTGTTGACACAATGTCAAGCATTTCACCTCAACCTATGATGTCTGTTGTCTCTTGGTCTGTCTGTTCTGTTTTTGTTTTTGTCAAAAAAAAAGAAAAAAAGAAAAACAGAAAAAGGTCAAAACTGATTGGATTAAGAATATTTGTATGAAGTACAATGTGAGTTTTGAGAGTTAGTAAAAGTGACGTAGTTCCAAATCTGACTGATCAGCCTCATCACTGAGAGCTGGCTGTGATAGATTTGTGACTTTTCATTTCAATATTTAAGAGGAAAAAAACTACAGTTTTACAGTCAAATTACTTTAAATATCTATTAAAAGACATAACTTCTTGGTGACAGTTTACAACCTTGTCTGATATGGATTCTGGCAGATTTTTGCAGTTACAAATATCTGTAGATATATATATTTTTTAACTAGGTAACTGTACAGTATATTGGAAACCGATGAATATAATGAGAGGTTGAGCTTGTACAGAATCTGCACATATAAACTGTCTGCAAGGTTCTCTGCAGCTCTGAAAAAGGTTTTCAAAATTAATCTTATAATTCTCGTGTTTTGCACAAACAAGTCAGTAAAAGTATAAAGTTATTATTCAGACATATGGTGCATCTGATGGACTGTTTTAAAGTGTTTCACATCAATATCCATCCTAATGTCATAGCCCTGAAAACATCTGGAAGTTTAACTTGTAAAATGTGCATGAACTATGGACATAATGCATGTACTAGATAATACACGAGTGCAATCTGAAGCAGCTGACCAGCAGGTGGCGGTGTGGGACATGTTTGTGATGCGAAGGCAGTTTAAATCATGATAAAGCTTTAGAAACAGAAGAATACTGTTTGTGTTTTCGCTGTCTTCCTCTGTGACACTGAACTTCCAGGCAACTGATGTCTGTTTTGGCCTCTTTACATTTAATATTTTATACCATGACCTTCAAACTAGAAGATACAGAATTCTTTAAATGGCTTCATAAATTCTTGTGTGGGAAAAAGAAATTATAGTGGTATAATAGAAGTAGAAAATGGCATAAAACATGATAAAATGGGCTCAGGTGATACAGAAACCTAAATAAATCTGTTTCAGTTGTGGTTTTCAAATGATTTCATGATTTCATTTATTTCTGTGATTCATTGAGAGAGAAAAGAGTACATAATGTCAGTCAGTGAAAAAAACAACTCAAAGAGTTTGGGTGGTGATATATATTTCTCAAGGTTTACAAATAACTATTTTTTAAATGCGGCATAGTACATTACACATTATTTCCAGAGAGCAAAATAAATATATTGCACTTAAAAATCATCAAAACACAATCTCGTTCGGTGACATATTCATATTATGGCATACAAAAGAAAACCATTTTTTTAAAAAGATTATTTTCAGTGGTAAGTCGGGACTGTGCGTATGGTTCAAAAGGGAAAAAACACGTTTTACATTTACACTGATGGAAATTAACATTCAGTTCATTTGTACGCACCTTTCAGACAAAGCTCAGGACCAAGACTTCAAAAGCAACGAAATTGTGGGAAAAAAAGGTCAAAGTACAAGATTTTTTGACTTTCCTCAATAGACGGAGGAGATCAAATGAACTGCTTGCACATCAATGATATGCAAGGGGTCAGAACAGAACATTTATGTCCATATTCCACTGCACCAGGCTTCATATGATGTGAAAAATGTGGCACAAGTCAAACTGGGACATTGACAGTGTTTGTGTAACCAGCTCATGTATCACTTTTATACATTTGTTTGAATTCATGCCTCCACAGAGCAGCAATAAAAGTGTCTTCATCGTCTATTACACACACCTGAATCAACATGACGCTCTGCTTTTTGATGCATTGAATGCTTCTTTCATGATGCAAGAAAATATTTAACTACATGTTTCTTTGGATTTTGTGCATAAAACGTGACACTGCAGAAAAGTCTCCATCACAACCAGTCATTTACTCAAGTACTGCGTCCTTAAACACAATAGTTTCCCCTGTGGTAAGATTATTGGAAGCTGTTTCCAATATAATCCAACTTAATTATAAATCAGTTTTTTAGAAATGAAACACACACAGGTCGCTGCACTAGATTCAGTGACACCTGAACTGAGACTATAGCTGTGGAACAGGTTGAATAAATTCCACTGTAATGGACTTTTTCACGTGTTTAAAAAAGAAAGTTTTTAGAGCCTGATCAATACTGGATTTCTGAGGCTGATATTGATATTTTAAAGTAAAAAAATATTATATGACATGCATTGATAAGAAAAATAAATAACATTAACAAATATATCTGATAAGAATCCCTTAAATCTGTTTGGTAAAGAATTTAGAACTGAAACAGTCAACCAATAAATCAATCGACAGAAAATTAATCAGCAGATCATTTGATAAATGACTAATCGTTTCGGTCATTTTTCAAACAAAAACATTTACTGCTTCCCAAATGCTTTTCTTTGTGATATATGACAGTAAACAGAATATTTTTAGGGTGTTTTGGACTGATGGTCAGAAAAAAACAAGCAATTTTAATTTGTCACGTTTAGCTCTTAGAAATTATGATGGATATTTTGAACTATTTTCTGACATTTTACAAACAAAACTATAATCAGCAGAGTAACCAATGACAATAATTGTTTGTTGCAGGCCCAAAAGAATTTTACATATGAAAAATAAACTTCTAAACTATATAATGGAGAGACTGTTTCTAAATTTCTCATATTTTGGCATTTCTGTACTGTAATTTGTTGTTACTTATCGGCCAACATATACACAGATATTTCTGCAATAAGCTAATAAAGTCTGATATATCAGTGTAACTCTAGTTTTTAGGACTGGATTACAGACAACAGTTACTTGATAAGATGGAGAGTTTTTGCTGTGGAGCTCCTTGATTCAAAATGTATCCTCATAATAAAATGTATTCCAAAACTATTATAATTATTCTCCAGGTGGGACCATCTCACCTGTGTAGCTTGAATTTGTATTTCTTCATATTTTTCAAATAAATGACCATTTTTTATGCACCTGCACCGTTACTGAGTCGACTCCTGCAGCTTCCAGCTTCTTCCTCCCTGCATGTTTTCAGCGAGACAGCAGCAGAGAGCCCATTATTTCCAGGTGTGGATGTCCTGTCGACACACTCTGGTGCTGCCATGAATCAGCTCGGTAACACCTGCTTAAGAGCAACCTGCTAAAAGGCTGCAGTCAACAGTCGGCAACTGAAAACACAGTGGAGACAAACTTGATGTTTCTACACAGAAGCTGCTGTGTGTTTACAATGAAACGTATGAAATCTCACTGCTGTTACCCTTCAAATGTTTCTGGATGTCATGACATAAAAGTTTGTTTCCCTCAAGACCGGTGGGAACAGATTTACGAGGGCTACATTTATGGCCACTTTCACACAGTCAATTCAAATATGACTACTTTAAAACGAAAGTGATTGATTTGAACACATTCTGTGGTTGAAGCCCGGTCACACCAGAAAGTAACAGCGAAACTCATCCGCACGTCGTCGCAAAATAGGCGACGTTAGAGGCTCTGTGACCTAGGGATTACTCGCAGGGCTAGCTGATGAACTACTGTAGCTGGTGAGCTGACAGCTAACATGCTAGAGCTAGTCAGTCATCACAATAACCCTCAGAGCTTCACTGGGCAGAAGGTTCTCAGGAGAGGGACAGCATGCTGACTGTCAGTTAAGTCGCTCGTTAGCTACGTTGTCGACAGCACAGTTTATTCAAAAGGCGTATTTGTACTATCAGTTCCTGTCTCACAGCTGTCTGTAATCCATTACTCTTTCGTGGAGCAGTTTACACTCCAACAGAGGAGGTTAAATTAAAGTGGATGGAGCAACACAGATAATAAGCTACGACAGCTTCCTCCATTTTGGATTCTTAGGCTCTCCGTTCCCTCGAAGGTCAAAGGCCAGAATTTACATGTCAAAGTTCACCAATAAAGAAATATTTGTGTGGATTTACTTCACTTTGAAATGAATTGGTTTTGCCGTTTTACGTGCTGGTGTGACCGGGCCTTTTTAGTATGCAAAAAGCCTTCACCCGCTGTCGCAGGTCAGCTTATTCATCCTATATTATTCCATATAAAGTTTACCCAGCGTGTTTGTCTACTGCGGTCAGCATGCGTCCTATGATTTTTTTTTTTTTTTGCACTCTATAGTGAGTGAATGTTGCTTTTTCATCTTTGTACAATGTATTTTAACATTTGATTTTGACATTATTTTCAACAGAGAATGAAGTTTGAAGTTTGAACTGTACATTTGGCTGGCTTTCTAGAAAACAGAGGAGGGCTGAGATGGCCGCTCCGCTCCGCCACGCTGATATGCTGAAATGTTCACAGACTCAGACTGAGCCTTGGTGTCCAACATACTGTAGCATCAGACAAGTCTCTGCACACAGCAACCTGCCATCTTTAAAGCCAGGGTGGAGACCCTGTAGCCAGTAGGGACTGTCAAATGTTTAGAGGGAGACAGGGTCTTCTGCATATTGTTAAAATCAGTTTAAGTTGAGGATTTGAGGATCCACTTTCTGTTCTTCAAGGGCCAAGACCAAACATGCTCCTTCTGTCGTCTCGCATTAGGTTTTATAGTTTGTATTGAGGTTGTAAGTGTTTGTATAATGTCACTAAAGTGTTCATAGAAATCACAGGACCTGCTGATGTGTCCTCATGTCCTATGGAGGCGCCATAGTCCTTCTTTTTTTCTGGGTTTTCTGGATCAGTATGCCACTTCCTCTTCACCTCACTCGCTGCAGGTGAACTATTTACAAAGACCAGGGGGAAAGATACAAACAGGATGAAGAGTGATGAGCCGGAGTGGAGAAACAACTGGTCGCACTGGATTGGGGATGAGGATCAGAGCGAGGATCCTCCCCAGGACGGAATCATACAAAGGGCGTCATGACCGTGGAGGAGTGGCGGAGTCCCTGGATGGCGGCATAGGGCCCCTGCTGGAAGTAGTGGTGGTAGCGGGGCATGTGGAAGGAAGGGAAGGACGGCCCGCTGCCCTGCATGGTTCCAGCCAGAGCGGTGGGCGTCAGCGGCATGCCCAGCCGGCTGTAGGGGGGCAGGGAGCCCTGGATGGGATGGGGCAGGGAGGTGGCGCCGGTGCCCATGGCCGTCAGGGACTGTGGGTGCTGGAAGCCCGAGAAGCCCGAAGTGGTGGTGACCCAGGAGCTCAGGGAGAGGTTGTCTGAGGCGGTGAACGCCGAGCCTGCAGGAGACATGGTGTAGACATAAATATTAGGGTGATACAGATTTAGGTTGAAGGATGAAAGTGGAAATATTCTTTATTTTTCTTGTTGTCAACAAATCCAATAAAAAGACCAAAACAAACTTCCTCTTCCTCTGTGCCACAGAGCTCCATTGTTGTCCAAAAACACAGACTCTCTAGTTTATTTTGAGTCAGTCCCACAAACACTGTACTGCTGCTGGAAAAACTCAACAGAGCACCAAATGTGTATTAATCCGCAGCTGAAAATAGTTCCCAACAAATGCACTATTTCCTTCTGTTTGAGAACAGGTTGCTAAAAACTACAGTGCCCAGCTGTTTTAGGAAATTACTGAGGCCTTTTTTAAAAAGAGAAATATATATATGGATTTCTTGACAAGAAAAATACAGAATAACACCAGCCTTATCCTACGTTAAGTTCTTATGTTGTTCTTTTGGTAGGATCCCTCTCATCTCCTGTGTCTGTGCTGACATGATCCGTTATCACTCACCTCTGGCGTGTGCGGCGTGTCCGTCCTCGCTAAGGTTCTCCTCGTCGCCTGTGTAGGTTCGGATCGGCGACCGGGCGTACGAGTGCTTGTGGATCAGATTCTCAACACTTTCCCTGCAGCAAAAGCCGAAGAGAGAGCCCCAAAATAAATCTCTTTTTTTTCATTTTAGATTTTTGTTTTGTGGAGTTGCACCCCAACATAAAAACAGTACACACACTTTAACTTGTACATCAGAATATTTGCAACCAGCACTTAATATAACACTAAACTAAACACTTTAAACTAAAAGTAAAGCATTTTCTTGTTTCTTGCAGTTCCAGTGTTATACTGAAATTCTGTCACTTTTACCTTTATCTACCCATGAAAGCCTCATTTAGATAAAAAATTTATTTTTCAAGAGTGTCCTGGCCAAGATAGGCAGCAACGATGACTGACAACGTAACACCAATAACATAAAATATCTCTATATCACAAGATCCAAATTAAACAAATAAAAACAGTAAAAGTCACAAATAAAATAGACTTTTCCCCCCTATGGTCACATATTTTAATGGCTGTTGTGACCCCTACTTTGTTTTGAAAAATCTATATGCTTATTTCCATAATTTTAAACATTTATATTTTTAAAAACATGTTTAAAATATTTAAAAATGTGTTTTAAACACACTACATTGGCTCAAGTTTTCACAGGGTCCCATATTTTGATAGCTGGTATTACAGGTCTACCTGTATGAAGCCTCACTCATCAATAACATTTCAATCTTTTTTCACAGTTAACACTTTAGTGTCGCAAAATCTGACGGGTCACAGATTTCAGTGCAACACCAGTATTTCATTCTGCGTCTGTTTGCATATTTCTTTGCTTCATGTGGTATTTCTTTGTTTACACATCTGAAAATGTGTGTGTCCACTAATTGTGTAGTTGTTGTCATGTTTGTGTAGACTGTGCATGTAAATTTCGGGCGTGTGTGTGTTTGTGTGTGTATGTTCACTATCCCACAAAGTGCATTAGCTCATTTGAGTCTTGTCAGATAGCACTTCTCAAACACAGTGACACAAATTGTTGGGGGAGGTAGTGAGCATGTTTGTGTGTGTGTGTGTGTGGGTGGGTGGACTGGCAAGTGGTCTGCATCATGAGAGCCATGCGTCCACATTAGCAGCCCCCACCTCTGCAGCCCCCGCCTCTCCAATTAGGTTAGGAAAGTGCAATATCTGTCAGCAGAGGAGTACAAATGTGTGTGTTTTTATCAGCGCCGGGCCCTCCGGCACAGAGGCCACAGCAAAGTCCCACAATGCACAGCAGCGCAGGAGGGAGGCGGGGGGGGCATGCTGGTTTCAATCAGTCACTGCTGCCAATTGAATTACAGTGTGTTTTAGTGCAGTGGCCGACTCCAGACTAATGTGATTTCTGCAGCTCCCCGAAGATCAATTGATCAGGTCTAATTCACAGCCCTCAAAAAGAGAGAGACAGAGAAGAAGGGGGGGGGGGTCTGGCTGTGTTTCGGCCGTCTCTGGTTTGGGATGTCTGATTGAGGGAAATGGGAAGATGGTTTGATTTTGTCAGCTGATTTTGGACGTAGTGCTGGAATCAGGAATTACGAGAAGTGTGTGTTTTGGCTGCGTCCATAAAAATCCTTTGGATGGGGATTTGTAACTCTAAGTGTGTGTGTGTGTCCGTGTGTGTGTGTGTGAGGCATGTGTCTCATGCACAATGGTACAATACATAAAACAACGAGAATACAATATAATAGAGAGCAAAACTACAGTATAGGGGAAAAGAGAGAAACAACAAAGTAAAAAATGAAAGAAAATGGAGAGACAATTAAAAAGACAACAGAGGAAAAAGACAAAGAAAAATGACAAAGAAAGAACAAAAGACAGCAAGAAAAACCAAGACAGAAAGGAAACAAAAAAGGATGACTAGAACTAGAGAAAGAAGAAAGGGAAAAAAGAAAAGACAGAAAGAAGACAAGAAAGAAAAGAAGGAAAGATGTAAAGAAGGATAAACAAGGCTACAAGAAAAGACAAGGAAAGCAGGATTAGAAAGACAAGAAATATAAGAAGGAAAGAAAAAGAGAAATTCAAGAAAGGAAATAAGGAAGGAAGCAAATAGGAACATAGATATAAATATTTATGTCTATGAAAAGCAAGACTAGAAGGCTAAAATGAAAGAAAGAAGAAAAGACAAAGAAGGAAAGATGTGAAGAAAGAAAATAAAGAGGGAAGGAAATACAAAGGAGAAAATGTTGAAAGAAAGAAAGAAAGAAACAAACAAAGAAAGAAAGAAAGAAAGAAAGAAAGAAAGAAAGAAAGAAAGAAAGACAGATGATGAAGCTTGCTACATGGATTATCTGTTTCATTCTGACCCAAACAGACAGAAATAAACACTGTCTGTATTTCCTAATGAGCAGCAGGATATCTAACACTCCTCCCTCCTTGTGTATCTTATCGACGGTAAACAAACAGTGCAGGACCCAGAATCCCCTGTACCTCTCCATGTCTGTCAGCCGCGAGGAGTCCCGGAAACCTTTGGCGAACGGGTTGCTGTCGATCTTCAGTTTGGTGATCTGGAAAACACAGCAGGAGAGCAAAAAACTGTGAATGTTTCTCCTTTTTTATTTTTTATTTACAGCCGTTTCTCTATCTGTTTCTGTCTGTTCTCCCTCTTCCGCCTCAACATGCTCCTTCCTGCAGCTTGGCTCTCTCCTCTGTAATGTTCCCACAACACTACAAACACAACAGAGCTCGGGGCTTTAAAGCTATTCATATTTATTAATAGGGATGTCCCAATCAAGTTTTTTGTTTGGCCCTGATCCCGATCCAAGTCCTTTAATATTGGGTGTCTGACACATTGAAAGAACAGCTACTAAATCTGACACACCTTATTGTTCACAAGCTATCTGATCCAAATACTGAAGGTCCTGATTCAAAACTATTACGTTTAGAAGCTTAAATTATTGATATGATATGATATGATATGATATGATATGATATGAATGAAAGTTTAACTGGAAGGAAACTCTCGAAATTCACAAGAAGCGATCAGTAAGAGGCGAGACGTCTCACTCTGTTGGATTTTGATCGGCTTTATTTTAGCCATCCGTTAAAATAAGCCTGTCTTGGGACATCTCTATTTATTAATGAGCTATTAATTGCTGTTATGATGAGGTAACCGTAAGGTGCCCTTTTGTAAATCCTCATTTGTAGAGATGTCTCTCGCTGTTCAGGTCCACATCAGTATGTGGAACTCAAAATGGATCATCATTCTTGTCATTGAGCTTTACAGTGATTTTATTGTATCAGTTTGTGTTTTGTCCTGTTCAGTTTTCAATGTAATTTCATGTTTAGTAGCTGTTCTGCAGCTTTCACATCTGATCACATGATCTTCTTCAGGTCAAGGACAAACTTTCAATCTCAACTTTTAAGCCGACATGAATGAGAAGTCCTTAAAGTGCTCAGAAAAAAAAGGAAATTTGAACGTCTGCACATCCATGTCAACTGGGCAACTGAGGATTGTGTGATACGATCAAAAGCTCCAGAACAGCTACTAAATTGAGCTTGTAGCTATATTATTGTTTTAAAATTTCATTGGGACCAACCAACAGCAGCGTTTGGCAGTTAATCCAAAGAAGAAGAAGAAGAAACATGTGGCCCATAAAGCCCATTGGCCCACGTCCGCTGTCAATCACTCACCAGCTGGTTCTGATAGGCCGTGACGGCGGTGAAGACGGTCTCGACAAAGACGAAGGTGCGGAACTCCTCAGACTTGAGGTTGAGCAGCGAGGCGGTGTGGTCCTTCTTCTTGATGATGTGGACCCGCGGCTGGTACTTGTGCATGGAGTTGAGAATGATCTGCAGGGAACGATCAATGAGACATGGTAAATGTACAGGTTCAACAGTCAGACTGTCAGGGACAACCGACAGACTGAAATGACAAACAGTGTAACCAGCGTAAATACATCAGGATCAGGGTCAGGTCTGGTCTACTGGTTTCATTTTCATAGCTGCAAACTCAAGTGGGTAGAAAAAGGTGACACACCAAATGTGTTTTAATCTGCGGCTGAAAAAAAGTCCCCAACAAATTCACTATTTCACCCTGTTTGCGTAAAGCTTGCTCGTTTTACTCTAAAGTGTGTTCCACATAATCTACCAAAATAATTAGAGTAAAATCGACTGCGTTATACTTTTGCATTTATTAGATATATTTGAAACATAAGCCTTAGCTCATGAAGCCAACATGGAAGAGTCCTTAAAGTGCTCCAAAATAATGGTAAAACTCCATTTGCTGATGAAGATGGTGTGATATGATTGAAAGCTCCAGAGCAGCTACTAAATGGACCTTGAGTTGAGATTGTTTTCTCAATTTGCTTAAAAACCTTTAAAAGTTTGGTCCAGAACTTATCATTCTATTCCTGATACTTTGTATTTTATATATACATACATTTATTAAAATGCTGTCAATAAACAAACAAAAAAAACACATAATATGATAATAAAATATAAATAAACAAATCTATAAATAGATAAATCTACCACAGTAACATAGAAACATTTGTGAAATGGTAAATTAGAGAGGTTTTACATTGAGCATGGCATAATGTTGGTTCTTTACTGCTCCTGACTTTGTGCGGCTGAACTGAAAATATCCAAACAAATTTCCAACATATCCCACCGACTTACCGGTCGGATGGAAAGGGAAGGACAACAAAGACGGATTTTTTTTTAAAAAGGAAAGAGGAAGAAAAAACACCTAAGCTTGTAAAACGACAGAGAAAGATGAGGATGCAGCACAGAGAGATGAAGAATAAAAAGACGGAGGGAGGAATGGGGTGAATATATATATATATATATATATATATATATATATACATACAGAGAGAGAGAGAGAGAGAGAGAGAGAGCGTGAACAGATAAAGGTGTTAACACTGCAGCAGCTGCAGGTGAGAGTGTTCCTCCAAAATCTGGCTGCAGCCCAGGAAATAGTTTATATTGATCTTTCTCAACCAGGACGCTAAATATGAAGTAAAATACAGATATAATGTGTGTGCAGAATTTTTTAGCTTTAACACAATATGATAGGTGCGCAAGGATGCAGGCTTAAGTAGCTAAATTCTGAGTTCTGAAAAGTGTCTCTCCTTCATCTTAATCAAAAATTCAGCTGCTTGTTTTTCTGAATAGTATTACACATTTTAGGATATTTTTGGGTGTATTCATTCTGGATACAGCAATGAATTATTTTGAATTGCTTTCAGGTTACCTCTTTTTTAAAATGTGCGATAGACACATTTATTTCATTTCAATTATTAGGCCTAATTCATTCATTTATACAGAACGTCTGTCAGTAAATTTCATGACTGGCATAAATTACTGACGATAAAGATAATAGTAATTGTCATCCCTGTATTGTTGTTGTTGTGCCTCAAAATTGAATTATATTATTCAAAATGTCAAGGCTTCAGCAGCACTGATTCTTAATCAAACAAAACAAAAAATAAATAAAATAAATGTCTGTCTGGTCATCAAATAATGGGAAATATTAGTTCAGTATTTGATTTGTATTTTAATAATTGAGGAGTTTCGTTTTTCAAAATGCTAACATTCATTTAATGGGGGAAAACGCTATCTTGCTCCTTAAAATGCAGATGTTCATGTCCTCGTGACCATGATCTCTTTTTGGTATAAATACATTATTTCTTCTTAAAAACAAGCAGCTTTAGTATTTATTAATTTTGGTATTTTTTTGTCATAATATATATATATATATAAAACCTGCTACATGTTTTTATGCAACTTCACTATAGGAATTACTATCAATCAAAAAAAGAATATAGAATAAAAGAGTATCTGACAAACGTAAAATGAATAAAAGGGATATACAGCATTTCTGATTTTATGTGCTCATGCTGTAGATTTGTTTTGGTTACTTCCATGTAAATAGTGTAAGGAAGCTATTTTTGGACTGGTAAAAAAAAAAAAGCAGACTACCACACACACTCTCACACACACACACACACACACACACACACACACACACACTTCCTTCAAGATAATAACCTCGTTTCCCAGACTGTGTCTTACTGCTGGCTAATTAATGGATAAACGTTATATGTTTTCTCGGTTCTGCTCCCTGCTTGGGCTTGGCATGACGCCTTCAGTGAAAGGAGGATTAAAAGAGTAATTTGCTCTTGTCAGGCAAGTAATTATAATGTCACACATCGGCCTATAAACCTGACAGAGAGACAAGGCTTTTTCATGACTTTCTAACTGCAGAATCAACTTTCTAAATGTTTTGCATGCATTTTGGTCGGCAGAAGACAAAGTCAAACTTAACATTTGGCAAACGTTAGTCATTTTAGATGCAGCGTTATAAGTTAGGCCATTTAAAATTGTTAGCAGGCCAAAGCGAATTGCCTTTTTGGTATTTGGGAGGATAGACTTCTTTTACGTATGACTAATAGCTTCATAAACTTTGCTTTGAGTCTGTTTTTTCACCTGAAATGTAGTTTAACTTGGGCTATTTTGACAGTGTTTCGTAACAACAAAGCCTCTGTAAAGCGTGACAATACGGACAAAAGAGGAATAAAGTAACAAGTGCTCACATGTCCGTGTTGGTCCAGCTCGTTGTTTGTCAGTTTGACTTTCTCGAAGGAAACCATCTGCTTCATCAGCTGCTCTCCGGTGAACGGCGAGTCCGGGTGAACGTACAACCTGCGGGAGGAGAAGGACAGCTGTGATTGGCTGAGAGGCCAACAAGAAAAAAAAAAAGTTATTTGAGAACAAATCGTTTTCTGCCCAACAAATTGCATTTCATAAATTAATTATGTCTTTGTCACTTTGCGTGTGGTGATTTAGGCTACATTGAACATTTAACCAAAAAACATTTAACCAAACAATATTCGATCTACATGCTACTCCTTAATCATTGCTTCACTTTGTCTCCCCCTCAAGAAAAATGTATTCTATTAAATTAAGCATCTTTGGAGCTTTGTTAATGCTGGGAATTGTAGTTTAGACGTCATGCATGCAGGGCCTTAGGCAGGATTTTCTAAATACTGAAGTCATGAGTCCGAGTACCTTAAAATAACCCCACCCAGACACAAAAAGGTAGTCTCCTTCTTTTATTTTTCTTTGTAGGCTAAAGTTTATTTTCCAACATGAAGCCAGGAATAACATTTTGTTTGAGAAATAGTAATTCCTTATTTATTTACTTATTTTCGTTGGACTAAAAGGTGGTCATGTGTGAGCATATTGGGTCTAAAAATACTGGAATAAACGCATAAAATAATAATAATTAAGCGTTGACGGTAAACTTCCCAAAGGTAGCTAAACCCCCCAAATTCTCAGGAAAAAAACACCGAGGACATGACCTCATGTCGTTGCCTGGATGCTAAAAAACACGGCTTCAGCTGGTCTATTGCTTGAATTGACATCTTCATAGCATCAGTCAGCGTGGCATGAACGTCCCCAGATGCTTCCTGGTAAAGATTCAATTATTTCATTCGTCTCAATTACGGTGGCGGCCTCGTCCCCGGTTTTTCTTCACGAGTTGTTGATGTTCAATTTAAAAAAAGAAAAAAAAAAGACAAATCCCACAGGACTATAGCCTATATCACATGTTCACAACAGTGAGATGTGAAGGTGACACAAATACAAAATACAGGAGCGCAGAATCACTGAGGTCCTTATGTTCAGAAACATCAAACAGCCTTGATCCTTCCATTAAAATAAGATGCGTTTCAGCTGTTATTAACACAGTTGTCATTATTATTCAGGTTAGAGGAAGCGTTGGTCCTCACATTAAAACAGCTTTTGAATGTTGGATCACAAACTCATCACCGTATTTGTGTGTGTTAACTGGATGGACCTCATCGAAAATACGGAGGAAGATTCACACGAACCTTTTCATCTTTAAAGCCAGACTTCCTGGTTAAATACGTGGTAAATAGATAAATACGTTTGCCTCATTTGAATTTGAATTTTGAGGTTTGGGATTATTTCCTCTTGCTCTTTGTTTCCCATTACAGTGATGAAAAAACCCCATTCAAGGCTAATAATATGTCTTTATATCACCTGTACCTGTAAGACCGTGGTCTCTCGCTGAGGATTTATTGAGGTTATTGTGTTCAGGTGAGCTGTGGGGGGTGTGCAGGGTGAGTGTCTGTACCTGGCGGGCAGAGGGGGGTCGGCCTTGCCGGCCACCAGCCAGGAGGAGCGGTGGTAGGCGTACCGGTACCGCTTATTATCTACTGGCACGATGTCCATCAACACGATGTACTTAGAGTCCTGGTCCACTCCGGAGAAAGAGACCCTGATGGTGGGGAACATCCTCCTGATGGAGAAGTGACAAGTAATTATTATTATTATTAGTATTAGTATTATTATTATCTTGTAGCCTATGGGACTGTACATAACAAAAAATAAGCCGTTTACCTTCCAGACTTGGTGATGATCAAGTGTGTTATGTGTTGTTTTATGGCAGAATCAATCAAATCATTATTAGCCAGATATTTTTTTTGAGAAATACTGAGGTCATGTCGCCACCTCTCAGAAAACTCTGACCAGACACCAATAAAAAAAGTTTCACATTTTTTTTTTGGCATCTTGGATTTTTCTCATTTTTCTTCTTCAATTATTTGCACTTTTTTTTTCCTAAAATGCTATTTCAATACAATTCTGGTGGGGCAATAGTGAAACCCCTTTTTTTATTTTTTATTTTATTTTGTTGGCTCAAAATTAGTCATATTACTTAAGTCTAAAAATACTGGAATGAGCCAAATAAATACCTATCATGTGTATTTTTCAAAGCTGTAGATTGCAAACCCCCTCCAGGCTGCTTAAACGGCAGGACTTCACTGTCCTCAGTAGCTACAGCCCGGAGACTTTATGTCTTGCATTTACACGTCAGAAATATCATTTTATATAACTTTATAAAAAAGATAAGCTTATCACAGCAGTACTAAAATACTTACAAATACTACATATGTATCTAGTCTTATATATGCTTTATTTGTGATAACAGAATAAAACCCTTTAACGAAAGAAAAGCCGCTATAATACACATATTATATCACCCATAGCATCCTTACATTATCATCCAATAATCCTATGTAGCAATTATTATGTTCATTGATTATTATTGTCGTTGTTGTTAAATCATCTTGTGTGGGACTGTAGGCTACACAATACAAACACATGATCATTCCAATAAAATAAAGACAGTCGACCGTTTACCTTCCAGACTTGGTGATGATCATCTCGGTGCCGAGCTCGTGAAATTTGTCCCACAGCTCTTTGGTCTCCAAGCTGCACGAGATCTTCGCCATCTCCTCGCTGGGGATGCCGGGATTGGTGGGGATGAGCGGCTCCGTGCACACGGCGGGCGCGCTCCCGCTGAAGTCCCCGTGCCCGTCCAGGGAGGACAGGTCAGCCAGAGACTGCTGGTTGCAGGAGGACTTCTCCACAAATTGTTCTTTTTTTTTTTTTTTTTTGGATGGAAACAGAGACATAAACAGAAGTGTTTCATTTTATTTGCAGTTGTTGTCACCAGTGACAGCAGCAGCTCTGAGTCTCAAAGAGATACAAAGAGAAATTCAGTTTGGCCTGCATGTGGTATACAGTCTAATAATACGTTTTTATATTTCCTTTTATTGTTATCATTGTTATTAGGCTACTACGTTATCCATACTGTAAGTAAAAAGTGTCCAGGGTAACGGGAAATAAAAGGGATTAACATTTTAGCTCTACATTTTATTTAAACCTATAAAACTTGCTTATCGTCCAGGGGAAAGAAACCCTACAGTTTCACTCAAATTCTAAAAAATAAAAACAAACAAAAACAAAAACAAAATAAAAAATGACTTCTGCCAGGGTTTTATTCTTTTTTTTTTTTTTACAAATTAAATTTGGCGCAGTAACCAATGTTGAGTGGATTACAATAAAATAAAAGAACATTCAGACTGATATTCACTGTTTGCAGAGCTCTGCTCCAAAATCCAGAGAGGTCAAGTCAAAGTGTTACCCTTTATGTAAAATTTAGATGATCCACTTACTTTGTAAAACTAACATCAGTGTGTCAACCAAATACTTCGGTCACCTTCTTTTTCTGTTTCAAATCAAAATAAATAGCTTTAAGAATTAGGCTAGTAATAGTTTATTTGAACAATTCTCAAATTTAAACGAAGTGGTGCTCATGCCTAAATATAATGGGCTACTTTATTTATTTATTTATGAAATTATGGGGATCTTACGGGCTTTTTTCTGTCACGTTTACTTATTTATTTACTTGTAAATATTATAAAGCCTTGACCTTTCGTTTTTAGCTCACTGTCATCAGACAGTTCACCCTACTTCATTTATTTGCCTATTTTGTTTTCTCAGCATTTCCTCCGCATGTTGTAACACAGTACTACTTTGTACTGTAGACTGTTTATTCAAGTTGTATCTATTTTCTTCCCTGCTGCTGCAGTGGTCCTATTTCCTCGCGTGGAAGCTGAATCTGACTTAAATCCGTCATTAATTCTCCGGATTTTTGCGTGAAACAACTTTAACAGCTGCAATCTTCTTCAAAATTCACCTGAATTAAACTCGAGTAAAGTTTTCTATTTTATTCCCCAGCCCGGCCCTCTTCCATCCTTACCGAGAGGCTTGATGGTGTTCTCCTCCGTCTCCTTGTCCTTATTGGGCTTCCCGCTGGACATCAGGGCGGCTATGGAGAAGGCATTTGCCCGGGATGAGAGCTGCGGCTTCGGGGAGGACGTGTACTCCATGTCGGTGAAAAAGGCTTGGACCAAAATATTCCCCTTTAAATGAAAAAAAGAAACTCCTCCAGAAACAACTCCGCCTGTTTTTGTCTCCCAGCGGAGGAAAGAAAAAACGCGCAGGAAAAATAACGCACAGCTTGTCCTTGATTTCGCTCTTTGCGCACAATCTGCTCGCTCACTCGGGATAAATACTCGCCACTTTGGAAACACTTGTCACTGCCGAGGTGTCACTCTTGCTGGATGCATGTTGAAGGAAGCAGGAGGACTGACTCCACTGACTTGCGCGCGTCCTGCGGTGCCAGATCTGAGGCCGGCTGCTCTTTGGGAAGCCTCAGTCCGATCCACCCTCCCCTTATAATTCCAGTCTGCCCTCCAATCGCTGCCTCTGCTTCCACGTCACACTCCCACTGTCCCACAGCAGCTCTGATACCGAGCAGCCAATTAAAAAACCTGGAGCTGTCAGGGCTCTTTTTGGTGCCAAAGACTCCGGAGAGAGTGAGTGGTTGAAGAGGAATAATACGTGATGTTTTTATGACTTCATACTGTCTATACTGCCGTGGTGACAGTGGGAAATGACTAACATATGCTTAGGAAAATGTCATTCTTTGCTCTCATTGCACAATATTAAGGAGAGAAACAAAAAGTGAAGTTTACTGTAGCCCTCTCATGGAACCCTGGAGGGCCCCCAGACCACATGTTGGGAATCACGACCCCAGAATGTCAACAGCAGAGACTTTTGCCCAAGATGGTGCTATTTGATAATTAATGGCAGCAGTGAGGTGATGATGACAGCTTTACACACTCAAATACACACATAGTTTTGATTTTGTAAAGTCACACACAGAGATCAAGATTCAATATCATCTCTGGAATAAAAACACAAAACCTTAAACCCTAAATTTGTTTAGAAATTGAAACGTTTTAGTCAAACCGACAAACCGACAGTCTGGAAGTTGTTGAGTTCTGATCAAACACTGTTACTGCAGACAACATGTGTCCCAAAATATAAAACATTTTTGAACATGTAGCATGTTCAAGACAGTGTCCAGAAAAATAGAGACCCCTTGGCCTGCATATTATAATGCAATCCAGTATTCTCTGTAATAACTACTACTTAGATGAAGCTTATATTATTTATTTTATCATTATTATTATTATTCACTGTGTAAAGAAGATGCAACGTGGACATTTCTGATATTGTAAAGGTATATTACATTGACTTACATTGTTTGCAATTTAGGCTTCTGGGCACTTGAACAAGATATTGATTGCTAACCTGTTGTATCACTGTCACCCTGTTTCTAATGATTTGTGTGTCTACATAAATGTAAATGAGGTGTAAAACAAGTCTTAGTGACCAGGTGCATAGGATCAAAAACTCTTGACCGGGAAGCAAACAAACCTAACACACTGTCCATCACTTGTACTCACTTTAGGACACCAGCAACACTTCTAAGCTCTTCAAATATAAGAACAAACATGACACTGAGCTCTTCCATGTGTAAAAAGTACATTTAACAATATTATAGAAAGTAGGTTCACATTACAAACTCTTTTACTCTTCAGTCTGTCGGCCTCAGTGCACCTGTGTAGTTTAAGCTCTGAATGTAAAAGTGAGTAAATTGTCTGATGTAATATTATGTTTGTAGTATTTGTGTTGTTGTGTGGTTAAAGGTTGTGTTTTGTTATGTTTGTGAAACAGTGTACATCTTGGGACGCAAAACAAATTTCAGAAAAGTATTCAGATAATGAAGTCAAATCAATCAACAAGGCCCCTCTGATTGGTACCTATATATACGTGTGGAGCTGTTTGTCTAAATTAACTTTACCTGATGAAGGTCTGAGGACCGAAACGTCATCCCTCTTGTGTGTGCGTGTAGTCTGTCCTCTTTGGTCTCTACGGCGGAGAGGAGGTCATGTGACTCAGGTCTGTTTGGCGACATCTGAAGTTGCTCGACATCCATATTCTCCATTTATGATCTGTAATTTACTATGTTGATCTAGTCTATCTATTTCCTGTCTGTCCGTCCTGGGAGATGGATCCCTCCTCTGCTGCTCTTCCTCAGGTTTCTTCCAGTTTTTTCCCCGTTAAAGGTTTTTTTGGGGAGTTTTTTCTTATCCGAATCGAGGGCGTCATATGCTGCACAGATTTAAAGCCCCTTGAGGCAATTGTGTGATATTGGGCTACATAAATAAAACTGACTTGACTTGACTAATAAAGTGAGAACAGGTGATGGACAGTGTGCAGGATTCTTGTTTTTTGCTTCCCAGAAAAATTGATGCAAAAATGCAATACAACACAACACACAGCTTCAAAACACAGGAGAATTGCATCAACACACGAACAAAGTAAGGTATGTTGCAGGGCTGTTTTTTTGCTTTCTGTTTTGAGTGTATTGTTGGTTTTAACATACTCAGGGTGTAGGAATGGGTGATTACCAGTTAGTGGCAGTTTCCATCTTTATTCTGCCTACACTAGTTTTAAAATTCAAATGTCTCAAGTGAGAAGCCTGTATGATCAGGATCAGGATCAGGATTCACCTTCTTTGGGCTTGTTTTACATGAACAGACTGAGACCGAGCACACTGAGTGACTCTCCATTGATTCTGCTTTTTGCCCTCATTATGTGATATGAGGTGTGTGTGTGTGTGTGTGTGTGTGTGTGAGACCCTCAGCAACTGTGAGAAATGCCTTTACAACACACACAGAACACACACAGGAAACTTATTGAGTGCAGGAGCAGCAGTCTTGGGTTAATCCGTTCTGTGACACACACCAGTGAGCGCCTAATCTTTAACACACACACACACACACACACACACACACACACACACACACACACACACAGCTCTGATGTGACAACAGGAAATGCACATTATTTTTATGAGGCCTAATAATTGCCAGTAGAAATTGCTCCAATAGTAGCAGCCCAGTTTATACTGTACTGTACGCCTTCTACTGTTATCATCTTATTACTGTCTTTGGTCACTCATTCAATTTTATATCAAAGAACAAAGCCTTCAAGACTGATTAAAGAAATCTTTTTTATTTTATTTTCCTTGCTTTAAACTTGATAGGAGCTGAATCCGGTCTAGACATCACCTAAGACTTTTAGAGTCTTCCTATCAAGACTAAATGTTTTTTCTTCCTCAACACGACTGATATGGATTCCTTGGTTTACAACAGCCAGTTAGAGAGCCCGCTCTCACTACAGCAGACCCCAAATTAGAATTCCTTTTTTATTGTGAAGTAGAAGCTTACAAGCAGCACCTGAAGGCATCATGTTTCTAAAACGCTGACTTCAGATTTTTTCCAAAGGTGTCTGTATGTGTGTGTGTTTGTGTGTGTGTGTGGAGAGAGACTAGGATCACCTCTCATCCTCAATGTCACTCTCTCCCCTCTCTCTGAGATGGAGAGGCTCACATAAACACACCGAGCCAGAGCTCCGCGGAGCAGCTAAACCCATTAGGAGACTCCTGAATGCAAATCCGCTGCTGCAGATATTTAATAAGAGACCTGCGCTGGCAAATTAGATTACCTCGCAATTGCCAGCGGATAATGTGCTAAAAGCTTTCCCACTTAAGCGTTACTCCTTACTGAATATTATTCACACTTTGAGGGGCCGGTGCAGCCTTAAAGAAACAGCCGGCCGGAAAAACAGATGGTGGTTAGCCTTTCACAGCTGAATACAGGATGGATGAGTCAGAGATTAAACTGGAAAATTGAGGAGTGATAGATGTCTAATCAATGACTACGTTTACATCGACACTAATTTTCCACTATTATTCAGAATATGACAATATTCCGAATTAAATAGGGGTCGCGTAAACAGCATATTCGGTTTGGATATTCCAAATTAGGCCTTATTACGTTAAGACATGTGGGATATGCCGATATTCGGGTTTTAGGAGCATTCTTTGGACATGTATACAGCACATTCGCAATATGTGTCTCAGTTGGGGTTTTTACCGCAGTTTGCGACACACGGCCTCTCGCCTGTTTACGGTCAGCTGTCTGTTGGAAACAAACCAACTAGCCAACAGTTTGCAGGGCTGGGGTAGAGACGCATGCACAAAAGAAAAGCCCACATTTCTGGTCATAAAGGAGAAACACAGCTACTTTTAAACATTATGAAAGACTTGGAGATCAACAGGTTTTTGGATATGTGACCTTTACAAGAAGGTTGATGAACGAATGCAAGAGGGAGGGTGCGGTCAAACAAGTCCTCCACCGGTGGAAAACTTTGAAAAAAAGGTATTTTGATGCAAAGAAGCAAAATGGCTCAAGCGGCTCCAGACGTTCCACTTTTCCATATTTTGACATACGTCATTTCGTTAAACTGAGTACGTACGTCTCATGTAAACGGGAATATTAGTGGAATATTCATTTTCATTAGCTGCTTTCAAACAGCTTAGGAATATTGTATTTTTCAGAATAAGGATGGTTCATAGCCAACTGACTCAAAAACATGGGTGAGATTGAGAATAGTTGTAGGTTTACAGGGATGAAAAACCACTGGATAAGTTGACCCATATGCACTTTATCCTTATGCCTTTATAATATTAGTGTCCAACCCTACTAATATGTTTGTTTCAGTTTTCCCAAACAAATCAATCACAGTTGAAACAACATTTAACAATTTTCTAAATCTTTTTTTTTTTTTTTTGTCTTTCTTTAGCACCTTTCAATCTGTCCTCAGCTCACATGCATGGTCCATCCTTATTTTCAGCACAAACTCATCTAAAAGTCTGACTTCTCACGTTCTCAATTTAACAAAGTATAAAACTGCCAGGAACCCAACGTGCAAGAAAAATTACCCAGGGGCCTTTAAAAATGTACAAATCTTTAGCGATAATCACTTAAAATATTATTAAAGAACTGTTAAATGTTGTAAAAAAAATATAGTTTCACTATTTATACAACAGAACAATGTAAGAAATAAACTATAATACAGTATATTTACATGTCAAGTGATTTTATCCCAAAGTTTTTAACTGAAAGTCTATGTACTCTGTAAATCACTGAAAATATTTTTTTAAAATTTTAAATGTTTTATGGTCTGCAGTCATACAGATAATCAACACTTTTAACTGGTTTTCTCAGCTTGTCTCTACATGATATATAAATAAAGTTACGTTACAAAAAATAAAGTTCATTCACCAATGAATAGACACTTCAGTTAATGTATATATTTAACTAATTCAATTCCTCATCTTTAATTGTAATAATATGTGCTATTGTTACTCATTTGAGAATAAAGTTTCATTTAAATAAATTTTTTGTCTCTTAAAGATGATAAATAGCAGAAAAAAAAAAAATGTTAGGCTTCTTTTTAAAAGAGAGTGATCAGTTTTAAATATTTAAATGTCCTTACTAAAATTCAAAGCAGGACTGGAGCCAAACTAACTGAAGGTTCAGTTCTTTAAATGCAGACATTGTAAACTGATGTATACGTTAATGTTTCCTGATGCTGTTAAAGTTATGTTTACATCAATAACATCTGTACACGTGCACTTTAAATCATGAGCAGTCTGGAAACACGCAAAGAAATGCTGCTCTTTCATCAACAAGTCAAATTTTACTATAGAAATGTGAATATATCTTGCATTTATTGGGCCTTTAACATTTTACTGGTGAATGTTTGTTTTAAAGGAAAAGGGCGTTCCAGTATTCATCCTTATAATCTTATGAGCTTTAATCTCCTCATTTTGACGTTTCCTCTGTCACCCACTTTGCTGCATTCAGTTCATTTACAGGCTGTGCTTTAAAAAATGTCAATTTTTAGTCCTGTGTTACATCTTGAAGTATTATTTCTCTTATTGTACATCAGAAAAATAATTACTGTATGACAATCAGTTAAGATAACTCCACTTGTTCCTGGTTTAACTGGAATAAATGTTGCAGATTGAGGCAGATAGTATCAGGAAAAAGATGTCGGCATTAAGGAAAGTCCTGAAAACAGATTTACTTACATTCATATTTCATGCCAGTGACAAAGTGACAGAAAATTGATTTTTGTAGTGTGTGATTTGCCCAGGCTGATGTGGCTGAAATCTATTTACTACCTGCAAAAACATGCCTCTTTTAACAGGTCACTTAGGAAAAATAATTATTATTTGGATTATTGGAAACAAGTGAAAAAAAGAAACTATTTTCAGTCCGAGTGGATTAAATGACTTGCTACAATAGACGTGTATTTTGCAGCGTGTTGCGCTCTCCCTGCCACACATCAGTATTTCGCAGCAGTAGCAGATAACAGGATAGGTGACGGCTCACCACGCTGAGAGCCTACAAGCTGCAGCACTCAGGGATATGACGCCGAAACCATCTGAACAATTATTCCTCTGGATAAATGGCCGCAGCGTGAAAAGGTCAGCAACAAACGACAGCCAATTCCCCGCAGAGTGGAATCTGAGGAAAAATAATCGCCCCGTGATTGAATTGAATGCTGGGACATTTGAGCCACAGTAATGAAATGGCTGTTGTTGTGACCCGACCCTTTCACCTCCCTGACGATTTTTTACCAGATTACAGAGCAGGCAGCAGGGGCGACTATTTGCCTACAGGAATACATTTAATATATGTGCATAGGTTTGTTTTGTCAATGTAAATCCCCATTATCACAGATACTTCTGCATATTACATGTCAGCGTTCACCCGCGGGGCTGACGGGGCCACGGAGGGGTTTCATCTGAGATTTATGGCTACAGTTATGATCACACTTTAATGGCCGCTCTTTAAAACAGGTTTTTAGCCACATTAGCGGCTAACGGAAATGTCTGTCTGACATTGGCTGGTCCACCACTTTTCTTTAGATGGATTATCATGAAATTTTCTACAAACATTCATGTATCCCAGCGAAAGAAGTTGAAAGACTTTGGTGATCCCCTGACTTTTCCTGTAGTGCCACCAGCAGGTCAAATTTTCCACATATCCTGTTAAATATCTCAGTATCAATTGGCACAAGATTTTGTACAGGCAGTGCTAAGATGTGCGCTAAGAGTAGGTTGTGTTATTTATTCCATAGATCTGTATTCCTACTGGTGCAGCCAAGGCCTCTGTGGCTGTTATGATAGCATAGGGAGCACATGTCAGTGTAGCATTTTTGCAACAAAAGTAATTTTTCAGTTTATTTTTTCACAACCTCACCAAAACCAGCCTGAGCTGCTTGTTGGTGTGAAGTTAGTCCGGCCTCCGTGTGTTCTCCTTCCACCACGACATTCCCATCAGCCTCAGCTGTGTGTTGTGTGTAGTGTTAAACACCAAATGTTAGCATGCTAACACGCTAAACTACGATAGTGAACGTGGTAAACATCAGCATGTTAGCATCGTCACTGTGAGCCTTGCAGATTTTTCACAGCCTACCAATAGAGTTGCAGAGGAAAGACAAATGTCTTTTTCCGTCCTCACATTTTCAGATTTATTGACTTTGGAGATTGTTTTCAAAAAGATAAGATTATTCTAATATAGCCCTTTTAGTGTGGACATGCCCTAAAATATGAATATTTATCAAAGTAAAATAAAGTGTTTTGCATCTTCTGATATGAATTCTTATTGTTAATGGGAGCTAGCAGCTACAAGATTGATGTACGACAATAAAAAAATAGACGTGCAGAGAAGCAGTAGGGATGTTTTCCTTTTATTCCAGAAACAGATCATATTAGATCACACGTTGGCTGACATAACGAAGCTTTGATCTGAAGCATGTCTTCCCCAACGTGGACTTTTATTCACCTGCTGTTGACTGCAGTGAATCAGCCCTCAACACACACACACACACACACACACACACACCCCTCCAGATCTTGAGGCATGCAGTGGTCGGTCTGCTGCCTCCGTTCATATGACTAATTAGACCAGCTTCACACTGCGCCGTTCCTTTTGATGCTGATCCCTGGTGCTAATTGCTGCGTCAGTCCCGGGCCACAGCCAGGTTAAGTTCAAATGCAGGACCGACGTCTCCTCTACTCACCCCCACAGTCTCCCCCACCCCACAGCCAGACCCCCGTCCACCTCTACTCATCTCCCCCATGAAGAGCTTTAACAAACAGGTTGGTCACAAAATGCTTTACAGAGCAGCTAAGGACAGAAAAACTGATGAAAACAGAGTGTACTCACTCCGCTTATTGGTCAGATGTGTCTGGGGCAGGAGCAAGAAAGTAAATACATGAAGAAGGTCCTGTGTTCTGGACTAGTGCATATTTCTGTGAGAGAAACATTGCTGGTTCGTTCTCTGGCTAGCTGCTACTGCTAGAAACAGTTGGCGTGCTCTGCCACATCCCAGAATGCAAAGCACACCTGGCTACAGGAGCCGTTTTGCTCAAATTTGCGGAGTTTGGGGTCGGATTGAGGTCGGATCACGTTCCCACCAAGGACAAATGAACCGCTCCAGAGTTCATTTGGAACTGGACCGAGACCACTTCCTCTTTAGGGTCCCGGTGCAGTTGTTTTGGTCCACACCAAAGTGCGATTACTGTGTTCATGTCAGCCCAAACGAACCGCACTAACCGGGCAAACGCACCACGGTTCATTTCAACCCAATGTTCCAAACAGGTTCGGTATGAAAACACCTAAGTCCGCATTCAGACCGACTTCACCCTTGCGTGAAAAAATGCAGCCCTCGTCATGTCAGAGGCCAACGCAGGGTCGTACAGTAATACATGAATTGAAATACATGAAAGCGCACATTGGAGTATTTCTACTGTTTACCTCGCAATCGTGGCAACGAAAGATAATAAAGAATGCCACCGTGATAATTTTCCAGAATTGTAACATCCTGTCTCAGAGAATTATAAACATCTCTGCGGTGTTTGCCGTCTGATAAGCCTTCAGATTCAAGGATCTGTTACTCAAACTGGACTTCCTGGATTGTGTCTCATTGGTGCGCCTCCACCAACACAGCTCCTTGGGTTGTTTTAACGCTGTTACTGCTACAACTGAAAAGTATGAAATCCACCCATGTTATGTTGTCTAGATTAGTGAGTGAGCCAACATTTCAAGACTGAATGTTCACAAAAGTTAGCATTTATGAGTTCCTTGTTTTGCCATTAAAGACTGACAAACACTCCGCTGTAGCTGCAGGATCAAGTCTGTGACTTTTGGACTATAGAGCAGATTTCCTTAACCTCCCTCCCCTCCCTACCTCCCCCCTCCTTCCCCTCTTAAACTCTGTTTTGCCCCAGCTCAATAGGATTACGCTGGGCCTTGGTGAAGGATAGGTCAAATGAAAAGAAAGAGGGGGCGGAGGAGGAGGAGGAGGAGGAGGAGGGATGAGGATGTGATGGATCAGGGGACAGATGAGCCACAAACAGTGCGATGCTGTGAGATGGAGGTTTGAGAGAGAGTTAAGAGAGGAGACGTCATGACTGCAACCACTTTAATTTTGAAGGACTACATCACACTGTCAACTGTTTTACAAAAGCACAAGATTTTAGATCAATTTCCGACCTTCCAGGCAGCCATTGGCCTCAATACATTGCAAAAATCAACATGCAACTTGCAGTCAACACTGGACGTAATCCAGGGTTTTGTTTATAGTCCTTTGCAGTAATGTCTTCAAACACAGACTGTCTTCGTGTCCGTCCTCCTCGCCCCTCACCCAGCCATCTGCCCTGTCTGTCTCTACACTACACGACTATCGGACATTCAGCTGGTCAAACAAGTGTTAGATCTTGAAATGGCAATGTTTGACTCCACGCTGCCTCTGAATAATTGAGGAGCTCGGTGGTTTAAAAAAAAAAGGCAGATTAATGCACATCTACAGCGTCCTGAGAGAGCGTGACAGACACTGACAGCGAGAGGCTAATAACACGCTCACTGCAACACCCAAACCCTTTTTGCAGCATAGCACAGACAACCATAAGATTTTAGCGGCAGGGGGGGGTGGTGCTAAAAGCTAACAGTGGGATTTTAGAAATACACCCCCTCCACCCTGCGCTTCAGCCTCCTTGTACATGTCTTTAAGAAATAGTGCTGTAATTGTGTTGTGATTCTGCAGACCGGATCGACCCTCTTCACCCCCCCAGGGAGGCTGTTCTGAGATGTGCCAAGAGTCACATCTCTAAATATGGCCAGAGCGAGAGGGGGGTGGGGGGGTCATCTCTGCATGTTAGACTGTGGACTTCACCTCCATGTCCTTCTATTAGTTTGACCTCAACTTCAGAACTCCACACTTCAGCTCCACAGATTTTCACTTTGGCAAGGAGAGAGAAGGAGATCTGCTCACAGGAACCTTCACACCGAGTAAAAGTCAAGGTCACTGTACAACTTATAAAGTTGTACAGAGTATTTCTTTTAACCGCGTCATTACTTTCTTTGCACCTTCAAGGTTAAGCACCTGGTCCTGAATATTTGAAAATTACACATACTGCATTTTTGCTTTTTGAAATGTCTGTTTGCTGTGTTTACTACAGTTTACTACAAGTGAAATAATTTGAAACACTTTTTAAATGAGATACATATTATATTAATTTGTAAGCTTTCCAAGATATCACAATGTATCATCTCCAGGAAAATGTTATTGATAGGATTTAATTTCTTACCAAAATATGTCAGGTATTGGCTGCAGCAGAGATCTTAATCATTTAATTTAACTGGCTATGCCTCTAATTGGTTATAAGTTCAGATGTCTCCTGTGTTCTGTGATCTCTAAACTAAAAATGTCACAGCAAATTATCATGTATAATAAGATTTTCCTCCGCTCTTCCAGGTGAAGAATAAAGTTTTATAATTCAAGCGAGGACTCTGAGAGGATTTTGGGTGCAGATTCAGGATATTCATCGACTGTAGCTATTAAGCGTGGAGAGAAATAAGAAATCTATCACAAGCGCAAATAAATCCAAAAGATAGTAGTATTACATTTCAGTCATATCCAGAGATAATCTTTGAATCTTTAAATTTGAGTAAAACACAGTGTTGTTTTATGCCGTATTTACTGCAAACTTGAGGGAAACATTTTCTAAATCACTGTGATGTGCCCAGGTAAATGTAGTCTGGTGGGAACTGTGGTTTATCTTCAGAATCTGAGCTAACTTTAATTCTATGAGTTCAAATAATGTTCTGGTGATGGTTGTGAACATTTTAAGGACAAACAACCAGAAAGGGTTGAACTCACCAACGTGAAATCTTTTTTCAGACTCACCCTTTTAGTTTTCTCTGAGTATCACAGATCTGTTATATGAGTTATATACATGACCATGTTGTTTTTACTGGATTGATACCACAGGATTTCTGGGTATTGATGTATAAAGTTTGCAAATAATTGCTTTTCCTCATGCAGGTTTAAGTGATCCCGTTCACTCCAGATTTAGTACAATGTACTGCACGAGTTTGTTTTTAGATTCGTATCAATACATCTCTGTGCATGTGTGTCTCATGTATGTGTGTGTATGTGTGTCTCGTGTGTGTGTGTGTGTGTGTGTGTGTGTGTGTGTGTGTGTGTGTTGGTGGGGGTAGTTGGGGGCTGCATGCTGGATCTGAAGAGCAGAGAGATGCAGGGTGCTAACAGCCGGCGCAGCGAGGGGAGGCAAAGGCGCTGCAATGTGCAAAGAGCCCTTGTTAGTAGAACTGACTTTAACCTTTATTCACTTAAAGACCCCAACTACTCCGAGCACCCTCCCTCACCCATCACCACCCTACCGCTCACCCCAGCGAAGTCGCTCAGAAGACTTTTTTTCCACTCACACATAAATTTGCCGCTTACAATTTAATCCTGAGTCGGAGCGGGCATTTGTGGAAAACAATAAGATGTTGATGGCCAAAATGTTCAGGTGATCTGTTTATATCTTGAGCCCAGTCTTTCAGTTATCAACCATGCCAAAGATATTGGTTCAATTTGTTTGTTGAATTGTCAAGTCTAACTGACTAAAAATCCAAGAGGTCCAGCTGAGTTTAGAGTCAGGACCAGGTTCTTATTCTGGTTGATCAAACATCTGCTTTGGGTTGAAGCTGGGGAGTATGTGAGATTAGCAGCGATATTCATTCATACATCTTTGTGAAATGCGTGGTGCCAGCTAGCGTATGTAAACTGCTCGCAGGGCTAGTTGGCAACTACTGTAGCTGGCTAGCCAGCCAGAACATGCTAGCACTAGTCAGTCAGCAGCAAGTTTACTGAAAAGACGTATTTGAACCATGGACTCCTGTCTCACAGGATAACTGTCTGCACACCGTTCCTCTTTTGTTTGTTTGAGCAGTTTAGACTTAGAGAGAGGATCGGTTAGCTAAATAAAAGTGGATCTCTCCTGGTCTCTGTTCCCACAGAGGTCAGTACTGTCAAGATGGTTTGCTGTTGGTCAACGACACAAATTCACGCGTCAAGAGCTCCCAAAAGTTGAACTCGACAGAAAAGATTTGCACCAATTTACTTTGTACCTGCTGTGACTTCATTGAAATGTATGATTGATTTTGCTTTTTGAAATGCTACCAGGCCTTGATAGAGGTGTACATTGTCTTTCCTTCTCAGGTGAGTGAGAGAGATGTCAATCAAGCCCAGCCTGTACCTGCCTACACAGTCCTGAGGAGAGATCCAATCAGCCAAAGTGAAAACACCTGTGTGGGTGCACCATGGGTGTGTAGCGTATAACCAAGAAAATATTAAACGACCAAAGCAAGTCCGAGTTAAGTTATAGATGGTTGGAAAGTGAAATCAAGAGCCAAACTGGATCAAGTACTGGACAGATGTTTTTTATTTTTCTTACATGAACTTCATACAGAAATGTAAACATCCAAATCCACAAACTCTCACCTTCTCTTACTCTCTCTCACACACTCTCATATGGACTACGTGGGGGGTAGAAAAAAAACGATCTATAAGCCGTAATCTTGCGGTCTCATGGCCTGTGTTCGTCTTGGCTGCTGGACGGACTGAACGCTGCTATAAGTGGGATTAGCATCACTGCTAAAACAACCGCGAGGAAACTGGAGGAGAGCCAAACTGCCACAAGAAAAGGTCTATTGTTGTCCAAGTGTTGTTATTGTCTGGTATAATCTGCGCTTAGTTACACCATAATGCACACACACACACACACACACACACTGTTAAACACACACAGGCGCATGCACAAACACACGTAGAAACTCGACACTCTAAGCCACATAGAGCTATTTTTGCAGTTTTCACACAGTTCCCATGCATTTGTTAATAATCCATACACACATGCAGATATTGCCTCCCTCTGGGTTTTCATACAGTACACGAACTGACCAGTGATCACCTCTCCCGCTGTGTCCCAATCAATATTATCGATCCTCCTGCGTTTTAATCCTCGTGTTTATCCACTCCAGGTACATAATTGTCGAATTCCCGAAAGTGTGAAAGGCATAAGGATCCCACGTCCTCTCACCTCCTGCAGCCGATACGTCAGACGTTTTTCGGCGCTGGTCAGGATGTGATGTGATCCGCTTTCAGTATTTGACCCCATTAAAATGGCTGTCGTGGGTTAGAGTTCAAGAAGAGGATTATGGCGTCTTGCCAATGACCCGTTTGAACCCTAAAGGGTGCCACAGCGGTGATTAGGGAATATTATCAAGGTGACGTGGGGGGGTTGTATGAGTTGCTGTATGTAGAGGGAGGGCAGTGTCAGTCTGTCCACCACTTTGGTTCAGACTGAAATATCTCAACAACTACTGGATGGATTCCCATGAAACTTTGTGCAGACATTCATGGATCCCAGACAATGAATCCTAAAGACTTAGTGCCCTAGTGCCACCATGAGGTTGACATTTGTAGATTTGAGTGAGACGTCTCAGCAACTATTGGATGGACTGCCATGAAGTTCACTTTCCCCACAGGACGCCATCATCAGGTCAAAGTTTCAATTTGTCCAATACTTTGCTTTATGACTAAATACATGCTATAAACTAATGAAATTCCCATCAGCCTCAGCCGTACTTGCAGCTGTTTATTGCTAATTAGCAAATGCTAAAATAAAATGCTGAGCATGGCAAACGTTAGTGTTGTCATAGTGAGCATGTTGTAGTGCTAGCATTAGCATTTAGCTCGAAGCACTGCTGTTCTTGAGTATGGCATGGCTGTAGACTTTTAAGCTGTGTCTCAATCCGGATTCCTCCACACACCTTCATGTAGTAGACTGTGTACTGAGTTGCATAGTGCGTGAATTTTGACAGGGTAGTGTTGTCTCAAATCGAACACGAATGTTGTGCACTTACTGGAAATGACGATCGCAACATTTGACTTCTTCTTCTGCTTTTTAATGGCGAATTGCAGCGGGGCGGAGCATTATTGCCAACATTTGACCGCTGACTTCAATTCAATTTTATTAAAAATATGAAATTTAGATTTAGCTTATCTTTACTGCCTGCAACTGCTCTCTTCCCAAATGTGTTTATAGTTTGTGGGGAGGGAAGAATCTAGATACAAACAGTTACAGAAGAAAAAGTAACGTAAGGAACGTACAAATCAGCAAAAACCTAAAAAACAAAGGAAAACAATTGTGATACTATGTGGCAAATATCTATAATTTCCTTTAGGAGGCTGATATGAACGTTTTTCTCCAATGGCTGCTCAGATTTCCAGTTGAACTGATACGATTTTCAGTAAAAATCTTGGAAATTATTACTGTAAAGGCCTTTTTCATTGAGGTCTCTTTGGAAGTTGAAGGCCTGTCCAGCTGAAGAGGACAGAGTCAGGGGAGCAGAGATGGAAAGATTGTGTGAGTGTGGAGGGAGGGCTGAGGGGAAGTTGATGGTCAAGTGGGAGGGCGGGTGGGCCTCTTCCTCGTGCCTCCAGTCGAGCAGAAAATCTCAGCAAATTAGTTACTGCGACGACGGCTGGTCGGGAGCTTTCATCCAGCGCAGCAGGGGAGCCGCCATGGGATCAGGATAAGAAACACCCCCTCATAACAACATCTTCCCTCACCCTTCTTCGCCACTGCTCCTCGCCCCCCTCTCCTCTCCTCTCCCCCCTTTGAGTCACTGTCCAACCATCCATTACTGTTTCCTGGCAGCAGGGAGGAGCAGAGGGCTCGACTGCCTGTTTGGCTGTTAAACGCCTCTCCAGCATTAGCACCCCTGAAAAGGTGTCACATAAACACCAAACAGCTGCTAAGAACTGCTGCAGTCCCAAGAGAGTGGACCTGAATCTGTGTGGGCTTATATAAGTAAGTACACAAAGAACAGATACACACATAAATGCAAACAAGGTGAACTTGAAATAATAAGCATAACAGAAAGGGCATCCAACAGTTAAATCCTGCACGCTGTCCTAGGCAAACTAAAACTCTTTTTTTATTAAATGGACCATGTTTCTGTCTCACAATGACCTTCCACAGGTCAAGTTCAGTCCTCCTTTTAAGACAAAGGACATAGGACAAATCATCTGATTGATAAGCAGCAATGGCCGCCACATGAGTTACAGACTCAGTTAGGTAGCAAGTTTATACTGCAGCAGTTCAAAGTGACATAAAAAGGTATTAAGACAATATATATATATATATATATATATATATATATATATATATATATATATATATATATATATATATATAGATAAACAAGACATATAAAAAGACATAAATAAGATTTTTAAAAGAGTCAAAAAAAATCGAGTATGCTTCAAACAAAGTGCTTGTTAGGTCATATAATGGTGAATTCAGACTAAACAACATCAGCCTGATAATGGCCCGACCTGACAGATGTGGAGCAAAAATTGATTGTTTTATCCTGTGTAGCGTTTGTCTCCCCTCACACTGTCTTGGAGGCTCTCCTGGCCAACCTCAGCAGGTAAGTGGCTGACACCGGAGGGACATCAGCTGATCTGGTTCACCTGGGCCTTACCAGCTATAATGTGCCCATGTGCTCCCTCTGTCTCTGCCTTCCTGCAGCTGACATCCACCCTGCCTCACCTTCTTTTCAACATCTCTGCAGCACATTTTGCATTGCTGATTTCTACACCCCATTGTTCATTTGTGTTAACGTTAGTTTTAATAAATTATGTTTGTTTTAGTACGACGCCTCACAACATCCCAACAAAAAGACGTCAGAATATTTTTGCCCTCTGCTTATAAGACGTGTTTGGTGACGTTCAGTAGGAGCACAGAGCGCTCTTCCATGCACAACTACAAACATGGCGAATTAAAGAAGAACGAATGATGATCACCCTCCGGTCAGGAGCATTAATATAACCATATTAATCACACCTGTGGTGGAAATGTTGGCCTCTGCAGCCCTGTTTCTACAGACTGGGAAGGAAAAAGACATTCAGGATGTAAACATTTGTTGTTGCTGCTGTCAGGGTGGAACAGTACAGTTGGTCCCTGGCACCTCCTTCCTGATCACATATTGTATATACGTCACACATGTCGTGAAAGACAGCAGGGTACCATTGTCTGTGTGTCAATATGTCCAGCGTAGCTCCTTTAGAGGAATGTGGTGTAGTTTTTGTGGGTGTAGCAAGTGTGCGGTCAAGCGTTTGGCTGCGCTCAGAGCAGGCAGGTGCACGAGATCGAAGCAGAGTAAAGTAAGCAGTAAAAAAAAAAAAAAAAAAAAAAGCTACACTTGTTTTGCTGGCCAACTGCTGAGTAAAAGGTGTTTGGCCCCGGAGCTGAAAGTAAAGTCTCCCTTGTTCTTCCCAACCAAAGTCTGGAAGCTGAAGCAGGAACGTTTCAGTTACATTAACAAATTATGCTTTTAAATGACAATGACTTTTTTTGGAATTTGATTCACAGATATTAAATTGGTTAGAAAATGATCATTTCCTGGTCTGTCTGGAATCCAGTTAACTACAGAATGTTTTATTGTCGCTGCAGGAGTGAAAACAGGACTTCCAATTACTTCTATTAATTAGTCTTTATGACTTTATTCGTGCGTAGGACATTATTATTAAGCTATATTATTGTTGCTCTTTTCCACTGTGGTGTTCTATCTCTATTAGGGTCTACCGTATTTTGGATTGGGTCTAATTATCCTCTATTTGGGTCGGGACTGACTGTGTTTAGGTCCCCTTTGGATTGGGTCTCTCTTGAAAATGTATGCCTTTCGGGTTCGGGTAGGTCTTCCAAGCGTCCTTTTCAGATCGGGTCCAACAATTTGGAGATGTGTCTAACTTCAGGCCCATAAAAAGATAAAAATCCTCACAGTCTGGTGGGATATGAATGTGCACACTCTGTACACACTGTACTGTACATGCATGTACACACACTTTGTCTCCAACCCTCCAGAGAAACACACTAACTGCTAAAGATGGAGCGATGCCCAATGGACGCACTGCTGCTAAAATCTATGGAAGACAGAACATACACAGTATCACTTCTGCATGGTCGCCCATCTGCACACACACACACACACACACACACTGTCTGTCTGATGACACATACACACTCGCACATCCCTGCAGCCCAACTCCCGACACAAATAAAAATTGTGTCCATTTTGTCAGCCGATACATTCAACGTCTCTCCGAGCTGAGGAATGAAAATCAATCATGTACATAACGATCGTGTTTTATCAGGTTTTAAAACATGCGCGATTGATTTCTCCAGCTTCACTTCCAAAGGTACAAAGCTCAGTGAGTGTAAGAGGGGACATTTAGTAAATCAATCCCTCAAATTATTAGACATGCCTTTAAATTACTTCATGTGCTTTCTGAAATGAATAACTTCTTGTTTTTAATCTTGTACGTTGTATAAACTCACGCTACATGTTTTAATCTGCTTTCTGCACGATATTCAAGTGAAATTCAGCCAAAATGAAGATGTAAACAAATCAACAGAAGTCGATTTTTTTCCAGAAATTAAGTGTCGATAGCTCTGTCATTACTCTGCACTGCCCTGAAGAAGAAGGTGTAGAATGATGGAGTGATGATAGATAGATGTGGCCGGGGACTTCTGTTTCTCTGCGACCTTTGACCCCCCCTGCCCTGCCTCCCTGTCTGTAGCCACCCAACAGCAGCAGCCTGCAGACTGGCAACCGGCAGGGTGATGGATGATGGACACTGTCCCGAACACACACACACACACACACACACACACACACACACACACACACACACACACACACACACAGTAAAATAGAGCTCAGATGTGACAAACACATGCACAGACACCAGCGGCAGATTTACGCAAACATGGAGAAGCAGATATAAACACACACTTGGCTTCCTGGTTCAGTCTATGAGGTTGTTGGTGGTAGAGAGGTCAGGTCTAAGTGTGTGTGTGTGTGTGTGTGTGTGTGTGCTCGAGGATTAGCTCACAGACAGACAGCCTGTCCCTGAACCCTCAGGCCTCCCACTGTGACCTGCTGACCCCCCTGCGCAGGACCCTGGACTCTGATAAACCCTCACAGCTCCACTCTGCTCCACCAGAGAGGCTGATTTAAGGGTCTGATATTCATGACCAGGGTCAGTCTGACATTTCATGACCACCCCGTTATTCAGTCGCCTTGTCCAATGAGCGATAACAAACAATGAGGTGTCGTGATGTAAGAAAATAATACATGAGTCAGAGTGGAATATTTCCACAAAATAAGAGTTTAAAAGTACTAGTACCACACTGTAAAATACTCTCTAAGTAAAAGTATTAAAGTAAAAAGTAATAAATCAAAGTCTTGTACTGAAAATGTAGGCAAAAGTAAAAGTATGTAAGTATAATCAGGAAATAAACTATTAAAAGTAAAAGTACTCAGTGCAGAAAAATGTCCCCTGTGACTGTTATACTATTATTTATTATACCATTAATATAAAAGCAGGATTTTACTGTTGGAGTTGGTTAAAGTGGAGCTAATTTTGAACTATTTTCTATCGAACTGCAACTAATGATTATTTTCATTTTTAATTAATCTGCTGATAATTTTCTCCATTAATGGATTGATTGTTTGGTTTGTAATAATTCTGAAAATAGTGAGAAATGTCATCAGTCCAAAACTCAACATTATTAACAATAAATTCAAATTATTAAAAATAATAAGAAGGAAAAGCAACAAATCCTCATGTCTGAGAAGCTGGAACCATGAAATGTTTCTGCATTTTTGTTTCTAAAAATGACTTAAACGATCATCAAATTAGTTACCAATTCATTTCAATCGACTAATTGATTAATCAGCTGTACTTGTATATACTGTTGGGTTTATCACAAAACTTCATATTTTATTATCTCTTCATATGTTTTGTATGCAAAAAATCTTAATTCGTAAAGTAGCTAAAATGCTCAGATAAATGTAGTGAAGTAAAAAGTACAATATTTCCCTGAAGTAAAGTACAAGTATCTCGAATTTGTACTTATGTGCAGTACTTGAGTAAATGTACTTAGATATATTCCAGCACTGGTTGTGTATCTGCGACTGTCTCAGGTCGGTTCATAGATAAACTATCTCACAGATCCTAATAGTGGCTCTACAACCCATTAGTGAGCCACAATTAGAGAATGTCTTAAATTAGTGAACAAGTGAACGCAACATACCCCCCTCCTTTATCAGCATGCCACACTGTCCAACCCCCTCCCCAGTCCCTTAGTAACCCAGTCAGTATCCCTGCAGACTGTAGTTTACAGGAGAAGCTGCTCTGGACGCCAAAATAAAAGAATTATTTTTTACCTTTTGAGACAAACAGGAAAAACATGCAAATCAGTTGCAGAATGTGAAGTAGCAGTCCCAGCTGGGTCACATGAGGATCCTACATACTGTATTATGCTGATTTGGCTAATACAATATCAATAATACAATATATTTTTTGGCGAAATTGTGAGACTTGAAGAATCAGATATTATATAATTGGATTCTGGCACTTTCTTGTTTGGATTCAGGATTTTTCTCCAGAAAACAGTACACTGGATTTCATAAATAACAATCCCCAAAACTAGTGGAGTCAAGTACATGTGAGTCTGTGTTACTGTGTTACTTTGAACTGAATATACAGATTATACACACAATGGTAGATTTACCTGTTAGAAAGGATGGCATTAAAGGGCAATACTTTGTGTCTGATTGACATAGTGCATTCTGCACTCCAACAAGGTTTACTCTGATTGGCCAGACAGATGTACTATAAATAAAATGTTATAATAGCTGCAACAACGTCGTGTGTCTTTCTTCTGGTGATTGGACACTAACAGGCCTGATTTAACTGATGAATCAAAAGGTTCAATAGCAATGGCAACAGGAATTAGGACCAAAATGCAGACAAACAGCAGTTTACCCAGAGGGGGTGTCGAGTATTTATGTTTTTTATTTATAACTTAAAAAGTAAAGAAAATAAATCGATAATGTGGTTATTTCATATATTTTGAACTGTCTTGTCAGCATTGTCAGGAGCTCCGTCAGACTCTGGCTGTGGTCTTCTGAAGGACTCGGCTCCTCTGCTTGTCTTATCTGAGCGCGCTCTGAGTGGTATGTAACGCTAACAGTGACGGCCCGCTGTCCTCTCACCCTTTCCCAGGGAGGAGGGGCGGACTGGGCAGGTCTGGATCACTCTGTGTGTGTGTGTGTGTGTGTGTGTGTGTGTTGTGTTTATGACTTAAAGAGTGAAAGTGAGACGAGCGAATCAGTATGAATGAGTCAACCCAAAGTGAGTCTTTGCTTTTGTTTGTTCGCCGGTACAAGTGAGTGTGTGTTTGATGCAGGTAGGGCCTCTGTGTGTGTGTGTGTGTGTGTGTGTGTGTGTGTGTGTGTGTGTGTGTGTGTGTATGTGTGTGTGTTTGTGTGTGTGTTTGTGCACGAGTATTCAATAATCAGTTGGTGAGTATTTAAGAATCTCTGCACCCGTCTGTCCTCGTGTATATGTCTTTCTAGTGTGTGTGTGTGTGTGTGGTGTGTGTGTGTGTGTGTGTGTGTGTGTGTGTGTGTGTGTGTGTGTGTGTGTGTGCAGGCTGGGGAGTGGCGGTGCTCTGGTCCATACCGGGATGACTGGGTTGGTGTTGACAGTGCTTTGCTCTCTCCATATTTGTACATGGTTAGTGTGTCAAGATGTTGCCAAGGAGCTGAGAGATAAGGAGGGAGGTCTGGATGGTGTGTGTGTGTGTGTGTGTGTGTCTGTGTGTGTTCACATACTCAATGTGGTTTTTTTTTCACCGTATGACTTGTTTCCCCTCATTTGCGTATCAGAGCTCTAAACTTTAATGCAGGTTTTTCTATAAAAACTCGACGCATAAATGACTTCCTGTTTATCAGCCAATGAGACGACGGAGCTGCAGATTGTCATGGCGCACTGTCAGCTCTGATTTCATTAGCAGGCTGGATAAGAGACATGAGGCGACACGGAGAAAGGGAAGGGGGGGAGCAAATGATTACTGGGGTAACGACAAGGGGGAGAGAAAGTACTCTGATTACTTTTTGGGAACTAAGAGACTGTGTGTCATTAGTTTTTATTTTCAACGTTTATTTGTTCTATATCATTTTTAAAATACACAGGAAACAGGAGATAAAAAGAACCTAAATAAATAAACATGTGGTCCAGATATATATTTATTCTCCAGCAACGAGTTTGTCCTCATCCACTGTGATAGGGACATTATGAAAAATTGTGCTTTTCAAGAACATCAGCTGACATTGTTACTGAAAATTAGGACAGTGCTGCTGTCATTCATACTTGCCATCGCAAAGGTTGTGTAAGTTTACACAGAAAATGATAGGGGCATTTGTTTTATAATTGTCAAATGCAGCTGGTGAGTTAGGAATTATCAAATTAGTAAATAATTAATTTATAATGTAACAAGTTACTTCTGGAGGTGATTTGAAAGGAGTGAGTGGTACCAAAATACTGCATGAAGTCAGAAAACCTCAAAAGGTGATTTGAGTGTTGTATGTAAATTAAAAAAACTAATGTATTTATTTTTTGAGATCTGATTAGACTCTTCTCGGAGCTGCCTGTGTGTACAGACCCTCCCTCACTCTGCTGTTAGTTTTGATGCACCTGTTTGGGGGGTGACAACTTACAAATTTCACTTCCCATTTCTTTCTTTCTACGTGGAACGGCAAACTGACCCGCAGAGTTCAATCTGACTGAACACTGACATGTGAAATCGCAAGAGACACGGTGACACTGGCCTCCCATTCAGGAAGTATTGATTGTTTATATTCTTATTTTATAGCTGCATGGCGTAATACTAAAAGAAGCAAAGAAGGAGGGATGCTACTCTGCTCCAGTGAGAGATCAATGACAGTAAAGTACTTGATAAGAAGCTTGATGGACTGCTGCTGCTGTTAGCCTGCTAGCCATGCTGGCTCCCACAGTTTTTGCTTACAACCCTACCCATGCTATTTCCTGTCCCACCTCCTTTTCATCACACCACGCAAGGTGAAATCCAGTCTGACTGTACTTTGTCTTATTAGTACATGGTGTTTGGTGACCTCGAACTTCAACCTGAGAAGAGGTCTTATCAGCCAGAATGAGTGAAAACACCTGTGAGAGCCATCAAACTAATATGCATTAATTAGTTACAACAGAGCTCCAGCGTCTCTCTCACAAATGTACAATGACTTCAGAAAAACATGTAACCTGTTTGATCTGTTTTGTTTTTAGTAGGACTCCGGGTTAGGTATCCTCTGGTTTAATGTTGTTTTAATAATGCATAACCTCATGTAACTGCCATGATAGCTCCAGGTCCAATCAACTGCAAACACCTGTGCAGGTGTGCAGGGCCTTTAACAACAGTTAAGCAGCAATCACACTGAGACCATGAACCATTGTTTTGCTGAAACTGTTTAAACTGGACCTCACAAAGACACACAAACGCTCACTCACACAGTATTCGGTTAGTAATTAGGGAATATGGGAACTGGTCTTAAATGGCGGAGATGGATTCTGGTTAACTTATTTACCCATCAGGCTCTGCTTCCCAAAGCCTCAACTCTTTCTTTTTTTTTCTGTTTTTAAAAGCTTTTCGGAGTGATAAGCCTCCAGTTCTCCCCTCCCATGGGGTGGATGATGCTGTTGTCACGGCAACCCTAGGACAACCCACCACCTCCAGACACACTTCCCCTTTTGGTCCAGTGATGTCATTCAAGGCATGGAGACAGACAGGGGCCACAGCAGGACACAAGCATGCAAACACACACAGTAAACACACACATACACATACACACTTATAAGGTTTCAGAGACATGGAGGACATCAGTGTTTTTTGGGGGGAGATGGTTGGTGGTGGAGCCGTGGTGGCACAGGAGGTGTTGGGGGGGACTGATAAGGGGGTCCAGAGACCATGAGTGGGGGGAGCACCCCCCTCACTGAGAGCTGACAGGACAGACAGTCAGACAGACAGGATACAGAAGCAGATTCTATCTGTATTCTGTAGTGTCGGCTGCTTCCTGAAGTGCGTTTCCCATTTCAACTTTTTGATACGATTCATTACTTTCAACCGCACAAGAAAAACAATATTTTGTGCAGTTGTTTTGCAAAATTTAGAGCCATAGTGCAGGTGTCTTTTTTCCAGACATCTCCTGTTGGAACGAAGCTCTTAAAATCCTAATTATTGTTAACACTCAGTCGGGGTCAGCAGAGTTCAGTTATCAGCTGATAAAACTGTGTAACGCCTGTGAACAGCAGTTCCTGTAACAGACCTGCCGAAGGAGATCTGCTGCTTATCTCACTGATAGGACAGACTCCAGGAAGAAAGTGTTGAGAACAGCAGCGTCTTATTCTGCCATTTCACACACACACACACACACACACACACACACACACACACACACACACACACAGAGGACAGAGTGATGCCACATGTGATGAGCAACAAGGAGGCTGCTGATTGAAAGCAGCACATCAGAGTGTCAGTGTCTGTGGTTGGTCCAGAGAACAAAGTGAACCAGATGGATACAGAGGAAAATAAAAAAAATAATAGTAGTCTAAAGGGGCAAAAAAGACAACTAAAAGGTTTTGTCAAAATATTTTATGTGACTGTGAACCTGGGAAAAAAAACCTGCAAACATTTTTCATTTTACTTTGAATACCATTTTCAAAATAAATCAATAAATATCTATACAAACTAAGATTGAATATTGAGAAATGAGATCCTGGTATTTACTGGAAAATTCTTTCAAAAATCTACGCGCTCGCTCTGAACAAAAATGCTGATTATTAAACCTCATTTACGCTACCACACAACTTTTTAGCTGCAGCAGTTTCTTCCAAATATGGTACTTTTGATGGTTCAACAGGTGTGTTAATGAGACATCAACAGGTGGAGCATCGAGTGCATAAAATTACCTTAATTTTGAATGCTACCGTCCCTTAAAACACAGAAACAACACACTGAAATTCTTGTGACGCACATTGTTCCAATGAAAAACTTACATCTGTTTTATATGAAAGTGCAACATCAGAAAATTTTGAATAAACATCATTGATGATTAATTAGTCTACAGTTCTGTAACACCAGGCTGAGCAGCAGTGTTTTGCTGCCCTCTCTGGTAGGTGTGGTTGGGTGTGGTCAGAAATGTGCTCTGTTGCACCTGTAACCACACCCAACAGTGATGTCACAGGATCCTGGAGTACACCTGTACTTCACCACAGCAAGGAGAGAAAAGACAAGACTTTCAGGGGGGGTTCAAATCAAACTTCATTCATGGTGAGAATTCCTGGGTTTTCCTGAGGAGAAGGTGATATATTCCTGGGAAAACATTCAACCCTAGCCAAATCCTGTCACCAGAAAGTAGCACAGTAAGGCCTTTGCGAAATATTTGTCAGTAGAAGCTTGGTGATGCAGAGACTACTGGGTACTGGCAAGCTAACCGCTAACACGTGAGCCAGCCGGGAACTCCTTAGCTCTTTGTTCCCTCAGAGGTCAGCACTGACAAGACTGCCTGCTATTGGTCAACAGCGCAAAGTTGCGTGTCAAACGAATCCACTGAAATTAACTGATTTTGCCGTTTGAGAGTATTGATATTTTTTATATTATGTGTGTTTTTGGAGGAAGCGCATTTGTCCTGCATCTAAAAAAATATCTGAATCACTCCACACTGAACCTAGGCATCAGCTAAACCAGTAACATGAAGTGTAAAATGGGCCATGAGGTCAAAACAATGGCAGACCGATGGAGAGGGAAGCAGGAGGGACGGAGGAGTAAGGAGTAAGGAGAGGAGGGGAAAAGCAGAGACAGTAGGGAGTCTGTCTCTTGTTCTGAAGGTGGAAACAGGGTTGTGTGTTTTTCCCACACTGGTGATAGAGCTATCTGTGTCGGTCCCAGTTGTCCTGGCAGTGCCCCCCCGCCTCCACCTCAGCCCTGCATGGCTTACAGGCTGTCCTCAGGAGGAGCCAGCCAATAAAGATAAGTTTGACGGAGGAGCCAGCCAATAAAAGATAAGCCTCCGAGGAGCCAGCCAATAAAAGATAAGACCTGCGGCATGTCTGTGACTTCCCCACTGATCTTCCTCCGGCAGATACAAGGCTCCGCGCTGATATGGCTGGCGTCTCGCTGGCATCCAGAGAGAAACCCAACATATACTGCTCACACAGCGGCATTCAAACAAATAACAGGACTTGTTTTGAAGCTGTCTTTCAATCCAAAAAAAATAAAAAAAATTTACAACCAGGGTCTTACTTTGGTTGTTTTGGCCATCGTTCCTATCAGTTACGACAACAGCTTTATAATGGAGTCTATTAGGGCTTCAGCCATCAGATAGGCTTTTTAAATAAGTCCACTGTTTAATCGTGTAAACAATGTATTTTAAAATAACATATCAAAGTCAGATAAAATCAATATAGCCTAAAATCACAAACCACAAATTTGCCTCAAAGGGCTTTAAAACCTGTACAACATACAAACCCCTCTGTCCTTATAGAGCCTCTGTTTGGATAAGGAAAAAGCAGCAGTGTAGATGGTACCACCTGTAATAGAACAGCTGGAATGATTAGTTGATTCATTGATTAGACCCTTGACAGACCATTGACAACTATTTTGATAATCAATTACTCCTTTAAGTCATTTATCAAAGACAGTTGCCTCTCACATGTGAGGATTTGCTGCTTTTCTCTGTTTTATTTCATTGAATGTCTTTGGCTTTATGACTGTGGGTTGGACGATATGACGGTTTCCACAGCGGGAGCTATCCCTTAGTGTCTCACACAGTGCTGTGTATTCGGGGCAGGCTGTGTCTAGCAAATCAGGGCTCTCGTGTAATCTCGTAAATCCAGCTGCCTCGCAAGATAATGTGATTTGGGCAGCAGGACGTGAGAGCAACAGTTGGTGGCGGTGATGCACCTCTAAGCTGGTTTGCCAACCGCCACAGAAGAAGAAAGTGACAAGAAAACATGGAGGAGGAGCATGAAGTAGTGTATGATTGTTTTAAACCATTTCTTAATTGAATTTGCAGAACATTTACTGTATCGTGATATTAAATGACATATACCATGATAGAAGGTTTTGGCCACATCGGCCACTCCTAGTTGGACAAAAGCGATTTGAAACCTTTTTCACAATTGTTTGACATTTTACAGACCAAAAAATAACAGAATAATCCATAAATGAACAGAATTGTTCAGTTTCAGACCCAATAAACAGCCGTTTTACATGTTCACAAGCCTGTAAGACACACTGTACATTACAGTAATGTAAACATATCTTCCCTTCAGTACAAACACACACAGTTCTCAGCAGGTAGAGCGGGTCGTCCACTGATTGCAGGGTTGAGGGTTCGATCCCCGGCTCCTCCTGTCCACATGTCTAAGTGTCCCTGGGCAAGACACTGAACCCCAAACTGCCCCTGATGGTGAGACCAGCTCCTTGCATGGTAGTCCACTTCCATCTGTGTGTGTGTGTGTGTGTGTGTGTGAACGGGTGAATGAGCAAATTGTGAAGCCCTTTGGATTTATTTACCAAGATGTTGGAGTCTATTGAAGCTCAGCTACTTTGGCCTTTTACTGATCACAGCGGCCTGTCTCTCCATGGCTTTATCCACTCAGCCAATCAGTATCCAGATCTCTTACATTTCCGCTCTTATTTTCCTCTTAAATGTCTGTGATGCTGAGCGGAGCAGATCACCAGGATACCCAAGATTAACCAGCCGAACAACAGAAAGTGTGTCACCGTTTTTGGCTTCACTTTTAGCCGTTATTTACTCCCGTTGTGACTGTGTGTCTCATCTGAACGGGGAGGCCGACCACAGGAATCTGCGGCCCGTTTGATAATCTGACAAATGTTTAATAAAGGCATTTTTCTGTGCGCTTCAGTTTTTTTTATAATGGCCATTAATGGGAAGTATACATCGGACATTGGCACATGAAGACAGAGGAGACGTCTTTGAGCCAACAGAGATAAAGTGCGAGTCCTGCTTTGTCTCTCTCTCTCTCTCTCTCTCACACACACACACACACACACACACACACACACACACACACACACACACCTCCCTCCACCCTAACAGCACCCTCAGCGAGCCCCCCTGTTCTCTAGTCGCTAATGACGGACAGCTGAAGGCACACTCCTGGGGCGCCAATCAAATTTGCAGGCCTGTAATTGGATTATGGCGGGCAGGGGGGAGGGCTTTTATCTCTCCCTCTCTCCCTCTCTCTTGTTTGTGCTCTTGTCTGCGGGTGAATGATGGACAAAAGAGCGGCCTGTCAACGTCAACTCGAGGCTGACAGGGGGAGTGTGTGTGTGTGTGTGTGCTGATTGTTTAGAGGTTTGGAGCCAGCTTCGACGGCTGCTGAGTGTATTGACATGACTTTGTATGGGTGCGTTTTGGTTTTATGTGCATGTAATGTATCTATCTGTGTGTGTAGATCTGTTTGTAGGCATGTGTGAGTCTTTGTGGCAGTGTGTGTGTGTGTGTGTCGGTTTGAAACAGGCAAAGAGCTAAACATCACTTAGCTCATTGCCTCGTCTCTGTTGCCTTTTCACCAGAGCTCAACACCAGAACGACACAAAGGCAGCTGTCCCCCGGCCAAGTGTCCTGAAGGAAGAAGAAGAGAAGATGACAAATCACAGACTCAATAAAGCTAACAGCCGCTACAGAGGCTCTGCTCAGCGAAGATGCTGCCGAAGAAGCAGGTGGGCCTTTCTCCAGAAATCTTATTTGCTTCTTGGAGAGTGGAGAGCGAGAAATAGTGAAAGATGAGAGGAAAGCCTGCAGAGAAGTGCACACCAAAACACATGTTTGCTTGCTGGTTTATCACTGATTGATAAAAAGGGTGAAGACTTTTGATCAAGTTATCAAAAGTATAAAAAAATGAATGCAAAATGCAATTAACAATTTGCAAGTTCTTTTGTTGGTTATTGCTGAAATATCTGCATCTGAAAAGGTTGAGGTTTAATTTCACCTGTGATTCTTCAACCAGACAAAACAACATTTAAAAAAATATGTGGATGCTGTTTATTTACATGCATTTATAATGATAATAATATTAATATTAAACTTTATTTCTACAGCAGAGTTCATGCATAAAATGCAACTCAAAGTGCTTTACAAAAAAAGCAAACAATCAGAAACATTTACAATAAAACAAGAGTAAATACCATAAAGTAGGTTAAATTTAATTACAATAAAATAATTGGAAGATAAAAACACTTCAGGATAAAGCGTTGTTAAAAAGATGTGTCTTAAGATTTCTTTTAAAAGTGTCTACAGTTGTAAAGTCCTGTATTAATCTACAACACATTATAATGAAATAAGTCAGTTTAACAAAGGAATTTAAATTGTTACCTATTTCTGTATTAATAATGTACTAACCCCAAAAAATAATGTACTTTCATCGGCTGAAATAATGCTGTATTTACATATCTAACCACAAATAAAGTAAAACTAAAACTGTGAATAAAAAGTGAAACGTTTTAGTCACCAAAATTCTGTTCTTGTCACAGGAACACTGTTCTTTGCAGCTGCTTTGATAGACTGTAAAATCTTTTTATTAGAAAAAACTATGTAATTACACAATTGTCAAATCAAAATACTTCAAAAAACCTGTAGAGGAGGGTGAGTGGTGTCCGCAGAAAACTGGGCCTTTGACATAGATGAGTATATCAACCTTTTTATTAACTCAGAGCTTCTCTCCTCCAGATTATTGTGGCTGGACAGACAGAGGACACTGTTTAGTGAGATAGTGAAAGTAAATCAAACTGAAAATGTAAAGATGGAGGGGAAAAATAGGAATCTGAAAAGTGAGGGAAACACGTCTCCCATTGTCCACAGTGGAAAATACATATATTATATATACGTATACATATAATATAATATATTCCAGGTGGGGAACTTTTAGAAACTTGGATTCCAGGATCCATTACAAAAAATAGCTCATGTCAAATTCACGTTTTCACGTCTGAATGTCCAAAAAGCAAATACACTTTTATGTAGATTCATCACATAGATTTAATCTCTTACATTTCACATGTGGAAATATGTTTTTAAAGGATATTTCCCACAAAATATAATTCCTAATGCAAAATCCTTCAATGTCATTTGTGTGAGAGTGGGTTGTTCTGAAGGACTGAAATCTAAACAGTCAATGATGAAAGGTCGGGTTCAAAACTGGAGCAATACTGAATTAGAAACTCTAACAGCTGCTGGAAAAACATGAAAAAAAAAAATGAACAATGTTGTTATATTGAGAATTTTTCCTTTAAGATTAGAAAGTAAGACACATTTTAGCCTCCTATCTGCTTCCTCTTTGCACCAACACCAACACACTCTCAGCCACCTTGCACAAACACACACACACACACACACTCTGAATAATGTTAATATTTTAACAAATGAATGCTAACCATCATGCTGGTTTTACAGCAGAGACACAGAGGAGCTAATCAGAGTAATGGCTCGATTAACTCACCGCTGCTGACACACAGACGCACCCTGAGGCTGCTCAGACACCACTCCTCTCAGCACTGCGTGTGTGTGTGTGCTGCTGTCAACATGACAGTAATGATGACGTCTGAACACACACACACACACACACACACACACTTTCAGTGTATTTACAAGACATGCATGGGTAGAAACACACAGATGCACATACACAAAGACACACAGTCACCTGCTGCCTAGATTATATCTCTCTGTCACCTCTGTGGGAGGGCCTGCAGTGTGTGTGTGTGTGTGTGAGAGAGAGAGAGGGAGAGAGAGAGAGAGAGAGAGAGAGAGAGAGAGAGAGAGAGAGAGATTTTGCTGATATTTTACATGTTGAAGAAAGCTGTTACAACATGTATAACAACAGTTTGCTAAAATTTCGAAACTTTGTCAATCATATTTCCTCCAAAAATGATGCTAGTCATCTGGATAATTAAGAATTTAAAGCATGAAATAATAATAATAATAATAAAATTAAAAAAGTTTGGCACTACAATTAAAATAAATCCAGCAAATACAAGTACAGAGGATGAAATAGAATAAAATACCCAAAATACAGTAAAATAAGATACAAACAGCAAAAATAAATATAAAACATATTGGAATGTCAGGAAATTCCTAACATTAATAAAATACTTTTTTTGTTTTTTTTAAATAAATAATTTAAAGGATATTACTGATTCTGTCAGCCCATGGTATTGCTTATAAAGTTAGATTTAAAGTTGCACTAATCAATATTTAATAAAATGACAATGCGTAATGTGAAAGGTGCCATTCATAGCTCTACAGAGTGTTTTAGTGTTTATTCAAACTCACTTTTACTCACATTTTATGGACCACAGCTTCACTGTTTTGGTTCACTCTCACGGCTCTCATCAACAGCACCGATAAACCCGCTGAACACTACCTGCTCAACACCAAACAGCAGACAGTTGGTGAACATAGTGGAGCATTTTGCAGCTAAAGAGATTACAACATTACAACCTCAGCTCATCACGCCTAAAACATTAACTTAACGTGCAAAGGCATCAGGTAATAATGGTCTTTATTACTGAATGATGTATCAGTTATTTTACTCAATTAATCAATTAATCATTTACAGTATAAAATTACAACAAAAATGACAAAGGTCCATCACAAGTTACGGCACCAGAGCCAAGACTGATTTCTTATTTTGTTTGAGTAAAAAAACTTAAAATATTTAAGTGATTGTTATTAAAAAAAGCTGCAAATCTTCACATTTTTAAAGCTATAATAATCACTGTCCTGTCAAAACTAGGTATCTCCATAATGTCAAATTTTGATGAGCTAACAACAGCCCTGTTTTTCAGCATTGTGAAAAGCATTTTTCAGATTATTCAAGTAGGAGAATCAACCCATAAAAGGAACATTTCATCTTTCAAAATCACCAAATCACCATCACTGGACACCAATATGTTATTCATACTTTCATACATATTATATACAAATTGACATCAGATTTTCTAGTTTAGTTCATGGACTTATCAAATAAATCATTTCAGCACTAGTAATGTGGATGCAGTTGCTGAAATGTGGGGCCCTGGGTGACTGACAGCAGGCACGCTTGTCACCCATCATGCTGTCAGTGTCGGTCGGCTCTGGAGACGCTCCGTGTGGGAACGTTCTGGAAAAGCGCGGCCCCTATCAGCGCTTTCACACCGGGTTCCTGTCACCTTCATCAGCTGACACCAGAGAAGCAGCCAGAGCCGAGAGCGTCATGGTGTGAAACAGACCCGCTAACTCTTGCAGGGGTCTCCGAATCATCCAGGAAGATCTGGAAAGAGTCCCACATTACTCAGCAGTTACTGCCAGTCTGCCCTGGAGCAAACCACCCAAAGCAAATACAAGTTTTTAACTGCCTGTTGGAGAGCGTACATACTAAAATCAAAATTATGTCCCTCACTGACCATTTGCTCTCTTGTATTCTTATTGTTTATGCTTTGTCTTGTAGGTGGGTGTTAACAAAGAAGCAATAAGGATTCAGCGTTTATACTTGACGCGCTGTAGAGATCAACATAATGCATTTTAATTTATAGTTAAACGTCGTATTTCCACGTGTCTGAGAACAATGTTGTCTTTTTCAGGAACACTCAAACATTTACATAAGAACTCGAACTTTCTATCAGATTTACTGAATCTTTGGACAGTTTGAAGTGGCTTCTTTATAGGCAAGCCTTTTTATAAATCCCCTTCCCTGTTTTTGTCTTTGTTTGTAATGTGTTTAAGATTGTAATTTACTTTTCCTTTATGTATTTATTCTTTTCGACTTTTCATGTGTGTGTGTGTGTGTGTGTGAAGCACTTTGTAACTGTGTGTTTTAAAAAATTGCTATATAAATAAAGCTTTACTTACTTACTTAAGTACACCTGAAGGAGGCTCAGTATGAGCACAGTCGGATCAATTCAATTCAGTTTTATTTATATAGGATCACTGAGCAGCTACACTGGATCAGTGTCTTGTTCAAGGGCACCTTTACAGGGGTAATGAGGTAGGTAAGCCAAGTCAAGTCAGTTTTATTTATATAGCCCAATATCACAAATCTGCCTCATGTTGCTTTACAATCTGTACAGCATACGACACCGTCTGTCCTCAGAGCCTCGATTCAGATGAGGAAAAACTGCCCCAAAAAAACTCTTTCCTTTAACAAGGAAAAAAATGGAAGAAACCTCAGGAAGAGCAACAGAGGAGGGATCCCTCTCCCAGGACAGACAAACAGAAAATAGATCTCGTGTGCACAGAACAGACCAACATAGTAAAATTACAGTATGGCCAATCAGGAGGACCAATTTATATTTGTTCACTTCCGACACCCACAGTGAACCTGTTGGACTTGTTAGTCACAAGCCTGCTTTTTCGGTTAGAGGCAACAGTGATCACATGAAAGTCACTCTTTAGAGAAAAAAGAAACTTACACTATTTTGTCACTTTGGACAAAATTGCATTGACTTACATTCATTCCCGGGAGAACTTAGACGTAACCCTAAAGGTAACCTTAACCAAAAGCCCAAGTCTTAACCCTAAAACTTTTTGCCACAATATTGGAGGTGAATCCCCTTAATTTGACTGTTTTTAGGCAGTTTGTATTTTTTTAAACGTGTGTAAATAAAGTTAAGTGATCTAAACGGGAAAATATGAAAATAAACCAATACATTTTTTATTAAGATTAAAAGAAAGATTAAAAATTAGTGTTGGGATGGGGTTACAAGTTTGTTGAGCTGCACAGAAAATCAATGAGTGGTATCTCATACATTGATCATAGTAGGAATCCATAAATAACGAGAAAACACAAACAAAAGAAGATGGCTGACAGGCTTTAAATACAGTAGAAACCCAGAGAAAACAGGAGCTGGCAGGTCAAAAACTAGGTCAAAAACAGAGATGTGAGTGTGTGCACGTCTGTATTTAGGTGTCAGTGTGCTTTTGTGTTCATGAATGTTATTTTTCTGTTTATGTCCGAGTGTGTGTTTCTGTGTGTGTGACCGCAGACACGGCGTCTGGATGTTGCTGAGAACTTCCAGAGCCCCGGAGCAGAGTGCCTGTCCCTCAACCGCGCCGGCTCTGAAACACACTCGAGACAAGTTAATCCTCCAGAGCTCGGCTTTATCTGCACCCCTCCACCCCCCCAACTCCTTCACTCCCTCCATCTCTGCCTCTCGCTCACATGTTCCCTCCGTCTTCGTCCCTCCCCTCCCGCTCTGTGATAGATCGCGTACTTTGCTAGCACTCGTTCAGCCCCCCATTTGTTTCCTCGCAGATTATAAACGCCTCCATTTCTCAAACTGTCCACATCCACTTCTTGCAGCAAACATCTTTATGTGGTTAACAGAGTGTAGGGTTTTCACTGGGTCCTTGTTCAGCTGCACGTCTGACACATGTCAGTAACTGTACTTTCACATGTTGGTATTTAGCTAGTACAAAACTCGTCTGATTTTGTTGTAAAGATGTTGTGGTGAAATTAGGTCATGCTGCGTCTGTGCAGCAGTGACGGCAGCTGTAAAGTTCAGGCCAACTTTTGTTTTCCTTTTCCAGCCTTGTCTTTATTTAAAGCAACATTATGCAACTATTTTACCTTAAAATAACAGCTTCAGAATCATTTTGATGGTACACTGACTTGTTATAGGGAAAATGGCGCCTCTTTCATTCCTGAACACCTCTTCTTGCACTATGTAAGTTGGGTTGAGCGGGTACGATCTCCCGCGAGAACTGCGTAACTCTTTCCGGCACTACGTCACGCATGGATCTAGCTCGGTATTCTTAGTACGGACATCACGGCAGAAGCCAAGACACCGAAGAGGACGTTGACAGAGGAAGCTAAGAAGAGAAAAATAGAGAGAGTTAGAGCAAGAGGCCGGACAAGAGTAAATCTCAGACTGGCTTTTAGTCGTTGGCGAGAGCTTCGCGAAATAAAAGGCTGCAGGACAGACGGCGAGCTGGCCTTGTTGCTGTTGGACTAGTGAGTAATATCAGCTGGCTTGCTGTTTCTTATGTTGTTGCACTTGCTTGATGTTTGGCTGTTAGCAAAGCTGTCGACTCACTAGTTTTTGATCAGAAGCCCAGATAGCCCACCAAATCCAAATCCTTCAGTTTGTCAATAAATGCTCATGTACAGCTGTCCATGAGGGTGAATTACACTCCGAAAACTGTAGGCAAGTCACAAAAATTGCTTGTAGAATATAAAACCTTTCATTTTTTTAGTTGAAATAAAAGCATCAAAAAGCAGCTTTACTCTCCTATGTGAGAGTTTGAGTGGCACAGCAGCAGTAACTTCAGTCTGAAATGGTCATGTTTGCACTGAGCCACCAGCGGTACCTGTGCCTATATTCACCTGTTAAATGACACAACTCTGTGGTGTCTCAGCAGATTTGCTAATGTCATGTTAAGTGTGTCTATGGTAGTTTCATGTTAAGTTAAATTTCACTTACGTCTAGTCTCGTCTTGCACTTCCTGTTTTATTGTGTATTCACCTTTCCTGTTTTCAGTTTGAACTTCCTCCCTTTGTGTGTTTTCCCGCCGTTTGTGATTGTCTGCCCCGCCCCTGATTGGATTCACCTGTGTTGCTTTTCCCCCGTGTATATATAGTCCTTGTTTCCCTTTGTCCTGTGCCAGTTCGTCTTGTCTAGTCTGCATGTCAGTCATTCCAAGAGAGCCAGCGTCAATTCTCGCTTCACGTTACGTTCATGTTTTGTGTTCCTTTGTACCTTTTGATAATCCTCGTTACGAGCGCCTTGTGTTAGTGTTATTTTTTGGATTTTCCTCCTAGTGAGTGTTTTTTGTTGGACTGTTTTGATCTTCTTCTGTAAAGAGCGTTTTTTGTTGAACTTTCTATCAGTAAAAGTGATTTTTGTTTCTAAAGCGTCTAGTGTTAAGAGTCGTGCCTTTGAGTCCACTACCTTGAGTTCCAGTTCATAACAAACTCTAATTGCCTTTCACGTCTCAGACACACAGAGTTTGTGGGTTAAACCCTGAACAGTGTTGTTCACCGTGAGGATCAGCGAGCTCGGCCTCTGTGACCTTTACTGCCTCTCAAGGTGGAAGAAGAAGCATCAGTCTCCATCTGCAAGACGTTTCCAGAACATTTAACAACAGAAAGTTGTCTTTTTTCCCTTTTTTTACTCTTTTTTTGTGACTAAATTTTCATTGGTTTACCTTTTTTTTCTTACATTTGTTATGGAGGACATTACATATGAAAATCAAGTAACTGAAATATTGTGTTGACATTGCATAACACTATTCACTAAGGTAATCACATATGCATAATAAATGTACATACAATTAAATTCACATAAAAAAAGTGGTGTGAATAATACAGAAACAGAACATATACCCAGGAAAACACAAGATAAGCACATTGGTGTGCTATGCCCTAGCCAAATTTATCTTATAAATCCAACCGCTATTCATTATAAATAATTTCCCAACCTCCATATGATCCTAATTATAACTTAACCCACTCTTTCTTTACTCATTTGAAAGAGTAAGAGGTTAATCTATGCCAACAATGAGACCCGAGTAATATTCTAGAAAAATGGCTGACTTAATTTAGCTAAATCTGATGTATCTGAATTTCTCCATATCATCTTTCCACTTGTTCAAAAATGCCCTGTCTTCTTATTATAGGATCAACTGTACATGTCCATAATAACACCTCTGTCTTATAATTTGATATTTATTGGGGGGTTTTGTTGTTATTTGTTGTTGTCACATTTGGTATCATTTTTTGTTAAATGTTTCGTCTAATTGTGCTTGTGTTGTATTATTGTCGTTGAAGACACTCTTGAAAATGAGATGGTACACCTCAAGGGGTTATTCCTAATAAAGAATTTCCAGTGTGTGATTTTCATAAACGACACTGTTGAGTCAGATTGAGTCTGGATTGTGGGAACTCATGACAGTCACACACTGAAAATTAGATCCTCAGAACATCATTTTAACTTGACCTCGTCTCTGAGCAGAGCTGCAACTTCAGCTCAGGACATCGAACAAAGACAAATCTGTCAGCATGTGACCCCTACGACAATTTCACATCAGGCATATTTCACCAGGACTTTATCATGACCTTAAAGATGCATTAAAATTCCAGGTTTTTCAGAATGAGTGGAAACAATGTACATGTATGAGGAGAAACGCCAACTTTCTTTTCCTTTCTTTTACATTTGGTTTAAGACCTTCCAGCCCTGGAAACCTGCCGCTGCCACATCTTCTTCAGTTTCGGAAAGAAGAACCGACCATGTTTTTCATCAAAACACACTTTTTGCAGATCCGTGCTTTCCCTTGCCTGACGACAGCAGATCGAAGAAGGATGGGCGGATTAGGGCATGGCCCTCGTGTCTGCTTGCGGCTCGTCCAAAGATGGGTCACGTGACCTGGTGACCTATCCTTCTGCAGAGAGCGCTGTCTGTCAGCGCAGACCGGCCGGCGATGCAGACCTCGGCATCAGGCTCTCTCACACCATCCCAGAGCTGGATGCCTGAGGATTAAAGAGTGTGCTGAGTGGTAGATCTGTTTTGTTTCTCTAATGCGCTAAGTACTTGTGAGGAACGTAGGTGCACGTTTGGGGAAAAATGTGCAAAATGTAGTTTTAATGATATTAACAAGTGTGAATGTGTGGTGTGATAGTGTGTGAGCCTGTTTGTCAGGGTGTGTGCATGTGTGTTTTTTTTTTGACTGTATAAGTACCTGGGAATTCTGTCAGTAATAAATACAGTGAGGCTTAAGTGTGTGTAAACACGTCTGCAGTACCAGACTGTGAAACGCTCTCCTGTGGATGGAGGGAGTTGGGAAAATGGAGCAGGTTTAGTGCCACATATATCTGTCTCTCTGATGTTTTTTATGTATGAGAAAACCAATAATAAAACTAATACTCAACTCCATTTACCCATGACAATATCCTGTGTGAGTCTTAGTCCTCTGGATTCTGGCTTTAGGTTGCTCCTGTTCAGAGATCAATTATTTCCTTCTAATGTTTCCAGATATTTGAACGCAAAATTTACATGAGATCTTAGTGCACCAAAGAAATTCATTAAATATGCTATGAGATCTTCCCCATTAAACTGAACTGTAAAGGTGTTTAAAGTACCTCACTGACAATATGTGAACTTTGGCCCATTGTATAAAAAAAATACATGACAGAAAAACATGGACACAAGAAAATGTCACTTAATTGTAATTTGATTCATTCAAAATCAATAAAACTGACAAGACTTTTACTTTCATCGCTGCAGAGTCGCTTACCTCTTCAAACGTGGGAAGAAATTAAATATTCGATCTGTGACAATCTGTCCAAATTCAAAATTCTCTAAGCACACCAGTCTCTGTCTTCTACTTCAACATGGGGGGTGTTTGTAAATTACACTGTGATGCTTATCTATCACCTCTGCCAATCAGTTAATGAGGCTATTGAAGAAAAGAAGAAAAATTAGCTATTATCTAATGTTTTTTGCCGATTTTTCTATTTTGTATTCTTGACTTGCTTTTTTACAGTACTTGCTTTTTATTTGCTTTTCTTTGACATATTTTTGTTATTTTTCTCTACTTTGCTTATTTATGCACCAATATACCAAAGCAAATTCCTTGTATGTGAAAACCTACTTGGCAATATATCAGATTCTGATTCTTATTCCATCTGAAAATTACAGTAAGGCTATTTACTGACAGTAACATTTGTAAGTGAGGCAGTGGAGGCACAGAATGAACAGAACAACAGATTATGCTATGCGGGTTGCGTTCAAATTAATTCAAAGGATTTAAGTGTTCGTTCTCATTCCTTCTATAGTGATTTTTTTCAAAAAGTGACAGCCCGAACTAATAGTGGTTACGTTTTCCAACCACAAAGAGATGATAAGAAAAATTTTGCATAGCTTGTTCCCAATAAGAATAAAGATTAAAAATCCCAGTAAGCAAAGTGTAATCATAAACATCAGACAAGACGAAACAAACTAGAATAACAAGAGCTGAAATTAGATTTCAAAAATTTGAAATTTGAAATTAGATTTCAAGCTTGTTTCAGTCGACTCATCTTGTGCTCATTTATTCGGAAATAGTAATAACAATAACTCCACTCGAGTTCAACAAATCCACGTGATAATCTGCTGAAATAATGTGTGAGTATCATCCTGTTCCTGTCTGCACAGCTGTACGTGCTCCACAGCTCCAGCGTCACCCCCATCTCTTCCCCTCGGGGCGGATCTTAAAGGCCGTCGACCCATTCAAGGCATTTACCGTGTCAGGGTGCCATTCTCACCCAAATCCTCCCAAAGCTCCCTTCTCTTTCCCGGGCCAGGTTTATGGAGAGGCAGGCCAGTCTCCACAGGTGTAGCCTGGAGAAGATGACAGCCTCTCTTCAGCAGGGCTTAGCTCCTCTTGTGTGGCTTTGAGGCTCTCAGCCAGCGGATTCCCCGGGGGCCGTGGTTGCAGTTACACCCTCAACAACACAGGTACTGTATCCATCCAGAGATGAATACCAAAATGGGACATACAGCAATTTGTGCTGCAGATACAACAGACATGTTTACGCTCTTTGAAGTGAGGGGATCACCAGATGCCAGCAGCCCTCTCCAAGCGTCGTTTCTTCAAAACTGTCTGTTAACACCCCGCCGACATACGTTTGCTCACCGAGGAGGTGCGAACACTGAGGTATAACCTGAGAGATGAAAGATAAAAATGGCTGTCAGGTGGTTTAAGTCGTGGCTTGTCAGTGACCTCAGTGAACAGAGGCATTATTACACATTTAGCCGCATCCTGGAACATTAACACACTCAAGGAAATCTTTTAGTGTAAAGGTGCAATACACTTCAGCGCTTAAGTTCTTTACTTGGAAGGAAATCGCTACCTGAAATTAATTATTTGGATCCAGTCTGCAAAAAAGGATTGTGCCAAAAGGGATTTAAACGACCTCCTGTCCTTTTAACACTTAATATAATTTATATAATTCAGTAGTAGTACAGTATGCAGCTGAATCAGGTCATAAAGACACAGTCGTGTCGAAACGTTAGTCTGTTTGCACTCCTAAAGGCTGCAAATCAATCAGCCCCCCTTTTTTCCCATTGGAAAAAAACATAATTCATTTTGTAAGATAAACGTAGGAATCAGAGTCAAATCAGAGCTGCCAAATTTATTTGGCGGAAGATCACGTTTTTATTGGGCATTTGTACAAAAGCGCTGCTGCTGCCTCTGTGTACTTTGGACTCCTTATATGTACAGATATTGCCACCCTTCAATAAAAAACAAATTAACATAAATACATGAAAACAAACAGCGGCAGAATGGTGTATGAAAGCCTATTTAGATCATTATGTGATGAAGTGTAATCCCCAGAGTCCGGCTGAGCTGCTGATGTCAGTTGCACCCTCCAGTTCTCGGGAATTTGTACTCTCGAGTTCAACTTGCCAAGTTCGAAAAGTTACTAAAGACACTGGTCAAACTTGACGTCTGCTGAATTGAGAAAGGCCTCTACCGTCTGTTCCAAGCTACTTCATCATGCAACTCTAACGCCCGCTGTGGAGGCTGTGTGGTCTGAGCCACGAGGAACAGGAAGTTAACATCTCCTCATTCACTCGTAAAAGCCAACACAGGCAAAACAATTGCTCGTAACGAATGGCATCCTACTTCCTGTGGCATGAATGAGCGAAAGTGTGAGAGGGCGTACGCGTTGCTGCTTTACGTTTTTTAACAGCAAACCGGTTGTTGTGTTTGACGCCTGCTGTTTTGTTTAGGAAGAGAAAGCTCTACCGTGTCAATACCGCGTCTGGTGCTGATGGCAGTTCCCATTCGGGAGCTTTTGTCCTGACCTTGACAGCTTCTCATTCATCTAGAGCGAAAACTCCAAGACAGTTTGACATCCACATGCCTGAGTCACCACTGGTTCTGAACAGGAAACGTTGACGATCGACATCCTGTTAAATGAGCCAAAGATAGGAACCAGCCTGTCTAAACACAGCAGGTAAAAGTGAAAGCACACGTTCTCTGACAGCATGATAGTGGACAGCATTACAGCAGCTTTGACACTTCACTACTACTACTGTTTTATATCTTTAAGAGAGAAATTTCACTCAGACACTTTTTGTTTTTTTTTACTGCATGTTGCTGATTTGTTATAGAACCCAACCAATACTGGAATTTTGAGGTTGATACAGACATTTGAGAGTTTAAAAAATCTGGATATATTGGTGGATACTAATATAACACAGGACATAAACATTGTAGATAAGGAACCCTTGTTTGCTAAAGAATTGACCGTTAGTTTAACTCTTCTCTTCTCAGTCAGAGCTCAGCAACCTTATCTAAGCATGACAGATCTGTCAAGCTTCGAATTCCGCCACAAAGTGGTGTGCATGGTACTTTAGTAAGAAATACTTAGTAGTGAAAGACTTGGATTGCAAGGAATGGATTAAACTGTATTTCTCAGCTCTAATACACGCTGTAATCTTTAGCATGTTTGGCTAACTAGCTTACAACCTGCAGCAGTAGCAGAGCTTTTTCTCCAAGGTTTACTATATTTTGTGGGGTTACAGGTTACTGCTTCACTCATTGTCCCATATAGCATCATGTTCGCCAAAAACACAGATTAGTCCTTATCCTAAAAGCCATTTATAATGTTGAAAGTGAACAGGTTTGAAAATACAAACAATATAGCATAAAGCTAACCTCTGTCCTGCTCGTGCAAGTTTAAGTATGAAATAAGTGTCTAATCTTACACAGGCCTGCATACGTATAATACTGGAAACACAAGTGAACATGGTCTCTAAAAACATGCAGGGTGCTTCTGCCTACACAATACGCATGCATCACTGCGTTTTATTTGTGTATTTAGTTTTAACACGTGCATAATGACAGAAATCACTTCTTGAATGGACAAAATCCTTGTTCCAAGTATAACGAGTTAGCTAAATGAAGTGGGTGTCTTCCAGATTTACAGTATGAAATTGCCTTGTTTGTGTTTACCCTGAGTATTGTAGCTAGACTTAAAATGTGAACCTATTCATTTTTGCATGACTAAGTATTAAGTACTAGTGAGTTTAAAATCAGTTTTGAACATCGCAAGACAGGATTGGAGGAAAAGACACAGTCATAAATGAACTGCCGGTAACAGTGAGTTTATACTGTACTGTAGTAGATTAGATGAACCTAAAACCTCCAACATGTCGTCAAAGTAAACCACATTCCTGGGCACTTCCTGTAAATATGGATGCACACATGCGTCTCAGGTTCTGCTCATGGCACGATGCAGGTTTACCAGCGTGATGGAAATCCAACATAAGATACTCTGGATGAAAAAGTCAGGAAACCAAATCGTAAAATGAAGCTTTTCTGAAGCTACATTTCCATCATACCATGGTGACGACTGTGCTGCTCTTCAGTTTCACGTGTTGTGTCCGTTATCTGTTTGACATTTACTCTCAGTTATTTTGTGTGCATATTTGTGATACCATTGTATGTCTTTGAGCTGTGCACCATATCACCTCCGCTGGAACCTGTTGTTTTGTACATCAGCGAACAAGAGGAAATTTGAGATTATAAAATTACATTTCAACATGTTTCAGCAACCCAAACTGTGTGAAATTCACGAAACTCACGCGTTACCATGTTAAATTTAAATTCATGTTGGAAAATGAAAGCACTGAAGGTGTGTTTGTGGTTTTTGAGACAGCAGAGGAATGTCTCTGTGTGTGGTAGGGGGGTAACGAGCAACGTGAGGAATGCTAACAGAGTGCTGGTCTTTATTTGGTCTGGCTCCGGCTCTTATCTGCTTCTGCCTCTCACAACCTAACCTCGTTCTCGGTATCGACCAATCAAAGCCCGGTTTAAAGTCAGGGAGCCAATCCAAACGGAGGCAGAGGAAAAACGGCAGTAATCTTCTTGTTTTCCTGTGAATGGGGAAATCAAATGTAGACAATAATAATATGTTCAAAAGAATGTAGTTTGTGATAAGATGAGAAAGTAATGAATACAAACACACCATCACTGTGCTTTGAGACAGTCAGCCTCTTGAAATATTACAGGACACATCAGTGAACAGATGTTAGCAGCAGTATATGTTAAAGCTGTATGAATGTATTACATAAGATCCTACCGTCGTGTGTGATCTGTCATTTTTACCGTATTTCTTCAAACACAGAAACTTGAGGTGAATTATTTTTCTCCTTTTCTTTAGCAATTACTTCATTTACGTGTCTTCCTGATGGGGGCAGTGTAGTTAAAGGTCATTTTTAACTCAAATGTACCATGTTAAGGCCCGGTCACACCAAACATTTTGTGTTGAAATCAGTTCAATGGAATTGCAGTGATCAGCGGATTTGCTCATGCTGTAATCCATGCAGATCTTTTATGGTGACCCTGAATTTGCGACGTCGACCAACAGCAAACTGTTTTGTCAGTGCAATGGAACAGAGAGCCAGAAAGTTCAAAATAAAGGAAGCTATCGTAGCTTATTAGGTGTGTTGGAGTCGATGGAGTACAGATACGTCTTTTGAATAAACTATGTGAACTTATAGTCCCATTAGCGACCAAGCTAACTAGCCTGCTAAATGACAGTTACAGAGCTCACTAGCTTAGAGAGCTTTTCCCCGTCTTTTATAACGCTTCATTAGATGAAATTATGTACAATCCTGACAACCAAATGCCAGGCGGGAGTAAACAGCCCAGTAGCTACAGTAGTTCGCCAACAATGGAAGCCTCTTTTTTTGTCATGTTTATCCACTCATGTATTCCGGTTTTTCGCCATGCTGGCGGCATGTCGTTACAGGTGGTGATGTCGGCCTGTCTGTTGGTTGGTTTGTCTGTTGGTCGATCCACCACTTTGGTCCAGACTGAAATATCTCAACAGCTATTTTCATATATTGCGAGATCTATTCTAATTCTGCATCTGTATGTCTTGTTTTTAAGGTCTTGAATGTTCCTGAGGGTCATGAAGAAGTACAAACCTGTACCATTTTTCCCTCCAATCACCAGAAATGGCAATTGATGACATCATCAGATAGTGACTGAGCTAATCTGGTCTTGTTGTCGGTCAGCAGCGGCGGCGGCGGTGGCGGCGGCAGCGTGGTGTGACGCGATGCATCAGACTTGGAGCCGCAGAGCTGCTTGGCTGCTCGGGATCTGGCTCTGTGGGGCCACAGCAGTGTTTATGGAGCCGGGCTGGAGATTAGCATGACTGCACACACACACACACACACACACACACACACACACACACACACACACACACACACTCTCTCTCTCTCTCTGTCTCTCTCTGGGTTTCCACTCTCAGGCTGCTCGCCATGAACACTCACTGCACCCCTCCTCTTTTTTCAGGGGGTCCCCTTATCGTAGGCCTGGAGACTGGAGCAGGGACGCTATCTACAGATGTGGGGAGGATGTGTGTGTGTGTGTGTGTGTGTGTGTGTGAGCAACACAGAGAGAGATTGAAGTGCTAGCGGCTGACTTGAAAAGGGTCAGAGCGTCAGATATGGCTGTCGCCAGCGCCGTCATGCCTTGGAAACTCCAACACAACCCAACAAGGCATCATGGGAGGAGTTCACTGCAGCCTTATCGCCACACAGGGCCAATATTCACTAATGCTGCTGAAACATGTGCGTATCGGGTGATGACCTCATATTGGCAAAGTGTGTCAGCTTTGCAGGAACACCGAAACTTTTTGGGTTTGAATTTTGCCTCCTTGAGTTTTTAAATGTATATGTTTGGCAATAAAATCACCCAAATCTGAGATTAAAAGGCTTCGCATGACAGAGATATGAAGGTCGAAGCAGAGCCCCACTAGAAAGGTCATACATGTTTAGAGTATCACAAGAGGTTATGTACATATACAGTACATGACCACCAGTGTGTGTGTGTGTGTGTGTGTGTGTGTGTGTTTGATAAGGAGCAGGGTGATGGCGCCATGTTGATCCTCCTCTCAACAGCGCTGCAGTAGTTCCCATGCTGTCCACATCCTTTAACGAGTGCGTGTGTGTGTGTTCTCTGTGAACGTGTTGTGCAGGAGGATTAAGTTTTTAGTCATTTTAACATTTTGACATTATACAACAACAATAAACTTATTTTACAGTCCACTAACGTAATAATTCAGACATATTTAAAAATAAAAAGAAAGAAAAACAAGTGAGATAAGTAAAAAAAAAAGACTAGAGACCACCAAAAAATACTAAATATTAATAATATATAACAACAACATAGTAGCTATATGATCCTCTGCACCCTGATGTTCCTTTATATTCTGTTAACTAATATCCCAAACCCTTTCAAAGATGTTGCAGGTAATAAAACCTGTTAACCCCTACAGCCCAGTTCAGACCAAAGATTCAAAGACGAGTTGAAACTTGCAACGTTCTGAAACCTGCCAGTTTACACCAACGCGACTAGATGAGACGGTGTATCGTTTCCATAGCAACGACTCTCTGTACTTCTGTTCTATCTGCCGGCTTTTCAGGCTTTTCTTGCAGCTGGATAATTTGTAGCGTCTTAAAATATGAATGAGGGTAGTGATAGTGAGTTACTTGCTACACTTGCATTTCTAGTATTGATGAAACGGTGAAAACATAAAAAAAAGGTCGCTACGAGCTGATTGGCTGTTGAAACAGGTGACGTGCCTTACGTTCTAAAACCAGCCACTAGTGATTTGACAAGCTGACGCCATTAGCCGGCTTGAGTCGAGCTGAGACGGGTCAGATCACTCCGCTGCAACTTTCCCCTGCAACGTTCTGAAATGGTTTTGTCTTGTTGCGAATCTTTGGTCTGAACTGGCCTTTACAGATTTCTCAGGACCTCTTTCAAAAAGGCAGTTTCAAGGAACAATTCCACAAACATCTATGAAATGTGCTTTACTTCCTTTTTACATTTCAGACATTTATTATCGTGGGTTGAGCCCATTTTAAACTGTTTTTTGGGAGTGTAAAATAATATCTGTACAATTTTATAATGAGTTTCCTTCTTGCATCCCCCTGTAGCCCAGCCAACATGTTCCTGTATGGTTTTAAATTTTGTGTGTGCATGCAAGACCGTGTGTGTGTGTGTGTGTGTGTGAATCTAGTCAAAAGATGCCAAGCCTATCTGTAAGTGTGTGTGTGTGTGTGTGTGTGTTGTCTCCAGAGAGGGGCATTCTGATACTATTGTTAGTGAAATCTAATCTGTGTGTGTCGTATTGGGTTGGGGGTGGAGGGGTTTGGGTACCAGGAGATGGTGTGTGTGTGTGTGTGTGTGTGTGTGATGTTGGTTTGGAGGACATTGTGCTGAGCTCGGGTCTTCAGCAGCCTCTTTCTCCATTAATGCTCCATTAGCCAAATTAGAGGCCTAATTGGGGAGGGGAGGAGAGCTCTGCGCTCTTAAAGGCAGTGTGTGTGTGTGTGTGTGTGTGTGCGCGTGTGTGCGTGTGTGCGTGTGTGTGTGTGTGTGTTGGGTCATTTACTGTAAAGGCAGACATTTAAAGGGACGTTTCATTTCAGACAGGAGGGCTGTTATCAGCAGAGCCTGTGAATGGATAAAGGTGCAACGTTGGATGAGAAATGTTGGGCTCTGGCTGAATATTGGACGGATCAGAGTTCTGATGACAGTAGCTGATGCTAATGGACCGTCCCGAGCCTTAAAGGGCCGGCGGCTGCAAATTTGATTAGCGGGTCATTAGCTAATTAGGAAGCTACTTACTGTGCTTGTTGCCCTTAAGACCTGGGGAGGGAAACTGGAGGAGACACAAGATAGGTGTGTAGTTCATTGTGTGAGAGAGGAGGGGGGGTCTGGGTCTATGTGTGTGTTTGGGTGTGAGTGTGTGTGTGTGTGTGTGTGTGTGTGTGTGAGCATAAGTGAGTGAAGAAGAAACAGAGAGGAAAACAATTTATAAAATTCGCACAATTTTCAGGAAATTTCAGGTTTTGGACTTGAACCAAAGACATCGCAGTTACGTAAATCCAGACTTCCTGCTCTGTTTATTCTTTATTTTGGCCTCTGGTAGACTGGACCCGTGTAGTGGTGGCTGCAGGTCATGACTGCCTTGTTTACAGTTGAAGACGCAGGTACGACAACATCAAGGAGTATCCAAACATCTGTTTCTGTCAGCCTGCCGTCACATCTTCTCTATTTCATTACACAAACCTTTCATATAAGTATAATAGTTCATAATAGTCAAAGTGTTTTTCCACTGTGGACTATCTGTTCTTGACTCGTACGACATGATCTGGACTTTTCGTGAAAATTGTTGAAAGAAACAAGTTATCTTAAATCATGCCACTTAAGAACAAATCTGTTTGTATGAGTGGTTCTTGACACTAAAGATCTCTTGAATCTTTTTCTTTAAGTTGACATTTTCTCTCCTGAGTTGATACATGATACTTTGGCTTTCTAATAAATGCGTCTGTCTGCATACATCATATTTGGGTGTATGCCTGTGTGACTGTGTGTGTGGATAAGAAAGGCAACAATAAAGCGTCGATCTCTGTGAAATTTCCCAGACCCGATCTCTCTGCTGAAAGTGCTCTAAAGTAGTTGGCAGAAACAGCCGCTCTGTGATAAACTGTAAATGACTGAGAGTTAGCTTAACCTAATCCCCTCTTGTAGGAGGCCTGCAGGTCGCTCCAGCAACCTAACAGGTCTGAGATCTCCACACCTCTGCACTTATCAAAGACTCATATATCACACAGTCCCTCAAAGCCCCACTCGCTGGCCTGGCTCCACAAAGTAATGCTCACATGGAGAGCAGCAACACAGTGTGGAGGTGGAGGGACTTTATGGGCTGAATAAGGGTTAGTAACTACAAAATAGAGCTACAGAATATGTAAGAGAGTTTAAATAGAAAAGACTCAAGACTCTACATCAATTCACAAAGTCCAAATACTTAGTATTAGTTTTGCACATAGATAATATAAGAATATATCTTTACATAGTGCAAATTCTCACATAAAAACCGGCAGCTACAAAAAAAAAAAAAACATTCAAATGGGTGAAATTACCTGTAGCCTACTACAACAACTCACATGGTAAATCTATTATAGTGTACATTTCCACAGCTACATCCATAAGTACAACAGTCAGGCCATCCTCACCACTCTGCTGCTCTTAGATTCTCTTTTTTACCAGAAACAAATGTTTTCATACTCGAGTTAATTCCAGTGGTTTCTTCTTTGCCGTACTCTTTATCGATGTTAAGCTGCAGTCAACGAAACTTAACAGTTCCTGATGTTTTTTTCACATTAAAAGTCTACCAATGAGCAGAAGGGTGCAAGACTTTTTATGTGAAAATACCGGAAATAAAGGCCTGGTTTTCTCTGCCACTGTGGTAAATAGGGCCACTATTTGAGAATTTATGGTTAATAAATATACATAAATTATAAGGATGCTCTTTGCTAAATATGCTATGCAGACACAACAGAAAAGCTGAAAACTGGCCTGTTAACATACTGCGGCTGATTGTGTATGAGGAGCAGCTGGGTTGGCAGGTGAATTGGTCAGGTGATCTCTAGAAGACGGAACAGGTGAAGCAGGACAAGGTTAGGAAAAGTCTCCGGGTCGGGTAATGGTTCTTACAGCGTGCTGTCCAACCACTTCGGAAGACAAAAGTGTTTAAAGCCGTTCAGAACGGCCACGCTCGCAGGCACATTTTCAGACAGTCTCTCCTTGAAGGCGTTCATAGTGTTGTGCCTGTTCATATGAAAAGAGACAGAAATAGAATGAAAAAAGAGAGAAGTTCAAACTCTGGCTCCTTTTTCGCCTCCACGTGATGCAGATGTGAATGTTGGATTGTTCAGAAAAAATTACAGAAATTGTCAGACACAGTGCCCCCCTCTAATCGGATGTCAGAAAGGTGTGGGGGGAGGGTTTTAGAAAGCCATCTGACCATCTGACAAGCAGTTCCGATGAAGCATACTGGCAGCTTTACAGTGTATATGAACATTGCATTCTTCACTCCTTCACAGGATCCCACTATCACACCCTCATCGATGGCATATGTGGATAAAAATAGCTTCTGTAGGAAGAAAGACTGTGTGGCTCTCACCAAGCCGAGCTGTCTCTCTCCTCACTGTTGAGTCATGGCCTCGTTTACTAAGAAAACAATGCAGCATCCAGGTATTGTGCTGCAGGATCAGCACCGAGGCTGGAGAAAAGAATGGATGGTGGTTTGACGTTTTTCTGCTCTCAGACACATCGGAGAGATAGACGACCAGGGTGTGTGGTCTGGTGAACGCAAAAAGTCTTTATCTAAAGTTTATCATTAAATGTTTGTGAAATATTCAGTTGGGAGAAGTCGTGTCATTCAATGAAGAAGACACTGCATGATCTTTGTTATAATTTTAACCTCCCTTTTTTTAACATATTGTATTTCAAATTTTTTGTTGTCAGTTTTTTGTACTAATGTTAAATTAATTATACAAAAGAAGTAAAACCGTCAATGAGGCAGAAATACCAATTCTGGGAAGACCAGTTGCTCACGTGTTAAGTCTGAAAATCTTGTTACACACAGTAACACACACACTGAGTCTGATGCATTATTTTAAACATCATAGCACAAAGTGATGGTGAAAGTGTCATGAGAAGGAAGAGTTTCACAAGCTGCAGAATCATTTTAAGATCTCCTGTCTGAAGTCAGAAGCTCAGTTTGAAAATGTCAAACTGGAGTAATTATGGTACACTCAAAGGAGCTGACAGTATAATAGACACACAGTGCATGTTGCCTCAGGAAACATTATCTTGGAGGGAAAGAAAACTCCCATTCTTGTTCACAATTCCAGATATTACTTTAAAGCCTTTGAGAAAGTAGAGTTTGTTCCAAAAACCATTTATAGTACGGAGCACAATACTTTCAGAGTTGGTGTATAAAGATAAAGGACTAAAGATTTATAAATGAAAATAATGGCCTTGATGTGTAGTCGACAGCTAGATTATTACATTTTCTATACTATTCGTATGCAAATAATCCAACATTTGATTAGAAAAAACAAACAATATCACAACCGTTCTCAGGGGTTTCTTGCAATTAAAGTAAAACTAGAGGTCTGGGTGGCAAGTTGAGGTACAGTAAAAAAACAAACATACAAAATAGATCCTGAATGTAAAATGTTGCTCGTATTTAGTATCCAAGATGTGTTTTTTTCTTTAATTTCCACCATAGTTTGATAGGATTTTCCCTTCAATACACCACTTCCACACTTCATCACTGATGCCCCAGAGGCTTATGGGTGATTATCCACAGGCACATCTCCACCTCCACCACCTCCACCACCTTCACCCCTCAGACAGTCAAGAAGTGTCTGCGGATGATTAATCAATAATTTTAATGGCTGTTGTAAGTCTTTATTGAGGATCTCGGGGGAGAATGGAGGCATGTGATAATCGATAATCGTGATACTGATGTGACAACGAGCACGTAATATATTTTACTTTATTTACCCTATAAACTTTGAATTCTTAGATGTATTGTACCCTCATCAAAAAGCATGACTGCTCTTTTATTTTAAATGATAGTAAAAAGTACTTAATGTTTTCATGTTGGCCACAACAGTCTGGAAAATCCCTGACTGTTAAAAACCATCTTGTGCCCCAACTCTCGACATCTTCCTTTATAAAGACAACCTGCTCAGCTGTGGTTTGCCCTTGGCTGAGCCACTCTCCCCTGGAAACCCTGTCGATATCCAGAAGAACCGAAGCCCCGGTGGGTAACTGGGTTACCGAGCCCGTAATTTGTAAGTAATAGAAGTTGTCCTGGATGAGGGCACATAGAAATGATCCAGGGAATGTTTTTAAATGTGGGAGGCAGCGATGTGGGGGGTGGGGGGATCCAGAGAGGCCTCTCCACTTCAATCCTGGTAAACGGGGACAAACAGGATTAAGTTGGAGGTAGCGGGTTGGGGAGAGGGCACGCTTGCCTCGGGACTTTCAACAGCTCTGAGTGGATGCTGCCAAAGAGCCGAGGAAGAATGGTCAAACACGCTCATTCCTTTAGCTGGCGTGGTCCGCCGTACGCCAGCACTTAATTCTCATTGGGGGAAAGGCACAGCGAGGCAAAGGTGATATTGTTCTCCCTGTAGTCGAGGGTTTTAGGTAAGATTGTGGTTCTTGTTCAGTCATTTGTTTCTATTACCTGTATATGCATCTGAATGTGGCAGCTCAATTAAATCTTGTGACGTTAAAAAGGCTCCTAATATGCAAGTGAAACCAAATGTGACTTGTGCAAGATGGTGACCTCCTGTGCAGAATGACATCCCATTTTTTTCAGGCCATGTGTGCAGCAAGCATGTTTGGGGTGGGGGTTCATTTGGCCAGATGAAAACATGCCATCAGAACTCCTTCTTAAATCAATGCGGATATTTGATCGCACCAATTAACAGCACGAAAACACCTGGAAAAGTGATTCTGTACTAAAAACTTAAGGCAAGTTCAGACCAAAGATTCGCGATGGGACGAGTTGAAACTTGCAACTACTTGCAATGCGCCAAAAATATGAATGAGGATAGTGATAGTGAGTTACTTGCTACAGTTTCATTTCTAGTATTGATGAAACAGCGACTTGCCACGAGCTGAATGGCAGTTAAAACAGGTGATGCGCCTTGTGTTCTAAAACCAGCAGGCGACGCCATCAGCCTACTTGAGTCGAGCTGAGACGGGCCAGTTCACACCGCTGCAACTTCCCTCTGTGACATTCTAAAACGGTTTTATCTCATCACAAATCTTTGGTCTGAACTGGGCTTTAAACAACCTTAAATAAAATAAGGTTTTGTGGGCATAAGAAAATGCTTATCTTCTGTCATCATAATCAGTTTATCATTATAATCTGAATATTGAAAGCGATACTTAATAGTCAGTTTATTCCCAAAACCCACAATGTGTACATGAAAACATGCCCAAGAGTTGCCGATTCCTGCTGGAAAGTATAGGAGTAAAACTTTCTCCTCCATCATTACCACCACTGAGGTGCCCTTGAGCAAGGCACTTGACCTCTAAGCTGTTTTGTGGCCAGCAGATCAGACTGCAGGTGTACTGGGCAGCCTCCAGGTCAGGAGTGAAGTATCTGTGGAAAGAGGATTTGTTCTTGGCAAATCTGTCCTGGACAAAAATACAGGCAGAATTTCAAAAGATAAAAGTAAAAGATTCTTCCATCCACCATCCCTTGTCTCACGTGTCTCTTGCAGACTTTTCACACATTTATGTTCATCCTCATAGAAACTTCACCCTCAGATTTCTTCTCTCTGAAGATTGTAAAAATCTCTCCCAGCCGTCGTACAGTTATAGCAACATTTCACTCCACGGGCTTGTAATTGAATAACTCCTTCCCTATAAAAGCAATTGTACGGTTATTATCTTCTTAGGGCCCCATTTGTGTGGAGTGGCACTTAGGAGCAGGATAGTCAGAGGGACTAATCTCATATTTGGATTTTCTTAGTCATCAGATTCGCCAATGTCATTGCTGCGCTGCTGCTGCTGCCCAATCCAGCCGGCGTGATGATGATGGGTTCGCTGTGACCTCCTGACTGATGAGCCTGTGTGTGTGTGTGTGTGTGTGTGTGTGTGTGTGTGTGTGTGTGCTTCAGTATTGGCAGGACTTGGCTCATCAATGAGGTCACTATCGGGTATGTGTGTGACGACGCTGTCAGTGTGTGTGAGGTCATTTAGCACATTCTCGGGGTTTGCAGGGGGAAGCGGCGAGATGCTTGGGGGGGGGGTGAATATGGATGAGATTGATGGACTGCCAGGAGGAATTATTTTCCTGAGCTGATCAATGTCACCCAGTTAAAACCTTGTGATTTAATTAGGTTTGACCACTTAGCTAATCTCCCTCTTTGATTCCATGTTTAGCACATGCAAAGAAAGAACACTTTCCTGGAGTTATGCTATAATGATAATAGTGCGAATAGACTTTAGGAACAATCCCTGGTTCTGGTTTATTATATCTTGGGTCTTATTTTTGTAGTTTTGTCCATCATCTCTATCAGTTGTGATAATGTGCTCATCAGGTTAATTGCTGAGGTCACTGTGACATCGCTACAACGGCGTCCGACAAGACGATAAACACGAGCAGTCAAACGATCATACAGGTAGTAAACAAGCCGACAGGTTAGACAGATTATCTTAACATGACTAACGACTAAACCTTAATTGTTTTAGAGGCCAAACCCTCTGGTTGTAGCTTCACAAATGTGAGGATGTGCTGCTCTTTGTTGGTTTTTATCATTGTAAACTAAATATCTTTTGAGTTTTAGATCAGAAAAAAAACAAGATGAAGACATAATTTAGGGCTTTGGGAAAGTATAATGGACATTTTTCACTGTTTTGTAACATTTTACAGACAAAACAATTAATCGAGAAAATTAGATAGGATTTATCGATAATGAAAATAATTAGTAGTTGCAGCCCTAATGTAAGCCACTTTATTTGGAGGTAAAACTTAAATGAGTGCACCTGAAATGTTAATAATAATCCCTCATTGTGCAGGAAACTATGCACGCACAAGTAAGGCAAGTACAGTAGGTCAAAGATGAAGCAAGAAAGTTGGTCTGTAAACTGTGATGGATGTTTGGGTTGTAATTTCTTCTTCCAAATAATTTTGGCTAAACTGTCAGCTTGTGTAGAATACAACCTGTCTGACTGCTCATACCCTGCTCGACTTTTCTGATCCAAACGGAAATATCTCAACAACTAGTTAATGGATTGGCATGAAATTCTGTACCAACAGTCTTGGTCTCCAGAGGATGAATCCTACTGACTTTGGTGATCCCCTGACTTTTTCTCTAGCGCCACCTTGAGGTTGACATTTTTGGCTTTCAGTGAAATGTCTTGACAACACTTGGGTGGGCTGTCCTAAAATATCCACGTTACCCACAGGATAAGTTATAATAACTTTGGTGACCTGCTGACTTTTCATCTAGTACCATCATCAGGACAAAATTTCACTTTGTCCAGTATTTCGATTTATGCTAAAAATACCTGCAAAGCTAATGACATTCCCATCAGTCTCAGCGGTGCTTTGTGTTTAGTGCTAAGTAGCACATGTGAGCATGCTAACACACTACACTAAGATGGTGAACATAGCAAACACTGCATGCTGACGTTAGCATTTAGCTCAAAGCAGCACTGTGCCTGAGTACAGCCACACAGAGCTGCTAGCATGGCTGTAGACTCTTACTGCTGTTTAACCCATAGTTTATTTGCAATGATCTGTTTCTAACCTTAATCATGTTGTTTTAGTTGCCTAACTTTAAACATACTGTAGTTAATATATACAGATACTGGTAGGATGATCAATTAAAAAACACTGACATTGAAAATATGGCTATTATTTGCATAATTTTCTGTCACCGTTTCCCTTGGCCAGATCATTTTTGAATGATGCAACTTGCAGTTTGGACACAGACGCCTCTTTTGCGCCAGGTGTGATTCTCATGTGTCTTTGAAATGTGCAGGAGGCGGGCACTGTGGTGGTTTGTTTCAGATCCAGTTGGTTTCTGATGGTTGAAGCCAGAGCTGCACCCACCACACTTTGGCTGCCAGCTCAGTCTGCTCCTTCTGCTCTTCCCGAGGGTGAGAGCTGTCAGAGGGCACGCCAGACGATGGGTGTCAGACTAAATAAACGCCAGGCGGCCAGGCTTATTTGTCTGGTGTTAACAGTCTGACTGCAAAACCTCCACCACCACACCCCTTCGACCCTGCCAAGAAGAGCCCTTCCTTCATGATGAACCGGGACCAAGGACGAGCAGAGGAGCGCCATTTACCACAAACTGAAGGATTTACAGGTAAAATATACATTCTGGATTAAAGAAAACCCACACAGTTGTATATAATGTGGGTACATTCAGGCAGACACACAACAACACACAATGAAAAAAGGTCACGTGGGTTCCAGCCAGTATTGATCTTTTAACATAGGATTATACAGTCTGGCTCTATAGGCTTAGCGGCCTTTAATTCCCTCACAGAATAGATAGACTGACTTTGGCTCTATACATATCTGGATCAATGCAAATCTACTTTCGCCCCAGCGGTTCAATTTTAAGCGAATTCCATTAGCCATAAGTAAAAGTTTTCTTGGGTAATGTGATTAGAGAGGGGGTGTGGGGGGGGGGTGCTCCGAGCGATGGAGTCTCTCTGAAAGCGGTGAAACGTTTCTTTTTTTCCTCCATCCTCTCTTCTTCTTCGTCTTCCATCTCGCTCTGCACGCCGCTCTCTCTTTGTCTTTTTCACCGGCGTGACCTGCGGCGGTGGACGAGGAAGTGACGATAACGCTGAGTTGTGATGCAAAGACGCACACACAAATACACACACACATTAGCGGGCACATGCAGAAGGGCCGATTGATTCTGGTTTTTGAGGACTGACAGATTTTTTTGTATCTTCTGTGTTACTGAGAGCTGATGTTTTCCTGTCCGCAAAATAGCAGTTATGCTTCTGTCAGAGTGAAAAACAAGACTGAAGCAGCATGTAGACTACCGCTGACATGATTAGTAGATTTAATCAATAAGTTGCATGACAGACAATTTATAAAACAGTATTTCTGAATTAAAAAACAGCCATTTTGATAATTGATTAATCCTTAGGACGTGTTGCTTTTCCTCTGTTTTATCGTTGTAAATTCAAAATCTTGTGTATTAAAGGGTAAGTCATACAAAATAAGCAATTTGAAGATGTTACCTTGAGCTCTGGGAAACACATTTTTATTTTTTTATTATATTGGCTCATGGATTAATTTAAGAAATAATTAATGAATAATTTAGACCAACATGTGGTCCCCAAAAGTGTCTTTTGAAACCTAAACTTACTTTTACATTTATACAGTATGTATGTATGTGTATATGTTGCTGTATATGAGTGTGTATATGAGTATATATCATGTTTTGTATGTGACATAAATACCTAAAACTGAATAAATATATTGGTTAGCCATTTATAATGATAAACTAAATGGAAATTTAAAAACAACGAAACAATGTGAAGATAAAATGCATAGTTTTTACAGGCTGTTCTCAGATGTTGTCAGATTTGTCAAGTTACACCACCAGTGGCCGACCGATATCTGATATTAAACAAAAGGTCAGTATCAAATCATGCTACACACACACACACACACACACAACAGTAGATGAGACAGTAACGAGACAACTGACGTCCTCTGATTGGACCTAATGCATCTGGGGAAATAGACACACAACAGAAAAAACATTCTGAACGTTGTCCTGAGTAGAAAATTGAATCACAGTGACACAACTGCTTGTGTATTACGACCTATTCACAGAGCTCCCAGCAGGCCCGGCTTTACCTACAACAATAGCACCGCTAATATTAGAACAACGGGCCGTGATTCCTCCTCACTTCCACTCTCGTCCCCTAACGTGATTTCCTTTTCTTTACAGTAATTCGTTTGGTTTCAGAGGGTTGGAGCCTCACGCCGTGTGCTGAGCGGCAGCTGTCCGTAAAATGGACAGCGAGTGTCTTTGTTGTGTTGACGGGCAGGATGGAGAGGTCGCTGTCTGTCAGTCACCGGCTTTGTTCGACTGCTTCAATACGTCAGTTAAAGCTCAGGACGGGACGAGCTTGGCCTGCTGCTGATTGTTGAGTTTTGGTCCTGGTACTAAAATTCTGTCAATTACAGGAGAAGTGACTTAATGTCTCCATATGTTCTGTATTGACTTCTGCAGCAGCAGGGACACAAATTAACATTGGTATGCTAACGTCAAGGTGATTTATCCTGACGAGCACACTTAAACACATGGTTGCACTAGCACATGCCAAGTCACTTTTTTAATATTTTATCAAATTTAGAGACTCTGTAGGTGTAATGAGGTACTGCCATCATATGGACTAAGTAACTAAGTACATTTACTGTACTTAAAGGGAAATTCCGGTATTTTTAAACTCTGTTGCAGCCCGTTCGTGGATGCTGGCGGAGGCAACTACTGGACCAATTTCAAAACTTTTGGTAAGTATTAATCATTTTAACCCCAAAATTTGAAAAAATAGGGCCCAGGTTTAAAAATACTGGAGTTTCCCTTTAAGTACAATTTTGAGGTTCTTTACTTGAGTATTTCCAATTTATGCTACTTGCATAAAATACTTTCTTATTATACCTCTCCGTTCTCTCTCTCTCAGTATTCATCTGATGAGGCAGTGAGCTGAAGTACTGCAGTAAAAACCTGTCTAACAAGCTGCTGACAGCGCGCTGAATCAGGGGCAGAAGCAAAGAAAACCGTGGAGATGGATTTAAGTATGCCCCTCGTCATTAGCCTCAACATAATCAAATCATTTTACTCATTCAGAAGTTCTCGGGGGCCGGGCGGCATGTCGAACGCTGTCGAGAAGTCTCGGCTCTGCCAGGAGAGCTGCCTGCTGGCCTGCCGCTGCTGTCCGGTGTGTTGCTGCTGCCAAACAAGTTCACTTAACAGCTTTTAATTGTTCGTGTCTGTCTCCAGACGCTTGGAAATATATTTTGGCTGCTCTGAAAGACAAAAAGCAGGTTTTAGTGAGTTTAATGCTAACTGCAGGTGAGACTGTGGCTAAAACACATGGACTGATGGATGTGAAGTGGAGATTGAGGGAGAAAAGTGACATACAACTTAAGAAATGGAAAGAAGAAGCAGCAGTGTGTTAAAGACAATGAAAATTTATTTACTCTTTTTTTTTTTTTTTGCAATTTTTCTGCAGTATTTCACTTTGCATCTTCATGTTTTAAGCAAATCTTTTCTGTTTCTCTAAATTTATTTTAATTTGAAATTTTTATTTTAGCACTACAGCACAAACTAGAGCTTTGTCATTAGAAGTCTGGTTGGGGATTTAAAGGCACCCGTCGTCATCGTGACAATTTCTGTTTTCAGTTCATAGTAGATTAAAAGAAATCATCCAGATGAAACAGATGAGAAGAGAGAGAGTTGTGTCGTTTCTGTCTCTGAAGACGATCCTCTCCTCTGTGACTCAGAAGTGATCTCTCCACTCTCTGCACTGCCTTGTCCTGACTGTGTCTAAGGTCAGGATGCTTTTCATGCTGTTATCTCCCCCTAGAGTTCAACAGCAGAATGACATAACCAGTGCTCACTGTATCTCCCAGTCAGGGTAAACTAACTCTAACTGGTTTTTATAATTATCATGTTTTTGGCCTTTTATGGCCGGCAGTTTGACAGCTGCAGCTAAAACCAGATGAAGAGAATAACACGAGGAGTCAACAAGACACTAAATGCTGAATTGATCCAACACCACAACTAGGAAATATTTTGATATACTTTTTTTTTTAAAACTTTACATCCAAAAAATAGTATAAGCTGCTCTTTTTTCAGTTTTTTTCCTGCATGTTTAGTACAAAGACAGTCAGTAAAACAGATTGTAAAAATAAAATCACAGCTGTCCACTTTCATTCCCAAATGTATAGAAACATTCTCTACCTTCAAATGGTGTGTGTGTGTGTGTGTGTAGGCAATATTCTGTGTTATACATAATTGTGTGTTAAGATGTTTGTGTGTGTGTGTTAATTTGTAGAAATATGAATTAATAGATAAATGCTGTATTATTGTGTGATACACTGGCTTATAGGACACTACAAATTCATATAAGCCAGATGCAGAATGCATTGTACAGATTATCAAACACTACAAAAAGTCCAAAAATAATGAACCTGAAATTTTGAACAATTTTTACTATCATATTTTCAGACCTGTTGTAGACATCTACAACAAAAGTCATGAATCACAGACTAAATATTTACTGTATAATACTTGAGAAATCTGATTTGATGGTAATTAAATAGTCCATCATGCCTTGTTTTCAGGCATTTTAGACAAAGTTTGCCAACTTAAAGCACCTATAATAAAAAAAATATCAACAATAGATGATATAACTGCTTGTATGTGTAAGGGGTCCCTCGTAATGATAACCCACAGAGAATTAACACCCAAATCTGCAGCTGTAATATAATGTTATACTATATACCGTTTTAGCCTCTTTCAGCTCATTGTTTTGGCTCTCAGGCTGGCAGCCAAAACTTCCTGCCCTGCACTAAACAGCCGACAGAGACAGTTCATGGCTAGCTGGAGAACATAGTGGAGCATTTCAGCATCAACATGTTCATGTTCTTAAATCATCATAGTTTGTACAATATAAAAGAAATTTGACTTTCCACTCCTCCCAAATCATCACCCAAATTCTTCTCCTGAATATTTCAAAATCTGCCAACCTCAGTAGCCTAAAAGAAGAATACCAGTTCTTAACTGTGCAATTAAAGATCTTTGGCTTCAAGATGATACTGTACGATTCAGGGCCATACTTTTGTTTAATATCCATACATATCCTTAATTTTGGTTTTGACAAGATATTTTGAAACCATTTTTTTCTTCAAATTTGAACAAAAGCTTACTTTTAAAAGAGATTTAAAAATGCAGACTACATTAAAACACAATATTTCTGTAGATATACAGCATATCAATCAATCAGTGCTCCAAAATAAACACCTTCTTACCCATGGATGAGATAATAAGTTGAATGCAGGTTATGAGTCTGAGCCATGTGAGACTGTTATCTACATGCATTGAAGTGTGTATCTGAATTCCCTGGGTCCGGCTGTTTGTTTGTGTTTGGTCTGAGGCCCCGGGGCCCGGCCAGCTCAGTGACAGACGTGCTCAGCTCTTTAACGCAACCCCCCCCCCCCCCTGCCATCGGCCTCTGAGAGATATATTGTTCTCTGGAACTTTTGGTTCCCATGAATCCGAGCTGTGTGTCCAGAGCTGCCCGCCACATCAATTCATCAACACCGGCCGGCCGCCCGTTTCACATGTGGTGGCTCGTCCAAGTGTGCCAGAGGTGTGTGTGTGTGTGTGGACAGTGACACACAGCTCTTTTTTCTGTGGTCTGTCTCCCTCTGACCTTTTCCTGTTCTGTCTCTCTGTTTATCACCACAAATCCATCAAATCAAAAATGTAAAGTAACACGTTGAATATGCATTTTTATTCAAATTTCTAAACTTTTTTTGGACTGCGGTCAAATTGCTCTTGTGTCTATAGCTCGTCATGTTATGTGAGGGTGAAGGAAAGTGCCATGGAAGTAAAACTTTTGATGTTTAGAGCAGGGGATCCCAACCTTTTCTTATAACGACACTTTAGGCCTTTTATTTCCCTACCTCCTCTGAAAAAGGTGTGTTCAGACAGAGTGAATGGTGAGTTTTAGAGGTGACACAATTGCATAAAAAGTCATTATAAGGAAATAAAAAGGAAAGACACGAGTGGCCAGCAGCGGCCCTGTAAATCCATGTTGGGTAAAGTCACATGTTACTGGAAAAGTGGTAATGTGCTCAGCAAATATTTGATATGATAAAGAAATAATTAATACATTTTTAAAAGCCTGTGTTTCATGTAGGAATGGGCAGCTAAAATATGTTGCTCAGCTTGCTGCCATTCGTAAATAAAAAAAGAGTGATTAAGACAAAGAAAAAGAAAATCTTATTTTACCGGTGATTCCAATAAATATCTGCATTTTGCAGAGAGTCAGTGATAAACTGATGAACCAACACATCATTTGTTTGACTGGGCCACAAGTCAGCAAATTCTTTACCACCATGCTTTTGTAATCTTCTTCCCGACTGGCTCAGAAGTCCCCCTCATCATTTATTTTGAACCCACTAAAAGCCAATGATGGCAGCGTTTGATTTTTAGCCCATTTTCCAGATTAGAATCCAAACCAATAAAGCAGAAACTGGGCTCTTGTTTTTTTTTATATATAAAAATTAAGGCCTGAAACTTTATCCCATCTGCTTAATTTGTTGCAATTTTCTTTGAATGAATCGTTAATGTCATGGTGAACCGTATTTAGGTCCCATTTGTGTTGCAGCACACGGCAGTAGACGTCACTTATCCTCTCAAACCTGCCTAATTTATTCATTAAATTGTCCAATTCTGCTACAAGAGGCCAGTGGCTGTAAAGAAATTAATTATGAGTAGACAATGAATTATTTATCCGTGTTTGGGCCAAGGATAAAACAAATGAGTCTAATGTCTTATTATAGCTTAATGATGTTTTATTATTTAGTGCGAGCCCAAAGGTTTGGATCACGGATGTTAATTAATTAAAGTCAAGTTAGACTGTGTTTAATAACGGATTTAAACATGGAAATATGGAACATTTTAATACTTTGTAATTTACACATTTTGTATTTTAATTTAAATTACTATTTAAAGAATACTGAGGTACTTTTCAGTCTTTTTTTCCCCAAGACATGGATCTGAAACTTGAATATGCTCATTTTGATGAGACAACCGTTTCAGATGATTAAGCAGACTTTTTGTCACTTGTGATTTTAATCTAATTGTACTTTGTCAGGCGTAGAAGCCGTGTGATGTGTGTTGAATTAGAGCTATTTAGTATCAATATGAATATGTTAATATGGCTGCCTACAGCCTGTGCAGTGATGATTTGTCAAGTTGCTCTTTAACTAAAGATGGGAGTCAATGAGGTTAATCATTTCTCCACTGGCTCCTCCGCCCGGCCAATCCTTCTTCGTTAGGACCTTGAGCCATCCGTCACGGGGAGAAAAAGCCTCCAAATTCTCTGAGATTGCCCGACAGATTTTCAGCCTCTCCCTCTGCTTACACTCAAAACAATCATCAGAGAAGATAAATATGCACAGCGAATGCACAGCTATCGTAAAAATTGCCTCTATTCCGGGAATGGCCAACCTAATCTGTTCCGCTCTATCATCCGTCCAATTGACAGGGGAGGCTCGGTCCGGCGGTCGTGGGCCAACCGTGGGCCGGGAGCCTCGCCACGGCCCTGCTTCGTGGCTTCGTGTCCTCATGTCTTCCTGGACGCTCAGGGGCCGCAGCTGCTCGTCAGGGCTCCTCGTGCCTCTATTCTGTCAGTATCGGCAGCCGAAACTAAATAAAGATGTTTACTGACAGCCTAATGAACGGATGGGCCCTGGTGATTTAACCTTGATGAATGGTCCGCCCAGGTGTTTTCAATAATGACAATAAGCACTGCAAGCCACAGGCCCACTGATACTGGTATAATGCATTATTAGGCCATTAGAGGCAGGCCAAGAGAGACCACTTATGCACTGGCCTATCAATAATGCGGTGTCCCAGTCCACATTTGGGCCCAGGGAATTAGTCATACTGATATTCTATTTAATAAAAAAATCACAAGACGACGCATAAAGAATCTCATTACATTTTAACAGGGTTACAGTAACCCAGGAGGACTGCGAGTTTAATTTTCATAAGAGCATCCATTCCTCAATTATGTCAAGCAGAGAAAATGTAAATGGCAAATGGAATCCTAACAATATCTAACCAGCAGCGCATTGGCAGGAGAGAAGAGCGAGGGGGGCTGCAGCTCTCTCTGTGTGTGTGTGTGTGTGTGTGTGTGTGTGTGTTGTGTTGTTTCTTATCATGCAAAAAAACAAGAGAGAGAAGCCCACAATGTGTCAGTAGTGTGTGTGGGTGTGTGTGTGTGTGTGTGTGTGATAACCCAGTCCCAGCAGCGAGGTGTGAGAGCTCTGCAATGAACAGGACTTGACAGCGACAGCGAAAACTCAAACTAGCTTTATTCTCATGTTAATCTCTTTACCCAGAAATATAAAATGTATAAAGTGTTTTCTCTGTAGGTGATATATCACCTTTTGATAATTGAAAACAGTGGTGACAGGTGATGATTTTGCTCCAAAGCAGAGCTCAATTCTGCTGCTTGTGAACGTCTAAATGCCGTTTTTTACACTTATAGTCAATATGATTGACTTTGCTGTGTTCAGGGGGAATTGTGGCTTTGACTCTGTTATCAGTGGAGGCATCGGAGGAATAGTTCAGCATTTTGGGAAATACGCTTATTCCCATTCTTGCCGAGAGTTAGCTGAGAAGATTAATGCCACTCATATTTGCAGGTTAAGTGAAGGGGATTTGCTCAGCAGGAAGTAGGGGGAAACAGCTAGCCTGGCTCTGTAGACTGTACAGAAATGTAAAAATGAGTTCTGGTTCTGGTATAACGGGGAGTTACATGCAGGAAATATTTCTTGGCGGGACGCAGTGACTTCGCAGAGTCTTGTCCTTAACACATGTGTAGAGGTTAAACAAACGCGTTACAGTGTTCATTCAACACTATTACCAGACAAGAACATTGATATTTGGACGATTCTGCAAACACCTTGAACCCTTACCTTCAGTGCCATGTGTTTTAAATTCTGACATTCTACAATATCTGCAGATGGCAACTAAATGGCTCTGAATGGCTAATAAAAAAGCGAAAATCTTGCAGGTCTGTGACAAAATCTGGTGTCCAGCATGAAAGTCAAATGCGCTACACTCCCTTACTGTCTGTCTTGCTACGTAAAAGGCACGCTACTTCCTGTATTGGCACTGAACATTGCCATTGAACGTAAATAGTGAGGTAATTCCTGGAGATACAGGGCTGGTAAGTTAGTGAGCTTTAGACGTGCTGGTTGGCGTATTTTTGGACAGAGCTAGGCTAGCTGTTTCCCCCTGCTTCCAGTCTTTATGCTAAGCTAAGCAACTCCCCTCCTGACTCTTCTGACCTCCCCTGAATGAAATTAAGTAAATAAACACGTTTGTCCTAAAATGTCAGATTATTCCTTTAAAATTTGTAAAACTAAAACTTAGTCAAAGCCCAGATAAAATCTTTTTTTCTCAGTTAACATAGTACAAGTATCCAGGAGTAACGCCAATGTGCATGTGTCAAGGGCCACAACGCCGGAAACAACCAATAAGCGCCAAACTTCAATTGCCAAGTTATGTTAGAATGATTGGGCGGACATTTTGCTATGATATACTGAGTTCTCCACAACACAGCCATGCTTGTACCATGCAGAACAGGACACATGTTTCATTGGGGCAGGATTCATGAGACACGTGCAAACTCACATAAATGGATCTGTATATTCTGAAGGGCTCAAACACATATACATAAAATCCTCTGGTCAGCTCATAGCACGCCTCATCAAAAAACCCCAAAGACTGCTGCTGAAAGGTGTCACTCTGCACTCTGGCACCCATCTCTCATAAACACACAAGCTCACAGACTGTCAGTAGCAGTATTGACATGTAGCTATAAGCGCCCGGAGGCCGAAGCTGAGGGCCCCTGCAATAATAAACTGCTAATTGAAGGACTGCAGTGAGCAGAGAGGTGTTAGCGGGGTGCCCAGCCGCTGAAAGATCACTGCAGCACGCCAGCCAGCCGAGGCGCTGAAAGAGCCTATTACACCTCGCCTCAGTACCTGGACCCTGTGTTAATGAAAACGCTCTCTCTCTCTCTCTCACTCTCTCTCTCACACACACACACACACACACACACACACACACACACACACACACCCTGCCTGGAAGAAATATATACTCTCTACATCTGACCTGGCCGGTTGGACAAGCATACAGATGGACAGACTGGCAGGGAGGCACTGTGGGACTGTTTGTCTACACTAAAGTAAAAATCTTTTAATTTATGTTTATGTCCTACAGATCTCACATCAAATAGATTTGGACCAAGCTTGATGTGAACTGTTACAGACGTTATAAAGGTTATAAATATGTTCTTGTTATGACGGGAGAAAAGGAAGAAGTCAGCTGACATTTTTATAGTCTGTGGGAGGAGATCGTGGTGGATGGAGGGGTCAACAAAACATCAGGCTTGAATACAGGAGACCGCTGCGCATTTTCCGGTTTCCAGCTGACAGTCAACGTTGATTTTTTAACCATGACCACCATCGTTCCCTAGCCTTAACCAAGTCATTAACCATGGCGACGAAGGTCTAACGTTAACCGAGTACTTATTTTAACCCAACCATGATCTTTCCCTAAACCTTAACCACAGCGTTGTCACATCATAAAACAGATGTAGGAAGGCAAAGACAAATGACGATGTCCTGCCGATGGGGGCGTTAGATCAGAAAACGCTTCTGTGTGTTGTTCTAGAGTTCATAGACAAAATGATGTGTTTTCTCATTTAATTTGGAGGAATGAAAATACAAACAACAAAGCATAAAACTACCGTCTGTGATGTTTGTATTTAAGTATGTTTTTCTATAGTAAGCATCCAAACAGGGTTCTGTTACACTGCAGCACAAGAACAACACTGCTCCTTTTATTTTCATGTCTTTTAGCACGATATCATGTATGTACTATGTATGTTATCAAGTGCATATTTAAGATCTCTTTTGCTGGGCTCTTGTTTTAAAACCAGTTCATGGAGTTAACGTTAGCTTAATTACCTAGCTAGTTAGAGCTGATAAAAACTGCCAGCAACAGTTAGAAACAGCTAGAAATAAAAAGTCTGATGTTTTCCACTTCTGTCTGAAATCAGGGATCCATTGTTTCAAAGTAAATTGGCCCCCATTAGCTTTGTAAACTGCATGGTAAAAGGTTGATAGGTGTAGCAAAAGAAGCTAAGGGTGGCAGGGCTTAGAGAAGGGTTAATTCAGACAATCCACTGCATTTTTGTTATCAGGAAGTGGAATTTACAAAATGTAATGCATCATGAAAACATCCTGCTCTTTAGGTCTCAGTGGCACATTTGAAAACCACTGCTAACAAGCTAAAAACACAGCATGGTACGGTGGTGAGACGGCCAAAGTTTCTGAACATTTCTCTCCCGTGTCTGCCATCAGAAACTGGAGGAAACTGAAAAAATGCCCCCAAAACACCTCCACCACCTCCACTGCTTCTCCATGCCTCTCTCCCCCCGTCGGCCTCCGTCTCACCCCCTCTGAGAACGAAGTGAAGGGCCCCCGGAGAAACAGCCCCTTATGCGGCGTGCATGAAGCCATGCAGAACGCTCATAATCTTTTAATACTTGCACAGGCAGGAAAGATTAAACCGTCAGGGTGTTGACAAATGACAGAAGAGACCTCGTCACAGCGGCGGACGTACATACACACATACAGTACGCACACACACTGCGTGCAGGGTCTTCCCACCTTCCCAAATGGTCAGGGACTCTTCACCTTAATTAAAGCAATTGGCTTTCCAGGTTGCTTCCCCAATACTCGATCAGGTATGTCTGTAGCAGAGGATTAGTCAGGGGATTAGTCAAAACTCGCTGTGGTAATGAGGGGGGGGGGGCCACATGCTGGAGGACGAGGGAGGTAGAGCAGGGAGGGAGAGAGAAAGAGAAATAAACACAGACCCGGGCAGACAAAGCCATTACGATGAGAAAGAGAGACACAGGGAGGGAATGAATACGCAATTCATTCACATCACTCATTCAGTCTCCGCTGAGGAAACATTAAATATTGCACATGTACAGAGTGATTGCTTAGCTGGATGTGTAAAACATGTTAACGTTTCTTTCTTTCTCTATGACATTTACATTTTGCTTCATTGACATGTCTGTAATTAAGTACGATATTATCAAATATTGTGAAAGTGAGTTACAGATTTGCACAACTGTTGCACGTGACTTTGCACTCCAGCTGTTCAGGTTTTTAGTTTTTATGCTATTTATTTTTATATTTGTCTTTTACTCCTTCCTTCACATGCTGTAATTTTATTCTTTAAAAAAATGTTACAGTATTTTTCTATGGACAGCAACTTGTTCTGTGACCCCTCAAGAACATACATGGACATAGATATACATAAAAAACAGAAATAAAGTAAGTGGTCAGCAGCACATGTTGCCCAGTAACAGGCAAATACAAGTCAATAAAGAAGAAAATGAGAAGTAAATAAATACATAAATATATAAATGAGCAAACAAGCCTGCTCAGGTAAATATTCAATACTTACTTAAAAGTAGTCATTATTATTTTAACAAACTGAGATTGGTTAACTCTTTTATGCTCTTCTAGTTGAATAATGTTTAAAATTGTGCAGTGCTTCCAATGCAGTATTAATCAGGACATAATGATACTCGTCACTTTGAGCTCCAGTGAAACATGAAGTACATGGTCTTGGAAAGTTAGTCAAGTTTCCGCCCAAATGTAGCACAATGTTTAACCGGATTTCCAAAAAAATCGGCATGTCTCTTCTTTGGAAATGGCAGACAATAAAACTTTGAGAGAGACAATGCTCTGCATACGTTTTTACTCCACTGAAACCTAAAAAAGTAAAAAATGTGTGAAAAAAGTGACTACGTTGGTTCCCTCAGGCTGTGACATACACTGATACAGTATATTTGGCTGCAATGTAAATATAAAACAGTTTTTATATTTCATTATTTTCTTGGCATTTTATTTTCTTAGAATTGTCTTTTCTTGTCATTTTATTTTGGTAAAGAACTTCCTACCATAGGCTGCAGTTCATCACATCTCTCTCTCTCTCTCTGTCACACGCGCACACACACACACACACACACACACACACACACACACACACACACACACACACACACACACACACACACACAAATACAGTGTGTGTCTTTCCTTCTCCCTCTATATGTTTGGCAGACAGTCCCACATCCCTAACTGGCCCAGGCTCCATTAGCCAGAAGGTCCCAGCTGGGTGACTCTGGAGGTTAGTGGTGCTGGTGGCGGCGAGGGAGTTTGATGAAGGTGTGTGTGTGTGTGTGTGTGTGTGTGTTGGGAGGTTGCTGAGGGAGAGCAGGGCCCCTCTGGCATTGTGTAGGGTCTGAAAAGGAGGTCACTGGTTTGGGCTAATTATATTACATAGGCCTATACTCAGGACTGGTTTGGCCTGCATTTATGTGTGTGTGTGTGCGTGTGCATGTGCATGCGCTCTTGTAGGTCTATCTTTGTGAGGACCAGTTTGAGTTTTAGACCCTGAGAGTGATGACATGATGACCTCTCTCTTTCAAAGGCCTGTTTGAGGGTTTAGACTTTATTTTAGGGTTGAGATTACACTTAAGTTAAGGTAAGGGTTAGGGTTGGGCATGTACTTGTGATTGTACATTAGGGTTGGGGGCTATAGGGAACACTTTGTGTCAATGAGGGTCCTTACAACTATGTGTGTGAGGAGGTGAAAGAATCAAAAGGGGAAAGAGGGAGAAGATAAAGAGAGTGTTGAGAAACAAAAGTTGTAAATGACTCCTTCCATCAAACAGTGTCATCTATTACCAAGGCATGGAGCCAACACTAACAGCAATAACATGTAGCTAGCCTAGGTAGCTAAACCACATCACCTGTATGTCTTCCGTGTTAGCCTGCTGACTCTGTCGCTGCTCTGCTTCATTTGTCTGCACAGCCAGCGTGGAGCAAAGCCTGTCATATGACTGCATGCTCTGCACATCGGCCTAATCATATGGAAGAGATGATCACAGGGCAGGAAATCGCAGCACAGGGCCAAAGGAAACAATCTTTCTGCACTGACTTAAGCCAATCATGTCCTTTCTCTCAACTCGCCGCTTGGCCTCTTGCTTGCCCTCCGTCTCTCTTTTTCAGCTTTTCTTCTTTAATTGTACTTTGTGTGCTTATAGTCCTCAGATGTGACTGTCTTGATTTATAAACTCAGAACTTAACAAGATATCATCAGTCCTTAAATCCATTTTCACCTAAAGGCATTTTTTTTTTAAATTTTGTCTGCTTTGATATGTTTGTATATATTTAAATGAGGTATTTTTTAAATGAATGTAAATGAATGCAGGACTAAGAAAGACAAAATCAACATGCATTTTCCATTTTGAAATGCTAACTCAGTTTGAGCTTTTTTTATTTTTGTATTTCCAAAATAAGTTCATTAGAGGAAGAATACGGTATTTTTCAACCTGGGTCTTATTCTCATAATTGCGGCCTTTCTGTCTATGGTCTTTGCACCTATGTTGTAGAGATTTGGGAAATCCAAAATCCAGCAAAAAAAAGCTAGTTTGTTTAGCTGAAGAGCCCCTAAAGAAGATCTCTATGCAGTTAGCGTCAGTAGCTGATCCAGGAAATTATTGTCTGTGTTTACTTGGACTCAGACACAAGCGTTTGAAATGATTTATGTAAAATTTAAGTTTATTAGGAAAGCTTTAGGTGGCCCATACTGCTTGCTGCTATATACTGTTTTGCCACATTTCCTGAATCTCTACAGCAGAGGCGCTGAGTGGAAGGTTAGCATGACCCCAATTGTCAGAACAGCCACAATTAATGAGAATAAGACCCAACTTGAAAAATACCAGAATTACCCCTTAACAGTTTCCAGCTTCCCTCGGGGTATTCATTTCATTGGATTTTTAAAGGTGCAATGAGACAAGAAATTTAGGCAGGAATTTCATCACTTGTTTACAAAATGTTTTATGGCAAAAGAAACTGTGAAAAGATTCCACGTGTGTTCGATGGAGCTGGTATAAAAACATTGCAATTGTCAAGAAATGAGTTGTCTTTTCACTAAAATGCCTGTTGCAGAAGCCTCTGAAACTATCGGGCGCTTATTAAAACATATTCGTGGGTATCTAAACCATCACTTCAACAACAATAAATCAAACAATCCAGCATCATATTTATCTTATCAAACATGAATGCTGCTATGAGTTTTGATAAAAAGCCAATGATCATCTGTTATATCCACTAAAACTGTGCCGAGCCACCAGCAGCTTTCGTTTAATGAAATGAAGCAACGGCTCTGATGTGTATCTGTGACCGTGTTCAACCGGACGTCTCCTCCTCACTTTATCTCTCCATCAGCGGAGCGGCAGGTGAACCGTCCGACAGCTTTGTCCCGGGAAGCGAGGGATTCAAACACTCGAGGTCAAGGTGCGCCTGTAATCCGGGCAGCTGTGTTACCAGGATTAAGACGAGGCCAAGGCCGTCATTCTGTCCACCTAAAACAGGTGTTACCATGACGATGACCTGAGGAGAAAAAAAGAACTACAGATGCAGCACCTGCTGGGGTTAAAGACAGCGCTGGAGAATAAAATCCACATATCAAACTTCTTGCATCTATTCATACGGATCCAGACACATGTACTCACATGGCTACAATCAGCCACACAATCAGACAGACTCACCTTTTATTTTTCTTTCACTGCACTCATCAGGGCTTACCACTTACCAGTTCATTCATTCAGAAGCCATCAGCTAACCTTAACATAAAGGGAAACTCCATCCATCCATCCATCCAGCTCAGTCTGTCCACCAACATTTCCTGCAGTTACATTAATGTTTGATAGCAAAAATCTGTTTAAGCAATTTAAATATCAACAGCAAGCTTCAGGTTTTGGTATCTGACGCTAAAAAACAAAGTGAGACAGACCAATTTCCACACCCACAGTTGAAGAAAATGAGCCCCAATGCACTGCAGCTACAAGATGTGATGTTTTTAATTGTGTTTAGTTATATTACAGTGGTAAAACTGTAGTGTTGTCTCAACTTGTATCTCTGCAAAATGAAATAAATCACAAACTGACACAGAAGGACACCAAGAAGTTTGAGGTGAGTTTGGATTCACCAAAAAAGTCAGTTACAGTAATTCAAAATAACATCTGCAATCTAATCTTTTAATCTTTAAGTATGTGTGTGTGTGTAAAATTAGGTTATATTTCTTTCTAAGCTTGATCTTAATTCCAATTTTAAGGATAAGCCAAATTTTAATAAGAAGTCAGAACAGCCAAAATGTGCTTTCTCTCAGCCTCATACACACTCGCCCTCACCGGTCTCTCCTGCGTCCTGACTGATGGTGGTGTTGCAGCCCCCGGTGGCCCCTGGAGAGCGCTAATTGAATTGGTTTCCAGAGAATACTAATGGGCCTTAATGTTGAGATAACTGATACAAACAACGAGTGATCATTGACAGCATGTGTTTCTGCTTCGTGATAAACATGTCACATGCCCCCGTCCTGTCCCATCCCCTGCACACACACACACACACACACACACACACACACACACACTTTTATAGGTCAGGCTTTTGCAATACCATTTCTTATGCACTGCATAACATTCAATAAACTTAATATAAATTAATGATGATGATGTTTTCCCCTTGATGTATAACAATCTTTAAGCTATTGGAACATTATTGGCTGATGATTTCAAATACCAAATAAACTGCTGACAAAGTGCAAACAAAACACAAACACATACAACTAGTGCATCTGCACAAGTGCCCATATTTCTTCCATTGCTTGTTCCTCTGGTTGAAACACAGCTTCCTCAGTTCCTAAAAAAGGTTACTGGGTTCCTGGAAAAGTTTCTATGGTGGAAAAGGGATATTTGACACAATGCGTTCCCTATCCTCTAACCCCAACCTTGATCTTAACCTGAACCTAACCCAACTTTAACCCTAAAAGCGAGTCTTCGAACAACAACCCTTTGAAGAGGTGAAATCCGCACAAAATGTCCTCACTTTAAAAAAATGAACTCAGTTTTAAGGTTTAAACTCAATTTGGTCCTCAAAGTTAGCAGAAGATACAAGAGTACATACATCTAAACACATGACCATGCTGGTGTGCACAAACAAATATATGCACATGCAAACAAATATGAATCTTGACAAAATATCAGTGGTACACACATGTACATACACACACACACACACAGAGGATTGTGCCCATTGCTCCACTATTACAACGAGGAGGTTAGTTCAACAAAAAGTGATTCATACTTTTGCAATTTTGTAATTACTAACCGTTGTATTGCATGATTGAATAAAACACGCACACACACACACACACACACACACACACACACACAGCCGTCCTCCCACTGTCCCTTGGTTACTTTGGCATCAATGGGTCCCCTTGCTGTCCAAGCCAGAGGCCTCCTCCTCCGCTTCCTCAGTTCTTGCAGCCATCTGGGAGATGTTTGTAATGTTTGTGCAGCAGAGACGACCTCGTTGCTCTGAAAGCTGCAGCTTCTAAACACTGGTAACTGTTTCACACCTCAGCCTGCTCACTGACCAGGACACACACACACACACACACACACACACAAACACACAAATGAATGTGCTATTACTGCATTAAAATGAACAGAGTTACATTATCACCTGTATGTTTTCCAAGAGTTCATGTGATTATGAGATGGCTGTCTGAGATGACATGACAATAGACAAAGTACCAGATATATGCATTAATATGGGAACACACTACACAACAAAAAATGCCATTTATAATATGACAGGAGACTACAGATCTGAATGCAATCCTGTAGTTTGAGCTGGTTAAAGGAGGAAATCTAAAGATAGGTGCAAAATCCACTCATTAAATGTGTCATGCTGAGTGTACACGGTTTAATTCAGACACAGCTGTCTTTTTTGTTCAGGCCAGCAGTCTTTAATTAGCAGGAGGTCCCTTGGGCAACACACCCCATGAAGCGTCTTGGATAGAGGGTGTCATCAACCCCAAGCCACAACACTGACTCGGCCAAAAAACCCCTGACTGCACCCGCCCACACCCTGACCCGGCCAGTGCCTCTGCCACGCTGTGTTTGGTGTAAAAACAAATTCCCTCAGTGCAATCACAGGCTGAGCTAACCGTTTTCAATAGCATGTCCTTCACCGTCATCCCATCCAGCGGCACCTCTGGGTTTCTGACAGCCCTTGCGGCGTTTGGTGGGTTGGAAATTGGGGTTGATGATGAGAGATGTGGCACGCAGGGAAGGGTTTTTATCCCATGCGATGTCCACATGTGCTGGTGGTTTTCAGGCGAAGCTTTGGTCAGACAAACTGGGGGAGGCACAAACACATGGCGCTCCAACAACAACTGCTGTGGGCAGGGTGGTATAACAATAAGCATCCTGTCAGATGTGCGTGGGAAGTGAGAAAGCCTGTTTGAATAAGGCAGTTACATTAACCAACACAGCGAGAATTACATTTTGTGTTCCACTTTTAAATGTGATGTGTGAGAATTGCATTTAAATGTCATTATGATAGGATGAGGCAACTGAGTCATGTTGGGCCTAGATTGAGAGGATTTTTATTAAGTCAAGCAAGGATAGTTATTTTTTATTTTCATTACAGTTTAGGCTGTAAGTTGCCTTATTCAGAGCAACTTTAATCTTTTTTTTCTTTGCAAAGTAAGGCAAAGCAAGGTCATTTTATGTATAAAGATTTTTCATTACAAGTAAACTCAAAATGCATAGAATAGAGGAATACAATCAAGCACAAGAAAATTTTCCAACAAAATAAGAAAGTACAATAAAAGAAACTGACTGTACCATAAACAGAGAGAGTTAGACCGAAGGTAAATTGTAAACATAAATTACAGTAAAAGGAAAACTGGATTCACAAAAAGTAAAAAAGATAAGATAAGATAAGATAAGATAAGCCTTTATTGTCCCACAGCGGGGAAATTTTTAGCGTTGCAGCAGCCAGTAAAATACAAAATAGTTAACACATTAGCCTCAAGGTCCACCTGCTTTTATGCGCGTTTTCATATTTCCTGGAAAAAACTGGCAGTAATTATAGGGAAACACTGTTTAATTGGTACACTTCCAATTAATTAATTCCAGTCTTTCAGTGTTTCTAGTATTTCTGGCACAACAGATCATTTAAACATTAAAACATGTGAATTTAATCTACATTCAAACATAAACTTCAACCTATATGGAGGATAAAGTTTCCAAAATTAAATGAAGATTTACTTGGATTTAAATTTTAAATTGACCCATCAGTTTTTCCAATTAATTAAGATTTCAGTAGTTCCTCTGAATATTAGCAGCTGCTTATAAACTCAACACAACCAAGTCAGCTCAAACAACTGACTGAAAATATAATATAATATACTAATGGGGAGCAAAATAAACAAATAATTTGACTTAGAATTAGTATAACATTACATGAACTCTATGACTAGATGAAGTGCAAAGGTCAAAGCCACAAATTCCTGTCAAATGATCTAAAAATGTATCCTTTTCCTAGTATGACAGCACAGACAGCTTTGACTCTATGTTCATCTTACATCTCCTTTTTTTCTGTGGTGATTCTCACACATTCCAGAGTCCACAAAAAGTACCGAGCCGGCAGAAAACAAACACACCATCTCCCAAAACTTCTCATCCCTCCCTGGTTTCCTGACCCTCATACACCTCCCACCTTCCACCGCCCAAGCCCGCCACCACATCACCCTGAGCGGGAATCAGCGTGCAGATTCCCCCGGCGGCTGTTTGTTTGTGGAGTTTGAGGGAAACTGTCATGATGTTACCACCAGATGGCAGACAGTCTTTTCCCCTCCCTGTCCTTCTCCAAGCTAAACAGATGAGATCAACTCATCTTTCCTGAAGTTCCTGTCTCCATCGCCAGATAGAGCACCACACAGTCCAGTTTCAAAGTATGGCACCCATGTCTCTGTTATTGCCAGAATCCTCACTTACCATATTTTGATGAAAATACAATTTTCATTCTCTCTTTTATGGCCTGGGAATCTGCAGAATCTCTGCCATCCACAGATGATAACAAAATCTAAATCTCTAAATCGACATCAGACAACCGGAGCCACTGTTTTTTCTGAGATGCAGTTAAAAATGTTGAAGTGTGAGTTTGGAGTGCAGATATATTGTGGTCCTTTAGTGACATCTACTGGTTTTGAAATGCTGGTGGAACTTGCGAGACACCAACAGGAATGATGAGGACTAATTGACAAAGTGTCATACTTACAGACAAATTTTATATCCAAAAATGTATATACAGTCAAGCCCAAAATTATTCATACCTCTGGCAAATTTTGACTTAAAGTTACTTTTATTCAACCAGCAAGTTTTTCTTGATTGGAAATGAGACGGGCGTCTCCCAGAAGATTATAAGACGATGTACAAGAGGCATCATTGTGGAAAAAAATATTTCTCAGCTTTTATTTACATTTGAACAAAAAGTGGCATGTCCAAAATTATTCATACCTTTCTCAATAATCAAGAGAAAAGCCTTTATTGGCTATTACAGCAACCAAACGCTTCCTATAATTGATGACCAGCTTTTTGCATGTCTCCACTGGTATTTTTGCCCATTCATCTTTAGCGATGAGCTCCAACTCTTTCAGGTTGGAGGGTCTCTTTGCCATCACCCTGATCTTTAGCTCCCTCCACAGATTCTCAATTGGATTCAAGTCAGGACTCTGGCTGGGCCACTGCAAAACGTTAATGTTTTTGTCCGCTAACCATTTCTTCACCACTTTTGCTGTGTGTTTTGGGTCGTTGTCGTGCTGAAATGTCCACTGGTGCCCAAGGCCAAGTTTCTCTGCAGACTGCCTGATGTTGTTGTTGAGAATCTTGATGTATTGCTCTTTTTTCATGGTGCCGTTTACTGTGATTAGGTTCCCTGGTCCATTGGCTGAAAAACACCCCCAAAGCATTAGGTTCCCACCACCATGTTTGACAGTGTGGATGGTGTTCTTAGGGTTGAAGGCTTCTCCTTTTTGACGCCAAATGAAGGATACATCATTGTGGCCAAACAATTCAATTTTTGTTTCATCTGACCATAAAACAGAAGACCAGAAGTCTTCTTCTTTGTCCAGATGAGCATTTGCAAAGGCCAAGCGGGCTTTTGTGTGCCTTATTTGGAGAAGAGGCGTCCTCCTTGGTTTGCGTCCATGGAACCCAGCAGTGTGGAGTGTCCGTTGGACTGTCTGCCTTGAGACGTTGCCACCAGCAGAGCCCAGATTCACCAGGATGGCCTTGGCGGTGATCCTTGGATTCTTTTTCACCTCTCTCACTATCCTCCTGGCCAGCACAGGTGTCAAAAGTGACACTGAGATTTTCCACAGTGATCTGAGATTTTCCACAGTGTGGAACGTCTTGTATTTTTTAATAATACTTTGCACTGTAGCCACTGGAACTTGAAAACATTTTGATATGGCCTTATAGCCCTTTCCTGACTTGTGAGCAGCCACAATGCGCAGCCGCAGGTCGTCAGTGAGCTCTTTTGTCTTAGCCATGACTGTCCACAAACCAACTGCAGAGAGCTGCTGTTTTTCACCTGTTGAGTTGATTAAAAGAGCTGTTCCCAATGAATCAGGGTAATTAGGATGCTTTAGAACAGCTTGGACTATTTGGAATGGTATAGAACTTTGGATTTTCCCATAGACTGTGACAGTTTGCAAAGGGTATGAATAATTTTGGACATGCCACTTTTTGTTCAAATGTAAATAAAAGCTGAGAAATATTTTTTTCCACAATGATGCCTCTTGTACATTGTCTTATAATCTTCTGGGAGACGCCTGTGTCATTTCCAATCAAGAAAAAACTTGCTGGTTGAATAAAAGTAACTTTAAGTCAAAATTTGCCAGAGGTATGAATAATTTTGGGCTTGACTGTATATATATATTTAATTTGTGCCTTTTTAGTAAGATCCGATAAGCCTACCCCCAGGTATCACTTTGTACGTACATTTGCTAGTATTTTATGTTCTTGTCTTTATACTACATAATGTTGTACACCTAATAATAATAATAATCAAAAGTTTGGTAATTGAAAAATTACCTAATTTGTTCACAGCTACCTTTAAAATGTGTGTGAGGCAGTGGTTCCCGTGACATTAACAAGTACTTAGACTAAGTGTGTTTTCATTTTAATTTGTGGTTTTGTTAGGGTTTAAATGATGAAATACATTTATAAGTCATATTAAGGAAATACGTCATAATTAGTATTTTGGTTACAAGTCAAAATTATGAGATATGTCAAAAAGTCACAAAAAAACCCATCCAAACTTAGTTAAATAAGCCTCGACTTGAACTGAACTTTTGCTCCTTTGAGCGTTAAATCAAAATTATGAGATAGTATCATCATTTTACTACATCATAAGTAATCTTGACTCAACATGATGATTTTTATTTATCACCCAACCCAAATCTTAATTTGTTTATTTATTTATCAAGGCCCTAACCCCTGGATAATTTTGACCAGGCACTAAAAATTAGGTCTCTTTTTTAAATAATTTGGACTTATCATATTTTATTTAGGCCCTATTCAGTGAACTGTTAATTCACTATTTGATTTCCACAAATGTGTGCCGTTTCAAAGCATTCCCCACACTGCCAATGAAAGTCTGGTGGTCAACTTTAAATATATCGAGTCAAAAAAATCAAACTGAAATGAAACTGCAAAATAGCTTTAGCAGTGTTTGTTTGCTTAAACCCCCAAATTTCCAGGAAAAAAAAAGTACCGAGGACTTTTGGCCGAAGCGTGTTTTATTTTACTTAACTGGTGTTTTCTGCTCGGCGTTGCCACGGTTACCACCAGAAGCCCTTTGTAGTGGCGCCAAACGCCCAGTTGGGGGCGAAGCCTCGTAAGGTTTCCACGGGTGTCTGAAAGCGCCACTCTCAGGTAGTAAAGGGGGCAGATCCGAGGACCAGATACGAGCAACCGTGGGGCTGCTTGGCTCACACCCCTCGGGTATTTTCAACGGCGCGTCGCTGCTTCACCTCGGCCCTTCCTGGAAACCATGGTGGCCAAGAACAGAAAACAGACCGGGAAGAGTCCGGCGACCCAGGCGGACCGCGACAGGAGCCCGCTCGTTTCGCCCCCTGGCAAAAGTAACGCCAGGCGACCAGGCAGGGAGGGCAAAGCTTTCAGCAGCTCTCACCCGAACGGGCTCTCGGGCATCAGACACAAGCTTGGGCTAACTCCCGCCGCAGTCGCCAGGCTGGGGATTGCTCTTCTCCTCGGTAAGTTAGGAGCGTTAGCCTGCTAGCTTCTCGGCGGAGCCCTAGCTAACGGCTGCTAACGTCGTGTGGCATTAGCGGACCCGCTGAATTGAGTTATCTCCGCCATCGGTCGGCCCGGGCTGCCGTTAGCTCATGTGGACGCTGGCTCGACGGCGTCAGCTACGCGTCGTCGAAGCCGCACCAGAGCGGCCCCGTGTCCGTGTCGCACGGCTTCTCTTCGAAACGCACCGCAGTAGCCGCCGCATATTGTCACCGCCCTCGTAGTTTAAACTGGTGCGGTGCTTGTGGCTTCTTCCTCCTGGACGTTGCTGCAGTTTGTCAACCATGAAGTAGCATTTATTTAGCAGCAGTTTTAAAGTTTTAATTCTCTCTGTCCACAGCCGCTCCGACTGGGTATCTGCACTGGTAAGTTGCTCCATCAGCATGCCACTTACTCCTTCATTACTGCGGTGTTTACCTGTGGATGCAGCTCTTGGCTCACGCGTTTCTCCTCCCACGGTTAGGCATCATCTCTCGCAGCTGTTTGAGAATGACAGACACTTTTCACACTTGTCTAACCTGGAGAAGGAAATGGCTTTTCGGACAGAAATGGTAAATTGTTCATTGTTTTCTTTAGTTTTTTTTATTTATTTTTTTTATTAGGGATGCACTAATAACACTGTTTTTGTTTCTGATGTCAGCCCACACTAATATTCATGTTTGAGTTTTACTGCAAAGGCTTAAGGTTATAGGCTTGTTATCAAGGGAAGATCATGATACTGCAGTTAGCCTCACAGTTATTTACTAGATTTATCGGCTAATTGTTTTGTATGAAAGATTTCAGAAAAATATTTTAAAAAAAATCATACTTTCCTTGAGCCCAAGATGACGTCTTTAAAATGTCTTGTTTTGTCTGACCGACAGTCCAAAACCCAAAGAGATTCAATTTAAAATCCTATAAAACGGAGAGATGCCGCAAATCCTCACATTTGAGAAGCTGGAACTAGGAAATGTTTTGCATTTTTGCCTAAAAAATGACTCGGATGATTCATTGGTTATCAAAATAATTGCAGATTAAAAAAATGTATGGATCGAGTAATCTATTAATCGACTAATTGTTTCAGATCTAATACTGTGATTCTGCTGCTAATTTGACGCTCATTTTATACTGTGTGACTGGTTTATAGAAAAAAGAATGTCCACTTGTCTACCCTCCTTTTCATTTAAAATCATATAATTTCAACACATTATAGCTTGTGATATAAACCCTGACGTTAATCTGAAAGAACAAGGTGTGTAGATCATAGTGTTAGGGAATGTCATCCTTACACCTGAAACCATTAATCTATTAGTCAACTGACAGAAAATAAATCTGCAGCAATTTTGATAATCAATTATTTGTTCAATTTTGCTTGAAATGAGTTGCTTCAAGCAAAAATGCGAGAGGATTTTCTGTGCCTAGTGTGAGGAATATTTTATATTTTGGGGTTTCAGACTGTTAGACAAAACAAGCATTTTGGGGACAGCTCCTTGACCGACCGATTATTTGTTAATTAAGAAAATAATGGGCAGAAAATGATGGGTAGGCAGTAGGCACTGTCACATTAGCCTTCTGTTCAACAGAACTGTTCCACGCTCAGCCTTGAAACAGGACGTAATGTCACTGTTCCATTGTGGGTTATAAATAAAAAAAGAAGAAATAAAAGATCGAGCAGAGTGAACACAAACTGTGAAGAGTCTGTGCAAGCGATGCTGTAGTCTGTAATCTGTCTGGTATTGTGTTATTGTACAAAACAAGGTTATGACACAGCGCTAGAATAATGACTCTGACATTTCCAAACACTGCATCTGTGTTTCTGTTTGACAGCTAAGCAAATTTGCAAGGTAAAGTTGAACAAAGGTGAACTCTGACCTTCGAGTCTGCTAGAGTTTGCCAGGCGATCACAGCAGGAAAACACAGGCCTGCCTTTGTCAGTTGGACAGGATTCAGATGAAAACATTGAGGGCGGTGGAGAGAATATCATAATTTATTTTCACAATATTATGAACGATATTGAACTTGCTCTTCAAAACTGACATTTGTGATTCTAACAATATGCAAAATGTCGGTGCATTTCTAATTTCTGTGGTGTCTGTTGCTGCAAAGGCAGCTGCACAAGCACAAAATCAGCACTTAATGTAGCATATGTTTATGCATCACCATCACTGTAACTGTGTAAAAGTTGCTGATATTTAACATGCACGCCCTTTTGAGAGATGACACTGAAGGTGACGATTGAATCATATGCAAACAGAATCTTTTTCCTTCCCTCACCCCTGCTGTGTGTTACCAAATGGGCTGTGAACTGTTGCCATCTGCTGAGCCTGTATAACTTGTTCGTGTTTCTTCTGTCTGAGTTGTAGTTAGATTTAGTGTCCATCTGCTGTCTCTTCCCCTCTCTGTCACTCTGCCTCGACATTTCTCTTTCTAACTTCTTTCTCATTTTGAGTTTTTCTGTATGAGTTTATTCAAGTGTATGTGTCTCGTTTTGGTTCTAGGGTCTGTACTATTCCTACTACAAGACCATTATTGAGGCTCCCTCTTTCCTGGATGGCCTCCACATGATCATGAACGATCGGCTGACAGAGTATCCCCTGGTTATTAACACACTGAAGAGATTCAATCTCTATCCAGAGGTAATGTTGACTTTGGCAAGCTCTTCATATGATTTGCAGTACGGAAAGCATTACCCATCTCATGGGTGAATTCACAAAGAATGGATTGCGGTTGCTGATAGCACCATGAATTGCGCATCACTTGCAACCGCTATCTGCCCCGTCTCAAGGTCCGATTCACAAAAGATATTGAGCTAATGATATCACAGCGCAAACGCCCATGAAATTTTGCAGCTGAGTGCAATTTGCCCTTGTTTTTCCGTCTGATTGCAGTTATCCATGTGGCAAAGTAGGAGATAAATGGTGGCTTTGCACCAAGAACACAGTAGGCAGGACAACGGCAGAGAGAGGGAGTAAACTGAAATTTTCGGACTGCGAGCTATGATCAAAAAGTGATATTCTCCTTCCAAATATCCGCTCAGGAGCACGCCTGGCATGCCGATGCCTTCGCCTGGCTACAATCACTGCTGCCATGGCCACTGGAAAGTCTGGGTGGGACACCCCTCATAAGTGCGCTTCAGTTACCACCAACTCTCTGAAGACGCTAATCATTTTCACTCTAACTGCGTGTGGCTTTCAGCGCTAGTGTTTGTGAATTGTAGTTTTTTTGCAATGAGGCTCATTTGCATAGAAAGGGGCCAATTTTGTGCCAAATTTATGCATGTTCTACCCAATTTAAATACATGCAAATAGCGCTGGAGCATCGAGACGCTGCTTGCTTGGCAGTGCAGTTAGGGGTGCATTTCACCCTTTGTGGGTGCTTAGAGAATGACATAGTTTCTTTTTGTCTTACTGCGCAATCCCTTTGTGAATTCACCTATCAGTGTTTACACATTTTTATTTGCTGTTATCAGAACCATAAAAATCTCAGGACACACCAGAGCTCTAGAAATTACAAGAACTTTTAAAGAAAAGTTGGGTGTAAAGTGAATCATTTCAATAATTTCTTCTAAACCAAACTCTATTGTGTGTTGCAATACATTTAAGGTGTAATGCTGGCAGGGGATTCTATGGGGTTGGTACACTTGGGCTGCTTTATAAGATGACACCAGAATTCAGTTTAAAACTGGTTTCACACTCTCATTAGCTGTATTTATTTCCTGTGTTCTTTATAACTGGTTCAATTGTATTAGGAGCCACACTATTTACTCGTTGAAACAAAACAGTGCAGGAAAGATCAACTTTTTTTCAGTCTAACACTTCTGGAAAAGTAATGAAACTCTAAGGACTACAGTAGAAATCCTGTTTGTCTGTACCCCCCAGAGATAACAGGACACAAAGGCCTTTCAAACGTGTTGTTTAAGCAGGCTTTCCACTGATTCTCATCCGTCTCTGCTCCCCAGGTGGTCCTGGCCAGCTGGTACCGGATGTACACAGGTGTAATGGGATACTTTGGGATTCCCACAAAGATGTGCTGGTCCATCAACAGAGGGGAGGGACTCACTCCTGTGGACAGCTGTGAAGGTACACACACACACACACACACACACACACACTCACAGACAGTACATTACACAGGCAGATCTGTAATGACCTGGAGCTACACTAACATTTAAAATACTCACAGTCTCCCGCTGAATTGACTGGATGACTAATTTCTTCATAGACTTTGATGATTTTTTCCCCCTCATGGACAGATGCAGTCAAAACAGCCTCATGGGGAGTTGTCAGTCAAGAGAAAATGTATAAATTTTACAAAAGGAATTACAGAAAGGCAATCAAGCAGATTTGATTCCTGTTTTTTGCGTTCAACCAAAACTCTTTATACAAAAAATGCTCTACAGATGACTGCTGAATCAGTGTTTTTCCCTCCAACCCTCATGTAGGACTTTTACATGCACAGATTAAAAGCAGTATAACATAAGAATAATGATTCTTTTTTATGAATTGGTCGAATACTTTTTTTTAATTAATCTATGATTATTCGGTAGATCGTTTAGTCAATGAAATTAGTGAAAAATGTCCATCAAAAGTTCGCAAAGTTCGAGTCTAAAACAAACAGGGGAAACAGCTAGCCTGGCTCTCTCCAAAGGTAACAAAATCTGCCCTCCGACGCCTCTAAAGCTCACTAACTATCGTGTTATATCTTGTTTGTTTAATTCATACAAAAACTCAAGTGTAAAAAAGACAAATTGTGGTTTTGCAAGTGGGGTTGTGTGCTGGACTGTTTCCTGGATTCTTGTTGTCATTGTGAGGTTGCCTGACAACCCGTGGAGACTCAAGGAAGTCACCAGCCCAGCTAAGAATAAGGATATTTCCAAAATGTTGAACTATTTCTTTAATAAATTACTTTACTATCACATAAGACAAAGAAAAGCACCAAATCCTCACATTTGAGAAGCTGAAATTAGGTAATGTGTGCATTTTTGCTTGAAAAATGTCTGAAAACGATTATCAAAATGGTTGCCAATTGATTTTCAGTTTGTTAATTGATTCATCATTTCCGCACTATTATCAATAAAAAGAAAAAAAAATTGAGGTGAGAGAATAGTGAGATGAACGTAGCAAGGCTCACAAAATCACGTCAGGCATCTCAAGCAAAGGTATACAAAAACAGCAAAAACTAAATGGCAGAACAACAGGTATAACACAGCAAGGAAAAGATCATCATTATTATAGTAGCCCAGAGGTAAAGAAAAATGCTTTTAACCTATTACACACACGTTGTTTTCTGATATTTGTTTGCAGGAACCTTTCCTACAAGGGTAAATCTGCTGACAATAAACAAGCAAACACTGTTGTCAGCTTTTCTTTGTGGAGCTGCAGTCTGTGTGTTTCTGTCAGTCTCATTAGTGAAGCGAGGCACCCCAGGGTCGATGTACACATGCTGTTTTCACTCTGTTTACATAAACCTGATGCCTTGCATAACAGCTAACAGAGATTTGGTACATTTCCTGTTACTGTCAGCAGCGAGTACATTATTTTTGTGAGGCTCAGAATGGCACATTAGAGGGTCTACATTACGTTTTCACACTGAGCTGCTGTTAGAATAAGCTCCTTGTTTCTGTTTGTCTCATGATTTACCGTCACGTCGCGGTGGTGAAACAGCTCTAGTACCTTGTTAGTCATTCCAGCCGTGTCAATCAATTCTGTGTACCTGCTAATTTAGTAAGGTGAAACAAAGTCTACCCGCTACATCTCCGTGTACAAACTGAGGAACAGAAGTTTCTGTATCAAAATTAGACTCATTGTTATTCAGTGTAATATATTCTTACATCTACTGTTTTGACTAGGTCAACACACTAGCTTATCAAAGGGAACGTGTTCTGTAAATGTTTCCTAGATCTCTCATACTAATTTCAGTTCAGCTTTGGTGTAATTCATATCTTGAGATTTGATCTTTGATCTTCATAGACTGCAAACAGGAGTTTTGTCTTTTCTGTCCTGCCCTGTAGTCTGATCCAAACTGATACCTCAGACTCTCCTTTCAGTCCTTTTTGTTACAGTATTTTTTTTGGCATTTTTACCTTTTATTTAAAAGCAAGAAGAGATAGCACACTGAGATAGCAAGAAATGTGGGATGCTAGGGGGACAGGGTTACATGAAACAAAGGTCCCCAGTTGGATTCAAACCAGAGACATCCTCTTTCCAGTCTTTTCTTTTCCCTGACCGCAGTGTTGGGTTGGTGTGGTGGCTTTTGTATCTTTTCTGTCCTGCACTGTAAAAACAACCTGTAGTCTGATCCAAACTGATACCTCAGACTCTCCTTTCAGTCCTTTTGTTAAAGTATGTTTTTGGATTCGAACAAGTGACATTAAGATCACAGTATATGGTATGCGTTTTAACTTCTTTTTATTTAATCTCCCACATTTTTCGCCTTTTTGTTTAGCAACTTTAAATGTTCTAATTACGCGTATACTACAGTTTTTTGCCATTGCTAACTCCCTCTGTTGGCCTGGAGACTGCCAATGTGTCTGTCCCGTCTCTGCCCGACTGACCCCACTAACTCTCCCATGATCCCTCACTGGCTTCCCACTTGGGAACATGTCCAAAAGTGTTTGATGGAGCACGCAGACAAGCTAGGTCACTTCAGTGTATATATCAGTATATACATACATACAAAATGGATTTGTTAAGTGATCAGGTGCACTTTTGTACATTACACTCAGACTATATGCTTTGCATACGACTTGGATGTCAAACACAGCACATAGCTAACAGAATCCCACAAAAATATTCCTAATTTTATCAAATTTGCACAAACGTATATATGATAGTGATAATATGTAACACAAAAACACAAATGTACCTTACATATATTTATTATATATATTTTTAGGTAATATGAAATCACAAATGGGACAACATGGCAGAAAATAAAAACAGGCCACAGAGAGCCTGCAGCAGGGGAGAGGGGTACATGGCATCCTCAGAGGGAGAGCAGAGCACCAGGAATTTATCACCCTGGACAAGAGCTCTGCAGAGATACTACCTGCTTCATGGGCTATTTTTGCATTGACCTCACTTATAGTTTTAAGGAGGCTTGTGCATGCCACTTCCAGACTGTTACAGGAAACTGAATAAAGACGCAGATGTGTCTTATAAAAAGACTTATAAAAGGATTTCCTCTCTTCTGTATTGGTTAAGATAGTTTTGTGTTTTTAGTTACGGCTGCAACTAATGACTGTATTCATTACTGATTCATCTTTTATTGTCTAATTGTATAGTCTATAAAATATCAGAATTTAGTGAAACTTGAAAAGTGAGCCCAAGCCAAGGCGATGTCTTCATGTTGCAACAGTTGATACCCCAAGGATATACAATTTACAATAACATACTAGAAACAGAAGTCATTTTTGGGACGTTTTGCTTGGAGAGGACACAGTAGAGAGGTAACATGTAAGTTCCATGGGCGGACTTGAACCGGGGACAGTGAATATTTGGCATTTTTGGTTGATAAATGACTGAAATTATTAACCAATTATCAAAATTGTTGTCAGGTAATTCTTTTTTCATTGACTAATCAATTGATCAGTCGTTGTAGCACCGGTTTCAGTTTCCTCAGAGCTTGTAACCCTTAGTAACCCTTAACAGCAACAACATGTTCTCTGTGTCTGTCTGGATGTGTTGTTGTGCACATTAGGGATGGGCGACCCGGCGTATTTCTACGTGACCTGTGTGTTCTTGCTGAACGGCGCAATGATGAGCCTGTTCTTCATTTACGGAGCCTACCTCAGGTAACTCCCCTCCTGCCCAGGGCTCAGATGGGCATCAGAGACGAGAGGAGGATGAATTTTTATGGTCTGTCTCGTCGCTCATCAGCCGGCTGTCAGACCTAGACAGAAAAACAGTTTTTTTCTTCTGTCAAATATGGATTTGAAACATCAGATTAAGGTTGACCTTTCTGAATCTCTCGTTTGCTCTCTGCCTCTCTTATCTCGTGTCTTCCTGTCTAGTGGCAGTCGACTGGGCGGCATTGTTACCACGATGTGTTTTTTCTTCAATCACGGCGAGGTAAGTGCACGGCCCTTACTATCGGTGTCAGTGAGTCAGGAGACATTTGTTGCTTCGTACTATAATTCTGTGCAAGTCTCTCTGGGTGTAAGCTTCTGAAATGTGTAAAACTCTAAATGAAAAAGATCTCAGAAAAACAGAGGGTGGTTAATAGGGACTCATTTCAGGCCTCAAAGGAGCTTAGCGTTGGTTTTGGCTGGCATTCAAAGCTGAGTCCCTCCACCCACCTCCTTCTCTCCAGTTTCCTCCAGAACAAATAGCAAGTCTCTATTTTTCCTGATCAATATGACAGGATTTTAATCACACTCACAGTTGTTTCTTAGTACTTTCAAACACCATGCTCTCCTCTTTCCAGTCTTTTCTTTCCCTTGACTGCAGTGCTGGATTATGACATTTCAGGAGCATCTGTGATTTTCTCTTTTTTTAAATTTTTTATTTAATTACATTTTTTTTTTTTTTGGAGGAAGCAGTAGGTTGGTAATGTCTGAGGTGACAAATACATGTGTAAGATTGTAGTGTAAAGTGTGTTATTATGTATAAATAGTGGCGTGAGATTTGATCAAGCAATAGAAACAGGTTCCCCTTTTTACAAACGATCAAGAATGTGTGGCAGCCAGGGAACAAAACTAGAAATGTCCCAATCAAGTTTTTTTTGGCTCAGATCCTTTAATACAGTCAACTCTGATACTTACATTGACCTAAATGATACAGCTGGCCAGTGAACACTCAAACTACAACCTGAAAATGGGATAAAAAATAATTAATACTGAAAGACGTTTTTGTACGGAAGATGCTCAGTATACATAATAAATCTACTTCAGAGCAGCAGAAGATATGCAATGTTGATTAAATATGTATCTGGCACATTGAAATAACAGCTGAAATAACTTGATCTAAATACTGAAGTTTAAATACTAAATACTATAAGTTATAATTATAATACTATAAGTTTAAATTGTTGATATGATATAAATGAAAGTTTAACTGGGATCCGCTAAATCGTTCAACTAGAGAAGACTCATCAATCTGTTGGAGTTGGAACAACAAAAAGTCCACTCACGGTTATACAGTGGGTGTTACAGAGTGGAGGTTCTTCCCACACAAATGATCTTTGGTCAGTACAGATGCCAGCTTGCAGAGAGCAAACAAACCCAACAACAAGACACATTTAATTTAGTCTTGTCATCAAGTTACTCACGGAATTGACTTTAATTGGTGTAATTATGTGTGTGTGTGTGTCTTCATGTATGTTATCAGAGCACTCGTGTGATGTGGACTCCGCCCCTGAGGGAGAGCTTTGCCTACCCCTTCTTAGTCCTGCAGATGCTCCTTCTCACCTACATCCTACGGTAAACCCACCATCAGCCTCAATGTCTTAAAATCACAGTGGTCCACATTATCTCGCTACCAGTCTTTTTTTACCCTGTTAGCAAATTCTCCATATTACATACATAAAAACACCAAAATAATATAAGAGAAGAAGTCATTTTCTTTATTTAATTTTATATGAAAATCTCAACTTGTCATGATTTTTACCTCTGTGTAATTTAGTGGTTATTTCACAGTGTACCAGCAGGTGCACATGCAACACACATTGCCAATAGTGTCATCACACTCCCCGATATAATCATCTCATAAAACCTGCAGCTTTATAATCTGACTCGCAGGAAGTAGGCTGTGGGTATAAGCCTGCCATTGGATTCTCCTCCCCTTCCGCTATCTGCACGTTACCGTTTGTAAAGTCCCCGTCGCTACTTGAAAAAACAACAAGGTCACTGTCGCTGCATCCTGGTCCCCAGTAGAGTCTGATTAGCGCTCCCCAAGACGATTGTGATTGGTTTAAAGAAATACAAACAAGCTAGGGTGTTTTTTTCCCCCCTATACCAGAATGACAATGGATTAAGCCAGAACTATCTCCACACTTGCTGGCTATGCGAGACTAGCAGCTTTATAACTTTTAATGGAACATGGTGGAATGTTGTATATTGCATTAGTTTGGTATTTACTCCCCGAATACAATTCCATCTTGGTGCCTGAAATTTTTGTTGGAAGAATAACAAAATAAATGTGGCACCTGGTTTTCTTTTCATTTTAACACTCTGTTGAATATGTGAAATAACAGAAGTAAAGCATGATCAAAAAGCTGTTTCCTTGTGATGTTGAAGGTAATACAGGTTTTCCCTGTGTGTTGTAATTACCGGGGTGAAGCAAAGCTAGCTTCTGTTGTCTGCTAAATAGTGCACTGAAGCAGGCAGCGTGGTGAGCTAACTTGTCACACAAACCACCACCACCACCACCCTGTCTCTCTTCTCTCCCCAGGACACGGAACCCGAGCAGGACAGCCATGGTCGCCCTGGGCATCTCCACTTTGTGCTTTATGCTTCCTTGGCAGTTCGCCCAGTTCGTGCTGCTCACTCAGGTAAACAGAGAGCAAGAGAAGCATTGAGAGAGAATGTGGAAAAAAGGAGAAAGGGGCAGAGATATTAGGGAGAAAATAGAGACTTGGAGAGAACAGAGGAAGGTGCAGAAGTTGGCCAGGATAGCAAAGAAAACAAAGACTGAAAGAAAACGGATAGAGATAGAGAAATTCCAAGAATACACCATTTGCATCCTAATTTCATAAGCCTCTCATAACATACAGGAGGAAAATATACATATAAAATCCTAAAGTGAATGCACAAAGGGGCACAAAGATTCATTTAATTTAAGATTAGTTCTAATCAGAGTTTATTAAAACTAGGTTTAAAATGACTAAATCCAGATTTAAAATTAAGCAGAGCTTAGGTTTTGGTGCAACAGAATTAAACTGAATCTAGGTTTGGAGTAAAAACTAAACTGAGGTTTAAATTTAATCATTTTTAATCTTAAACTAGTTTAAAATTTTGGTGCAACATAATTTAAAGTTAAACCATGATTTAATTGGGTTTAAATATTAATCCTGGTTGGTGCAACCCTGCCTAAGAATATTTAAGTGGAGTACTTGAGACTGAGAAGGACTGATTATTTCAGAGATGCAGACAAGCAAGTTCAAGAAATAAATAGTGCATTAAAGAGTGTGGGCTGGCAGACAGAAAAGCTGGAGTTTGAACCCATGACTAGAGAACAAACGACGCTGCTGCGAGCATCTGTGCTCAGCAACAGTTTAGCCCACGCTGTTGGCGGCCCCCTCAGAGCACTGCTGCTTTCTGTGCAGGGATTTTAACACGAGATGAGTTATTTACCAGCTATTATTTCTTTCTTTTCTTTTTGTAAGCTGCTAATTGATCCCTGAACCCTCATCCACTGCTCAATCCAGCCTGGATGAATAAATAAATACACTCCAAGTCTCAAAAGGTTTTAGAATCACACAGTTAGTGACAGTATTACAATATCCTATTTACTGGTATTAATCTCTAGTATTATGATACCTTATATCCCTTTATTATTACATACCTGTACATAACTGTGGAGCCTGAAGTGTGTTCATGGTCAGGATCTTAACCCCTAAGTATAAGGGTGCCCTATAATGGCTTTTTAAAATTAAATAAATAATAAAAGAATAATTAATTAAAATATTAATTGATCACATCAAAGGTCTATAATTGGCTCCATTCATAGGGACCTCTACATATATTCGATGTAGAGTTCATTAAAATGTAATTCCATTTTAATCTATGCAGTTCAAATGTAGCCCCTGCTGTACTCATGACTTTAACTGCTTGGCATGCACTACAATGTACTGTGGATATTAAGTATATATTTAGAGTTAAAGGCAAGCCAAGTTAAGTTGTATAGCACCTTTCAGTAACAAGGCAATTCAAAGTGCTTTACATAAAAAGGCATTAAGACCAGATATGAAAGAAACACAAGGCAATAAAAAAAGTACAGTTCTACTTTTTATATTAGTTTTAATACCCAAATTTTACAGTTTTCTATTGGGATTGTCTATGTATATCTGTATGGATCAATAATTTTAGCAGATGTGATAGTGGAAAGCCCACAGTGGTTTACATTTCCCTAAAGTGTAGGGTGATAAGAAACAGTTGATGGACATTAAAATCCAGCTTCTATCAGTGCATCATATTTGGCAACAACAACCTGAACTTTCAGGTAGATATTAAAGCTTTTACAAACCGTTGGTTGTATGTTATTTAGTGTTCTGGAGTATATTGTTATGGTTGTCTATTTTTTTCCTTTTCCAGGTGGCTTCTCTGTTCGCTTCTTACATCCTGGGTTACCTCGGCGCCGTTAAAATGCAATCCATCCTGGTCACTCATATGGTACGGTAGATGACCTTTCCAAAATCCTGCATCCATCATTCAATCCATCAGTGTTCTTTACATATTTATTTGTCACCGCTGCATCATGCAGTGGCACCTCTGATTCAACAGTGAAAAAAAAATAGCCAACAAGCTTGAGCTGCTGAGAAAGGGATCCAACAAAAGAAAGAAAGAAAAGATGAAAATTACCAAGCAGTGCTGGTGAGAAAAAAAAAACAGGAAGGACGAGAGGAAAGCAACAAACTGTGAACCTGAGCAGATAATGGAGGGTTTAGGTGTTTCACTAAGACCTCGCTCAGTAGTTTGATGTATCACAAATGGACATTAGCTTTCACTGTGTGTGCGGATCATGTGTTGTGCCCAGCATAAGTGAAAGTCTTTCCAGCCGCTGTCCTCTGAGCTGCAATGTGCTCTTCTTCGGTTATACACCACCAGTGGAGACAGGGATGACTTTCTTTAGCATCGTGCCTTTTTAGCATGAAAGAGGGAGGACACGTGGGCAACTTGTTTCACCCTGCCAAGGACAAAAGCATATCTGTAAAGATTTTTCTGTGTGTGTGTGTGTGTGTGTGTGTGTGTGTGTGTGTGTGTGTGTGTGTGTTATTCTGGCCGCTCATCCCTCTCCTCCACATTCTTTCCCCCTAATCCCCTCAGCATGCCAGGCTGTTAGCCAGGGCCTGTGTGCTCCACAGATAAGGAGAAGGCCCTTTGTGGTGAGATGCTGGAGATTTGTGTCAGAGGAAGGCATATGGCTCTGCATAATTTAGAGAGATTGGCAACGATGACTTTGGCTTTGTGTGTGTTTGTGTTCAAGAAAAGAAATGCAGACACACAAGCAGGCATGGGTGTGTCCTCTGCGACCTACAGCGCTGTTAATGAGCCTGAGCTGCAGTGTCACTTGTTACAGGGCATATGAACATGTAGGACTGCAGCTAACAAACATTTTCATTATCAACTAATGTCAGTCAGTTATTTCTACGATTAATTGAGTGTTTAAAATGTCTTAAAAGTTTTTTTTTAAAAATAGCGCAAAGTGCCTATTCAATTTACAACGATATAAAACATATAAGCAACAAATTCTCATATTTCAGAAGCTGGAATTACAAAATATTTGATATTATAGCTTGAAAAATAAACAATTCATCTTTTTGTTTTGTACTAAAACAATACTGAAAGTCAATTAATTGATTTGTTGCTCCACAGAAAATGAATATCAGTGTTTCCCACAGGATTTCATGAGATCCTGGGATCCCGGGAAGAAAATATTTAAAATTTTAAAGTTAAATGCATCAATCTGGAGCAAAATTAAGAAGCTACATCTGTTTAACACAGTTCACAAAATACGGGTTATTAATTGATAAGGGTTATTAACCATTTATTATTATATCAAACATTGACTCATCTCTTACTTCTATCATCTGACTGGTAGTCTAATGTACTAATTTTCCCACTGCTCTCAACTTACTTTTCTTTTCTGAGGCTGCCCAAAACACTGACGAATGTCACCCTTCCTCTTGTTCATCATGAAACTCACTGTGAATGAAAGCTGGCAGTAATACTACTTGCACTTTAATCAAATATCTGCCACTCGCAAGATATAAGTCATCGCGCACAAATCCAAGCTGGCAACTGCGAGCGAGAAATAGAATTGGGATAGACAACTAGCAAGGAACCTATAAATGAATCGAGACACTCCGATTGGCTGTAACTGCATCCACTGGAGCCAATAGCAGTGTCCAATATAGAAATGTGACCTTTACACTCTAGTATGTCACCAACAAAGATGGTGGGTGAGAACTGATCGATATGCATACAAGTAGAACAAGCAATGCGCCGTGCAAAGGAGGAGACCATCCACATCTTTTACAACTGTACGTATTAGTTTTACAGACAGAAGTAAATGGCTCACATAGACAAACAGGGGCTCACCAGTTAGCGCTGTTTCTCTAGTTTAAGAGGAAAAACGGCATGTCTCTAGCTCTAACCGTTGCGGAGATGTGACGCGTTAAAGACAACGTGATTTTTGGGATCGTATACGATCCCGTGGGTCTCAGGGTTAACGCGGAGTGAGAGATGATGAAAAAAAAAAAAATTTCGGTTCATTATGAGACTGTGGCGGAAGAAATTTATCTATGGTGGGCCGCCATACATTAGTTAATGAATGGGAAACACTGAATATGCAATAATTTTTCTGAGCAAAGATTTACTGGTTTAGCTTCTTAAATGTGAATATGTGCTTGTTTTGTAGTCCTCTGATAGTTCACTGACTATATTGGGTGTTTTTTTTTTAAAACAAGCTATTTAAATATGAACACTCAATCGTTCTGTCAGTTGACTAATTGACTTATAGTATTGTTTGAGCACTACAAATGTGGATTTTTGGTCACCCTACTGCAGTGGTTCCCCACCTTTTTCTGTTGGATGCACTGCACCCCAACGGCCCTGGCAGATGAACTGGAGTACCCCTTCATCAGATGTTAGCTAACTATTTGAACTGTCTATTCATTACTTTTAGCTAATAGTTTAGACGCCTCTACTCGCTTGCTAACTGTTTTTATGCACTCTCTGTCGCAACACGTCGTGTTAAGGGTTTACAGTTGACTCAATATGAGGATATTTTTTCTATTCAAAACGTAATTTCTATTTGTTCAAATAAGTTGAGCTACTTTACAATCTTTCCACATACCCCCTGGCAAATGCTTACTCCCTGGGTTATAAGTGCCCCTGGCTGGGAATCACTGTCTACATAATGCAGAGTGGTGCATTATTTCTCTTTTCACTGTGGGATTTAGCATCAATAATTCATTGAATAGGATTATGTTGTGCCAGAGGCTGTGTATTCAAAGTTTACTGCATTTGTTTAAATCTCTGGAGGGATTTCAACAACACTGTCACACAGACAGACTTATTATTGACATTTAATACGCCCCATCCCAGACCACCCACCTGCTATAGAGAGACAGAGATGTTCTTTTTATGCAGGCGGCAGTGAATATGGAGCTGAGAGTTTTTATCAGACCACTGGAAACCTCCAGAAGCTGGCTGTGCCTCTGAGCTCACCGCCAAGCTCGCATGCTTGGCATTATTTCTAATTGCACCGACAGATCATGCACATCACGCTGCTGGAAAACACCGGCTGCTGAATGACGCCTCCTCTCCTTCCTGTTGATATCCTGCAGATCACGCTCGGTGTCTGCTTTATCCTGATGTTTGGCAACTCCATGCTGCTCACATCATTCTACGCCTCCTCACTCGTCTCCATCTGGGTGAGTTGGACCTTTAGAGTCTGATATATTGTATGTACAATCATTGAATGGTCTGAGATTTATTGGGTCAATGAAAATAATATAAATTTGATCAATGTATCCAGCTGGTCTGAAATAACAAATACATTTGTCAGAGTAATTTGCATTTCAGAGGGAAATCAACTAAAAATACAAAACCATGGTTATTATATATTTCTGTATTTTATCATTTTGAATTTTGTTTTGGTGATTTTTTTTTTTCCCCCAGGCAATCATTGCATTGAGGGATCAATTTGCTCAAGTCTTCAAACCTGGCATCGTCATCTGGGTATGTAGAATTTACTTCTGCTTTTGTTTAGAGGGATACATTTTGCCACTTTATTATAGCAAAAAACTAACAAAAAACAAAAACAAAATGTGGCTACAAAGCAGTCATTTCATATTAAATGTTTGTTGTGGAAATGTCTGTAATAAAGTGAATTCAACAATAAAGTGTTGTCTTTGAGAGTTTTATCAGGCCTACAGTTCATATGCAAATGGGGCTCATGCCTTCATAAGACAGAAGACCACTGAATGAAGTTACACTCAAGTTTACAGACAGATTAATGATAGGAAAAGAGTGAAAGTTGTCTTAGCAAAGTTCTTTTGTCTTCAACAAATACTAGCACTCATAACAAGTGCACCTGGCTGTCTGATACTTCCTCCAATGATGGAGTTTCCTAATTTTTATCTGTGAGAAAGAAAAGAGAGGAGCTTCTTACAGGAAGAAGGGAGGCCTGATATTTAATTCATAACATATAAAATAAAAATAATATAAGCAGTAAATACAGAGTTTCCACCACAATGTTTAAATTCAGTGTCTCCTATGTACTCTACTTGAAACTAACATCTCAAAAAATAAACATGCTATTAATTATGCAACCTTACTTTTGGATTATCAGTTTGCCAACTGGCTGAATTTTTTGGCTCCGTGTCCAGTCAACAACATAGCCTACCTAGCTTGCTCCCAATCCCACAGCGCCTTGAAGCGTTGATTACCTGTGTGTGTGTGTGTGTGTGTGTGTGTGTGTGTGTGTACACCTCTTTTTCCTCCTCAGGTCATGCAGGTTTTGGCTTGGGTTGGCTCCACAGTTCTGCTCAAATTCATGCTGTCCACAATCCTCTGTGCCTCCGATGATGTAAGCTTCTCTAACATTGTGAAATCCATGTATCTGGAAAAACTTCTAATATTCCATTTGAATTATGTTTCCTGTAAATTCTATTTCCTGATGTGATAATGATAATATTATTGACTTAACATCAGAGTAATGACTACAAAGTGTCCCCATGTTCCTAGAAAGAGAATAAATTTTTATGTCTACATACATGTTTAAAAATGTTTAATAGTTGGACAAAGGAACTTCAAGTATAGTAAAATGTTGTGGATCAGTTCATATAAATGTTTGACAATACGCACTAATTCACATGATGCATTTTATATTAATACAAAATGTATATCTTTTCCAGGCTCACATCAGTGGACTAATCAAGTCTAAGTTCACGAGCTACAAGGACTTCCACACTCTGATGTACACGTGTGCTGCCGAATTTGACTTCATTGAATTAGAGGTAAGGTCTGTTGGCATTTATCATCCGTGTGATTTTGTGTGCTGAAGCTTTCACTGATAAAATGCAGGTTTCAGGTGTGGTGTTTGGTGTGAAAATATCTGCTTTCAAATGTCCTTCAGTCTCCTGTGAAGATATCGGGATTTAAAAAAAAAGCCTGCTGTTTTGTATCAAAGCAGCTGGTATTTTCTCACAGCAGGTCTCAGGGTAGTGGGAACCAGATCCATGCTCTGAATTTTTAACAGGAAATAGAAACCTGACAGCAGAAACTGGCAGCTCATTTCGAGTTGAGTTCTGTTTTTGACAGCAGCCTGGTTTCACGTTCGTGTTTGCATGTTGTGAATGTGCGTACAGGGGGTTAGAGTAGAGTGTACATAATTATTAAATAGCTCTGTCTCTCTCATTTCTTACCTTAGCTCACTCTGTGTCACTGACTCTGTCTCCCTCAGACCCCTCTACGTTACCTCAAAACGTTGCTGCTGCCCATCAACATGCTGGTGGTTGCTCTCATCGCTTGGAGGGTAAGTCTTCTTGTACAATGGACAAACACTTTGGTTTGTTTTCAAAGCAACAGAACACGTCTGGCTGCAAATCATATAGAGGACATTAAAGAGAGTGAAGATCTGTGTGTGGTTAAATCCCAATGGGTATATTCATTAGTTCTGTTATCTTTCACCCAAAGTCTGTGGCAAAATTGTTTGCTAAACCCCACCCCTCTTAGTTACTGTTGCCATTCTTAAAGCTTTCCATTCTCGCATGGCACATGTTATGCAGTTTACAATGATAAAAGTGGCAGATTTAACACTCAAAGTTGTAGTAATTTTTGAAACAACGGGTCTTGATTTCACACAGAGGTAGACAAACGCAGCTTCTCATATCCAGCCGACGACTTTGAATGCAATGAAAACCCGAGATGAGGAAAATGCAGCACAAAAGAACAATAGAACATTTCTGTGGGAAATGAAGAGTTTTCTGTCTGTAGTAATATAAATCGTACAGATGTGAGTGTCAGAAAGTGTCAGGCCTGCAATATGACAATATGCCTCCCATCACCTCCCATCACACCTTTCAGAACAATACAGCAGGCAGTCAAACGTACAACGTACAAATCAATTTAGAGCCTTGAGACGCTGGCTCACTGTGGCAGGAAGACAAAGCTATATAGGTCTATGTGCTCTGGTTACTGCACATACATTTCTACCCCTGAGTAGAACTGCTTCAATATAGGAAGAGGCTTTTAAAATTCAGGTTATACTTTTTCAGTTTCAGAAAATTGCAGTTGTCTGATTTACTCTGCATAGGAAGTGTAGTTGACATTTACATGTGTATATTTAAGCTTTGAGAAAGCAAGAACAGGGAGATTTATTCCTGATTCTGGAAACATAAATTATTTTAGGGGGGAAATATCAGAGAAAAAAACGTTTAAGGAAGTGCTCTTTATGTAGTCTAATCTCATTATGCCTGGCCCACGCTAAGCCAAGAATACATGAGTCGATTTGACAAAGCATGGTATGCAGTACATGCTGTTAGGAAGATCTTCTCATTCAGTGCAGTATTTGTTGGAAAGGTGACATTTAAAGGAATATCTTTTGCATTTTATTCTAACCATTTGTCCTTTTCAGACTGTCCAGGATATAGTCCGGTTCCTGAGGGACGGAGGGAAGGCGTCTGTCAAGACTGATGATGTTGATGAGGCCGCAGGGTGAGCGTCCTGAGGCCTCCTTGCCGGCCTTGTTGCTGATTTCACTATATTTACCTGTTCACTCTATCAATTACTAACCGTTTTAAATAGGAAATATAGGTGATATTGTATTATCAAAGCTTTGAATGACCAATATCTTGATGAATAATAATTATTTTTTTCATATTTCATGCATTTGCATATTATTTTGTGAAGAGCTGAGTTTATATATTTTATTTCTGTCTGTTCTGTGTTGCAGGTCTGAAATAGTTGGAAAAGGAGAGGTGAGAAAAAAATATTTTCACATCCTTTATGTTAGTATATGCAGAAGCATTATATTGATAACACCTCAGTGTCAACTCTTAGCAGTGGTGTAGTGGTGCCTGGAGAAGTGGGTATATATAGTATTTTTGATAGTTATTTTTTTTAGGCGGCCCGTCCTTAGTCCATCCACTATTCTCTGACCTTGCATGTAGCCTACGGGCAGGTAGGCCGCAGGCGATCATTTTTTTCCATGGATGGCGAAGCGAAGGCATGACCCGGCCTACTCTATGTCTGATCGGTTTACCCTTATCCTAACCAATCATCGCTCCTCATGCCTAAACCTAACCAACCCAACTAACGAAGGCAACGAGTACTATCCAGTCAGGGGCAGAGTTAGGGCGGGTCATGCCTTCGCTATCCTAGGAAATAATATTTGCCTTGCAGCACACTACTGATTGATGCGCATCAGAGGGGATTTAGAAGTGGGTATATGCAATGCCCACGGCGTATGCACCACTGGCGCTTTTTTATAGCATCCTTCCATTTTTGATTAGATTCCTCCAGTGCAGTAATGTCTGCTTGGTTACTATGTCCCTAAGTGATTTTCATCCCTTTTCTCATTACTAAGAAATGAAAGGCAGCATCCCTTCTGCTCTGAAATCACACTGTGGTACCTTTTTGTCAGCTCCCTCCCAGCTGCTTCATGTCATTTTCTGTAATATCCCTCCTAGGGCAGAAAAACTTTCAGATGTTCAATCACCAGCGACAGTGTATGGAAGTTTCCAGAGTTTCCCAGATAACTGCTTTAATGTTTCTGGTTCAGTGAGTAACACGGCAGAGACCCAGGGGTGTTCTCGCTCCTCACAGGAAAAGCCGTGTTAAAAACAGATCAAAGCATCATGCAAATGTCATTATGCAGTCTGTCCAGCAAATGAAGCTTTTCTTCAGAGTTCAGTTGAGTCTGAGCTGGAGGGGAGCTGCCTCTAAAGAGAACATAGTTTCACTGACAGTAGGGCTGCAACTTATGACTTCATTATCACTTAGAGGGTGACACTGGAGTGGATTTTTTTCTCCTGTCCGGTCCCAATCCCACAAAAATACTCCTGTCCCATGACAGAGTAACAAAAAATCCTGTCCCATCCAAATTCCCGAAGAATGACTCCCGTCTCATCCCGTTCCCGTGTTGTGTGGCTGCAACCAACAAGCAACCAGCCACCAGAGCAGACAGCAGAGAATAAAAAAAGACAACAGAACGACTAGCATTATATTTAAAATAAAGAAAATATCGTTAATTCATATTAGAACTACATATTTATACATAAAAACTGACCTATTGTTGTTATGATTCCCGTCCTGCCTGCTCACGTTGACTTTTGTCCTGTCCCAGTCACGTGAAATTGACTCCCATCCTGTGGGAATCCCACACGAATCCTGTGACCCACATGATTCCCGAAGAATGTCAGCCTCTGTTATCTATTTTTAAAAAAGTTGAAAAATTTAGAACATGAAATTAATTTGAACGCAATCCATGTAGCATCATCTTAACCTACTTTGCAGAATTAACATTCAGTTCATTCGTAGTGCCTCCACTGCCTCAATTAAGGGACAAGCTAATGTTTCTGTGAGGCAGTTGGCTTTTATATTGGCAGGTAATCTTACCTTAAAGTCCTTAAAGAGATTAAATGAAAAATGCCTTTTTAACCCTTTAAGATCACATGTCCGGTCATATTGTGCACCTATTTAACAATATATGCCAAAAAAAAAAAATAATCTAAATATATCAAAATCCAATCCAGTTGTGTTTGGCTCAGAAGGCCTGGTCTGAGCTTCGTGTTTGTCTGTGTCAAACTGCCTCGGCTGCTGAAGAGATTGGCTTGTTTTATTTCCCCTGTACCTTCTTGTCAGTTTTGATCAGACTGTGTGTGTGTGTGTGTGTGTGTGTGTGTGTGTGTGTGTGTGTGTGTGTGTGTGTGGTGTGTGTGTGGTGTGTGTGTGGTGTGTGTGTGGTGTGTGTGTGGTGTGTGTGTGTGTGGTGTGTGTGTGTGTGTGTGAACTTGTCACGCTGCAGCTGGTGTACCACAGTCTGCAGCTGGTGGCGTTTGCTGTCCTGGCCATCCTCATCATGCGTCTGAAGCTCTTCCTGACGCCCCACATGTGCATCATGGCCTCGCTCATCTGCTCCAAACAGGTCTGTCTCTCACCACGAGTCAAGGGTGTGATTTTTATATATATATATATATATATATATATTCTACATTTAAAAATATGTTTCCTTAATGTCATCAGTGTATGTATATTCCTCATTACGAAGGAGATAATCTGTTTGCGCACACATTCTGTCCTTCAATAATGCTCTCCTCTTTCTCTCTGTCTCTGTGGTTGTTGTGTCAGTTGTTTGGCTGGATCGGGGAGAGGTTTAAACACCACATTGCCGTGTTTGCAGTCATGGCCATCATGGCTGTACAGGGAGTGGCCAACCTGCAGGCCCAGTGGGCGATCATTGGAGAGTTCAGCAACCTGCCGCAGGAGGAGCTGCTGGACTGGATCCAGGACAACACACGTCCTGGTAAGTGAAGTCGCCTACTGCCGTTGCTACAGTGAAAATGATAATCCTGATTATTCTGCTCAATATAATGAGTTTGATAATCACAAGTTATTCAAGATTAAATTACAAGTTCATGAGGAACCATTACAATACACCAAGAGAGCTTCTGGTGCAGTATAGTTCTTCTAAGCATGTGCTCTACAGAATCTGCTCAGACAGGTCCACTCAATATCTGAAATACTTTTCTAGGAGGTAAAGGTCAGTGTGCGACAAGTGAGTGTGACATTTTGGTTGTTTCTGTACCCAGTAAGCTTTGTTTTGGCAAATTTGAAGGTCAACAGATGTCTAGACATTGAAGTTAAACCGGGCTAAATTTGTTTGAAATGGTAACGGTTGTTTTGTTATCAATATTATTATAATATACACTCAGTTGCCAGTTTATTCGGTACACCTAGCTTAAACTAATGCAGTCTAATACAACAGTCCTGCAATAAATCCTACCTCAACAAAGGTTATAATGTTCAAGTGTTTTAGAGAGGTGTTGATTCAATAGTGTGTAGTTTGTGGTATTGTTTTGCATTATACTGACAGGTGTTTCTATTATTTTGTCCCCCCAATTTATGTCAATGAGTGCAGGCTATATGATAAACGCCTGTCAGTATAATGCAAGACAGCACTACAAACTACATCCTCCAAATTGATCATAGAGTTGACTGATAACCTTTACAAACTTAGACACTCTCAAAATTAAAAAGTACAAAACTAGCTGATGGAAATGCAGAACTCTGTTGTTGTATGTTGACTGGCTAAACCGTTTGGACACCTGCCAGCCAATCAGAAAGAGGTATTTTCCATTGCTGTAGTATCAAGTTACTAAGTATACTTAGAGATTTATGAAGAATACAGAACTGGTAGTGTAGATATGTCCACTCAACAACATCCTCTCTTTTGTGTCTTATATGTTTTTGGTTTTGCGTGTGATTGATGCAGATTCTGTGTTTGCTGGGGCCATGCCCACCATGGCCAGCGTGAAGCTTTCCACAGGTCGGCCCATCGTCAACCACCCCCACTATGAAGACGCTGGTCTGAGGTCAGTGGAGCTCACAGCAGCACAACTGCTCTTATATTCAGATCAGAGACAAAACATAGCACCCATAATTGGCTAGAAGCAGTTTCCACTCCTGTTCAGAGTGCTGTATCCTGGTCAATATACAGCATGTACAGTATAGTAGAGGTGTGTATCTCTCACTCTCAGACAGTTCGATACGTATCTGGATACACAGTCCACGATCTGGCTGTAGCAGGCCGTGATCAGGATTTGATTCTGATTTAATTTAACCTTTATTTAAACAGGTAATCTCATTGAGACACAGGGTCTCATTCTCAAGAGAGACACACAAACAATAGTAAACATAGGCAGTGATACACTGGATAACTTTTCAGCCAGCCACTGAGGCGAATGGATTTTTCACTAAAAAGCTGCTGGCTGGGTGTTGTTTACATCCAGGGGTTCGTACAAAGTCTTGAAAGTTTGGAAAAGGCTTAATTTTAACCCTTGTGTTTTCAAGGTTAGGAAAATGCTTGAATTCAAAACTCCTTGAAAGATGCTTGATTTTCAACGTAATCCAAAAGGGAAGTTCTTTTCTCTCGTTCACTCGTCATTCGTAGCTAGATAAGCCCTCTGTTGATCCCTTACTCTGGAAATTAGGAAGCATTAAATAATCATGGTCGTTGATGACATCTGTAATATTGTTGATTTGCATGTGATTCTTTTTGTCATCGTTTTATTATTTGACTGCTGTACAACTACATAAAATGTGCCTGAAGTTGTTCTCCACTTTATACATTGTAACGGTGCTGCATTGTGCTCTTCGCAGGGAGAGAACCAAGCTGGTCTACTCCATGTACAGCCGCATGTCTGGAGAAACCGTAAAGGGGAACCTGATGAAGCTGGGAGTGGACTTCTTCGTCCTGGAGGATTCCTGGTGCACCAGGCGAACCAGGTACCTCAACACCACGAGTGCCCTCTCACAGAAGGGGGCCACATTGTTACCTGGGGACCACGTTTTCTTTCACATTTTAGATATTTAGCTGGTGTTTTTATCCAGAGAGAATTACAAAGAGCAAACTGGAAGATTTTAATTTAGGTAAAATGCTGGATAATTAGTTTCTTCTTCTTCTTCTCTTCCTTTTTTTCCTTCCCTCTCTCTTCGCCCAGGCCTGGGTGCAGCATGCCGGAGATCTGGGACATTGAGGATTCCCAAAATGTCGGTAAAATTCCCCTCTGCACCCACATGTCCAAGAACTCGCGACCCCACTTCACCACAGTCTTTTCCAATGACATTTACAAAGTTCTCAAAGTTCCCAAAGCTACCAAAGATCTCAGATAGCATCGTGGGACGGACTGGTTCAGCACCAAACTTGATGTTCTTTCCACCACTTCTTTTTATATGTTCTGGTCGGTCACTGCCGTTGCTGCTTTTTTACTTTTTACTTCCTCAAACCCCCACAGTTCCACTTTTTTGTGGACTAATAATATGTTGGACACGCCAAAACAATTTGCCATGAGTCTCTCCACTCTTTGTGCCCTCACAGTATTTGTGACTTAAAATAAGTCCCTGTTCCCCACGTTTTGCCAATCCTCCTTTTTGCTGCATCTTTGTCATCCAGCAACGTTCCCATCACGCTCCAGTTGTGAAAGCCAAAAGGTGTCGTAGCTCTTCGTTTAGTTTGTTGCATTGGTTCTGTTACATAGAATCCTTATTTTAAGAAACATTGTCCTCAAAGACATGCTGTTCACACGTCAGTATTGTTTTTTACTGTTTCTTTGACTTGCGCTGAAGAAGTAAATTTTGTCTGGCGGGACCAATCGATGTCCACATACTGTGAAAGCAATACCCTTTGCAAACTTGACAAAAGCTGACTTCTTCTATTGTTATGCACAGTGTTGATCTCTGAAAAGATTTTTCAGTATTACACTATTTTTATAATTTATTTGTGTGAGTATTTTTATGCAAACGTTTTCTTTAGAAGCAAACAGTGTTTTAAAAGGTTTTTGGAATCTCTGGAAAATTCTGCTCTTGTGTTGGGAAGCTTTTAAAAATCTTTTTAATACATATCATTCAGCCTTGGCGTCTAGATGGAATCCACTCAAGAAGATTTTTAACAAAATTTCACATAATTCAGTTATAAACTGGAGAAAAGAGGTTTTTTATGGCAAAACAATGTAAACAAACCAAGTAGATCTCCCCTAACTGTGCCCTGTAACAACTTTCTTTTGTAAATACCCAAACAATTCTTTTGTAAAATACCAATGTACGGCCTTTAAAAGGTTCTTTTTGTGTCTTGAATTCTTGTGTGTTGCCAAAGTAAGTCTTGTTATTACAGCTGCGTATTCGGGGTACCATAGCACATGAAAGATGTGTTTTTAGAGATTGAGAACCATCAGCTTGTGAGTTCTTTAACAGCCCATCCAAAGTATTTGTAGCAGTGAATTTGATATAAATAGTAGCAGTCGTTGGCTCCTTCTTTGGGCCTCATTGATGACTGTTTGACATTTTAGGAACTACGCTTATCCACTAAGACAAGAAGATTGATTCCACTCATGTCTGTACGGTAAATATGACGCTACAGTCAGGACAGACAGTTTATCCACCCGTAGCTTGTTCTGTCAATAAGTGTCCTTTAAACCCACTGTAGGTTGAACTAGCAGTGGCACCACAGCTGCATGTTGTATTGATCAGACTCATCGGACAGATTAAATTAAATTAAAATCAGTTTAACTCATATGCACTCTCTAGTTTAAATATTTTGCTTTTCTCACATCAACCTACTGTTCTTTGTTCCTGAAGCTGGGTGCCATTTTTCAGAGCGAGGGCAGCAGTTGTGGAGCTGCAAAGCTTTACAGTACAGACTCGTTTTTCACATTATAAATAAACAGAATGAGTCAACATACAGTAGGTTTGTCTTACAGTGATTGGACCACTCGTTTGTCTTTTAAGGAAATAGTTTGACTTTTTGGGAAATAACGCTTATTGGCTTTCTTGCTGAGAGTTAGATGAGAAGATTGATTCCACTCTCATGTCTGTACGCTAAATATGAAGCTACAGCAGGGATACAGTTAGCTTAGCTTAGCATGAGGACTGGAAACAGCTAGCCCGGCTTTGTCAAAAATATGCCTAGCAACACCTCTAAAAGTGTGAAAACGACAAGTTGTGGTTTTACGGGGTGCTATGTTAATTAATGAGGTGCTTGTAGGCAGATTGTGTTACCTTTGTGGAGAGCCAGGCTAGCTTTTCCCCTTGTTTCCAGCCTTTATGCTAAGCTAAGATAGTCGTTTGCTGGTTACTTAACAGACAGATACGAGAGCGGTATTGATCTTCTCATTTGCTTTATTGTCAAAAGTTAGATAAGTGTATTTCCCAAAATGTTGAATTATTCCTATAAGAGGGAGGAGTCACCATGTTGGAGGAGTGGCAATAGGAGAAACAAACATTAGCAGTTCTTCCTCCCTGTTCCCTCTCTCTCCTGCAAGAGTGTGAATTTAAACCAGACGTTTGGCAGATGATGTTAAGAAGTTTTCTGTTGCATGTTTACTCCTCCAACATGATGGCATGTCCTTCACAGTCTTTGGTAACTACTTATTAAATATTCTGCAATGGGTTTCGTTTGTAAAAAGGCTGCAAGCTTCTCTCAGCTTTAATGTAGTTTTTAGTGTATGAACTCATCACAGGTACAAATCATTATGGTACAACACACCTTGTTTCATTGATTGGGCACCAGAATGAGATGTAATTGAATGAATTAAATTAGTGAGATGATGTATTGTAGTGATTATGTATTGTGTAATGAACATGTATTCACAATTCAAAAAGTCCAAATCATACAGTACACATTTAATGTGTGACATTTTGTCCATCTGATATCAGAGCTGCTTGTTTATGTACTACTCGTACGAAGAAGACTGAGGCGTCACGGTGTAGGAGTGATCTTGTAAGTCAAGTGCCCGTTTTTAAGGCGTGGGGCTGTTGTCACACCTCCCGAACCACTTTGACATAAATAGTTTATTCCTGTCGCAGGTGTACATGTGTTTCGGATATCTTTTATAATATTTGTCAATTTTGTCTGTATTTTAAAAAAATAAAGTATTTGCCATCGGCACCAGTGCTTTTTTTGTCTTAAATGTATGTTTGAAAAATAGAAATCTGACACTTATTTTCCTTCTTGATTTTAGTCTATTCAGGATTAGCACACAACATTTGTTAAGCAAAAACAGTTTTTCATCAAAATCCACTGCTGATATCTTCTTATCAAAAGTATTTACTGCAATGCAAAATTCCCCTCAGTTATTTCAAAAATGCTTCGCACCACAAAATGACAATAAGACTGCCAGTCAGTTTGAATATTTGAGAAGAACCACTCTTAATATCGGCTGTGTCAATTGCATCAGGTAGATACACTTATGAGCAGAGAGACTAGCCCTAACTCGCTGTCAAAAGACTGTTTAGCCTTGGACTGTGTAAAGCTTTTTTTAATGATTTTATTTAACTTCAGCAAAGATGACAGATTATGCAGCAGCAGCAGTACAATCACACGTTCAGTATTATAAAAGACAACATTAGAAATTAAAACAGATGATTTATAAAAAACATTTAGGCTACTGTATTAATGTACTAAATAAAGTAGGCCTATTTCACACATGATTATTGTAGATTGTTGTAGGCTGATATTAACAGAGATAATCACAGTGGTGGGAACCAAAGACCCAGTTCATCTGACTAAGGCCATTTTTCCACAGGAAAACCTGCTTAAATCACACAGTGCAGTGCTATTGTCTGTCTAAAAGCCTATGTCTAAGGGCGTTTTTACACCTAACCTGTTTGGTTGGGTTGAAACTAATCCTGGTGTGTTTACCTGGTTGGTGCGGTTCATTTGGGCAGGTGTGAACACAGTAATCGCACTCGGGTGCGGACCAAAACAAACACACCGACCCTTTAGAGGAGGTGGTCTCGGTCTGGCTCCAAACGAACTCTGGAGCGGTTCGTTTGTTCGTGGTGGGAACGTGATCCGACCTCGATCCGACCCAACTACCAGTGTACTCTTTGAGCTAAATATTAATAATAGACACATCTGACCAATAAGCTGAGTGAACGCTCTCACATGGTTTGTACTGATGCATTTTGGTTTGCTTGGATTTTTCACTGTGTGAAAAGACACAGAACCAGGGGGAAACACTCCAAGTTTACAAAGTCATCAACTGATTCAGACCAGAGCAAACCAACTATAGGTGTGAAAACGCCCTAAGACAAACTTTCCTTCATGTTGCACACTATTGTACTGGTTAGTATTGACTAAATTCTTGCAAATGAAGTCAATTTAAACCTAATCCAGGGTAGAGCCATACACCTCCACCTCGCAAAGGGTCAGGTACTCTTGTCTTCCAGGGATAACTATGTTAACGTAGTGGCCATCCATCCCATTACACTGGAACTCATCAGTAGCGCCTGGCGCGATGCTTGTGATCACAGCACACCTGGTAAAAGAAGCAGAAATCACTTAACTCAGCAAAAGTTGGCTGAAGAAATAGACAGTTCATTTTCACCACAACCATCGCCCACTGGGTGCGACACTGGGTTGTTGACTGTTGGTGGCAGATGTTTTTATTAGGGCTTGATAATGTAAAAAGTTACCACATTTACTTTCAATTCCATACAAAAGAACTATATTTATGCCAATATTATCTTATTGCAGATATATCTGTATCAGTGTATGTCGGCCAATAAGGAACAAGAAATTGCAGTACAGAAATGCCAAACTTGGATTGAGATCATTTAGAAAAAACTCCCAAACATCAATATCGGTATGGTTCAGGCTGTACCATACAATCTGCTGTTAAGAGTGGAGATGTGGTTTTATGACCAGGGAATCGCCATTTTAACCCCTAAATGACCAAAGTGTTTAGCACCAGGGAACATTTGTGAGAGCGAAATATTCTTCCTCCCATAGGAAGTTCCAATTTAGTGACTTTTTAATTATATTAGTATTGTAATTAACAGGCTGTAAACTACCTGGGATTGGTGTTGCCATTGTTTTCAAGAGAATCTCCGATGCGGATCTCGGCTCCATTCAGTCGTTCTGAGCAATAGTTGCAGTTGGTTATCTTCACAGAAAACACTTTACAGGTTTTGCGCAAATCCAGTCGCCACCAGGGGCTGAGGTCGTTGTTTGTGTGACTGCAGGACGCCTGGTCCCAACCGCTGGCACGATTCCCATCAATGGCATTATATGCAATACCAGATGTATACAGTGATGACTGTGAAGCTTTTCCTTGGAGTGCCAGGTTCTCTCCTGCAAAAACAAAGTAATATCAGCACTGATACTAAGGTTTGTTTATTTGGTGTTTTAATCACAGTGAGGTCAGGACAAATAGTGGATTTTCTGAAATGTGTCAACATCCTGTGGTCATGGACTTTGAAAGATGTGGGCTTCACCAATCAGGGAGGGTCTAAGTAGGATCCAGTGTTTTTGGAGCTTTACCCATTACATACTAGTAATGCCTTGCTTTGTGTTTCACTGTGGCAAGTAGCTGTTATTTACAAATAGTGGCCAAATGTGAAATGTGTACCATGCCACAGTACTCATGCAATAAGCTGTGTTATATTATTTTTCGGAGCTTGTCTCAATAGGACAACAATTCAGCACTATGGACAATGTTCAGTGCTTCTCCTACAGGCTAAATCATGATCAGCACCATGAATGTATTAAATATAACTGGATACTGCATTCAAGGATGCTGTCGCATTCATTCCTGAAAGTTTCTCACTGTGAGCCGAAAAAGCTTCTTCGGCATTTTCAGGCCCATCGCGCACTACAGTCCTTCCCCAGCCGAGCCGGTTGAGAGCTAAGTGTCCAAGACTTGTCAGCACCAGGAAGTCTGGGCCAGCTGACTTCCTGTTGGCGCCCCGCACACATGAATGGCATACGATTATTTAATCATACGGCTCTTCTACACTTTCCAAATGTTATTGGACTGAATGGATCAAATTCTGGTCGTAATAAGAGTCATTTCAGGGGCTTTGTGCAACCTTGCATCACAAAATCTGCTGCGGGTCTTGTGGGTCCTGCAGGCTGGACCACCTCTACTTATCAGTAATTATATAACACAGATATACAACATGGTATGGAGGCAAATTCTCACCAGTTGGGGCACGGTACCCATAAACCTCCACTTCACAGAGTGTAAGGGTCCTCTGTGTACCAGGTAGAAGCACAGTCACGTAACGTCCCTCCACACGTCTGGTGAACGTCAGAATGAATGAGTTCCCTGCAGGTATTTGAGAAATTACACCAGCCCTAAAAGAGAGACCAAAAGAGAGGATGCAGCTCATTAATTATGTTCAGCGTCTACTTGGGGTATGCTCAGTGATGCAGACAGTAGTGTCATGGTTAAAGAAACAGGTCTGTTGTGACTGGACTGAGGTTGAAGGTTTGATTCTTCAAACTGACTGAAATCCTGGGCAGTATTTGAATGAGTAGTGTCTCATGCCTTGAGCTGTTCTCACTGGTTCAGAGGGAAAATGTGGTGATGAATATTGAACAGAACAGATATGAAAATGAGCAGTTAAATTCCTCTGGAGGAAATAAAGCTCCAAAATTGTAGCTCTAGCTGTCACTATTAATATGCACTCACGTTGGGTTTGCGGCACCATTGTCTTGTAAAGAGTTGCCGATGTGAATCTCTGCCCCGTTGATCTTTTCTGCACAGCAGTCTCCTCTGTTGGTGATGATGACGGAGGTGACGATGTAGGACTCCAGCAGGTCCACTCTCCACCAGGGGTTGGTCTCTTCAATAGTGTGGGTGCATGAACCGGCTGAGAAACTAGATTGACGGTTTCCATCAATGGCATTGGAGGCAGCTCCAAAAACATCCCACGATCCCTGGTAGCGGTGTGACTGAGTTGCTTTTCCACGCAAGGCCACATTTTCTGTGAAAGACATACACACATTTCATAGCTTCAGCCCCTGTCAATCTTCTCATCTAAATCTCAGCAAGAAGTTCCCTTTGTTTGACCGATACTTTGGTTTATGACCAAATACCTTCAGGACTAATGTCATTCCCATCCGCCTCACCTGTACTTTGTGTTTAGTGCTGATTAGCTAATGTTAGCATGCTAACACACTATACTTAGATGGTGAACATGGTAAACATCTGCATTTGTGATTGTGAGCATGCATGTTTGAATGCTAGTGTCAGCATTAAGCTCAAGGCACCGCTGTGCTGGCAGGGCTGTAGAGTGTCTCCACATTAAGCCAGTTAAATGTGTAAACGCATCTTTTTCTCTCTGTTTCAGCCCTCCATCCAGACTAAAATTATGTTTTTCTCCCCTAAAAACTGAGCTTTTTCAGCCTCCAGAGTGTATACATCTTAAAACATTTTAGTGTGTACAGGATAAATAGAGCTTTTCCAAAATGATGAAGTAAGCTGCCCAGTGACGATCTGGGGGCTGTGTGCCAGAAAAGTTAAGAGGACAACCTTTAGTCGCCAGTATAGTCGAATACGCAGCAGAGCTGTTGTCATTGCTATCTGAATCTGCTGTTAGTACCAACTCAGCACTTGAAAACCACACAGCTGAATTTCTCACTTCACTCTTTCTTTTTGCAGAGTTTACCCTGTTTTATAAATGCAGCCAGGAAAATATGAATGGTTTTAATTTTTGTAATGCTAAAATTAATTGGTACAAACCAGATCCCCAAAAATGTGTAACATAAGCATTTATTAATTTATATTCCACTGTCATTTTAGCCGTCACATGTGCTTGGAAAACTATGATGAGGAATTATTATGCATTTGAATTAAAATTGCATGAGGCTTTAATCCTCATTTATGCACAAATTATTATTACTATTTTTGTAAAGTGCCCTCGCAATTATATTTATTTTATAAATTACCCCAGATTTTTGCCCGTCAAAAGTTTCTTCACTTGTGACAGATGCACCTATATTGACGGTCAGACACCGACAGTAATTTCATTATATATAATGAAATTACTGTAAATTTACCTCAAAATATCAACAGTATTATCCTGTTTTATTTAAATGCAGTACATTACTGTTAATTTTGGTTGGTGAAATGACAGACGAAAGATAACGGTATTTTACAGTATTAATTGCTCAGAGGAGAAAAAACAGTACTTTACAGTATTTTTTGCATTGCATTTTGGGAACAGAAAACTGCATTGAGCCCACACGTGTTCAAGTTGTGATTTTTCATCCATCTTCATCTTGTGAATTAAAAGGTGAGTGCCTCTTTGCTTTGCTTGTTAGCATAGACAAAATACATAACATTTGCAATCAACTCATATTGTGCTGTGATAATGATTTGGTAGCCTCCCTACCATCAGATCCCAACATCAATAAAACATTTGTAACGTATTTATGTCTCTTTATGTTTGGGATTCTTTTAATAAAACTGTTTTCTTTAAGTGAATTGTTGTCAGACTGAGTGATGCACATTGGACTTGAATTAGGTTAACTTGTAAGTTTTCAAGTCAGATTTGAGATTGGAGTCTGAGCTGACACAAACAGCGCAGACAGAAACCTCATTTAAGCGGTCAGTGTGGCCAGCTAAGGTTAACTACTTGTACAGTTGCTAATGTTAAGTTTTATGCGGGGATGCATGATATTCCTTCTCTTCTAATGTGCAGAAGGTGGATGATTCTGGAGTTGTAACTAACTTTTTAAACACTCGTTTCAGTGGGAAGCGAACTGTGACACAGCGGAGTGGAGCTGGATTTCTAAATCGGATATTTCAAATTACAGGGTGAGTTTCATCCAACATTAGCTACTAAATTCTTCTTCTGCAAAGTGCAGCCTTCAAACAACATTGCAAATTTTATTTAATAACTCTTCCACTGCTGTCACTTAAGCGCGTGACTAACAAAACAATTACAGTAATTTCCCGAAACCTGCAACGTTAGTCAAAACGTTCATTTCCATTGAAGTGCCCTTGTGCTTGCAAAGTTCTCGGTATATGTGTAATCTCTATCCCTCTATTCATAGGGGGAAATCTTTTCTGTGAGTGTTGTGGTTATTTTGTTTCTTTAATGTTGGCTGTATTTTGGATTGTGTCAGTCCAAATTGGTGATAGAATATTCAGAAAGGATCATTCATATTCACAGTTTAGCTGTTGCTGGTTTGTATTCTAATGTTATTTTGCCCAGCACAGAATGCTAATGGACATTTGAGCTGGTGGAGATTTTTTGTTGAGATTGAGTTTTCTTTCATCCCAAGGACTACCCAGTTTGACTTGTCAGCATGTTTCCATGTCAGATCTGTGGACATCAATCTAATACTACAGTGGCCTATGTGAAACACATGAGAATTCACAGCAATACCCCTAACTTAGTTCTTCAGTGTTGCATCCAGGACTGCAAAAGGAACTTCAAAAAATTAGCAGCTTTGAAATCACATCTTTACAGATATCACAAGGACCGTGTGATGGAGCCAAGATCACATCTGTGCCCTGCAGTAGACCTAGCATGCCATGTTGACTTGTGTAGTGCCAAATGTAATACACTGACTCAGTTTTATTCCCATCTTAAAGAGCACATTAAAGAGGGACGAACAGTGGCATGTCCCTTTAAGCAATGTGATAAATCATTTGCAGTAATATCTACATTTACCTCTCACCTATCCAGAAAACATAAAGATTCAACAGAGGAAAACCTAACTGCATCCATTGTTGCCACAGCACTTGTGACAGAGGCTGGAAGCTCTCAAAATAATAGTGATATGATATCAGATGAACATACTGATGTAGTTGGAAATAGCGAGCATTTGGAGGTAAGCCCAGAAAATGTTGATGAGACCTTATTTTTGAAGAATCTTGCTCTGTTTTATCTGAAATTACAGGCAAAGTTGCTGCTTCCATCCTCCATCATTCAGACTATCATTGAAGATATGCAGTCAATTTATGATGTCAACCAGTCACGCTTATTTTTTAAACTAAACGAGAAGTTGGTTACTCTTGGGGTTCCAGAGGCTTCTATTAATGATCTTATTGACGATCTGAAAGAAGACGATCTCTTCCGAGCATGCAATAGCCACACATTAAAAACAGACCAGCGCAGGAAAACAGTGTTCAAGAACAGTTTTAATTATGTTGAACCTATGCCCATTTGTCTAGGACAGAATGAAGCTGGCAAGGAGTGTTTTTCTCAGTATGTCCCTATAAAACAGACGATTGAGGCCCTTTTTCATTCAAGTACACAGCCGTATCCAGTTGAAGGATGTTTTTGAAGATGTGTGGGATGGTGAAAACATCACAGAAAACTTGGCCCAGATAGAGAGGTCCTCTTTAAGCTTGATACTTTATCAAGATTCATTTGAAATTGTAAACCCACTGGGGTCAGGAAAGAAAAAACACAAAATACTGGCTATGTATCTCACACTTGCTGACCTATTGCCACACAACCGGTCAAGTATTGACCAGATGCAACTTGTTCTTCTTTGTAGAGAACAAGATTTCAAGTATTTTGGTCAGGAGTTGGTCATGGGATGCTTGGTGAAAGACCTGAAAGACCTTGAGACCAATGGCATAGTGTTACCTGATGGACAGGTATGCAAAGGAATTGTGCAAGCCATTGCTGGAGACAACCTGGGCTCACACAACATTGGAGGTTTTGTTGAAAATTTCAGTGGCTGCAAGTACTTCTGTCGATACTGTGAAATTGACAGAGATGCCTTTCAGGCAGATCCTCTGTCCAGAGCCAACACTCGCACACCAGAGTCATACAAAGAGCATGTTCAGAACCTTGAGGAACATTTAGTTCATAGTGGAGGTATCAAATTTGACTCTCTATTCAACAGCCTGTCTTTCTTTCATGTATGCCAGCCTGGGTTGCCTCCTTGTCTTGGGCATGATTTGTTTGAAGGCGTGGTTGCCTTTGATCTTGCTTTGTTTATCAACCATCTTGTCACTGTTCACAAACAGTTTACTTATATTGAATTGAATCGAAGAATCAATCAGTTCAGGTATCTAGGTAACGATGCAAATAACAAACCTTGTGAGGTAAACCCAGGAAGTGACAGACTGGGTGGCCATGCTGTGCAAAACTGGTGTTTACTGAGACTGTTACCAGTGTTGATTGGAGAGAAGATTACATCTCCTGCTGAAAATGAGATATGGCAACTGGTTTTACAACTAAGAGAAATTGTGGCGTTGATTTGTGCACCAGCCATTTCCACTGGCCAGATAGGGTATTTAAGAGTCCTTATTGATGAATACTTGCATTCCAGAAAACAAGCCTTTCCCCATCATAGGCTTAAACCTAAGCATCATTACATGAGCCATTATCCGGAGCTCATCATTAAGTTTGGGCCACTCATTCGTTTGTGGACTTTGAGATTCGAAAGTAAGCACACATACTTCAAACAGTGCGCAAGAAAACTGCATAACTTTAAAAATGTGTGCTTAAGCCTTGCAGAGAGACATCAGCTTCTGCAAGCATATCTTAGTGCTGGCAATTTCTTCCCACCAGAAATTGTAGTAGAAAAGGCAAATGAGTTTTTTCCAAGTGACTACAATGATGGCATCAGGGAATCAGTTGCAAATTATGATTTTGGACCCGCAAATACGTTGATTGCTCATGAAGCAACTGTAAAAGGAACAAAATACAAAAAAAACATGTTGGTTGTTATCAGTAAGGATGAGGATGGACTCGAAGTTGGTAAGATTATTATGATACTCACCCACAATAATTCAGCAGTCTATTTCATCACTGAAAAGTGTAAGGCTTTGTGTCTGCATGATGTAGGTGTTCACTGCATCACACCAATCAAGAGCTGTTACCACTGTGTTAATCAGGAGGACCTACTTGATTATTACCCTCTACCTGAGTATGCAATTTGTGACATGGCACTAATAGTTCTTCACCATTCTTTTCCCCTATTGCAGTGCAATGAGCACTGTGAATGAAGACCTGAGGGGCATCATCCTCAGAGCTTTGCCAACAATTTCCAAAGGCACTCAACAGGCACTGATAGATAAGCTATTAAGCTCCGGACTGGAATCTACACAAGACCTGAAATATGTAACTCAAGAAGATATTGCTGACCTACTGCCGGCCATTCAACTACGAAAGCTCTTGGAAGCATTTAAAAATGGTAATGTTGAAGTAAATGTTACAACATTTGTGTTGCATTATACAGTGAATTCTTAAATAGTAGCTCTGGACGGCCTTTTTTTTTTAAAACTTCTTATATAGGTGACTGTTATATAGTTATATAGTTATATAGGAATTCATTTTGTAAAAATGTACATTATGCTCAATTTACCAGTAAATGTAAGTTACAGATAATTCCAATCACTTAATGTTTTATTTACAAGCCTTTTAGGCGACCAACCTTTTTTTAAAATTATTATTTGAAACTTGCTCATTATTTTAACTTTAAGTGCAAATTTACAGTAAGAGAGAGAGATTTTGATCTTTAATGCCAGTGTTGTTTATCTTTTGCTTTTCCTATTTCAGAGACAGAGGTGGTCACTTTGGACCTGCAAATGTTCCCTTCCCCTACCCCAGCAGTCAGCAGTCCTTTAGCACTTCCTTGCTCCAGTCCATCAAGTGTAGTCTCACTCTCAAATCCAGAATCTAGCAGCTCAGAAGATTGTGGGCCATCCTCCCTTATCAGAAAAACATGGCCAGAGACATTCCAGGTGCCATGGAACCTCATGCCTGTGGAAATTCGTTCAGCAGTAGCTGATGGCAAGAGACCTTCACCTGCAGCACGGCGACAGATGGTCAGAGTTTTGGCAGATGAGATGAGAAGGCATGAGCTAAACCCAACACGCTCACAATGTGTCACTGTCTGCCGAAACATCACCCGCCAGTACCCTCAGAGTTTTGCTGATCTGCGTGACAATGGTCAACTACTGGGAGATGGCTATACCTCACTCTTAATTCAAATTAAAAACCGAATTGAAAATCTGAACCGCAACAGCAGCTTTCGCCAACACCGTTCATCTGGTGATGGACTAAAAAGAGGGCCTACTGATACATATGGCTGCACCAGATTCCAGCCTGACCTCCCACCAGAGGAGACAGATGAAACAGTAGAGCAGAAACGTCAACGGATGGAGGAGATATACCGTCGAGATGGTACAAATGGGGCTGAAAGAGCAGAAGTAAAGCAACTCATGGAAACAACCTTCTGCCTGCAGCGTCGCCAAATAAATGCATTACCAGCACCAGCCATTACAGATTTAAGAAAGCAATGGCCATACCTTTTCACTCAGAAAGGTCTTTATGCTCATTTTGAGCTTCTCACTGATATCAAAGTGCTGCGTGCACTTGAGCTTGCCATGGAGGAGTGTGGAAGAGCCATCGTGGAGTTCTTCAACAACAAACCCACCAATGCAGATGTCCGGGCAGTCCTTTCACTGGGTCCAAACCTTGAGCTGTCCTTCTGCGTCATCCAACTTCTGATGGCTCACTTCTCTGAGACCCTGGAAGGGTTGATCCTTCTTGCAAATGTAAGTTACTTTTTCTGTTTATTTTCTATCATGCTATGATTGTCCTGACAAGCAAAATAGACCTACTCTTTCTTTATTTAAGTTGTGAAATACAGAGAACTCTTTTGTAACTGTGTCCTAGGCATGTGCCACGGCAGCTGATGTTGAAAGGACACTCACACTACCTGCAACTCCTCGATTAATACTCCTTGGTATGTATAGAAATACACATTTTTCTTTTTATGATCAAATAAGTCATAGGTTTTCTGGATATCAGCAAAAGTGTTAAATTCTTCTTCACAAGATTAAACAATATTGGGGAAAAAATGACATTGAGTTAGATACTTAAAAAGTTACAACATCATTTCACAATACACAGTATATACACCTTTTGAATTAAAGTCCATCCAGACCAGTGAAGACCAAGAACAGGGCTCATCTGTGAATGGGTAAAAGGTTTTCAGTTTCCCTTTCATTCATTTGCAATGTGACAATTGCAAATTAATACATTTTTATGTCAATGCTGACATGGGGGTTTCTTTGTAAAGTTTCAGGTGAAACACCAGGAAGCTGTATTCACCACTGGATGATCAGCCTTGAGGGGCACATTATTTGTGAGGGCATACAGCCAACTTTTCTGTCTGGGCTTGCTGCTGTCTTTTCTACTTACTACGCCTTCAATCTTCAGTACCAAGACGATGCTGCATGCACACTGGAATTCATTCAAAGGTTAGATGCCTAGATGCTTACATCCTTCAGCTGTTACTGTGTGATGTGAGCATTTTGAGGACCTTGTGTTGCTCACATTTAATCTCACAGATACAATACCAACTGCCCAAAACATCTGATACCTGGAGCTTGTTAAAACAGCTCTCCTGACACTAATCAGGACAGAGCAAACTACCACTTTCCATGAACCATTTTTATATATGGATTACAGGTGACAATGCGTCCTAATCCTAAAATCCTAAAAAGATGCTAAAATGTAACATTACCTACACCTAATGTAGTAAAGGGCAGTGTTCTTGATACAAGAATAGACTTTGCTATATTTATATTAGTGAGTAAACTTTAATTAGTAAACACCAATTCTGAACACACACTCTTGTTTTTCAGGCGGTTCATCGGGATCAATCCTGAGAGAGGCACCAAGGCTGGACGAGGAAAAGTTCAGTCAAAGCAGGCGGGAAAGGTCGCCCAGAAGAAGGTGACATCAGTCAACCCTCGTGTCTCCAGTGTACTAAAGAAACTAATGGACTTTGAGTGGGATTTCATATAAGACAGTGAGCCCAGTCATTCACACACACACACACACACACACACAATTTTTTTTTCACTAAGTCATTCTTGGTCACTCAGTCACTGACTCAGTTTTTCAGTCATTCACTCAGCCACTTTCTCAGTTATGCATTAACTCACTCAGTCAGTCTTTGTTCATGTCCAGAGTTCAGTTTTTAGACAGACTACAAGACTTGTTAAAATACTGTATTATTTATATTATTTATATGGCTGAAATTTAAGTTTATTTACCTGAATGAGCTTTGGGCTTTGTTTTACCAATTACCTTCTAATTTTAGAAGAATGTTTTGCAATTTCATTCACTTCAGTCATTCACTTAGTTTCTCAGCTACTGATTTTGATAATATTTTATGTATTTATTTGTGTTCAGTGTTCACACTGACTGCACTTCTTGTTAAAGTTTTTTTTTTTTTTTAATGGCTGAAATTTTAGTTTTTGCCGTAAACCTGCCTCAGGCTTTTATTTGTTGTCAAAAGTTATTCAAAAGCTTAATAAAGAGAGACATGTTTTGAAAAGACACTTTGAAGCTGTATTATTTGTCTTAAAATGTTAACTCACTATTCAAAAGCTATATTTATACACTGTATTAAAACATGGTATTTTTTTTTGCAAGACTGCTAAGCAATAATTTAACAAATCACAAGGTTTAGAAAAGAAATGTAAAAAAATATCATTGTAGCCCTTTTTGCTAGCAGTCCATTACTCAATAGCGTATACAGTAGCATGTGTTGTATTTGTACAGTAGTTTACAGTAAAATTCTGCAAATATACCTCTTGTGAAAAAGTGCAAATAAACATTAATTAACTGCTAATACTTTTGTCGGTATTTTACTGTAAAGGTAGAAAATAACAGCTTTATGCTGTATTTACAAAAACAGTAGCAAACTGAAAATTTCAGCAACAGCAAGACACCGTTAATTTTACAGTAACTTGCTGGCAACCGTGCTGCCAGTTCTTTACTGTTTTTTGACGGGACAATCTTTAACAGTGAACCAACCATTGACTGTAGTGATGGACAAAAACAGAAAAACAGTTGTGACAGTAACAATAACATTTTCTGCTGCTTGATGGGAATCTGATAACTCCAGAGCATCAAGATAACTTGTTGTTTTACTCTCTCTTGACTTCAAGGGTCAGGCTATCTGCAAAGCCAATCTAAGGACAAACTCATAAAGTATTTTATAGCTAGAGAACTAAGATTTTAAACTTTGATTAAGAGGCAGAAAATGTACGGTTGTTTGAGCTTTTACACCCAAATGAGTTTTATTATGAACCAGAAATATATTCATTTCCCTGGAAGATCACTCAGGTTACTATCATTGTGTCCACAAGCTCTGTCCTGTTCCTTGAAATGATGGAACAGCTCCAAAATGTGTCTCTTGGTAATGTGAAATCTCAGTATTACCTCTTTAGGAGATGTTTATGTGACCAAAGTACCGTTGTCTAAATTAAATAACGGTAAAAGTACCATAAATAGACAAACTGAAAACAAACAATGCAGAGAACTAACATTCCTTAGATAAGAATTTTAAAGGTTTCTGTTGAATCAGTGTCTATACTAATAAATAATGGTATTTGATCATCCTTTTATCTGGGATATTAGGATAAACAGTGTTACTGTTCTGCTGTCAAAATACAGAAAACTAAATATGATAGTTGCGTGGTTTATGAAGGATTGTGTGTTTAGTATTTTTCATCCATTAAATGTATTATATAAAGATTTATTGGTGATTTATAAAGTGCCATAAACGTAAGTTAACATGTCACTGACCTTCAATAATGTGTGAGTTTGGTCTGTTGCAAAACATGAGGACATCCTTTAGATTTACAAGAAAAACTGCAGGTGACACCGATACACACTGACAAACAAAAAGCAGAGATAAAGAGGAGGTGGTGTGACTTGTCGCAGTTGCAGGAATGATCATTTTTTATTTTCACATGAGAAGTGGTTTTCCTCTCCTTTTTCCTTATCTAAAACTTTGCTCTCCTGGGAGCTCTTTCGTTTCCTTCTCCACCCCCTTTGCAGGTACAGTGTACTTTTACAGTCAGTGAAAGCTTAGTCATTCTGAGAGGGAAAAAAAGGAGGGCATTACACAAACCCTTCAGTGTGGAAGGCACTCAGTATCTCACCACATCATGACTAGATCTGCGCTCCTGATTCTGGCATCCCTTGTTGGCTCCTGTGCTCAGTTTACAGGTAAAGTGAAGGATATTTGACACATTTTGTATGGAATTATTTGTTGCAGTCACGCATGATTTAAGTGCAAGGTGGCACAGTCATGTGATGAGATCAGAATGATTCATAAACTGAATAGCCAGTCTGCTTTAGTTGTGGTCATGTTCACACTGTTGGTTGATGCATGTTGTACCCTGATTTAGCACTTAGCCATTTGTCACAATGTGGATGAAAGTAGGTTTTATCTACAAAATATAAATGTCCACCGTGCACAAAGGAGTTTGGGTTGCAAATACAACAAGATTAAACCACACAGAAAGTTTATTACACTGCAGTTTATTACACAGAATGAGTGCCTGATGACAGAAGCAAAGTAAAAGTAAATTCAGTGAATTCTTCATGAATCAGTACTGACCTGCAAGGTAAAGTAAATTATAAAAAACCTAACATCTTTGTACAAAATGTCCTGGCATGTTTAACAATGAGCCTTTTTAAATACTGACAAAAGTGCATGGGGGATTAAAGTGTTTTTTACTCTTACCTGTTAATTAAACTTAATTAACTTTTTAAAAAGCTTTCTAAGCTGCAATTTTTCCCTCTTTGAGTTAATCTCTTAGAAATGTATTGTTATTTTTTGTTTCTTATGTCACATTTAGACGCTGCCAACGCTGATGTACAAAAAAATGAACCATCAACAGAAAAATCAGAGGAGGTACTACATGTCAGTTATGACACCTTGGTCATTAAACTCATTAATATATGTATTAATAATATAGTCAATATTATGTTCTGATACTATATAAATGACAGTCTGAGGAATTGTTTTTCTGTCCTACAGACAGAAACTTACATGCCAATTCTCTGCTCACCGACACCTGGCCCCTTATCCCCATCCTCTTCAGGTACTGCACGGTACAATCATCATCAATAATCATATTCATCTGTTTACCAGTTTGAGTGATTACTCTGTTTAGGCATAATGATTAGTATTTTCAGTGTCCTTATTTACTTGAATGCTTGAAATTGTTTTGTGTCTCATCATGACATTGCTGACTTCTCCATTTCCCGTTTCCTCTCCATCAGTTCATACTCTGAGACCTGTTGATATCTCAGCTGTTTATGCCTTGGGAATTCCACTCTCACACAGGTAGACAAACAAAAATAAAATGCTCTAATATACGTCAGTGATACTTATATCATTGGAAGTGACAACACAAATGAGGCGGCTTCATGAGCTGCTTTAAAGCGGAAGCTAATATATTGAAACCTTTATCAACCCTCACTCACTCTGACAACATGTGTGTCTTCATCATTAGGGATAAAGCCTCCAGAGTGGTCAATAGAGTAGCTGGTAAGTCTATTATTCTTCTCACCACTGTGTGTTTCTACTATCAAACGGAAAGGAAAAAGTATATAATCATCTAAAATAATAATAATTTTAGTGTTGGTTTTGAACATAATTCCTACTGTATTTCTATCCTTAATATCACATTTATCTGTACTCACTTTTACATATATTATCTGTAGTGACAGGGTGGTTGAGGGATTACTGATTTTGAACCTTGTTATCACACTGTAGCATAATCAGATAAGACATGTACGATTCTAACTTTAAATACATCTTTATTTTCAGGTTGTTTAAGCTGAATCTTAGAAAACGGATCATGTTTCAGCACTTTCAGTATGCTGAATTTGGATTTTTAGTTGTTTTTTTTTATGTTCTCAGGTCTAGTCCTGGTCCTTAAATTTTGTTTGAGTTTGCCACAATACAGCCACTTCTTACACTATTAGGGGATTATCCAACCATGTAGTTGTAAGTGTTTTCAATTAACAGAGAGTTCAGTTCAAGATCATGTCACAGGAAATGGCAGAAACAGAGCACACTTTGAAGAAAAGTTCTTAAGACAATAATCTTATAGTTTGGTCGCGTTTATCTCTAAGGATAAGAGAGTGAGCCATAAACACAGGTCGTTGACCTTCACATAAAAGTAAGCAAAACTGGCAGCATGGATTGGAGCTTTCACCAGCTTCCTTTTTCACAACAGCAATTACCACATGTACATAATCCACTGTCTGATTGTATTGTAGATTAAGTCTATACAATGTGTCTATGTGTGCTGAATAGAGTTGCTGTCCATGTTCAACCCTGAGGTGATTGCTCAACATGTGGATCAGACATCATTGCAGCCCAGGTAACACACACATGCACACGACACACACACATGAACAGTCACACACATAAATGCTGTATAAGGATATTGCTGCAGGTGTGTTATATGTGAGTGTGTGTGTGTTGCAGAAGCTTGTTGGAGGAAGCTGAGGAACTGTCTCTCTCCCTTTCACATCAGGTACACATTAACCCTCTCATACAATGTTTCATGTGTTTTAAACATTTTATTATTTTGATGAAGCGAATTCGACCCTGAGTGAGTTCACCCACTACAAATATGACAAGAAAGAAATAAGAATAAAATGTTTACCATGCTACTTTGACTGAAAGCAGAAAATCAAAGAGTTTAAGGATTCAAATGAGCTATCCCCTCTTCTCCTAGAACATCTCTGTCACCAAAGTTAACAAAACTCTAATTGTCAAAGTGTTCAACCTATATTTCCTCCATTTAAGATAAACGAGAAATGTAAGTCTGTCTATTTCTTGGCCGCTACAAGACTCCAGGTAGTCACTGCACCCAGCCAAGAAATAGTCCCACCCTGTTTCAGTATGCTAAGTTAAGCTAACTGTCTCCTGGCTGTAGCTTCCCCAGATGTCAAACTGTCCATTAATCACTTTTAACCAAGTTTTAAACAGTAAATGGAACGAAAATCATTGTTAGTGAAGAGCTCCACTGATTGTCAGAAAGAACAAAGAGTTCTCTACATTTCTGAAACTGAATCGCGTGGCTCTGTGTCTCAGCGGTTCACTGTCAGCTCACAGCAAGAAGGTCCTGGTTTACATGTTCTCCTTATGTTCATGTGAGCTTTCTCTGGGTGCTCTGCCTTCTTCCACTGTCCAAAGACATGCAAGTCAGGTTAGGTGAATTTCAAACTCACATTTTCCCGTAGGTGTTAATGAAAGTTGTCCAGAGCGTAACCTGCGTGATCAGCCAGTGTAAGATGGGATATGGTGTAGGCCTCCATGACCCCTAACAGGATACATAAATTAAACTAAAACTGATAAATGTCTTTCTACATTTTCCAGAGCTTTTGTCCACATCTCACAGTGGACAGAGTTTGCTCAGTTTGCTCTTTCTTATATCTTTGCAGGTGACAGACTGGAAGTTTGTGCTGCTGTTTGTCCCGGCAGATTCCATGTGTGCGTGTTCTCCACATGTAAGATTCCTTACTACAATAAAATCACGTTTGATGTAGCATTTGTTAGAGTTAGTTAAGGATGTCAAGAGTGTATATTTCTTTGTGCTTCAGGTTGCTGCAGATGTTAAAGCTGTTGTGCAGGAAGTGGAAGCAGCTCTGCAGCTGTTGCAGAAAAGGGTATTGTACTTTTTGTTGAATATAATTTTGCCATGAACAGATAGAATGGGGGAAAAAAACTAACATGTGGTGTATGTTTACAGTTGCATCACACTTTAGTTCATATCGTGGTCTGGAGCACATATCATCAGCAGGACAAGTGAGTGTTTTGAATTTGAGGTATATAGAAAGCTAGCAAAATACCTTGTATAAACTAAATTTACTCATTTATTTTGACATGATACAAACCTTGCTTTTTACATGCATGTAGTCTATAGTGTTGTGACCCTTCTAGTGATGTGCTTGCTTTTTATTTTGCAGCAGGTGTGAGTGCATGAGAGATGAAAGCATAAACCAGCGACTACGTAAAGCAACTCTTCTGAAAACACTCCAGGTAAAATACATGTAAATATATGGTATTTGTGTGCTTGTGGCTCATGCTGATTCATATTTGGCTACTTACTTGACAAATATCCATTTGTCTTGTTTTCAGGACTCCCTAAGTCACGTCTTGGAAAATCCAAAGTGGCACAGCCAAAGGATAGACTTCACTGCTGTGCTGCAGTCTGCCCCAGTTATCCTTGAACCCATTACAGATTCTGTAAGTAAAGAAAGGCTATTTCCAGGCACCAGTTATAATCAACAATACTGTAATTAACAGCTGTAAATTTTACAGCCTTCATTCCAGTAACAATGCATGAAAGTCACTTAAAATAGCTAATGTGTAACTAGTATATATCGTGTGTTTCTTTGTAGGAGAATGCATGGTCTGACCTAAACCAATTAGCTGTTCAGCTATGGTCAAACCTGGTAAGTTCTTATTAGTTAAAGTCCTAAATAACAATTAAATATATACATTAGGCTGTTTGATAACCTTCAACATTGATCTACATGTTGTTCTGACACTGAAAGTGACCCCATGTCTCAGTTATGAAATGAGCCAACAGTGAAGAGTCACCATAATCTCTCAAAGCAAAAGTAAGATGGAACAGTGATTACAGGAACATTTATTACTCTGTCAAAAGGTTAGATAAGAGATGTAAAGATTAACTTGATGGTGTTATCCTAAAGGATCACTTTCTCCAGCTTTGTTCGCTCTGCATCTTTATGTAGATACAATCAGTAATCAGATAATCAGTACTGTTTTACACTGTATCGTCCTTGGCTGTGCAGCTTGAAACTATCTTAACCAATCATGACCTTTCCTCCTCCAGCTTCAGTCGTCGACAGGTCAGGCAGAGGTCATGGACAGCAGCACCATTACTATTCCTTGCCCTACCCAGGTGAGGCACGGCATTTCATAACACAGTCTATTCAAATGTTACAGAGAAAGGCTTCACAGAACGATGTGCTGTTTGCAGCAGCATTCAGTACTCAGTTCGAGACTCTCCAAATCATAGAGCAGACTTTCAATCTGATATCAGGATTTTAAATCTGATACTATGGTTAAGACTGCGACTCACTTCAAACCTTTATCCCAGGAGCGACCTTTCCTGCGAACACAGAAAAACTCCCCCACTGAAACAGAGGGGAAAGTTTACAGCAAAGCCTCTACGCTAACAGATCCTGTAAGTCTCTCAACTCCACTTCAGAACTACAGTGTACAATGACAGCTCATACAGTTAAATTGATTTGAGAGTACTGTGTGTTTGCAGGTTATGGGTACTGAGATACCTTGCACAGACCGCAGCCCATCTCCCACTACACCCACTTCAGGTAAAATGTGTTTTTTAGCTCTTATTCTGCTAATATATTTTGGGAAAATGAAGTTCCATCCAACCAAACTCAACCACTTTATTCTCTGTGTAGTTCATGAACTCAGGCCTGGAGATATCAAGGTGGTGGCAGCAGTAGGCGACTCTCTGACAGTGAGTGTTTCCCTTCTCCTACTTTTTTTGCTAAAGTCTAAATTCATATCTAAAAACGTACTTATCCCAATAGGCATAAATATAGATTAAGACCAGATATACAGTATATATAAAGAACAGATGTAAAGACAAGCTATTGTGTTTGTACTGTATGTGTGTGTATGTGTGTGGATGTGTGCGGACATGCAAACAACCAAGGGTTGAAACACTGGTAAAGTGGGAGTTGGGGTAGATTATGAGGTTTAATTAAAAAATGGGGATCAAATTTAAACTTTAATACTGAGAAATGACTTGCAGACATTTGCACTGTGGCTTTGCGACCCCCACAACAGCAGTATACTATGCTTCTGGTTCAATAGCTATTTCCTCTGGTTCGACATGGTTTCACTATCTCACATCTGATGTTTTCTGCAGGCAGCCAATGGTGTGGGCGCAAAGTCAGACAACCTTCTGTTAGTGATTAAGGAGTACAGAGGACTGTCATGGAGGCAAGATAAGCCACACCATTGGTCAAATATTTATAGTGTGGGAAAATACTTAAAACAGTTCATTTGGTAATTTTGTGAGCTGCATTTAAAACTAACACGCTGTTTCTTCAATTTTCAGCATTGGTGGTGATGAAAACATTACCACTGTGACCACTCTGCCAAGTATGTTTGCCTCTTATTTAATTTAATTTATTTTTTTAAAATTGTAATAGCATTGCCTAAAATCAAATCACATAAAAATGCTCACTTAAGGCTTATCACATCAAATATAAGATGTCCAGCATTGTGCTTGATAACATCTATGATTATGGTGTCTTATCAACATCATTATACTTTTTTATTAGGCTTCACTGTCCAGCAGACCTGATTAATATGTCAGATAGTGAGTCAACTAACTATTTTAGGATGCCTTCGGTAATCAATATTAAGATGCCACATAACAATTTGAAATAAAATTCACAAATCTATCACAAGCTGTAAATACAATACAATAAATACAATAAATCATAGAAGAACATTTTTTAAAATACTTTTATGGCAATACATTCATGATCCAGTACTTCCACACAATGTCCAATATGTTTACATGTATTTGGAATTGTTAACACTTTTTGTATTTCCTACACCTGGTGATACAGACAGAAAGGAAGAGAGAGAAAAAAAATCATAGAATAACATGACGTCAGGAGAATAAAAAAAAATACAATGAATTCTACTGGTTTGACAAAAAAGTCTTAAGTTGAGGTCGACTTGTCTGGAGGAAATGTCTTGCTTAAAAGCTAAAGTGGGCTTTGAGTTAAGATTTTTTAGAATTAACTTTCATGCTCAGTTTTTGTTGTTAGAAATAAAAATGATATAATTTAAATGACTGTATCTATTACAAAATACAGAATGTTCACAATCCTGTGAATCAGTTCAATCTCCATTTTACTTTTTCTGACCTTCTCTGTGTTTGTGGTCTTCAGACATCCTGAGGGAGTTTAACCCCTCCCTGACCGGCTTCTCAGAGGGAATAGGTAACGAGGACAATCCTAAAGCCTTCCTCAATCAGGCTGTGGCAGGAGCGAAGAGTGGGTCAGTCATGTGCTTTATACTTCATTTTAGCATTACTTACTTTTTACTCTCTTAATACATGAAACCTTAGAAAAATGTACAGCACACCAGAACAAAAAATTTTCACCTCCTAAAATTTTGCCATCAAAACTTGTTTGTTTTCAGTGATATGGTGCGACAGGTGCGCGTCCTTGTGGACAAAATGAAACATTATTCGGTAAGGAAGTGGAGAACTACAGTAGAAACGCATACAGATTTGCTCTCATGTAACCTTTGGTAATTTATGTTCACAATTAACAGAACATTTACCGCTTATCTCCTTTACAGGGCATTGATTTCCACAATGACTGGAAAGTGATCACCATGTTTATTGGTGGCAATGACATATGTGACTTCTGCACAGACAGCGTGAGCACTCTTTCCTTTTTTATCAAGATTTTTGCAATAACTTCATAATTTCATCAAACAATATTGCTCAAAATCTACTTTATATGTCATATTGAAAACCATGATCATCCAAAACATAAGCAATTTGTTTTACGGCTGCAACTAACAATTAGGATCTTTATCAATTAATCTGCAGATTATTTTCTCAATTAAATGATTAACTGTTTTGTCAGTTAAATGCCAAAACCAACATAAGACAAAGAAAACCAGCAAATCCTAATTTTGAGAATAACAGCAAATGTTTGGCATTTTTGCTTGAAAAAAATGACTCACTCACTCAGATGATTACTTAATATTCAAAGGAGTATTGACCAATCGATTAATTGACTAATTGATTGAGCTGTAATCAGGTTCACATTTATGTATTAACATATTCCATGTCATGCTTTGGGTCTTGTGTACTTTTTCCACAGGTCTTTTTCTCACCCAGGAATGTGGTCGGTCGTATCCGCCAAGCTCTGGACGTCCTCCACAGTGAAGTATGTTTTCATCTTCTTGCACCAACATACAACCTTACTGGTTGTTAGCAATTTGCAAAGTCATAATCCAAATTACAGACAGCCTACAAACTTTATGTTTTGTATCATTCAGGTGCCTCGTGCCATTGTCAATCTGGTAGAGCTGTTAAACATTGTACCATTGCGTGATCTGCACAGAGATAACACTCTGGGCTGCCCCACCTGGTTTGTAAGGTCAGTGATTTTTAGTTGTTGAAGACAAACAGTTTGACCAAAAAACTAATCAAGTAATCATTTAACAGTTTTGGTGTTTATGTTTCAGTTTAGTTTGCCCCTGCATACTGAAGCCTAAAGAGGGATCCTCTGAACTCCAGAGGGTCAACGACCTCAATAAAGCTTATCAGGTACAAGACTATGGGATGCTCACATTAAGTTTTATACACATATTCTTAAGTGCTTTATAAATGTCTGTGGCTACAACACAAATTCACTAGTCTTACTTTGACTTTGAGAACTTGAAAGTAAATATGACACCTAAAAGGCTTTTAACCCCAATTTTAAGGGCTAAATCATCATCATCATGACATTGTCAACTGAAAAAATAGTCACTGAAAAGTCAAACATTTGTTCTTCTTTGGTCTTTATCTTTTGGCTGTCTTTCCGACCAGCATGCTATGAGAGAGCTGATTGACTCTGGGCGTTATGACACACACGACAACTTCACTGTGGTAGTGCAGCCCTTCATCAGGGAGGTTTACCTTCCCACGTTAGAGGTAGGTGCTGACACACCTGAAACATTAAATATTCCTAATGGTGTTTTCATTTATTTATGTCTTAGCTCTCATCCCTTCTTCTTAAAAGGACGGCCGGCCTGATCGCTCGTACTTTTCACCCGACTGTTTTCATCTCAGCCAGAAGGCTCACACTCTCATGGCTCGTGCTCTTTGGAACAACATGGTAGGATCTGCTTTATTAGAAGAGTCTTCCTACATTTGCATTTTGGCACATGTGTGTTTTAATTCTCTTATTATGATCCAAAATAAATCACAATCTCTTAGTTGGAGCCAGTGGGCAACAAGACTTTTACACAAGACTTCGCAGCTGGCATTGATTTGAAGTGTCCCTCTGAGGTAACTTTGCATTCAACAACATTCATTGAGTCCAACAATTGATCAAAAACTATACATTATATGTTGTTGCTGTATCATTTTTCTGTATTAATGTGTTTTTGATCATTTCTTCATTAGACCAACCCCTTTTTTAGGACTACTGTCAACAGCAACTACATCTTTCCAGGCCCTCCGCCCACTCCTCCTCCTGTTACAGTAGGTCATAGTTTCTGTCTTTCATACACAGCTCAACTTTAGAATGGCAAGTCATCATTATCTGTGCATGAAGCCAAGTTATAGAATTTATAACTATAAATTATGTCTGTCATTCTTTAGAATTGGGGCAGTGACTTTTCCTGTGTTAACACAGTTCCATCCGACTCTGTGCCCACGTCAGGTAAGCATTCAAAGTGTTATTACTTAAGTATGATCTACAGGGAAATGGAAAGGTTAGACGTAAAATATGCTCATGTTGATCTTTTCTTAGCTCACAGGTTACAGCCAGCAGACATCAAAGTGGTGGCTGCTGTGGGAGACTCTATAACGGTAAGCTTGTACACAAGAATGTGACAAAGGATTTTGTAATAACTGCTGGGTGGTCTATTCATTTGTCAGTGTAATAAAATATTCCCTTAAATAGTTTGATAAAAAATATGTTAAGAAGAAGGCCCACTTGCTAGCTTTTTCTTAGAGCTTTGCATCTCAGTCCTCACTTGATATACTTATTTCTCCTTGTTTTATATTATTTTGTCTCAGTCTCTTCTTCCTGTAAAGTGCTTTTCTGTTTTGAAAAGTGCCAAATAAATTAAGTTTGCATGCGTCCTCGTTCAAAGACTAAAATTAGATGCCAGAAAATGTAATAACTTCCCAGTATTATGTTACCAGACGCTAGCCAGTGCTATTATTATTTCTATTGTCATTATTATTGCGTCATTTTCTACACACCATCTCTGCAAAGTCCAGATTGTCATATTTTGTATCTTTGGGATCTCCACTAGAGCTAGGAATTAAGTTCTGGGGGTTTAAATAATGCTAAGTAACGCAACATAAGTTTGTTATGATGGACCCACTGGTGGCTAAATCAAGGTAATGTACAAGCTGAGAGAGCATTTTCAATTTAATGTGCAGAGAGAGAAACAGAAAAACAATGTGTCTGTAAATTATTGAATAGTATAACAATCTTTTCTGCATGCAGGCCGGCTTTGGTGCCAAGGCAAAGAATCTGCTGCAGCTTAGTACTGAGTACAGAGGGGTGTCATGGAGGTGAGACACTGCACACAAACTATATGCTTAACAAATGTGTGCACTTTGTGATCATTTTATTTTCCATTTATTTATTTTCTTTTCATTAACAAGCATTGGAGGAGACAAAACTCTTGAGACTGTCACAACATTGCCTAGTAAGTCCCAAAGCTTTATCTGTCCTGTAAGCTTTCTTGACATGTAATGCACAGTAGCAGCACTAGATGACAGAGTTGGACTGTAACAAAGCTAGTGTTTTGTCTCTTGTGCAGTAATTTCCTTACTTTTTAAAAAAAAAAAATTTTAACATCAGATATCCTTAAGAAGTTCAATCCTGAAATCAAAGGAGTATCAAAGGGGCAGGGGAAATGGCAGACTGGCTTCAACATGGCTGTATCAGGAGCTAAAATATCGTGAGTTCTAACATTTCTCGGATCTGTTATCAGCTTCGAATGGTTTATGGTATGCACTCATGAAAATCTCTAATTTCATACAGAGGAATCCCAGGGCAGGTCCGACGCCTAATTGATACCATGAAAAATGACTCTGTGAGTTTAATATATGGCACTATACTAATGCATGCAATATTTTAATGCGCAAGAAAAAAAATGTTCCATCTCTTTCTTTCTTTCTTTCTGATTCTCTCTCCATCCTTTTAACGAAAATAGGCGGTGGATTTTGAGAATGACTGGAAGCTGGTGACCCTCTTCATTGGAGGCAATGACCTGTGTCAGTACTGCAATGACCGCGTGAGTTGCTGTAAGAAGTCGTCACAGGAAATGCAGGATGATCCTAAGGATGGAGGACATTTTCAAAGTACTCCCCTCAGTGAAGCCAGTCTCCTATACCACAGCACAGTGGTTAAACATCCCACAGTGTTGTGTGATGCCCTGTGTATAGAGCCGTCTCATGATATCACTCTTCAAATGGGATGACGCACTGGAGCATAATAATCAGGCTTTGTGAACAGCCCTCCCCTAATTGTTTTATTGTGTCAGAGTAAGATGAGAGCAGACATGGTTTCTTTTCAATGAGCACATTCTGTCACTTCACCCCTCCAACACAAACACCTCCCCTCCCTCCTCTATCTCAGCCTCTGTCTGCATTAAACAAGCACACGGGGCACAGTGACAGGCCTTGTTCTCTAAGAGGCATAAACAACACAGAGGTCAAGCCAGACTCTCTTCATCCTGTCTCTGTCTCACTCCCTCCTTCTCCTTTCTCATTTTGCCTCCATTTCCCATTTTCTTCCTCTCTCTCCACTACTCTCCTCGCGCTCCACTGACAGGGTAGTCTCTCTTTTAATGTTTGCGCTTTGAAGCAGAATATCAAAGCACGGCATCAATTTAAGATGAGCTCTGAGACTGTGATAGTGACAGCTTAGGGTTAGTTATTGCGCGTACGCTCATGCATGTTGCATGGCGTTGGCTCTTTTGGTTGATATGTGCTTTTCAGCCACAAACTTGGGCCAGTTACCCTGAAATGTGCCTTAAATATTCTGCTTTTCTCTGGCCACAACAGAGAACAGCTGTTAATGGAAAAAAGGCACGAGTGTACATGTGTTCACTATGAATTAATAAAAAGCCTTGTACATTGTGTGTAATCTTATTCTTTTGGTGTCAAAACTACAGGCCTCTTTGTCACCTCAGAACTACAGCCATCATATGATGACAAGCTTGGATATGCTCTACAGAGAGGTAAAATAATGTTATCTACGAAACAATTACAGTTGAATACACAAAACAAATGCCATAACAGACGCAAAATGACCAAAAATGTGCATTTTTCCCCTCCCAGATTAAATAGGTTCACATTTTCTTCCCTTAAATTGTCATTGATAAAAATATCCGTTCTGAATTTTGCCCTTTGAAACTGCATAAAAGCCACGTTTTCTTGCTTTCTGGCCGTAGGTTCCCAGGACGATTGTCAACGTCTTGGAGATCCTGGAAATTGAAGGCCTTCGCAAGATCAAAAGGGATAGTCTTGGGTGCAGTGTGTTACAAAAGTACGCTCATCGATCCACTCATGCCAAATCAATTCTACACGAAGACCACTGAGTAAAAGGCAGATTGCTCCTTTGAATCAACAGCACTTCTCTTAATATTGATCTAATACTAGTCAATCCAGCAAAGAAATATATAATAATTTGGAGTTTATTAAAGGATACCTCATCCCTGAATCAATGACAAATCCAATTTTGTACTAGCATTATGAGCTGTTTATTTTCACCCTTGATGCAGGTTTGTCTGCCCGTGCTTCTTGTTAGCAGGAGAGGACTCCCCAGAGCTGGCTGAAGTAAAACGGATCAATCGGGAACTACAGGTTAGCAGACAGTGAGGCCAAAATGTGTGACCAACATCTAGTTGAAGTCCCCCACTCAAAAATGGGTTTTGCTTATTGTTACTTCACTCAGATGTTTGAGCTTCATTGTGCAGAATGATGAATGAAGTTTGACACCACATACAAGGCTGTTATTTTTTTTAGCCTTTTTTGGTCTGTCTTTCAGATTGAGACGGAAAAATTGGTGTATGGGGGCCGCTATGATGACAGAGAGGACTTTGCGGTGGTCGTGCAGCCCTTTTTTAAGAACTCCATTGTTCCTTTGAATTCTGTAAGCCCTCTGTGTACCCCGAACCTCCACTGCACTCACAGTAACAAGCCCTTCCCCTCAAAGCACATAATTCCTGCAAACACTGATGTTGTATTATTTCTTCTCCAGGACGGCAGACCTGATGTCACCTACTTCAGCGAGGACTGTTTCCACTTCAGTGAACGGGGACACGCTGACATGGCTGCAGCTCTGTGGAATAACATGGTGAGTCCAGCAAGATGAACAGTAAAAGGCTAACTGTGTTTGACAGGGCAAGGGTTTTGGATAAATCTTTCCAAGTTACCACATCTCACTGCAATTCAGTCATGACCTGAGCAAAGACGTCCTCTGTTTTATCTCTAGTTGGAGCCAGTGGGCAAAAAACAGACATACAACAATTTCACAAATGCCAGAAATAACATCAAGTGCCCCACTGAGGTAAGAAAGCTGCCACAGGAGCACGGCTCACGTGCTACTGCTGATCCAGGTGTGATTTATCTGTACAGTTTGTGCATAATGGCATGAATGGTTCATAAAAGTGGATGTGATTGAATAGAAGACCTTCCTTCCTGTGCGCTCCAGGAGCATCCTTACATCTTCACAAAGGTGAACAGCTTGCCCATTTCGACCACCACAGCACCCACAACGCACAGCACAGCCTGGCCTCTCACCTCTGATTGCACGGACAATGTGCCAATATGGCTCGCTGCTGTGCTGGCCGTAACGGGTCTTCTGATTGGCTGGGCTGTCACCTGGCTCCTCCTCTCCTGCAGAGCCAAGAGAAGCAAGAAGAAGATGATGATGATGATGGCTCCAGTGGAGATGAAGGGCACTGTGTTTTAAAGTGCTACTTACTGTGTTTTGTGCACTGGACAATTCAAGGAAACATGCAAGAACCAAGAACTACAAAATAACATTGCAATATTTAAAGTGATTATAGAAAGCATATTGTTTGTGGTGATAATAAGGCAGTTTTTCATAATTTGACATGATAAGATAGCCTTGTCTGCTTTGACTAGAAAAGTTAAATAATGTCCTTGAACCACAGATGCAGAGGTGGAAAAGATAAACCAGACTTTACTTAAGGAAAGCAATAAATGAGACTCCTGCACTCAAACCTTAATGAATTCTTCTCATGAAGAATGGTTCCCTTCACATTTTTCACTGTTGCATTAACCTGTAAGGAGTATTTAAATGTTGTAGCTGGCCTAACAACTGACTTAATAAGACGATACAATCACCAACCACTACAAATCAAACACAGTAGATTTGTCATGTGCCAAAATAAAGATTGAAATTACTGACTGCACATTAACTTATTACTGCTGTTATATATTCAATTTTATTAAAATGAAAATGTATTTGAATTCTGTAGTTTTCAGATAAATGTTGTGGAGTAATAATACTAATAATACTTGATTACTTTAAGTATCCTACTTGAATTGCTTACTTTACTTGCATTAAATGTACTCTTTCTGGATATAACAACAGTAGCTACACTCTTGGTAGATGTAAATATGAATCTAGCATTGTGTAGCCATTGTGTGCAATGATAAATACTTGGAAAGACAATGTAATTAGGCATTCTTTTTTTTTTTGTTATTTGGAATAAATAATTTGCAATAATTCATAATAACTGTAATCTGGTGTGACTGCTCAAGTGGCATACAGACAACCAGTCCAGACACGTTGTAGCCTACCTGTCCAGGAAATCATCACCATTACACTGGTAAATGGTGTTTTTCTTAGAAAGGAAATACAAGTATCACCATATCATAAAGTACTCAAACCAGCCATGCACAAATGATTCTGCTTGGAGCACAGCACACAACAGCCTGCATGTATTACCTTAATCATTACCCCCAGTGAGATACTAATAAAACATAAAAGGGTTATTTTATGACCTCCTCAGTGATGAAAGCCACCGACTGCTTCTGTTAATTATGTCACAAGCATACAGTGGTGGAAGGTACATCTACTCATGTACTGCAGTACAATTTTGAGGTATATTGCAGAATTAGCTCCACCTGAACTGGCTACAACATTAAGATGCTTTTTACACGTTTATGCATCAGTAATACTAATTCGTTAATATAATATAACAATTTATGACTCTTACAGGTGGGATTCTGCTGCTTTTACTTTTGCTGATAATACTTGTGTACTTTTATTTAAGTAACATTTTAAATGCATGGCTTTTACTTGTAAATTAGTATTTTTACATTGTAGTATGGCTGCTACTAAAGTACAAGATCTGGATACTTCTCCCAACACTGCAAACATAAACACAAATTGTGCCGATCAGTTTAAAAAAAATAACGTGTACGTTAGATGAAATTTACTATAGGATATACGGTATGTTTGTCAGCCACGAATAAACTCCTTTTAATTAATATAAAACTGGTTAAAGTGAGTTAAAGTGTGGGTGCTCCACTAGTTCGTGTCATCTACGCTTACTGTTTTCTGGACACCAGCGCCCCCTAGTGTCTGTGTGGGGGATCGAACCGGCCAACACTGTACCACATCAGTTTGAAGATGGCGGAGGGTGAATTGAACGTGGACAGCCTCATCTCTCGGCTCCTGGAAGGTGAGCGATTTCAACGCAGTTTCTAATGTTACACGGGGCTAGCTGTTTATGTACGTTAAAGCTGGTGTGTGATTTGTCCTGCGGCTACCGCGGTCGCCTCGCAAAGCGCAGGAAATGCGTTAGCCAGTCGGGCTAACGTCAGCCACTCGTAACGGTGTATCCCCGGCTAGCTCTGGCTAACGCTAGCTGGCCGTGTTTATAAACACTGTCAGCGGTGAACGCCTACACCTCGTTAGTTTGCGCAGCAATAGCCACGTTACTCTTGGCAAGTCGTTTTATGGTGTCGCGGTCTTCACTTTAGCATGTAATTAAACTTTCTGCCTGATGTTTTTTTCGCTGTGTTCTGTCTCATTTATTTCCCAAATTATGTACGGCTGGTATGTGTCGGGCGGGAGGGGCTGTGGCGTTTGTCCTCTGCGTTATAACGTTAAAATACAACCCAGAACCGGGTGTCATGGCTCTAACGGTTGTAACTGTCAGGTTAGGTTAAGTTAATGTTTATGAACCTACGGCATGAACACCCATTTTCACCAGCTCCCCTGCCCACGACACGTTTAAGTTTTGCTCCATGCCCGCGTTCCTGTAAGTTGTCGTTATGATATGTTAATGTTACATTATTGAGAAGCTATAGAAATAGGCCTAAAACACTAATATATATGGATAAGTCTTTCATCTGATATTGGATGTCCTTATCACTACATCCTAGACAAATTTGAGTTGTGAGGTAGCTTGTTTTTGGTGAGGTAATTTTAACTTTTGTGGCTCACTCCTCTCTGGGTTTGTAGGTGTGTTATAGTGGGCAGGTTGCTGTGATTCAGTGCACTCATGCACATTGGGCCCACGATGCACACACATTCCCTTGCAGGTGAACAACAAAACACAAATTGAAAACATTGGAGACAGAAGAAATGCTGTGTGTTTCTCTGAGTTGTCCACAAAAATGTTCATATCTATAATTTAAAGTATGCCCTCTTGTGTTGCTGTGTTCACAATCACATTATTGCTTTCATACTTGGTAAATAAAGGGAATTTTATTGGTGTGTGAGGACCAGGTTTCGGGTTTGGCAGAGAGGGATGTGCAAAAATCCTTTTTGTGCTTTCTGTTCTTCCTGTGAGATATCCTTTGAGTCAGACCAGACCACTAAGGCAAATTCAGCTGTCCTTGGCATACTTTCCACCAGTATCTATCTGTGACTCTGTTGGAGGGATGAGACACTATGCCAGCATTGAAATGCTGATATTTGTTATTCAAAGTAATTGCTGGAAAATGTTGTCTTGCTGCAACTGCCTTGTGTTTCTTGCAGTTTCATTTGTATGTTAACATTGCTACCAAATGGTGAAAAACTCAACTTCTTGTTTGTTTTCTGCTCTTAATCGTGAAACAACATTTTTCTCAGCTGGAAAGCTTGTTGATTCTTCACACACTGTGTTTTCCTTGGTACTCAGAAGTGACTTGTTGATTGTGTTGCTCTTATGTTGAATACAAGCCGGACTTGGCTTTGGCATCTTTCATAGGTGGTCAGTTTTCCTGTGATGTGTTGCAAGATGGCGATTGTGTCATTTTTTTCTTGTTCAGAAAACAAGTTGGCTATATATGACTAAGTGATTTGGATGTTGTCGTTTCACAGGCTTCTTACATAATTGTTCAGCTTTGTAGTTAGTGGTGTGAACTTACTCCAGGGTTAAAATCAAGCACATGTGCAAATAATTTAGGAGCATGATATAAATTGGCATCTTTTTTGATTCTCTGTAGGTAAGAAATGTGTACCAGTGAAATGCCACTGCCACTGTGGCAGGTGGTGATTTTTGTTGACTAAATTAGTCTGAATCAGTCCAGGTTTTCAGTCGTGGACTGAAAATATTAAAAGAAAAATCTAATCTACTCTATGGTGGAACTATTCAAGAAAATGCACCCTGCAACTTAGCAGAAACCAAAGCCAGGTTTTCAAATTGGTTTGTACCTTTCATTAATCCAGGTGTTTGTGTGTCTGTTTTGATAAAGGCAGTAAATGACTGCTTCCAAAATTCTGTCTGTTTTATGGATATAATATATTTGCAGATTGCACAGTTTTGGTTTAAACTCAAGCACAGATTTTTGCTGATATTTTCTGATGTTCAGCACATAGTTATAATGTACATCACATAATAGCTTACTGTATATTTTGCTGTCTGAGAAAATTCGGTCTTAAAGAAAAGCCAAGTGCCAGTGAGAGTGCTTATTCATTGGAATTAAAACTTACAGAACACTGTCACTTTCTCCAGACCCATGTACAGTCACACAATCACAAACAGTGATTTGGTTTTTGATGGCTGCAAATCCTTGCTTCATTTTAGCCTTTGCCCCTCAATGTTCTTAAGAACGTAATCTCTTTTTAAAAGTGCCAGCCTGCAGAAGTGCGAACAGTGAAAGGTCCAGTGTTAAAGCCGAGCAGGCTAAGCATTAAAGCTTAACTCGCTCAGCTCTGGCCGTTGAGTGAAGAGCCCTACTTGTGCAATTTCATGCTTCACACCATGGGTATGAAGCAGTGCAGATACAGTAGATGGATGATAAAGAAAAGTGATGGTGTGAAATTGATGGTGGAAAGCAACACACTTCACTAAGGTTGGTGGAGCCCTAGAATAGTTTTTGGCACTCAGATTTACCATCTGTGAGGATCCATATTCCTCTGGTTCACTCACTTCTCTCAGACTTGGTTGGATTATGTGACTAATGAGACAGTGAGGAAGTCTGAGTAGCATGTATATGCACATGTAGTGTGTGTTTATGTATGCACAAAAATGCATGCACTAAGCTTTAGGAATTGCTCACCAATATATGAGTTAATCCACTTCGAACTGCTTCCTGTTTGGCCATTCTCTAATTTGTCATCCTTTACGGAAACAAACAGGCAAATAGGAAAAGTGGTTAAGGAAACTTCCTCTCTGACTAACATGCATTTGTGTCATTAGGCTCAGATATCCTTTGTTGGAATTTTAAGTGGGCATCTAGCTTGAAGGCAATACCAAAATGGTTAGTTATTACATAATTCCTCAGTCATGGATTTGTTCACCACTTTGTTTCCATCGTCAATGGTTCATCTTCACGCAGTGCTTTGATTTGTTTTTTGTGCCGTCCAAGTGCCATCCAATTACCATTTACTATAGGCTACATGTATTAATATAGTGACAAAGCACAATATATCACCACTATAAGACCATTCTTCAGCCTAATACTTATTTATATGGATTTCCGCCTTGAGCATTAGTCACTATTTGCATGGCTGTAACGTCACGTGACTGATGCTCTTTTTTTGAAAGGATGCCATCTTTCAAAGATATTGCACTAACCAGACTGTCCACATATAAAATCAAACACAAATAATATAAAATGAAGACATTTGAAACTAGATGGAACTTAACTTTAGTTGCCATAGCAAGGAAGCAGTTTTAATGTATAATCTCACTTTTTCATATCACTGATTATTTCAACTGCTGACTATAGCCAGCGTTTGCAATTCTCACTCCTCTTTTCATCGTTGTAAGATAAATCTGCACCCAGAGCTGTGGCAGTACGCCAGAAAGTAGGCTTAAGCTAACAGTGCAACTACACAGCCAATAAACCCACACCACTGCTGAAGATGCAAGCTGCTCTCATAGTCTAAGCAGTGGGTTTCTTAAGTATGGCTGAGACTGAGCAGCTATAAGCTACAGAATCATTACGCCCACAGCTCATCAGATTTTAAGATCGCTTTGTGAGTCTCTCCCCCCCCCCCCCCCAGGTAAAAAAAAATGGCTTCATTCTGATGAACTTTGTGGTGTTGGGGATTGCGGGTGCTGCTGCGTTAACACTGACAATGATGATAACAGTTGTTGATAGCACTGACGGTGCCTTTTCTCCCCTCTCCAGTACGGGGATGTCGCCCGGGGAAGATAGTCCAGATGACAGAGGCAGAGGTGCGGGGCCTCTGCATCAAATCCAGGGAGATCTTCCTCAGCCAACCCATCCTGCTGGAGCTTGAGGCACCCCTGAAGATCTGTGGTCAGTATTGTACTTTTCTATCCTTGTTTTAGGCCATTTCTCACCACCTCATGTTTATTTTTACTTCTTAATTTATAAATCATCTTAAACTCACTGCTGCAACGTTTTCTTTAAAGCCCATCTGAACTGAAAGGTTTACTTATGTAACCAGACTGGACAACACTGCCTCTGCCTGGTTCATATATAAAGTCACTGTTACTCTCTCGACTTGACTAGGTGTATGTTATAGAAGGATCCATATTGGGGAATGGCACACATATACACAGATTGTGTATCACTGCACATTCGCAAGTGAACTCCTTCTCCACAGTTGAAATGCTACCACTATCGGTATCTCTAGCTGGCTCCTGCACATCTCGGCACACACCCACATGCTTTATCTCGTCCCTCCAGTGTAGCGCTGCAACTGCAAACAACTCTGAACTGTCTAATATATGCTCCAGTCCTTGAAAATACTGTACACAAGCTCGCACATAGGCTCTAGCCTACACACAGTTCATTTGTGGCTGTCCTCGTACCAGTTTCCTCCCACACACATTTACTTTGAGATTGTTGTTATGTAGGCCTAATACTGTATCAACCTCAGATGGCAGCATTTGTATTTTAAGTGATAAATGTGATAATGGGAAGCAGTCATTTGAATAAGTCCAATTGCTATTTTTTCTTGTCAAATTAAACATTGAGAATGACATTATCCATATGTCTGACATTATACTGATCAGAATAACTAACTTTTTAATGCTTTCAAATGGCTTCATCCATGTAGACCTAACCCTGGCACATTACTCTAAAATATGCATGAGTTTGAGATGGTGTTATTTGTCACTGTGTGAGGCTTATTTGTCTCTACTTTCTTTGTTTTGTTGCTGAACTTCTGTCCCCAGACTGATTACTTGCCTTTAACCCACGGCTCTGAGGGCAGGCTTTCAGGGCACCAACACTGACTATAAAGACCAAACAGTGAATGGACTTAATTATTTACTAAGGCCACATGGATCAGGTTCTGCGCTTACTCTCTCACATGTTAACTTTAATGCCACTGGCATCATTTTGCCCAAGCTGGCCGCTTTAACACTGTTTGGCTTTATCATTTATTTAAACAGAATAATGTAACATTTTAAATATAGTGTTGTTGTTGATAATAATGATGATCAAACTGTCATTTTGAGGATGTGTTAGATAGTAATTTTGTTACTAAAATAATCTAGGCGGATGATAATGATTAACAGCACCCCGCAATCACAATCCTCCGCAAAAGTACCAAGAGGTTGCACGTTAACCATAATAGGACCTTACTGATTCAGAGCAAAATGTAACTGATGTGTTAGCCTGTTGAATTAGCTGAAGAAAGACCACAAGCATGCACGCTGTGTTTACAGTTTTAGGTCTGTGTCGAATAAAATGCCTTCAATTATGTGCTGACTACAAGTACTGACTGAAAAGTAGCACAAACAGTTCACAGACTGAAGAGAATGAGATGAAAACATATTAACACACACTTCAACATTTTTAAATGTAAAAGTTAATTAAGAAGTCTCTTATTCTAAAGTTAATGATGTAATAAATGTAACCACTTTAGCCATATTTTAGCAGAATATGACTGGCAGCCTGTAAATCATGCTGTTTCGAATAACACTTAAATAATGTATATATTTTTTTTATGTAGTATTTTGGCACAGTTTTTTATGAACATCTGCCTATTTTCTTTTTTGTATAAAGACAGACTGTATTACAGTTATGGACAATCAGTCTGTTTGCTGAATGTTTTTGTGTTGATTTGTTGAGCAGTTGTGTTCCTCACACCGGTGTTGTGTTTTTATGTGGGTGCTTTTGAATCAGTTGATTATCTCGCTACACAAGATTATGGAACAGCACACTTGATTACAGCTTTATTACTTAAGCACCAGTGCCCTATGCATAGATGTTGTTTTGTTTTATTGTTCTTTTAATTATTACTGACCTGATTTGTCTATTGGCTCTTGGTTCTAGGAGCACGTCAGCTTGACATATAACATTGATTTACCAAACATGGGTGGCATACTTGGGGAGTCATAAGATTCACTGCTGTGTCCTTTTATTATTGTAGACTTCTGTTGTCACCATTGCTTTTATATTGTGTCGTCTCCTGAGACAAATCTTGCTCATTTATAACACTGACCTCAGGTTCAGCGCTCCTTTTCTTTCTTTCAGCTTTCTGCCCTTTGCTCTGCTTTTTAAACCCTAACTCTCTGTGCTGCTATTCTCGGACTGTTTTGACACTGCAGAGGCAGTGCTGAGTAAATAATTCACTGTCATCCTACAATTCCTTGTGAGAGGACAGGCGGGGGGTCGGCCCATAGAAAGCCAGTCTTGGTGAATCTCACAAATTCAGTTAGTCATGCAGCAACTCTTGGTGTGGAGCTGAGGATAGTTAGTGTAAAACTAACCTCTGGAGGCAGACATTTTCAAAAAGACAGCCACTCAAATGGTGCCTGCCAAATCATTCCTATTGATATTATTTTAAACTTATTAAAAATCAACATCACAGGTGTGAGCTGAGAAATAGTGTAAGAGTATTATTCTATAATCCTGTTTATCCGGGTTTTACTATGGAGCCACAGCTCAGATGAAGTTAGCCCTGCTCTTACTAAGTTCACTCACCTCCGACTGTCTCTGCACAGATTACAGTCTGTGTTGCCATGTCTCTGCATCTACCATTTTATCCAAATGTGGCTTTTTGTTTCCTTTTCTGAGCAAACTGCAGCATAAATGGGCAAGGCTAATTGTTTATGCCTCATGTCCATTTCTGTTTTGGTGCAGGCACAAGCAAGAATTATTGTTCTCTGTGTGCTGTCCTCTGTATTTACTCTGTTGTCCGGAATGTGTTGCTTTCAGACTGCCAACACTAAAAGAAAAAAAATCTGTGTCCGTCAAAAACAGTATTTTCATGTTTTTATGTAGTATTTGTAGCTTTTAGCAGTCTTCTGGTCTGTTCCCAGCTTTAGTAAGATTAGCACAGGGTAGACTTACACTGCAATGCATGCCTGTAGACAAAATAATAAAGATATGACTAATTGTACTATTATGGCAGACTAACATTGAAATAATAAGTGCTTAATCTTTTGCGATAAAACTGAAATCTTGCTTTGGTAAAATATTTGGATACATGGATCCCTACTTTCCACCTACCATCACCTTTTCACTGTCATATGAGAAGTTAAAAGTCAAAATCTTGTTTGAAAACAGCAACTGAAGTAATAGTTGAGAAATTTTAAAAGCTTTCTTGATTTTATACTGACAGCTTATGACCTGGACCATGTTGCTGGATCACTGAATTAATACTTTAAGACTTGTTTCATTGAAGTTTTGATATTGTATTATTAATGTATAGGATTGTGAAGTTGTTAACATTACCAGTACTTGTATCAAAACTTTAGATGGCAAGCTGGGGCTGCGTGTCTAGGGCAAAGGAAATGATTGGTGGTGAAACACAACTGGCTCAGCACAACATGAGCGCTGAGTATGAGACAGAGCTAGACTTCAAACATTCAGAACTGTTCCTTTAATCATTCATTTGCACGGATAAAAGTGGGTTTTTGCATGCCATCCTAAGGCACAGGCAAAAATAAGTATAGGCCTGTAGCCATATAGGTTTGGTGCCAGTCGTGGTTTGGGTTTTGGTGCCTAGATCTCTTGACGGGCACCGTGAAATAGAAGAAATCATGCCAACCACTCTCATGATATAAAGTTGTAATTTTTGTTGGTCATTTTTATCTCAAGGCCAGACAGCTGCACAGCTTAACAAGGCCTATTATTTTATTTTAATTTGTATTTGGTGCCATCTTGTAATGAAGCATTGCCATAAAAAGAGTGTGGCACATGAATTTGCTTTCCGTTTTGGTCAAAATAAAGCCTGTTATTATTGTCCTGTCCTTTCTGCCGAGGCTCTCTGCAGTCTTCTGTGTCTGGAACACTTTGGAGCCCAAATTAGAGCAGCTCGTAAGTTGGTGCAAGAGGATATAAAAGGAAGCAGGTCTTGGCTAGGTGATGAAGTGAGGCTTCCCCCGCAGAGATCCTGTCTGATGTCAAAAAGATGCGGTTGACCCTGAAGCTGGGAGAGTTGTTAAAATTAAAGTTAGTTTGTGTGGATATGTGTATGTGCATCCTTTATTTTTGTGATTAACCTGAATTGTCAGCATTCTCTCCCTCGGTAGCTCATTTCCCACGGGCCATGGCATTCATCTGGTGGCAGTTAATGGCACATTTTTTTGTGTGCGTGTATCCTTGGGCTTGCTGCTGTAGTCCAAGTAAAGCAAAGGCACAGTCATATACCCCCCACCAACCTACATGTCTGGCTGTGTTCTGAAAATCAAGATGGATTCAGAGAGATGGGAGTTGGTGTGTGTATGTGGTTTGGAGATTAAAAAAAACGTGAAGTATTTGTATCTTGTCTCCACAAACTGCATCACCACTGTTTTTAATAATCTCTTCCCTTTCACTCTATTATCTTAAATTCTTGTCATTGTTTTTCTCCCCCTTTCTGTAATAATTTTATGTTAAGCAGCCTGTCCTTGTCACTGCTTTTACAGTAAATAGTCAAACTAATACCTTGTCTTCCCCTCTGCCTCTCACCCACTTTTTGTAGGTGATATCCATGGGCAGTACACAGATCTACTGAGGCTGTTTGAGTATGGTGGCTTCCCTCCAGAGGCAAACTACCTTTTCCTGGGCGACTACGTGGACAGAGGGAAACAGTCCCTGGAAACCATCTGCCTTCTGTTGGCCTACAAGATCAAATACCCAGAGAACTTTTTCCTGCTCAGGGGCAACCATGAGTGTGCTTCCATCAACCGCATCTACGGGTTCTACGATGAGTGTGAGTAGAAATAAACTCACCCTGCATACATGTACACACAAACAGCCCTGAAGCACTTATATAGTTTGGTTCTAATAATGCGTCTTTGTGTGTGCACCAGGCAAGCGCAGGTTCAACATTAAGTTGTGGAAGACCTTCACTGACTGCTTTAACTGCCTCCCCATTGCTGCTATCATTGATGAGAAGATCTTCTGCTGCCATGGAGGTAAGAAGAACCGTCGGCACGTGTTTCCTCCCCTTGTCCCAAATATAAACCAGAACTTTTTGATACCCTTGTTCGAAATATATTCGTAGCAACTCCAATCAGAAGTAACCTCTTTATTTTCTATTTTAGGGCTATCGCCTGATTTGCAGTCAATGGAGCAGATTCGCAGGATCATGAGGCCAACAGATGTGCCGGATACAGGTACTGTGTGTGTGTGTGTGTGTGTGTGTGTGTGTGTGTGTGTGTGTGTTTTTTATACACACTACTGTTCACTTTCTCTGTATTCCTCCCTGGAATTTAAAGTTTACCTTTAAATGACAACACCCAGCCTCTCTCTTCCGTACTTGAGTAAATGTACTTTGACTGTTACATCAGTAGATCTTCTGTCTTACATCAGCAAAGTCAGATCAATCTTTAGCACAGTCTTCCCCCCCGTTGCCTGTCCGTGCTCTCCTTCCAACTCTATCCTGATTTTTGTGTTCTTTACCTCCATCTCTCCTCTCCATGTGTGTCTCTCAGGCCTGCTGTGTGACCTTCTGTGGTCAGACCCAGACAAGGATGTACAAGGTTGGGGAGAGAACGACCGCGGGGTCTCCTTCACCTTCGGGGCAGATGTGGTGAGCAAGTTCCTGAACCGCCATGACCTGGACCTCATCTGCAGAGCCCACCAGGTAATTATGAAGGTAGAGAGCCGGGATATGGAGTGTAAATGCAGGAAGCACAAGGCAAGCAAATTGATCTTGTGGGTTTTTTTCGTAGTGGCCATGCACTTTAATGATAGCTGACCTCCATTAGTTTGTGTCTTCAGTGGAAGTAATTACAGTGGCTGATGCAAAGACACAGACACCTGAGCTAAACCACATATTAATAGACCTTGTGCAGCAGTCTAGCCCCTAGTTTCGTGCTCCCATTTCATCTCTTTCTTTCCCATGCATCATTTATTACAACTTCATTTAGCGCTGTTATTGTCAATCCATTTTTTAGCTGAAGTAAAAAACTCTGAAACAGATATTGAGAACCTACTGATTGCATTTGAGACACTGACATCGGGTATATTTACCTGATAGATGACCAAAAACAATTGATTCTCAGAACTGAAATGTATAACTTTTCTGTCAGTTGATTGAACGACTGACCGACTAGCACAAGAGTGGTTATTGCTAAATTGGCCACAGCTATTTTGCCTCTGCGTTGGGCGTTTCATATTGATTCAGGTGTAGGTGGTTTTGTACACTCAACCATGATAGCAAAGTTGGACTAGCTGAAGATCTGTTTCTTGGTATTGATCGCAGAAGGCGGTGGAATAATGTCATGTGTCTCCTAACAGGTTGTGGAGGATGGATATGAGTTCTTTGCCAAACGCCAACTGGTCACACTTTTCTCTGCTCCAAACTACTGCGGGGAGTTTGACAATGCAGGCGGCATGATGAGTGTTGATGAATCCCTCATGTGCTCCTTCCAGGTAGAGTAAAAACTAAAGGGACACATGTACATTTATGCTAATTGCCTTTTGATATTTGACTTAACACATCTCACTCACACATGCATCTTCTCTCTCTGTGTTTAAAGATCCTAAAGCCCTCAGAGAAGAAGGCCAAGTACCAGTATGGTGGTGTAAATTCTGGTCGGCCTGTCACCCCACCCCGCACCGCCCAAGCCCCCAAGAAGAGGTGAACGTACAGCCTTGGCTCTCCCCCATCCTGGTCTGTCCCTGGTCTGCCATCACGGCAACCCCTGTAACTCTCCTGTATAGCGAAGGTACAGGGCTTATCTAATTGCCCAAATCTTTCTCCATTTTCTTCCCCACTTACCCACCCCCCTCCCCAACTCCACTGACAGCTCTTTTTCTTAATGTGTATGTGTACATAAATTTGCTGTGACCAATCTGTTTTTTTTTTTTTTGTTTGTTTTTTTTTGCCTGTTTGTTGGTATTTTTGATATTATTAACAGATAACCTTTTTTTGTGGTTTTACTTCCAATGCCGTTTGAGGTTTTCAGAGGTTCTGTGTCGTGTAAGGAAATGCCTTCTCTGTGTAGAGGGGCAAAGCGACGAAGTTAGAGGAATTCTTTTTTAGTTTGACAAAAACACAGTAGAGATTCAACATTGTTTTGCCTTGACCTCTCAAAAAGCAGAGAGAATCCTTCCAATCTATTTCAATGAGAGTGAGGTTTCCGTGCAATGCAAAAATCCGTAGACACAAATAACATTTCTCATATTCCAGTTGAACAGTTTAAACACATAGCATATGCGGTGAACTTGCGGTTGTTGTGCACATTTTATATATTTTACCATTGAACAAGCGCACCTCCCCATGAGTAGCAAAGAATGTGAAGAGACCGGCGTGAATGAAATATAGAGGCTAAATCAGATGCTGCTGGCAGTGGACACGCTCTACCCGAACACAACGCCCTCTGGGCATCGATTCCTCCACTCTGTTATGCCTCCCTGTGCCTCGACTCCACACCCACACAAAAACATGCCGCTTCTCACACAGAGCTGGTATTGACATTTTCCTGGGTCTCTTTATTATTTGTTCTCATCAAGATCATTTCCCCCCTTATAATCCTCTTGATTTATAGTGAAAGATGCTAAGAGATTTTTTTTGTTTTTTATTTTGTGCCCATGGAAAGTTCATGCACAGGCATTTAACTAATATAAGTCACTTATGGTCAGTATTGTACCTGCAGACATACTGGATAAGTGGTCTACTAAAAGTGCTTATAAAATTGTCCTTTCCTCGTCTTTGTATGAAGAAGGATAAGGATAGCAAATATCTTACAGCACAGGTTGCAATTTTGCAAGTGTCTAACATATTTAAGTGAGCCCGTACAGTGTTAAAAAGACCAAATAATCAAAGTAAATAAAAAGCAAGCTTCACAAAATGTATTTGAATTGTTTTAGTGCTGTGTTTATAGAGCACACAACAAACAAACATAATAAAGAAAGTTTGCTCTTGGAAGCTTTTAAGTAAAATGCCAGCTGTCCTCCTTTCATATCACCCAATCTGTCCAAGAACAGAGTAAGAAAACTGATGGAGTCAGGAGTGGGTGGCATGACCAGGCCGTTTTCCTCTGTGATAGTGATGCCACCTGGTGTATAGATACAGTAGTACAGTACAAAGTAAAATCAGATGTTGTGAATTTCAAACTACAAACTCATTGCATTGCCAGTACAAAATGTTGCGTCATGTACCACGCGGAGGTACTTTAGTTCAACTGTTCGACTGACTAGCTATAGCCTGGTAGGCAGTTAGTTTCAGCCTACTGCAAATGAGATGCAATTGACCCTTTGTGGAAAACAGTTGCCTCTTTTCTTCTTTTTGCTCTTTGTGGTATTATTCTTTCTGTTCTCTATTCACATTGTTTACTTTTTATTCACTTTAATTTATTTCCTAACAATGATAATAAGAAAACAATGAGGTGTTACCAAAAGCTGTTTTGCAATTTGTACAAGTTTGTTTGAAAGTCTATAAACTCAATTAAAATGGATGGAAACCAAAATTGTTGTCACCTCTGTTTTTACTGATGTCTTTGCATGAATGTATGTCTCTCTACTGTCAAAGAAGTTACTATTCCCTCTATACTTCTTTGTCTCAACATGCAACTGAGACTTTACACTCTTCTATAGGCCTGAAGGAGAAAAGGTCCACACGGGTAAAATCTTGCAAATTTATTTACAGTCAATAATAAATCATACTCCAGTAAAAGGAGGTGTCTATTGGTAGAAATTATTGAAAAGCAGAGAAAATCTTAAATTTTTTCTGTCTCCTGCTATTTATGCAACTGGGCCCCGCAGACGCCTCTTAGCCCAGATCAGAGCTCTGTGCATCGGCCCTGAATACAGCCAGGCGGTCAGTGGCAGGAGAAAACATGGAGCGCCCAGGTGGAGGTGAGACAAGATCCAAGCAAAGAGGATCCACAGTCCCACTTTTAGAAAGAGGAGAGTGTAGTAGATGATGACGCTCTGTGAGCTGACTGCGGAGTTGGCCTGAGGAAAGAATTAAGGTTGTCACAATTTATTAATTTCAACATTGTTTCCGGCATTAAAACAAGTTATGATATCTGTTCATTTTAGGCATATGTGAACCAATAGTCTGTCTTGCCGAACCTTTCCATCCAGTACCTCCACTGCATCAACCATCTTAATATTGTCACTGTCATCAGACCTCAGGAAGTAAGGCATCTGATAGGAGGGAGTCATCCTTTTCTCCCTTCTGTGCCCAGAAGACTTTGGTGGCTGTGTTTCTTCCATTGTCAGTGTGAGTCTGCCTAAGCAGATGTTGGGTTCAAACAACAAAGGCATATTATATTAACAGAAATATTAAAACAAATATGATCTAGTAAATTGATCAGTCAGAGCAAATAAGCTTATTGGCATGAATGTTGATGTTATTTATTGATTATTGCTAAAGCTCAAATACATATAATTGAATTTTAGATTTTAACAAGAAAATAAAAATAAATAAATGACCAGACAAGAAATACTCTAAACAGTACAATCTTTCAGAACATACATACACTAATAATAATAAATCAATGTAGAGCAAAGGTGGAGACTCTTGTTTTCTCTTAGTTTGTGGAAGCATATACATATTTGTAGCCAGGAGAGCTACTAAGCTGCTGAAAATCTATCTATCTATATTATTTCTATGTTTGCAGTCGGTTTCACTTACCGTGTACACGGATTGTGTCTGATGGTGGAGATAAGGATGTTTTTTTTGTCAGTTTTAAATGTTGCTACACTGAAAAATAAACTTGGAATCACTTAGAATGTTTTTTTTTGAAAGAGGAATATTATTTAATAATAATATATAAACATAGTGAAAGTAACAAAGTACATTTACTCAAGTACTGTACTTAAGTACAATTTTGAGGTATTTTTGTTAAGTATTTCCATTTTATGCAACTTTATACTTTTACTCTACCAATATTGTACCTTTTACTCCACTAGCTTTATTTTGCAACATCAGTTACTAGTTATTTTGCAGATTCAGGTTATTAATTCAAAATATATATCAACTAATAAATTATGTTTTATTATGAATTAAACTGCCCAGCTGTATATAAAGTAATAAAAATTACCTCCACCTTTACCAGCTGCAATGTTAAAGTGATTAACACATTAATGCATCGATAATTATAATCCAAAAATATAATATACCAGTACATTATTCTAAATTCTGCAAAATTAGTACTTTTACTTTTGGTACTTGAAGTATATTTTGATGCTAAAATTTTGAATGCAGGACTTTGACTTGTAACCGAGTAGTTCTACACTGTAGTATTACTACTTTTACTAAAATATCTGATTATTTCTTTTCTATAGCCTCAATTTATTGGTCCTTTTAGTGAGGATTGTTTGCGTAATACACCTTCACAACCGAGTGGTGGCGACATCTATCACTCTGATTGAGTTAAACTGCTTCTTTGACTGTTGTTGACTGGACAGGACGCAGCGCGTAACATCCGCTCCCTATACAACGTGGATGGGTCACAGTCATGGCTGCGCTGTGGTCACAATCACTGCGCATTCGCAGCTGCAGCGTTTACACATCTGACGTTTTCCAGGACAGGCTGCTGCACCAGAAGTGCTGCAGGTTGTGTCCCGTCTTCTGCATCGCATGCAACGGTAATAATTTATGATGAGTCGTGCGAGCTGTTAGGCTGGCTAGACTTGTATTTCAAAAGACCCCGTTTTCATACGGAAACAAGTGAAGTGTTTGACTGTCAGAGGACAAAACATATATTGTGTAAGCCCTGTTAGTCTTGGCTGCTGTAGACGAGTCTAAAGTTAATCAATGCAGGTAGAGTGGAAGTAGCTAACCTTGTTATCTTGTTAATTGTGTCTTTAAGCATCGCTAAACTGCAGTGGCTAGGTACATATGGTTAAGCATAGTGATCGGACTTGTAACTGGTTGTAACTGTGTATCTGACAGGACTTCCTGCATAGTGTGCAGTCATTTAAAAATAACATAGCTCTCTCTGTCTTCCTGAACCTCCTTTTCTCTGTTCTTAAAAGCCGAAACGATAATCGATAATGGATTTATCGTTTTAATAATGTTTCAAGCAAAACTGCCAAACATTTGATGATTGCGGCCTGTTAAATGTGAGAATTTGCTGTTTTTCTTTGCCTTGCATCACAGTAAACAGAGCTACAGCTGCAACAATTAGTCGATTAGTCGCAGACAGACAATTAAATGGCAACTTTTTGGGGTAACTAATTAATCGTTCAAGTCATATTTCAAGCAAAAATGCGAAATATTTGCTGCTTTTTCTTGTCTCCGCATTGTCAGACAAAACAAGACATTTGAAGACATCACCTTGAGCTCTAGTAATTGTGATCGGCATTTTTCACTGTTTTAATCAACTAAGAAAATAATCTGCAGATTAATTAATTATGAAAATAATCGTTAGTTTCAGCCCTAAACTGAACACCTTTGGCTTTGAACTGTTGGTCAGACAAACAAGCAATTTGAAGATGTCCCTTTGAGCTACGGCAAATTGAACAATAAACTGATGAGCATTTGTCACTATCTTCTGGCCTTTTATAGACCAAATGATAAGTTGATTAATCAAGAAAATAATTGTTAGTTGCAGCTCTAATGTTCTTTTGTAAAACACTTATATCTCTTGTTTCCTCAAACCTCCAGGCTGAACAAAAACTCACTGAGCAAGCTTCAATGGCATCCTGTCCAACAACTAGTCCCTCACTGCTGTCTCAACAATGAACTGTGGAAAGCCTCAAGCACTGACTGAAGAATGGCAAGGTTTAGGCGCAAGTTTTGCATCACATTAATTGCTTTGGTGTTGCTTGTGCTCATAATAACAGTGGTCTTGAAGGCGCTTACACCAGAGGACTCTGTTGGTGGGGAGCTGTTCCCGGACAGAAAGAATGAGATCCAGAGAGAAAACAACAACAAACCTGACCAGACCAAAATGAATGACTCCGCTCAGTCAGACAAATCTGCAGAGCTGGAAGCGTCACTGAGGAAGTTTCCTCCTCCAAACTACTATCTCCATGCCTTCTACTACACGTGGTATGGGAACCCCAAGTTTGATGGCAAATACATCCACTGGGACCACCCGCAGCTGCCACACTGGGACTTTAAGGTGGCTGAGGGGTATCCACAAGGGAGACACATCCCACCTGATGACATCGGGTCCAACTTCTACCCCTCTTTAGGGCCCTACAGTTCAAGGGATCCCTCCATTATAGAGGCTCATATGCAGCAACTGCGTACAGCAGCCATTGGTAAGACAGAAATTAAACTGAACTCTAGGGCTGAACAATAATTCAACATTATCACTTGTCTTTTTCCAGTGAAAGCATTTTGTGATGCTGTCATGATACTGTGATGTTATGAGAGTCCAGCGCAATATGGCTGAAATCTCGGGATGCATACTGACCTGATTAATTCACATTAAATACAGTTTCTTCATCAACATCATTATAAAATTCAATGTTCCTGCTTTAAGTTGCATTCATTCAGTTATGGCCAACTGCCCACTAGTGCCACATCACTCCCCGGCCTCATGTTACCTTACATAAAAATGATCTGGGGAAAAAGGGAGCACTGGTGTAGGATCAGTACCCGTTATTGGCAGATACCCTGAGTTGGGGTATCAGAATCGATCTCTTGAAGGAGAAAGTAGGGTTGATGTGTCCTTATTGAAATCACTATCACAAATCCAGTAATAAAATATACTATATGATATAGCAGATGCAGTATGCAAAATCACATGTAAAATGATCAAACTGGTCTTCAATGCAACTGTGTTCCACTGGTTTGCATTGAATCTGACAAAACTCTACCTACAGTATGAAGCAAAAAAACTAAATTAGCTAATTTAGTTTGATTAATTAATTAATCTTCTATGGTTATGTCGATAAACGATAATATTTAGTTACCACAAGGTAATGTGATCTCGGCAGCAGGACTGCTTACCACATTCTCACGCAACGTGAGAGCGACAGTTGGTGACGGTAATGCACCTCTAAGCTGGTTTGCCAACTGCTGCAGAACAAGAGAGGGACAATAAAACATGGAGGAGAGTGAAGTACGGTAGGGTTATTTTAAACCATTTCTTAATTGAATTTACAGAACAATTACCGTTACTGTGATATCAAATTACATATACCGTGGTTGAAGATTTTGGCCATATTGCCCAGCCCTATATTATGACACATAATGCAGTGAATATAATCATCAAACTGGTTGTACAACTTTTAAGTTTAGCAGGTTTTTTATTATTTATGGTGTCGTTTTTACAGTTGTTTTATATTTAAATTAAATGGCATTTTATCTCTGTTAAACTTATTATCATTTTTGTTAACAAAACTGAAAATTTGTTTGATGTGATTTAACGTACATAATCCCCATTTTGACTGATATCAGGAACATGATTGTTGGCTTGTTAATTTTCGACCCTACTGTATTACTCCCACGGCACATTTAATGTCACTACAGTACATTTACACTATATGAATATCCTATTATATTTATGGAATAATCTGAGTGTTTTCTTTCATTCAGGTTCAGGGTTCATGTCTGTAACTGTGTTTATTCTCAGGTGTCATTGCTGTTTCCTGGTATCCTCCTAATACGAAGGATGATAATGGTGAGCCAACGGATGACTTTGTGCCTTTGCTACTAGAAGTGGCACATAAATACCATATTAAGGTGTGTATGAAGATGTGAGTGAGTTTAGTAGCCTTTTCTTTTAGCGACATGTTTTGTGTTGCCATCGAAAGTGTTTATCTTTTTATGTTGCTGTCATTTATGTGTTTACAGGTAGCGTTTCACATTGAACCATACAAAGGAAGAGATGAAGTCAACATGTTCACTAATGTCAAATACATCATTGAGAAGTGAGTGGTGCTGTGTTTCCTCAGTGTTGTCAGTCAAATGTCAGCACCATGATCTCACACTCCCTCTGGAAATCATTCTGTCGTGATTCACACATCAATCAATAATTATCATGTTTGCATCAGTCTTTCTATTCCTGTGACATTTTTCTTTCTTTGGTTGTTTATCTTGTGTCGCATACCTCCTCCTCCTCTCAGATATGGAGAGCACCCTGCTTTCTTCAAGTACCGGACAAACACTGGAAGGCTCCTTCCACTCTTCTATGTGTATGACTCATATCTGATGAACTCGGAGCAGTGGGCCAAACTGCTGAAACACACAGAGAGTAAGAGCATCAGGGATACCCCGTATGATGCCATCTTCATCGCCTTGCTGGTTGAGGAGAAACATAAGAGGGATATCCTGACTGCCGGTTTTGATGGTGTCTACACTTACTTTGCCACTAATGGGTTTTCCTATGGGTCCACTCAGCGGAACTGGGAGTCTATTAAAGCTTTCTGCGAAGATAACAACCTGATATTCATCCCAAGTGTGGGCCCCGGCTATATTGACACAAGCATTCGACCCTGGAACTTCCAAAACACTCGAAACCGCATCAACGGCAAATACTACGAAACCTCGCTGAGTGCTGCGTTACAAGCCCGGCCTGATTTTATCTCTGTAACATCTTTTAATGAATGGCACGAGGGGACTCAGATTGAAATGGCAATTCCCAAAACAAGCCAGACTGTGTATCTCGACTACCTGCCCAATAAACCCACAATCTACCTGGAGATAACTCGCAAATGGGCTGCCATATTTGGTGGCGAGAGACGGAAATGGAAGGAATGATCTCACTAAGAGCCACAGCGAATGGTTATTCAAGGTTGTATAAAATAATTAGATGAAAGCTAAATTAAGTTCTAGTTGCAGAATGCACAACAAAATGCAAATGATGAATAACTGTATTAGAACAGGCAAATGATTTGCAAATCCACAGGCAAGTGAACTACATTGTCTTAATTTTGGCTGCAGTGATGTGTGTGATTTTTATTTTTTTTTGTACACTTGGGTAAATTATTGTTAACTGATGTCTTGTTTACACTGCCTTGAACATTTTTGGATTCATAACATAATCAGCATGTTTTATCACTGTATCCAGCCCAAACTCTTTATAGGCATGTTTTGCCTTCCTGTAATCTATGATTATATTAAACCTCAATAGAAATAAATAAAGTGCACCCTGGAAAGGAAGGAAAGATGCAAGTAAACACTGCAAAAGCTGTTGCCTCACTCTGCTTCCAACTCTGCCTCAGACCAAAAACAGAACAAGAAAAAGCACGACATAGATCTTGATATTTGAAAGGTATGTCAACCTCAAATGTGAGATGAATCATGGTGATGACAACAGTAGAGGGATGACAGGACAGTAGTTCAGTTATTGAAACAAAGAGCCCAGAGAGAGTGGAGGGCAAAATCAAGATTATTTTTATCAGTTTACCTTGAAAGTGCTTGAATTTTACTCTTAAATAGCTGTACGAACCCTGTATTAAGCCTGCCTTACCAACTGGGGTCATGGAGATGGAAAGACATAGGCAGAGAGGGGGTCTAATGAAAGTTGCATTATGGGAATTGGAGGATCCAGTGTTTTTTGGAGCTTGTCCCATACAAGGGACTAAAAGTCGTGATATCTCAGATCTGCTTTTTTGATTTTGACTGTTCTTTTTTAAAATCTGTCTCTCACAAGTCCCCCAACTTTATGGAACTGCAATAATAAATCACTAGAGTGCCTCTTTAAATGATTAATTAATGAGCTAATAGGCATAACTTAATCGTGCTAATAGCCACATTGGCAAGCTCAGGTGCCTCTTTGTTATTTGTAGAATAATTAACCCACCATATGTAGGCTACTGAGACATCAATCTGTTGTTCATAGCAGCAAGTGATGTAAATTACATGAAAATGTTGTGAAAACTTGCATAAATTACTTAACTGATGTTTGATTTAGTTAGCCTAGTGGTTGTGGTGTATTATCACCACTGACCAGCGGTCATAGTTCAGCCTTTGGCTCACCGCTACATCACTAAAAGGCAGCCATGTACCACATAAACCTCCCATTACTCTGTTATTTGGATACACAGTTGACACAGGCCATGTGAGGGGAGACCTTTTGATCCGTGCTTCCTCGCAGCAGAAGTGATTCACCTGTTTATTCAAATGGGAACCTTAAGCGGATGATCGGAGTGTAATATGCACTAACGCCGAATCTCAGCATCCCACACACACAGACACACACACACACACACAGGCACGCACTGGAGCTCCGCCACAGCCTGCAGCTGCATTGACGGTAAACAGAGCAAGGTAGCGCATGGGCAGCCAGCAGGGAATTATTCCACATCGCATCACATCCCTGAGCATACATGGCGTCCTCACACACCGAGCTATGAATTTAATGTGCAGGCTGACGGGGTAGCCGCCAAATATTTTTTTGTGTTTTTTTTGTTTTTTTGCAGCCATTATTCTTTGCGTCGGTGTGCAGCAGTGGGGACGATTCAGCGCACATTGCTACAGTAGGTACCATCATTTTCTGGATCAAGACGATGGATGTGGGCTCATCCGGATCTATTCCTGCAAATACGGCGGACGGGCGCGATTTTTTATTCCAAACGCATCCACATCTTCCGTATGTTGCAAGGTGTCTTTGAAAAGGGTAGCCTACGGACCTCTGGAGGAAATGAGAAGAAAGGTCTATTTTGACTCACGCCTGTCGAGATGGTGAGTGAAATGCATGGTTATTTTTCCCTGCACCCCATGGCTGAGCAACGGTACCTGTTTTTTGACTGCAAATCCTCGCCAGCTAATTAGAAATGATCCCCACAAAAAAAATGTCTCAATAAATTCACTGACCGGCGCTTTCCTATTTTCCTTTGGGTGTTTATTTTTACATTACATTATTACATTTTTAATGCACTGGACAGTTAAGGGTAATATAAAGGTTTTTCACCAGTGAATGCGACTTGTATTTCAAATCTTACATTGCACTTTTAGCCGTGTTTGCGTTGCACATACATTTTTCAGCATCGTCCTCCACGCTATTATTTATATTCTGCGCGTTTTTGGTGCGCAAAAGGGTGTTGTGTTAGGCAACACATGAAATAGGCTATTCCAGTGAGTCTCCAATATTCCCATCAACTTCAATGCAGTGTCACGCCAAAAGACAACCATTTTAAACAGTGGCTCGACTGTAGCATCACGTTTTAATATGACCTTCAGTGCTCGGTGGCTGGAAATTGATTCTCACCTGGGATGGAGTGTCCTTTTACAATCAGTGCTGTGGCCTTCCGGACAGAATACACATAAATCAAAGTGGAAATAGAAAACAAATGACATTTTGCAGGTCATGACCGCTTTCCTTTTGCCCTTTAGCCCTTTAGCCTATCTGTCAGTAACACCACACCAGGGATTTGATGCATCTCTGTGACTGATGCTACCAAAATCAGTCGTTGCGTTTTTTTCTGCCTCTCTCCAGTCATTTCAAACGTAGCCCCGCTGCAGAGTACTCACCCATGCGGTGCTCTTTCCGTGTCCCAAATACATCACAATGCATTTGACAAAACCCCAGCTATGTTATTTAAAATCTGAATGAATGCCTGAGCTGCACATGTCTAACTCGGATCTCATTTGTTGGTACAGAGATGGAAAGAAGAGAGGAACATAACTGTGTGAGCCATTACCCTCTGGTGTTAAATACTCTGACCTCAGCACCATCACCATGGAGACACTATAACTTTACCACACACTGCATATTTAATAGGCCTGATTTTGATCCCTGTGCTACTATACACTTCAGCCTTTCTGAATCTATACTGAGTTTTACATATTTGATACCAACAGATGAAGGTATGGATGTGCTGCATCCTCTGTAAAGCAAAGCGCTTATTGCTGCTGCTGACAGAAAACATGTTTCGGTGTAAGAGGATTTTCCTACATGAAAATGTATTGACACCGTAAGCCTTGGTTCATGTGGCCTTTGTGCGCAGAAGTCCCAGATGGGAGAGATCAAGGGGCGCTGTCATACATAAAGCCAATATCATTCCCCATATGACATATTACACAGATGATGTGATGAAAATCAGTGTTGGAGCTGGTCTTATTGATTTAAATCTGCTTCAGTGATGTGTGGAATAAAAAAAAAGTCACCTCTCAATGTTTGTTTCTGCACTTGGCATCTCAATCTGCTTGCATGGCCTCTTTATGCAACATGCAGGTGTGTTGAGCCCCAAAGAGCTGGAGAGTCAGGGGGTCTTTTCTACTCCCCTCAGCCTTAAGATGGCAGCATTCTCTTACAATACATAGTGTATGCCAAAAACTAATAACAGCTGGAAGATTACATCCATGCTTAACTAGCAAATTTAAAATAACATCCACAATTAACTGGCAATTTTGCAATAACCTTAGTGTTTTCATTTTATTTCCCAGCTAATTTAAAAGATTTGTTTGTGGAGATTAAGCTAATCTCTGCATGTTGATTGCATATAACCTCCAGACATGATGCTGCATACTTTTTCTGTGGTGATGTTCAGTTTCTTTCCCCCCATCTCTAGACCTAATTGATTCTCTCCGATTCTCTCTCTCTGCTCACGTAAAGGAGGCATCATTAAGAAGACCTGTACATTCAAGATCAAACACACCTCATTAGATCATTACGGATCATTGTTATTCTGCATAAGAGCAAAGAGGCATCTCTTGGCTGTGACCTGCAAATTTTTTTTTGTCTATGAGCACTGAATCACAAAGAAGATTGATCCCACCGTCGACTCAATGTAGGAACTGCTCCCTCCGATTCCCACAACCTCTACTCTTGCTTGGATTTCAGCATTCAGTCAAATCCACCAGGTTTGTATAATAATGTGCCTGAGGAGTCAACGCATTTTTCTTAATGAGTATTGATCCAAAGTAGTGGGTGCCTTACACATGGCAGGGTGTAAACTCATAGATTATAGCAAGAATAGGAACACTGTGTTCACATGCAGATGCACACAAGCCAATTGTATTTAATTGAGGCACAAATGATGTTCAGAGTCAATGACCCAGTATAGTAGACATTATAAACACATGGGGGTAATGTGAAACACCTTTACATGATTAGGGGATTAGTGTGGATGTTGTATCCTGTTGATCATGACTTTATTCTGGCTTTTCTTCTTTGGTGTGCCCTTTTCAGGACAGAGTATGCCATCTGCACCTTTTCACAGAATCCTACGACCCCTTCTGCTCAGCACTTTCATCCTGGGATGCTTTGTGACTCTGTTTTTGATGTATTTTAAACCATCCACCAGCTGGTTGTCGGGTCCTGTAGAGTCAACAGTATCCACAGACCGGGTCAAGAACCTCTTCTCCACCAAAAGCGATAGAAACGTGACCACCGTGCTTATCTGGCTCTGGCCCTTCGGACAAACCTACGACCTGAGCGTGTGCAGCTCTCTCTTCAACATCGACGGCTGTTTCATCACAGCGGACAGGAACCTCTACAACAAGTCGGATGGGGTCGTCATCCATCACCGAGACATCTGCACTGACCTGTCCAACCTGCCGCCGGTCCAGCGACCATCCTTCCAGAAGTGGATATGGATGAACTTGGAATCGCCGTCGCACTCCTCCCAGCTGCCTGGGATCGAGAACCTGTTCAATCTGACTCTCAATTACCGTCAGGATGCTGACATTGAAGTGCCTTATGGGTCCATCGTAGCAGCGGAGGGCGAGGAGGACTTCGTCCCACCCAGCAAGAACAAGCTGATCTGCTGGATTGTGAGCAACTGGAACCAGGACCACGTGCGGGTGAAATACTACAATGAGCTGTACAAACACATAGAGGTTCACGCGTATGGACAAGCCTTCGGGGAGTACATCTCTGACCAAGACTACTTCCCCACCATCGCCAGCTGTAAGTTCTACCTGGCTTTTGAAAACTCCATCCACAAGGACTACATTACTGAAAAACTGTACAACCCGCTCTCTGTGGGGACAGTGCCAGTGGTTCTCGGCCCGGCCAGGCAGAACTACGAGAACTTTATCCAGGGGGACGCATTCATCCACGTGGACGACTTCACCTCGCCCAAGGAGCTGGCCGATTACCTGCTGCTCCTGGACAAGAATGAGGAAATGTACCTCAGGTACTTTGAGTGGCGGCGGCACTTTAAAGTAAAGAAGGCCTATTTCTGGGCAGAGCACACATGCCTGGCTTGTGATTACCTGCGTAGGCACAAGGAGTACAAGGCATTTAATAACCTTGACAAGTGGTACTGGGGCGGATAGTGCTTTGAAGGGCTATGCAGTGCTTGTTTTGTTGTTGAAGGCAGTGCTTTAAGATTTTTGTCCTTCGGTTAACATGAAGGTTCATTACTGTTCTGTCCAGAGCTCCCGAATGATGTTTTTCTATTGGTTCAGTGGCCCAGTGAGACATCCATCTTGTTTTTTTAGTTGCAAGCCAATTTTGCTAAGCCTTACTTTGCCTTTTGTGTTATTCATTTATTATTTATTTTTTTATGAATTACAAATGCACTACATTTTTTTTATTGTTATTTCAACACATGTTTCGCTTAACATGCCCACATTTGCTGCTATTTTTTATGTTTTTGTTCTATTAGTATGAATGCTTGATTGTATGGATGTTCCCGTTTAACAGATAACATTCATGATGCAAGGTTGTTGTTTTTTTCCCTTTAAATATCACCTTTTCATGAAGTGGCACACAGCGGACAGCGGAATAGTGTTGGCTGCAGAAGGAGACTGACATAAAAAGTGAAAATATTTATGTAATATTTATTCAAGTGAGGCATTATATGATTAAAAAAAAACAATCTCATCAGTGCTAGTGATGCAGTCACCTATGCAGTGTTTACTGAACTCAAATGTGAAAGAAGTTCAATTGTGTCATGTACATACTGTGTATTTTTGGAATTGTGTAGCTGTCATTTCCCCCCCATATTTTTGTAAGTTTGCATTTGCACTCCTAATCCAACTGTTACCTATCTTTACATATGTACAGTAAGACAGACGGTCATCTTATTATGTGGTTGTAGATGGCATATGGTGATCATTACCCCAGTAGTCTCCGACAGCAGATGTGACTCTGCTCTGTGAGAGGGAGGTTACTATTTTAATCATGTTGTGAATTGTTCATTGTCACATGTGATGTGTCACAGTGCAGTCGGATCCCATGTGGATGATGATAGTACAGTACAGAGCCATTGTATTGCAATATGAAACTCCCACACACCTCATTATGTTGCATTCTGATTTGATCTACTGAAGTCTGTAATTTCTAATTAAATACAGTGACAAAGAGGAAAAAGCACAAAATGCACATATTACTGAATTCCTTTGTTTAAGCTATTGTGCTGTGTGTACTGTACTGTCATCCCACAATGTGGTATTAAATATATATTATGTTACAATAAGATCAGGTGAGATCTGCCCACATGTTTGGGACCCTGTTAAGAAAGATGTGAAAGTGTCATAAATACTGCAAGATTATCCACATTTCTGTCTTTGAATCATCACATCGTAGTGTTGTTTGGGGGGAGTTAGAGGTTGCATGTGAAAGATATTTTTCTGTGTTTTTTTTAATTTTTTATTTACACTCCTGTTTACAGTTCTGTGGCTTGCCAGCCAACCTACACCACTCAAGATCACACATCAGCATCTGTAGATATCACATCACTTTGAAATGCTGTCAGAGCAGCTAATCCACTAAACAATGCATCTCAACAGCACTCAGCAGCTATTGACATGATGGTTAAGTTTTTACAGAAAGTACTGTGCAAAACCATGTCAACATTTTATGCAAGATGAGCTGGTGGCTTCTTGGTCAAAGTACTCGAACATGTTTCAGGTTATTATCATTTTGATATTTCTTCACTGTCAAAGGGACCATTGACGTAAATTAGGAGGAATTTAATTATTTTTCTTATGGAATATGGTTCCAAATGCCATAGTGAAACCTGTATATAAACCTTGTAGTGAACTGAATCATCATCTGGATCAAACCAGCCCACTAACACAGATCATTCCTGTATGTGCACCAGACTGAGGGAGTATTTGCATTTATGGGGAAAAGAAACAATGTGTTGTATATATTTTTAATGTTCAAATCTCTTTATAACATGCAAGTGTTGTCAGGCAGTGAATGTGATTTCGCTGCACCTTTGTAAGTAACGTTGGTGCTTCAAGAGGCTGTGAATCAAGGCGAAAGGAGAGAGACACTTGAAAAGGATAACCAGCGTCAGAGACAATGGTTTTAGTGTTGTGAGGTGGACGTTTTCATCAAGGGAGGCAATTTTACACTGAAGTTGTTGTTTGTTTGTTTTTTGATTAGGCGGTAATCCTGTTGGCATGACCTATTTGAAAAAGTCGTGCCAAAAAGCAGCAGAAATATAGCACTTTTATTCATGTGGAGTTGTGTGACTCACTGTGCTGGTGGCTGTCTTAGATGGAGCTATTGTGAGTTCAGAAACTGTCATCCAAGACCTCGGCTGTCCCACAGATTAACTATGAAACTGCCACTCATGGTTTCATATTGTACAGTTCAATCTCATGTATGAAAACAAAAGTTTCTTGTCCAATGTGGTCGGTGACTTTAAGGATCAAAAGTTTCTTTTATTTTCCCGTGTTGTCTCTTTCATCCTTTCTCTCTTTTTTGCACAAAAACAAACATGGGGAGCCGTGGCTTCTCTGTCCCCTGTCTCTCTGAGTCTGTGAGTGTGTCACAGCATCAGAGAGTGAATCAGGATGTCTCTGGAAACTGTCTGACCTGGCACTGATTTTGCTGGAGTCCTTAAAAACACTGAAAACCGAGCAGGATGAAATCTTTGTGTGTGGTTGAATATGAAGATTTCTCCAGAAATGCTCATTTTCTGCCAGTTCACTGAAATAATCAGTGAGTCAATCAGTACAAGTTTTTTGCCAAATCATTGTATTTTGCCAAATGTTGTGTTTTAACTGTAGATGTCTGATAGTGTCAAAGAAAATAAAGATATGGACATATGAGCAAACATGAGTGCAGCATACAGCACTTTTTTGTAAAGAGACAGCTGATGATGGATTTGATGGTAATGTTTTGAAATAATCTTACACTGAAATCATTTTTCCAACATCTTCTTAAAGGAATAGTTTGACATTTTGGGAAACACACTTATTTGCTTTCTTGCCAAGAGTTAGATGAGAAGATTGATACCACAGTAAATACCTAGCAAGAACCACAAGCCACTTAACTTAGCATAAAGACTGGAGACGGGAAAACAGCTAGCCTATATCTCGTTCATTTAAGCCATTCAAAACGCAGTGTAAAAGGGATGATTTTTACAGGGGGTTAAACAAATGATATTACACCGATCAGCCATAACATAAGGACCACTGACTGGTCATAATGGAGGAACATTGATTATCTCGTTACAATGGCACCTGTCAGATATATATACAGTATATATATGTGTGTGTGTGTATATACACACACACATATATATATATACATACTGTGTTTATATGTATATATGTATATACTGTATATACATATACATACATACTTACTGTACATACATATATACTTATATATGTATATATAGATACACACATACGTATATATATATATATATATATACTGTATATGTGTATACACTCACACACACATACACACACATACACACACTTATACGATCAGCCACAACTTTATGACTACTGACATGTGAAGTAAAGGAACATTGATTACTTCGTTACTATGGCACCTGTCAGATATATATATATATATATATATATATATATATATATATATATATATATATATATATACAGTATACAGTATATGTATATAGTATATGTACAGTATATATAGTATATATGTGTGTATATATATACACACACACATAAATATATATATAAATATATATATATACTGTATATATATCTGACAGGTGCCATAGTAACGAGATAATCAATGTTCCTCCATTATGACCAGTCAGTGGTCATAATGTTATGGCTGATCGGTGTATATCGAGTTAATTAATGAGCTTTAAAGCTGCTGCTAGGTGGATTTTGTTGCCATTGGACAGAGCCAGGCTAGCTGTTTCTCCCCGTTACCACTCTTTAAGCTAAGCTAAGCTAACCAGCGTGTGGCTGTAGCTTCATATTTACCGTACAGACTTGAGAGTGGTATCGATCTTCTCATAGAATTCTCGACAAGAAAGCAAGTAAAGGCATTTCCCAAAATGTCAAATGATTCCTTTAAATGTGAGATCACTTTACATTGATCTTGTTTGTGAAAGTTTGAGTTCCTCAGAATAGATAAAGTGAGTTCGTCTTAACACATTTTACATGTAGCACATGTATAATACAATATAGTGTTCTTGCATCTATATCAAATTGAATTTCCACAGATGTTGCCCACACTGTTCTCCAGTGCCATGTAATGCAGGCGGAGGTATAAATAGCGATCCAAAAGCCTTGATAAGTGATTGATGAGAGCGAGGAGAGTGTGTTGTGGTGGTTACGCCTCGATCCTCCGGCTGTTGTTAGTTACCCTATATCCTCGCTAGCACTCTGGTATTTGCAGTCGCCTCCTCCACCTCACAGAGATGACACATCTTTGTCAACTGCCTCTGCTCAACGCTGCAGGTCAAAGTGTGTGATAAATGTGTGTGTTGCCAGGATCAGTGGCGTAAACAATCCATCGATGTCAATTGGGGATTAATGTAAAAGTTAAGGTGGCAGTGGGGATTGTCTCTCCAGTTTTCACAACTCAAGACAGTGTCACAGAAGAGGACATTGTCCTCAGCAGTGGATTTCACATTTGCTTGGTTAAATGCAATACAGAGCATTACTCTATATATTGCATCTATGGTATCTACATATCTAAGTGGCTATAATCAATATTTTTATAAGAACATGCATGTAATGTGAAAGGTGTTTCTTGTAGTGACAAACCTGCAGAAAATCATAACCCGACTCTGCAGTTTCCATCACCTCGACAGAGCTTTATAGCATCTTTCAGCTCATTGTTTTGTTTTTTTGGCTCGCCACTTTCCTATTTTGGTTCAGTCTAACCATTCCAAAAGTGTCATTTTCAGCCGCAGCAAACAGCTTTTTCCAGTGAAAAAGTTCTAAAGTGCAGCATTTAGCAGCTAAAGAGCCAGATATTTCTCTCAGGAGTTGGTTGAGATCAAAAACAGAGCTAAAAGGAGAGTGAACATTAGCTTAAAAGGTGATAATAATGTATGTCAGTGTTGTGTTCACAGCTTGTTTCCACTGCCCTGAGTGACCAAAATATTATTATTGCAGGTTTAAGATAACAAATTCTCAAAATAAATAAATAAATAAAACCAGTGCCAACAAACATTTTACCATTTACCTTCTCTGTCATTTAAATTCTAGGTTTTGAATTCTAGCAACAAATCAGAAAATGAAACCCAGATGAGATTCCTGCCATAAAATGGCCGCTGGGCTTTTTGGATCCTTCTAATGATCTGGAACATTTGGACAACTTAAGCTTGTTTATTTGTGCTGCACTATTCGTATAACAGGAAGTGTGTCAGCACAAGGCACTGAGGATGAAGTTCTTATTACTGGAAAAGTGTTCTTGAAAGCTGGAGATAAAAGGAAGTCTCCTTTTTGGACTCTGAAGCTGTCTGAGGTCGACTAAAGACTGAGATTTTTCCTGTAGCAGGTGTGTCAGATATCTCCATTTTGCAGGCGGTGAATAGCTGATAACTGAAAAAAAAATCTTATTTAGGTAATACATTGAAGTATGTGTTGTGCTCTGACTTGCTTGCACTCAAAGTTAATCAGCAGCTTCGTCTATACAGTCAATCCAAATACCACAAAAGCTGTGGGCTGGGAGGGATCAAAGAGGAGAACATTTTAATGGGTTGTGCATTCCTAGGAGTAGACAACTTTCTCTCCTCTTTAGCAGTGGAGATCATATGTCTGGCTCTGTGACAGGTCTTGTCACCCACTCATGCCATGACTCATTTTGGTGAGAACTGGCGGGGGGGAGGGGTCGGTGGAGGCATTACCTAGGAGCTCACAGGGCCTCCCTGAAGGGGTGTAAGGTTTTGTGAGATAGTTAGTTAGATTTAGTAAATTGTATCTCCTCACCCCCCGGCAACCCCCTATGTGGCTATCCTGTTCAGTCGAAAACGCTGCGTTGAAAGCGAGCCCTCCACATCGCAGAAGAGTGCAAAGGCCTTCTCAAAGGGCCAGGTTTGTGTGAGTCCTCTCATTAACTACTAGAGCTGCCCCTCATCTCGACCTAATGGATCCCACTTATGCTGTCATCTCCATGCCAACCAGCTGTCAACTCTGGTGCGGCGAGGCTTTTGTGCTTCAGAGAGATGCAACTGTGTCGTGTTGATCTGTCTCGATCTACAACAAGTCGCCACCTCAAAGGAGCCACCAAAATAAATGCTTCTCTTCTTCACTGAGATCATTTGATTAAGAGGGGGGTAAAAACAGCCACTGACACCTTATTGTAAAGACTGAATACATTAAGATAAGAGGACACCCGAGTCCAGGTCAAATAAAGGCCTATTTATTGGGGCTAGACAGGCCGCATACGAAATCTGTTGGCAGCTGTACACTAGTTGACTTCAGAGGATTAAGCAGGCAAAAAGGAATACGCAAGATCAGCAAGCTTTTTGCTCTGCAGAGTTGGCACTGTTTGGTGTAGAAGTTAATAATCCAAGAGACAAAGACCAGCACCTGTTATCTCTCAGATACAAATCAGAGTGGTTATTATAAAATTACAAACAGGCATGCACAAATGCAGATTAACGCTGACAATATAAACACAATATACAGTAATCTCTGCTTTAATATCCAGTGAGTATTCCGCCTGTTGACATGCAATTTATTTTTCATGACTTTCATATTGTGTTAATACACTCAAAGAGATGAGAGTTTTTGTTTGCTGGTGAATATAGGTCACCTCCATCCTGGCTTGATGTCACATGATGACAGACATACTGTGCAGCAGCCACCAATGCAACAAAGATTAGAAGCTTTTGAGAGGCAATGACTATATTTGTCCTACAGTTGGTTCTGGGTTTATTTAAGGTCCTGCATGGCTTTGTGATTTGCAACCACTGATCTGGACAACAGCAGGGAGCAAGGATACAACACAGGAGTAATTTAATCAAAAACATCAGATAACTCTGTAATCCGGATCCACCTACTTAAAACTAAGAAGAACCTGAAGGATGGCACGGCTTCAAATCAGAAATATGTCCTACACCTGAATGTCTGACATGATATGGTTATTTTGTGCTGAAAGCCGTACATAACATGCAGCTTGTAGGTCTTACATTATTCCTTTGAGGTTTGTAGATACCACCTACATACAGTGCAGACCCATGTTCCAACAGCATCTGCTGATCCAACATTGGATTACATCGAATTTATACACAAGAGAGTGTAATTGTAGATGACTTTCTTTACAAGGAGTGGCACTGAAGTAAATGCAGAGAGAAGACAGAGGGGGAGAGAGTTCATCCGGACAGAGTTGCATTCCTCTCAGCCTCATCTCTGTCACTGACCTTCCTGTGTGTGTGTATGTGTGTGTGTGTATGAGGGATTAGGCCTGTGGGCTGGGCTGGTGGTCTTCTCAGGCTATTTTTATGAAGACGTCCGCCCCCTGATCCTTTTGGAAAACTGATATGAGCACATGTTCCTAGATTCAAATGTAATTAGTCGACTGTCAGTCAAAGATGCTGAAGAACTGGGATTTTTTTTTAACCAGGTGTAAAAGGAGGATTTGTACTATTTCAGCATGCATTTTTGACACCTGCAACTGTGCTTTCACTTGGTGTATCTGATTGAGTCAAACATGCAGGCAGACAAATCGAAAGCATTTGAATTCTGTACTGTACTGTATTGATCTGGGCACACGGCTACACACTAAAAATAACTGGGTCAAAATTGATCCAATTCGGTCAATATAGCACCAACACACTAACTTTACCACCCAATACAAGGGGTTGTTGTGACCCAGGGTTAATGTTATTTTGCAGTTATAATCTAATCTAGCTCTTTTTAAACTTTTATGTCACTATTTGTTAGTGATTGGTAATAATATGTGTATCCTTTGCAGTTATGGATGCCATATGCACGTTGTTTTTTATTACTAACAATGCATTTGTGGGAGCTTTAAGGTAAAACTTGAGCTTGTCGTGTCTAAAAAAATAACCATATTTTAGTTTGAATAAATAACCCAACAGCAATATAAAAAATGACACTAACACTAGGTCAAAACAAACCAGTTGGTACTAGTTAAAGGTAACCCAGTTTTGCGTCAGTGCTTTATTAACCCAAACTGGGCATGTTTTTAAACAAATGTTTTTTTGTGTGTATTGCCAGTTACCTTTTGTTCCAGAGCAACATACTATGAATGGCTTTTTAACGAGGTTACAAGAATATCACTATCAGCAAGATGGTCACCATCAAACTGTCATTTCTGCTCCTCCTCCTTTATTTTGCCGTGGATGGATTGAACATCCATAGACCCGCAGCTTCCCCCCTGTGAAGTGCTGCCAAGACGCTCTCGATTGCTACTGAGAGGTCCTGGCATTATAGTTCAGTACCTGGCAGCCACAAAGCTGCTGGCGCCTACCTCTCATACGCCATCTGCAACTGCTTGTGTGTGTAGCAGGCACTGACAAAGGCCACAAGTGTGTCCAGACATGTCACAGCATCCAAATAGCCAACTATCTCTGCTGTGGCACCAATATCCAAACCAAATTAGCCTGTGGAAAAGACAAAGATTTCGCATCTTTTGGCTCAAATTTTGTCTTTTACAAATGTATATAGTATGTGTAATTGATCAAACATTTTCACACTGACATTAGTTGCATAGTAGGCAGTCATGTTTCCCATACAATCCCATATAATTCACCAATAATCTATCTTCTAGTCCTAAAACTGCACTTCTCATTGCTTTTGCGCAAAAGCAAAAATGATTAAATCAGTTCAAAGGCTTAGCGATCTGTGCACCATCAGCTCCCTTAAAAGGTGCAGAATGATGTAGTGGAGCATGTTCATTCTCCCCAGAGATTACCGCTAATAAGAGGGCCAGTATTTATAGAAGATCCCCCCCAGTGGATACCCCTAATCCTGCCTCACCCCTTTTCATCCCTGCCCCATCCCTGTGCCTGGACCACTCGCTCTCTGCAGCCCCCAGCTTCAGCCTCATCCTTGCCCCATATCAACTGAGGTAGAGACTTCTTTAATACAACGCTGCTTTTTTCCCCCAGATTCTTTTGAAGGAAGGGGAAAACATTTTCTTGGCCTCTTCACTTTACTTGATGGGGGTGAAGAGATTGCACGGACTATTGCAGGGCAATTTCCATCTTTCCTATTCTTTTTTATTGTCCAATTTTCCTTCTCCTGCTCTCTTTGACCTGCAGCTAAGAAAAGAAAACAACAATGTCCAGCAGCGAGCGTTTTGACTGCCATTACTGCAAAGACTCCCTGCTGGGGAAGAAGTACATAATGAAAGAGGACACTCAGTACTGCACTAAGTGCTATGAGAACCTGTTTGCTAACTGCTGTGAGGGCTGCTCTTTACCAATTGGCTGTAACTGCAAGGTAAGGAAGCACCACTTTTACCCTGAGAGTAATGGCTTTGACGTCATTAATGTGTAAAATAAGAATTAACGTTATTTTCATTCATATTATGATCTAAAAGTGAGAAACATTTTCATGTATTTTGACGACATTTTGATCAGTCTAAATAAATATTTTTACCTTACAGGATATCCACAAGTGCAATAAATAATGTGTTAAACATCTGCAGGACTTGTCCTATAAGGATCGCCACTGGCACGAGCAGTGTTTCAAATGTGCAAAGTGCAGCCGCTCTCTGGTGGAAAAGGCCTTTGCCGCCAAGGATGATTTGTTGCTCTGCACTGAATGCTACGCCCATGATTATTCCTCCAAGTGCAACACCTGCAAGAAAACCGTCATGCCAGGTATATGTTGGGATGATGAGGATGATCACCTAAAATCAATATCACCATACATTGTCACATTTACAATAATCACAATAAATGTTTTTAAAAACATAAATCCATTATTGAGATTGACATTTTTTGACCTTGAAAACAATGGTTGACCTACAATTTCAGGACAAGGTCCATTTAGTAGCTGTTCTGGACCTTTTGATCATTCATTCTACTACTGTTTCCAAGGTCAAGAATGAACTTTTAATATCAACGTTTAAGCCAACATGGACCAGAAGTCCTTAACTTTGAACATATTTAACTCCATGACAACTGGGCAAACTCAAGATCAGATCAAGTGATACAATCAAAAGCTCCAGAACAGCTACTAAATGACTAAACTTAATAACTTAATTTTCTTACTTGTGTTGGTTCACTTCTGGTGTTCATCCTAATTAAATAAATAGTTGTGGTTTTACAGTGCAAGAAAGTAAAAAAGCATATTTTCAAATATGTGAATGTCTGGACTATACTGTGAGCTGATTGGTTGGCTAGAAGCCATTGGTTAGTGTTGCTATTCTCAGTTTATTCAAATTTGAAATTGAATTTAGGTTGGTAAGAGATCCGTATCGGTAATTCAATATATTTGTTTTATTGTCCGTGATGATAACAGTAATGAGTTTTACAATAAAGAAAATCATTTTTGAAGTTGACCTTGACCTTGTACACAGTGGTTGACAAGTCAGTCTCACCACAGGGTCCATTTAGTAGCTGTTCTGGAGCTTTCGATCATATCACACGATCTTCCTCAGCAGATGGAGTTTGCCCAGTTGTTATGAAGTTGTAGAAGTGTTTGCTTGAAGGTTGAGTTTGAACCTTCAGTTTGAACATCTACATTTGCATGAAATATAATCATTTAAAACACTAGACAGCAATACAATTTCTTCCTCTCCCAAAATTCTTTCCAAGATTATTAACATTGCATCGTCCTCTCCCTACAGATAAAGCAGGACTATTTTGGGCAACAGTGTTTCTGTCATAGAGGTTCCATATGCTGACTAAGCTGCTCTCGTCCCCTGTGCCAGGTTCCCGCAAAATGGAATACAAGGGGAACAGCTGGCATGAGACCTGCTTCCTGTGCCACCGCTGCCAGCAGCCAATGGGAACCAAGTCCTTCATCCCAAAAGACACCGGCTACTACTGTGTGGCCTGCTTTGAGAAACAGTTTGCCTACCAATGCTGTGCTTGTAAGAAGGTAGGGTTACAGCTGAGTGTTTTATATGTATTGACTGCTGCAGTAAATCCCCCTGACTCTGGTATTTTAATGTTACTCACACACTGCATAATAAAAGGATTCCTAGCAAGAGGAATGTCACTGTGTTTTCTTTCACTCTTGCCTTGTCTGGATTGTGTTACCTCTAGGCCATCACAACAGGTGGAGTGACCTATCTAGACAAGCCCTGGCACCGCGAGTGTTTCCTATGCATCGGCTGCAGAAAGCAGCTGTCGGGTCAGCGCTTCACCTCCAGGGAAAACTACCCCTACTGCCTCGAATGCTTCAGCAACCTGTATGCAAAGAAGTGTGTGGGCTGCACCAAGCCAATCACCAGTGAGTCACCGGCTGTGCTCGTGTTTTCATTCATTCTGACGCCGCACAGTTCTCCCGCTCATATTCAAGGCCTTTATTTGCATTTGTGTAGGAACTGTCAGATGAACAAGGTGAAGATCTTGCATTAACCTGCACATTATGTGAATACGTGGATCTTTGTTTGATGTGTGCAGGTCTGGCAGGGGCCAAGTACATCTCTTTTGAGGAGCGCCAGTGGCACAGCGAGTGTTTCACCTGCACGCAGTGCTCCGTGTCGCTGGTGGGACGCGGCTTCCTCACCCAGCGCGACAACATCTTGTGCACCGACTGCGGCAGGGAGAAGTGACCTTTCCACGAAGGGGTCACAGTAAGAGCTCGTATTCTGATACAGATATTGTGTATCCATGAATATATCTTCTTAGCATGCCTGATACATAAAAAAAACTCTGAATGTCAAATGCTTATTTTGGTTGGTTATAAATTACCATAAGTTCTCTCACATTGCCCACACACACAAAAACTGTGATGTTTCCATAAAGATAAACATGTATCTTTAAAGTTCGGGCGCCATTGTTCCATTGGTGATGAATGTTTTCTTTGTTTCTTGAAATGAAAAAGGATAAAATGATGTTGCAAACATATTAGAGCTGGTCAATTAATGGATTAGTCGATTGACAGAAAATTATAAGATTATATTTTGATAACTGATTAATCGTTTCAGTCATTTTTCAAACAAAAATCCCAAACATTTGCTGGTTCCAGCTTCTTTAGAAGATGCCACTTTGGACTTCACACTTCTAATGAGTATTTTCCACAGTTTTCTGAAATTTTCTGGGCAAAAAGGTGAATTGATTGATCATGAAAATGATCAGCAGTTTAACTGAAAAAACGAATCATTTGTTGAAGCCCCAAAACTTATTTCCCATTAATGCAGGTCTGACTTTCATTACACTTATATTTCTGCTGTATGCTTACTATACATTGGTTATGATTGCCTAGATAAAAAATGTATTAACACTGAGTAAACAAAGAACAATGCATGATTTATGCTTCTCTCATATGAAATACTAACGATTAAGGAAACACTAAAGGTTGTTCCAATAAAGACCTTTCTATGTACTGTACATCATGCTGAAATAGTTATCATTCTAGGCCTGCTGTTGCTCATCATATTATGTCTTATTCTGCTCCAATGATGCCATCCAGAGGAGGATGCAAGGAGAGCAGACACACCGTTCAGTGTAACAAATATAGCTTTGATGGTAGGTTTGAAATCCAGATCTTTTTATGAGCATACTGCCCCCTCTCAGTCACCCTTTAGACAATCATTGCTGTAAAAAAAAAAAACCTCTGGTGTGTTTCTGTTGCCTCTTGACCTTGTCACACCCAGCACATTCAAGTTGTAAACAAACAGAGCGACCATATATGGTTTGATCAGCAGCTCTTCTACTTGTCCATTATCTGACCAAAAGCCGCCACTATGGTCCATGCACAAGCCAAGAATACAAGTGAGCGTAACTGTGGGCACCTCAAAATATCTGTCTTCCTCTCCATATGTATTGTTTTGATACTCGTAAAAGTTGGTTTTCCTGGTGAGGGCTGCTGGATGAGTTGTGCAAGTGTCCTCACATGGCAGGATGAGTGGCGTAAAATGCTGACATAGACTTCCTGTCAGGATATGGTCACATGGGAGGTGAAACTACTTTACACTTCATAAACTTGTGGAGGAATCAAAGAGGAAGGGAGAACAGCAGCGAGGTAGGGACGTCTTATTTTACATATTTCACGGAAGATCTGTAGCTTTGATTTAGGCAGATACTTGTTGTATTTCATCTTACAAAAACCAAGCATCCTTACATTTCTGCAATGGCTTTTAGAGCATTTACACAGACACATGTCTATGAAAAGCAAGCAGCCCCAAAAGAAAAGGACAAATCCAGCATCCAGTGCCTTGAGTGCTATGACCGAAATGTGTATATAGGGACCAAAGATGCAACAGTCCAGCATCTCATCCTTCCCAGTAGCACAAATGGAGACCTGAGTCCTGGAGAGAGCAAAACCAGAGAAGGTAGGTCAAGAAAACTAGGCTCAAGCAACCTGATAGTCCAACTGAGGGCAGTCCCACTTTTCAACCATCTGCTGGTCCTGTGGGACCGGAGCGTTACTGCCCTCAACATGTTCTCCTTAGAGCCCGTTCCCACTCTGAAGAAGATCCAGCATGTGTCTTTGTTTGAGGTGTGCGACTCATCGCTCGCAGCCCAGGCAGCATGTGTGGAGATGGTGACTTCTTCCAGCCGCAGGAAGGTGATCCGGATCCACGTGGTGGGAGTGGACAGGTGGGAGGTTGTAAAGGAGGTTCCTCTGCTCCAGGACCCTGTGGCCTTGGCGGTAGATGGTTCCACACTGTGTGTAGCTACCAGCGACAGGTATCTCCTCTGTGATATTCAGACTGGGCGCAGTGAGGAGCTTTTTCCTCACAATCACAGCAGGCAGTGTGTCATTGTTACCTCAGTGGGACGAGGGGAATTCCTCCTGAACGGGCCTGAATCTTTAGGTAAGAGCTGCCAAAATGTTTATGGTAGATGCTGTCGAGCACAGACATCTCCATGTGTCATTATATGCCTCCTTTCCAAAGCAGCTATACAGTTAATCATCTCATATCACTCCCTCATATATCCATCTAGCCAGAGGATATTTGTTTTTCCAAGATATAATTTCTCCATCCTCATCCCTCAGGCTTGTTTGTGATGAAGACAGGGATATGCCAGCGCCCTCCCCTGCAGTGGCCTCAGGAGGTGCTGGCAGCCGGAGTATGTTTCCCTTACATCCTAATCCTGCAGCCCCAAGTGCTGTCTGTCTACAGCATGGTAGATCAGCAGAGCAAACAGACTGTGAGTCTCAGTGGAGCGAAGGGTCTGCTCTCCACATCAGGTAAGCCAGGCAACATCAATTCATCACCTTATCCTGGCAGATTGCAGACCGAAAGGCTGTCAAATTGTGGTTTGGTTTTAAAAGATGTAGCTGTGTCTGTCTCAGTTTGAACTGATTCAGTCAATCATTCTTGCACCTACTGTTCCTACACACTGAGTGTTTCTGAAAACCAAAAACAAATCTCCCCTCAGATGGTGTGTTAGTGTTCACAGAGAGAGACATTTTCAGCCTGCGTCTGGTGCCATTCGAGGAGCAGATCCAGGCACTTGTAAGGCACGAGAGGGTCGAGGAGGCTTTATTGCTGCTGGATGGACTTCAAGGCCATCATCCACTTGACTCATACAAGGTGAAAAGCAATTTATAGACTCACAGCAGGACACAAACACGTCCCTGCTTTGAAATCTAGGTTTCTACAAATACCTTCTTCTTCTCAAGGGTTACAAAACAACATGTCTGAGGATAGCTAAATGACACAGACACATTTATAGTTTTTTCTTTCTCCACTACTACCTTAATCATGTCGTTATTCTGCCAACTAGAAAGTAAGTACGTATTTGGTTAAAACTGAGCTAAGACCAGGATCTGACTTTAATTTAACAGCTGTTTTACCATATAAAATTCTTATGCCATAGAAATGAAAAAAAAAAAGCATGTAAAATTTGCAGGAACATATGAGTCTACAACCATGCTAGCGGCTCTGCATGCTAACATGCTCACAATGACAAAGGTAACGTGCTGATGTTAAAATAGGTATAATGTTTACCATGTTCACCATCTTAGTTTAGAGTGTTAGCATTCTAGCATTTGGTAATTAGCACTAAACACAAAGTACAGCTGAGGCTGATGAAATGTTGTTAGTTTTACAGCTATTTGGTCATTAACTACTAACATTTTTACCTGATTATTCCAGTAGATGAAAAGTCAGGGCTCACCAAAGTGATTACATACAGAATTCATCCTGAGGGACATGGTACCAAAGTAATCCGTCCAATAGTTGTTGAAATATTTCACCCTCTTCCTAGTAGCGCTGAAGAAAAAGTCACTAGGATAATGGTCTGGGAGCAATCATTGGCTGTACAGCATTTTGTGCTAATCCATCAAGTAGATGTTGCGATATTTCACAGGATGAATGGAAGATTTGACCTGCTGTTGGCGATAGAGAAATAGTCAGAGGATCACCAGAGTCGATAGGATTGGGGACCATAAATATCTGCACCAAATTTCACGGCAGTCCATCCAGTAGTTGAGATATTTCAGGCTGGATCAAAGTGGTGGACCGGCCAACAGACGGACTGACATTGGCATCCCTAGAGCGCAGCTGGCATGGCTAAAAACCAAACCGAGACTGCACTCCACAGCTAGCCTTAGCTTATTCCAACCAGTTTTAATTTTGATGCTCCAGCATCTTAGTATTGAGTTTGTTGCACCACATTAATAAGGCAGAAGCTAAATCACAATACAACATAACAACAACAAAAAAGTAGCATAGATAAACTAGTCTTGCTCTTTTGGGAATATTCATCCAAAAGCATAAAATCCCGGTTTTACAATTGACGTAGCTGTCCCACACTTTGGCTAATAACCTTTTTCTCAACTTCACTTTTTCTGTATTTTCCGCCTTTGTAAGGCAGCATTCAGTGCTGCTATAATTTCACCATTTTATAGATTCATACACACCACTGACGTGTAGGTTAGATAATGTGCTTGCATTACAACCCCAGCTGGCATTGCATCGTAGTGTTTGAATTTAATATTCCATCGCTGTAGAACAGATTGCACCAGGATGTCGAGGCGCAGACTGACTACATTGTTGTGAGCTGCTATTGTAGGTGTATTCCAGTTGGATGACTGCAATTGAGGACAGCAGATGGTGTCAGAGATTTAGTGTAATCCGTGTCATATCTCAGGTTACAGGTTAGAGGTGAGGATGTCAGAATTAACACGCTGATGAGTCATTAGTCGTTCCTTATAATTTGTCTGGTTTTGTGTTGAGATTTAAGGTTAGTCACACGGTCTTCTGCCTGAATTATTTCAGCTCACATATTGGTGATTTAAATATGTTCATGCAATGTGTGCCTGGTTCTAAGAGAGCCTTTTTTTTTACTGGCAGGAGCTGCAGAAGGCCATCACTTGCCTGGCTGGATTTGTTCATTTTTACCAGCAGGGTTTTTCCGAGGCCAAAGATCTGTTCATGTGAGAGTAAAACCCCTTTCACGACACTCCAAATTTCAAACACACAAACTGTGGCAATATGTGGCTTTTGTGAATAGTGGGTCTTTTCTGCTGAATTCTACACTAAAGTCTAATACAAATCAATACTCATTATCCACTTTAACAGAACAGGTGAGCTGGACCCCAGAGAAATCATCCATCTCTACCCTGACATGCAGTCGTGTCTCAGCGAGGACTTTCAATCCCAGCTTGATCAAGGGAACAAGGACAGGGATCTCCAGGTGCTCTGGCAAGAGGACAGAAGCACATTTCATCATTACCTGGCCTTCCTGGGTGATTTACTCAGAGCAGTCAGGGGGATGGAGAAAGGCCTGAAGTTCATTAAGGAGGTGGACTGCGCCCTCCTGAGGCTGTACGTAGAACTGGGAGACACTGAAAATATGCAGCAGCTTGTGGCATTTCCAAATGAGTGCAGGCTGGACCACTGTGTTCCAGTTTTGGAGCGACACAACAGGTGAAAATGAATCATTATTTGTTTAATAGGCGATCACACAAATATGGTCATGATTTTTTGTTGAATGACGATTTATTCTTGAAAGAAAAGGCTTCAACTGTGTGTTTGAGAAATGTGTTATTTCTGATTTGCTGTTTGATCTCTTCTTATTTTCAGATTTTTTGCATTAGGTTTCCTCTATCAAAGCCATGGAAATCAAATTGATGCAATTAAGGTATCATTTCCCCAAACTCCATACATTATATATATAAACTTTATATAAGTAGTGTGTTTAGCCATTTTTATCCTTCCAGACTTGGGTGAAAATTGCAGATGGCTTCCACAAAGACCCCTCTTGCTCAGATGTATATGGACACATAGTGTGTACTCTCAGTCAACTGCAAGACAGAGATGCTGTGTGGAAATTTGCAGACTGGACTCTGCAAAGAAACCAGGAGGTGCCTTTTTTTCATTTTTAATGCTCTCAGTTTAACTGCAGAGGGCAGAGTTGCACAATACAATTATGTGTTAAATGATATAAACACAGCAAAATACCATCCACTATATTAACTAGATTGCTTTGCAATTATTGGTAATTAAATGGCCACTAACAGTTGTCCTTTATTTGAAAAAGACAGGTGTGCAGATTTTCAGCAAGCGTCCCCCAGATGATCAATTTGAGGCACAAGACGTCCTTGCTTTCTTGGAGAAGCACCCACTGGCATTGCTTTTGTATCTTGAGTTCTTAATCCATGATTTGAACAGTGAGGTGGGTACAGCAGCAGCTACCTAATCTAATACCCTGACTCCTTTATTAAATACACTGAGACATGATTGGTGTAATCTGCCCCCAGGAGGAGAGACATCACAGCCGCCTGGCCCTGGCATATGTTACTCAGACGCTGCAAGAGGAAGAGGAAACAGATTTGAGGCAGACCAGAGGGAAGTTGCAGCAGCTGCTATGGGAATCCAAATTCTATGACGTCTCCACTGTGTATGGTGTGTGGATGCCTTATGTGAAAATAAATCATTACTGAAGTGTTACTGAATTACAAGTCTTGTTTTGTTACCATCGCAGAGAGAGTCAAGTCAACAAACCTGCACATAGAGAAAGCCATTCTCCTCGGCAGGACTGGTGAACACTCTCAGGCACTGCAAGTGCTTGTTCAACAGGAGCGAGACCTCCAGGCTGCAGAGGCCTACTGCTGCAGGGCTGCACAGGGCCGGGACTCACAGTACATGCAGACCCTGCTGCTCACCTTGCTCCAAATCTACCTGAGCTCCGAGGATCTCGCCAGCGCTGCTGCGGATCTGCTCAACAACAACTCTCGGGTCTTTGCAGCAGAGAAGGTCATCCAGCTCCTGCCTGATTCCTGGTCTGTTCAACTTGTCTCCCAGTTCTTAGTTGGATCCCTCAGAGACTCCTTGCACCAGAGGCGGATGGCAAGGCTGCAAAAGGCTTTGGGCCAGGCGGAGCTCATGCGGCACAAGGTCATTTGGGTGAGTTTAATGACATACTTTATTGTTTCATTCATATTTTTTTTCACTCCAGTAAACATTGCGTGTATTCTTGTTTCCTTTTTTTCTGAATGCTGCTGCCCTTTCACTCTCTCCTCTGCAGATGCAGGCCTCAAAAACAAATTTCAGACTGGAAAAGGGTCAGAAGTGTAAGGTTTGTCATAGAGACCTTGCAGAGCCACAGTTTGCCTGTAACCTCCATGGTGAGCTGATGCACACAAGCTGCACTAGCTTTTCATCACTGTAAAGACACAGATAAACCAATCTAATGTCTGTTTATGCAAATATGTGCGTCTCTGCACACTTGAGAATCACATTCATTTCTAGCCGGATAAGTGTCGGCTTCCTACCCGATGATTTCTCTAGATTAGACTGTGTCATCGAGGCAAACTGTACAAGGATTCAATTCATGGACCTTAGACCAGACACATTCCCAAATTAGAAAAAATAAAATACATTGTGTAAATAACTGGTTTCAGAATGCAAAAGAGCAAGCAGTGCACTTTTTCAGGGCGGCATGTCTGAGCCATTTCCTAGAGACATTGTAGACAGCAGTAGCCATAAAGTGAATTGTGGAGGACACTCATATATTCGCATATATTCACTGATCAGACAGTGGGGTTTTACATGGAAACCACCTGTGGTCAACCTGACGACCAGAAGGAATTTGACCATCCTCCATAGCTGTATATATGCATCCCCGCCATCATGGTTTCCACTGTCTGTGTATATTTGTCTGCATAGAGCTGGAAATAGAAAGTCAACAACTGAGAGGCTGCACGTGAGAGACTTTTTTATTCAGCTCTTGCATTAATATACATTTATGACCAAAAAAAAAGACAAGCACAATTACAGGTTTATAAATAAAAAGCAAACAGGTTGAGGAAGTGCAGAGTTTTGGGTCATTTCTGTTAATTTTACAAGCGACCAAATGACATGTCTGTGCTGTGTATGGAACATTAAATCAGAGGCAATTTTTACCATCCCTATATCATTAGGGAACATGACAGACGTGTGCTCCAAATAATAACACATAAACTCCAGTGTGTCCACATGTACAGTATGGAAATCTTGTAAATAAACTTAAACACATATCATTAAGTTAGATGACACTCCAGATGTATTTGTCTATTTTTGTTGTAATTTAGTCATTAAGGCTAACCTTAACTGCGAGTATTTCTTCATCCTGATGCATTTTGGGACAGGGGTTAAGGAGACGCCTAAAGGAGCTGGAACAGTAAATTGTGCACTTGGCTGGGCTGCTTGTAAGTTTTTGGCCTGGGGTGAGTGACTAATTGCAGTGTGGATAAATAGTGAATTATGAGCATGTTGGAAGAGATTATCTCTTTGTGAAGCCCCTGCCAAGATTTCTTCCGTTTTTCTCTCCTAATGAGGTTTCTGTGGGGATTTTTTCATTGTTCTCACTGAGAGTCTGAGAGTTGTGTTCATTTAATGTTTCATAGTGTGGGTGTTATGAAGCCCTTTGAGAGTGTAACTGGGATTAAGGGGCTACAAGAATACGCTTGATATAAGATTTGACTTGAAATTTCTCACTTCGGGTATATAAATTTAACCTCTGACTCACATAACCACAAAACCCAAGAAAACCACATTCCTAGCTTTTCTCTTTTATGTGGTCGCAGGAAAATTGCCACGTCCACTCCTCCATATCGGCTCCTTGTAATTTGATAATCTAGGCATTTAATTTGAGTCTACTGTTCGGTCATTGTAAGCACTCCTGGGTAAACAGCTGAAAGGTATCAGTGCAGAAAAAAAACACAAAGGATCAACTTCTTTCTTACTTTTTTTGAGATGTGAAAGAGCCTCTCAGAGTTTATATGGACTGACTGTGAGGGCTCCTGCTCTGTGACTGGCTGAGCTTTGGGCCGTGCCTGATGACCAGTGACCACTGGGTGGACCTGAGGACAGGATTATGTCCACTCCTCTCTCCTCTCACGGACCTCCTTGGGGAGCATTAATGTTGTTTTGAACACCTGTGGTTATGCTGTGTCTCAAAAAGGTTTTTCTCATCTTTCATGTTGACTAACAACCAAAAGGTATAAATATACAGACACAAGTACTAGTACACCTTCTTCTACCTAAATGAAGACACATCTTTTAACTTTTCTTATCTGATACATTAAGATCGCCCTCTCGTTGTATATAAGAAATTGATATCAGCAGTTCCTGTTGATGTGAATGTAACGCTCTTGCAATCTGGAGTTCAGTACATGAGTAGGCGGGGGCTCTGAATCACTGCAGGGTTCTGGCCAGATGGACATTTTACACATGAGGGGAGTGGATTGGATGCAAAACTGACATAACAAAACAGTTATGGAGGGAAGTATGGTGGGGTATCCAGACATTGGTCTCCTATTATAAATATCCGTGCCGCCACAGACTCAGTGCAAGGAGGGATGAACAAGAACATTTTCTTCTTGTGCTTTTCTAAATTTAAGAAAAAATGTCAGCTGTCTGGACTGTAGGATGTAATTGTTTACATGTTAACATAGCTTTGTTTTGTATGGACTTGAGATGCATAGGACCTTTTTGCCTAAAAGTTATAGATAATGGTTAACCCTAATGTTCTGTTTGGGCACCCCAGGTCCTGTACCAACTAAAATAAAAAAAATTTAACATTGTTTTATCACATTAATAATTAATTTATCTAATTTTATGACAACTGCTTATAAACGTGATGTTGAACTCATGACCTGTTTCAGAAGTCTGCTACAGAAAATGATGCATTACTTCTGTTTGGGCTCTCACAGATGTCTAAAAGGGAATTAGATCTCTCTGGGGTCTAATTGACCTTAAATAACATTACTGTACATTTCGTTGTCTATAAATCACTTGTTGGCAAACAAAAAGAACATTTATAGGTTCATCAATATCACATGTAACATATAAAAAATTTGATATTTCCTTTTTTGGTGTAATAGTTGTGCTTTATGTTCATTTCTGTATGCATTAAATGTGCAATCTCAGTTTGTGGCAAAGGGAAAGAGTTACTTTTAATTTTTAATACCTTTAAGTCAATGATTTGTTGGATATCATAAAAATACATGAAGATATATATTCCACACCAACTCTAAAAAAGACTATGAAGCAAATGCTGCCTCAGGATTATGAAAATTGCAGCAGGTACCTCACTAAATAAGGCCTATGGGAAAAATGAACACACAATGCTTCTCTGTGCATCATGCATCATATTTATAGTTGAAGCCACAAATTACTGTATCATGTCCCTTATGACGCATTTTTCAGTCTCTTAGTGGTTGCCGAGAGACAAGGAGAATCTTAATTTGCAACCCTTTTGGTAGCAATAATGGTAAGGTAGCAGAAAACCTAAATGATTGAACTTTAATTTCCACTTTCCCCAGCAAAACTAATTCTATAGATATAGCAGAACAAGTGTGGGAATAAATAGCTGAAGAGGATGATCAAAACGTAGCTTTTTTTAACTCCTAAGGCAACGCTCTCATTTTCATGGCTTGCTACCTTGGGGTTTGGCAGAATGCCACTGGGAGAAATGTGTAGGGTGGCCCACTGGAGACACAGAGGGCAGAGACAGCGACCACAGACACCCTCCCTGCCCCGCTGCACGGAGCCATGGGATCTATACATCATACTGTATGTTATAGAGAGTCAAACCATGTCTGCCGGGCTAATATTGTTCACTGTTTGCCTCTCTCAGTGCTCAAAACTGTTTTCTTGACTGGATATTTTGAGGAAGATTATAGTATATTTTAATTTTGTACATAACTGCCACTTTCAGAATAATTATCCTTACTGCAAAAATATAATTTCCAGATAATTAGTTTCCCTAAGAAGTAAATTAGATTATTACAAATATGGGTAAAGTGCTTAGGGACTGTAGGAAAATTATTAGGGAGAAAAGTATTTTTTATTTTTTCTTAAGGTAGGAACAGGGGAGGATTTTGTTTTCTTTCCCAATATTTATATTTTAATTCAGCCTTACCTGTTGACATTTATTATATAAAAAAAGGTCAAAACAGTTACACATACAAACAATAGCTCTCATGTGTGCCTTGATATGTCTGTTTACAGTTTAGAACATTACTTATATGATCGGTTGTGCATGCATGTTTCAGTCACTTTCACAGTTAACCAAACTACAACCAAGACATTTAAGGCTTTGTTTACATACATCCACCTTATTCCTTGCCCCATGATACCTGATCCTGATGTGTGAACACAGCCTGTAACACCTCAAAGGAAAAGTTCAACATTTTGGGAAATACACTTAGATTCTCTCATGTCTGTACAGTAAATATGAAGCCACTGCCATCAGCCGGCTAACTTAGCTTAGCATCAAGACTGGCAAAAGGGAAAACAGCTAGCCTAGCTCTGCCCAAAGGTAACAAAATCCAAACTTCCTGCACCTCTAAAACTCACTATTTAACATGTTTCATCTTGTTTGTCTAATCAGTACAAAAACAGAGTAAAAAACAACAAATCGTAGTTCTACAGATTGTACAGATCATGAGTGGTGTTGATCTTCTCATCCAATGCTAACATGCTAACTCGAATAAGCATATTTCCCTAAATGCCAAACTTCTTCTTTAAACAAGATAAATGTGATCATACATCTGCCTTCTACTACAGAGGAATGGGAGAGCAACCTTACGAAGTGGTCTTGGATAGCAGTATCAAACTAAGTTAGTTTGGCTTTAGCTAAGTGATGTAGTGATGTGGGTCTCTGAGGCTCTGACTTGGCTCTGTGTCTGCTTTGAAATAGACAGGGTTCTGTACCACCTCCTTTAATAAAACACACCCAACGTTATTACTGTGGAAGTGCTGATAAGCCTCAGAGCTTTTCACATTGTTCATCACTTCACTGTTCAGCCCCCCTCCCCACTCCAATCGTTTTCAAACAGTCCCTTAGGTGATTCTCAGAGATTCCATTTTTGCAATGAACTTCCCAGAAATCTCCCAGAAATATGAAACACAGCTTCAGACAGAAACTTCCCTTTTTTCTCCAACATGAAGTCAACCGTGAATAGATATATTCCTAAATAACTTAAGTGGCATTATCTTAATGATCTGACTGTGTACAACTAATGACTGAGTTTTGGAATGAGAGTGCATTTTTGGAAAGTATTTTTGGCAGCCTCATGTGTTTACGCTGCTCTTTTCTAATGAGTGAATTTCAGGTGGAGAGTTAAGTACTCGGCCCAAGGGGTTTAGCTGTGGGTCCACCTGGGTTTTTTCAATCTGGAGGCTAGTGTCTGACTTCCAGGTCCAGCACCTTTCATCTCTGGACCATTTGAGTTTCTGGGAACAGAAACAAACAGACCTGCTGAGCAATCTAAAAGTTGGGCGGAAACTGCAATCTGGCAGTCTAATTGCTTCGTTGTTCCACACCCATTCATACAGATAAACTTCATTATCCATATTGTGAACATTTTTTAGTAGCACAGCATGACAGAAAATGAATAAGAGCATATCATCTTTAAGTTAATTTCATACAGCTCAGTGTAAACACATTTCTGGCATTGTACATCTTAATTCAGAGCATCCTGTTGCTGACATTCAAAGAGGCTGCAGGTGATGAATATAGTACCACAAAAATGGCTTCATGGTCTGTACCGTGTGAAACAAACATTTTAATAATTAAAGATCTGTGTTCTCCCTGACAGTTTCTGAGCTTTATCTGCGAGACTGTGCCTCATGTGGTGTTTGACATCACTGATTACAGAGCATGTGCCGCATTAAGTTACTGTTACTGTACCCTGGGAAAGTTGAGAACGTGGGATCACGCATAATTAGACATTTAGCGCCAATCCTCCCCACAGATGAACACGCCCTTCACCACAACAGATAGGCCAGGGAGTTAAAAGTGTCCCAGCGCCCCCTGATATCAACCGCTGGAATAAAAAACACCCTCCCTCTGCTATCTAGGACTGAACTTACTGTAACCCACACAATAAAGGCCCAAGGGAAGTATGAAATCCAAAACTAACCCCAAAAGGCATCATTCAATCTTCGAGCTGAAGCGACTGCAGCAGGAATCTCAAGTAATCTGTATTTCAGAGCAGAAAAGTCCCTTGAGCTATCCTGAACTTATATATAGCAATCAAAGCTCCAATCAGAGCTCAGACAAATTAGAGGTATATCATGTTTTAGCATAGAATTACAATTCTATTTCTACAGATCGAACATGCCCATGGAAGCATCGAATGAAGGATATTTCAAGGCTTTCATTAAGTCTTTCATGAACCCTAACTACCACGGAGCGCAGAAGAATAGAACGATTCTCAGCTGAAGTGAAGCTGCACGACATCTCTGCACTTTGTGGTTTCGTGCACCAACACATACCCATACTTGAGGGTATTTCAGGAGTGCCCGGAGCATCACTTTGCATCTAAAAACAATTCCCAAAGAGCACAAGATGTTCTCTGACCAAAGAGTACACAAGAAAAGCTAATATTTGTTCTTAAATTAAATGAATTTTCTTTCATTTCTGCTCATTTTTGCTGTTAACTTGTTCCCAGTTGTGGACAGTAACTAAGTGAATTTACTGTACTTGTTTTTCCTCCACTGATTTTACACATCAAAGTCATTGGGGAGGTCTTGGGGAGGACTAGTGTATATGTGAAAAAAGTTGTATAAAGCCTTTTGTGACTCCAGAGGGAGCTGTGTGATGTCTGATAAATTGCCTCAAATGATGTCACTTGAGTCAGCGTGGGTTGGGTCTGAAGACTACAAGTTTGAAAATTAAAAAAAAACATCTGGGTGTGTAGAGTTAGAAAGAAGTGAGCTTACCAGACCTCTGTAGCCCGCTCCTCATCTCTGCTTGAGGCTAGCAGCTCGAGGCTATTACACACCCGAATCTCTGATCGAACTGTCTGCGGTTGAGTCGCATTGTGGGAAATGTAGGCGCCAGAGTGTTTATACTTCTACTCCACTAAATTTCAGAGGGAAATGTTATACTTCTTACTCAACATTTCTCTTACAGCTAAAGTTACCAGTTAAGTTTCAGTTTAAAAGTTTACCAAAAAAAACTAATTATGAGGTTTTATAAAACAAAGCATTGCTACAGATTAAACCAGTGTTTCCCAATCTTTTTGGCTTGTGAACATTACAAAAACCAAGTGTCTATTTTGGTGCTCTTTGTCTTGTTTGAGATTTCTCTCAGATGGTTTTATTTAAAAAACTGTTTGAGGCTCAAAGAGGTCAAATGATTAATTAAAAAAATTAATAATAATTTGTGTAGCAGAATTTGATGCATCAGTATTAATAATTGAAATATGTCATATATAGTAATAGATCACTCACAGGGGCCATTTCTCTTCAGAACAAGTACTTTTACTCTTCATACTTTAAGTACATTTTGCAAATAATACTTACGTGCTTCGACACAAGTAAGGTATTGAATGCAGGACTTTTACTTATATTGGAGTATTTTTACAGTGTTGTACTGGTATTTTATCTAAATAAGTCTTCCACCGGTGTTTGGTCCTGCCTGCCACTGAGGCACCAGCTCTATCTATGTTGGATTATTTGCTGAACGATGTGTTCAGTCAGCTTTCAGCACATGTTCAAACCCTGTGGGTCCAGAAACAGCAGTAAATCAAAGAGCAGTCATCATTGTGGCGACAGCACAGTGAATCACAGCATCCTAAATAAAGCTCTCTGGCTTTCCATTGTCTAAACACCAAAACCAACTCCAAGCTCTATAACATAACATTGTGTATGCTTAACATGTTGCTTAATGAAGCAACAAAACCATGGCAACAGCCACTATTATATGTATGAGTAAACCAGAGTAAGCATGTTCTTTAAGCCCATAAAGGCTGGGGGAAGTACATTTGCACGCTGTGTTCCAATCCTTAGGCAAAAGGTGCTTATTTTAAACTCTTTTGAATCTTTCTCTTTATGCATAAGGAAACTTTAGTGATTGTTAAAGTACAAATATCTGTCTATATTCTGTCATCTAAAATTCCCTTTTATAGCAGGATGACTGTGTCTTTATTATTTTGTTGTTTATTCTTGCATAGCGTAGAGTATAAATCACCAAAGCTGAATAGTGTTTGGATGGGGGTTATGTGTTGGGCACTTAATGGATAATTTAAGCCAAACTATTTATAAAAAGAAATAACTTAGGTCCAGGCGCATGATAAATAAACTGATTAATTATCTGTGATGGTTGTGGTTTGAAAAGGCTGAAAAATACTTTCCAGCTGCCTGTTTTGAAAATGTGTTTGACAAAGTGTGTGTGTCTCTGCGCCTCTTTTTTTTTTCTTATCCTCAGGTGATTACTGACATTTACAGTTTATTGCTGCATTTCATCACAGAGCAGAAAACTTAAGTTGTCTGGAGGAGCTCATCTCAGCTCTCCTGCTCTCTGCACAGACTGGAGAATAAGACTGATTTCCACACACTGAAGCTTATGCTAAGCTCTCAGTTGGCAGCTGATGTCAAACTGGGACAGACTGACAGACTGGAGAGACTGGGCAGCTCTTTACTCCCGAAAAAAGCTCCCCAGCTTATAATGTCAGGTTTTGGCACATTTCCGACCTTTAATTTGGAGAGGGTGTTTTGCAGTCACGAAACCTTACCGAGATAATAGCGCGTGAAAGTATAGCTTACAGTAGCTGCATGTGTACAGGCGTGGAATATAATTAGCTTAATTTCAATGAAGCAAACCACTTGTCTGTGAGGTATAGATGGGATCAAACTCTGCAATCAACTGAGGGGCTTCACACTGTGTGTATAAAGTAAAAGTGAAGGGCTTTAAAATAAGAGTGCAAACATGAAACTAATCTCATTTAGGTTTCAAATCTCTTATTTCGTATCTGTTAGGAAAACAGTAAATGTATGCAATTTAAACTGACTTAACGACAGAGCAACAGGAGATAACTCTCTGTCATTAGAAATGCAACGTAATACCTTACTACAAACATTTTCCATCTGTGTGAAATCCCTTATTACTGTAACCATGACCTTAAGTTTGGGTCAGCTAAAAATTCTTGTTCAGCTTTTGTTCAAAATGTAGTTAATGTTGATTAAATCAGTTCAAAGAAAACTCTTCAGTTGTGCATATTTTCAGGAAGATTCCTCACTCTTTTGAAGTAATCCACCTTGCTGTGGTCATTGTTCAGCCTGTCATCCCTTTAACTAAAACAGCGAAACCAAAACTTAATACGTGATATTCACTGGGAGGAACTCACAACCTGGGGGATATTTGTTGTAACCCAAATATCAAATGACAAATGTTTGTTAAGGATAATTAGAGCTGCTATAATCAATATTTTTTAGCCCTGCTGGTAGCATTGCTCTATGGCAATGACAGTCTGTCGGTCGGTTGGTCCATCATTTTGATCCAGACTGAAATATCAACTATCAGATGGATTGCCAAATTTAGTACAGAGATTCATGGTTTCCAGATGATGAACCCCACTGACTTTGGTAATCCACTGACTTTTCCTCTAGCGCCACCATGAGGTTATCATTTGCAGTTTTGAGTGAAATGTCTCAACAACTATTGAACAGATTGCCATGAAAGTTGGCAAGGACATTCATGACAGTTTATAATAACTTACTCTAAACTAAGACAGTGAATATGACAAACATTCTATCTGCTTAACATTAGCATGTTAGCATTGTCAATGTGAGCATGTTAGCATGCTGTCGTTAGCATTTAGCTCAAAGGACCACTCTCCCTAAGTCCAGCCACACAGTGTTACTAGCTATCTTAAGATAACAAGTTGTCTTAATAATGTACACAAATGACTATGTGTCATGTGAAAGAGGGTTTTATTCTCTGTGGTTTCGTAGTGCAGGTTTAAAGCTACTATGTATACAATTTAAAAATGTCCCACCCTGAGGCAATGCACACCACTACCCTCCTACCCCCATTTATCCAAGCCAGGGACGCTGAGATTAATCAGCTAAAAGCAACACATAGCCTACTGTAGACACCTATTTCCACAAGGTTTGTCTCATTTTATTAAAAACAAAAACTTACGCCATCACAATAATTTGAAAGATGTTATGGTCATAAAAAAACTACAAATATTGACTTTAAGAAAATAAAGGAATGGGTACATCTCTATATTGTAAAACAAACCATTAGTGGAAACAGAAACAGATGGCTTTGAATAAAAAATACATTTTTATTCCCTCCCGCAACCGAGGTGGTTACAGCCTCCTGGAAGTGGCAGGTTTAGCTCACTGAATGAAATGCACACAGCAGCACAGTCTGTTAGTGAGGCCTGTTTCCATCTTGGAAAACATGTTTGATCAAATGTTCTGTCCCTTTCTTAGACAGCCACTTGAGAAAGCTGCTGCCATTTAAATGCTACTGCAGGAGTTTCCAGACACAGTCTGAGTCCACCTGTCTGTCTGGCATAAGATGGGATTCAAGCAGCAGCTACAACCTCAGTTTTATTCAACCACGAGCTGTTGCAATCTGACCAGAATGTGACTAGACCAATGTAAACACTGTAGCAGAAAAAGTGCACCAGTATTAGTGCTGTAATTCTCTCTTCCTTTACCACAGGACCTCAAACTTCCACATTTGGAGATTTTGTTTGAAATACAGAACTGTAAATAGCCGAGAAAAACACCAATTGGAAACTCTTCAAAGTCTTATATGTGCAGAATTAGCAGTTCACCTTGTGCCATCCAGACTCGACTGTCCAGCTCCAACTCTGTCACCAGAGAGAAAGACATATACTTACAGGCTTTAGCTGTGTCTTAAAAGCAGAGCTCGTACTATACCCTTGGAAAAATGGTATTTGCAGTAGCTGCATTATCCAGGAAAAAAGGAGATTTGGTACAGGAATTATAGAAGAGATTAACAGAGGCTCTTTGTCGGGAAAGAAGGTCAGAGACCCAAAATAGTCATCAGGCCTGTCCTAGAAAGATCTTCCAGCAAGCTGTCATTGCAGTTAAACATATGCATGCTGCAATTGAGGGAGAGAGCTCTGGGAAGTGACATTATAATTATTATGTTAAGAGGAAGGGAAAGTTTTACATGTGGATCAGTCTGGTTAACAGGTCTACAGCCGTGGTCACTTAAGACAGCTGCAGTGTGCCCAAATTACAGAGCACAATGACTCACACTCTTTCTGTGTTTAAGACCTCTTGGCTGTGCCCGGGACGGGACGAGGCCTCACAGTGAAACAGGCTCTCCACAGAGAAAGTGCTAACAAACTCTTTGTTCTGCTTTGCAACATTGGCTCAGCAGACCACCTGGAAGCATTTATTATTTTTGTCATTACATGTTGATCAACTCTAGGAGAAATGTGAACCCTGAATTTTACACACAGGAGGAAACAGGGCCACGCTGGTGTATTTATGAAGTCCTATAAACAAAAACAATTCATCTAGACCCCACAAGAAGCTACTCTGATTTTCATTTATAAAATTACATTTCCATAGCTTTCATCTGTGTAATGCAGCTGACTCGCATACATCATTTAACAAAACCCAGGCAGGATTCAGCCCATTAGATGCCTCAGCCTTAACCTTTCCACAAAAAAAGCCTTTTATTAGCAAGTGCATGAAAATGTTAAAAGGTAGAAGATTACAAATGTGCATGTTTCTTGTACATCATCCTGAACACTGGAGTTACCTGCTAAAAACACGGGGGGTGGGGGGTGGTTTAACAGCTCATTTAATATAAATGCAGGTCTAATTGCTCCTTTAAAGATGTACTCAACCATGACTTTTCCCTTTGAAAAAGATTTAAATCACTTGTAATTTCACAGCATCCTGCAGAATAGTGTTTCTGTTACATTTCTGAGTAAATGTCCACTAAACATGACACAGCCAAATTTAGCCTGTGAGCTTTTTTACACTTTGACTTTGATTTGTTTTGTCTAAATGTCAGTCTCAGATGACCTGTGGTTAGACATGTTTAATGCTCTATGGTTTCCCTTATAGTGGGTGTTCAAAAGATACACTGAAGGCAAGAAATACCCGGGACCCATGCTGTGTCAGACAGCTTTTCATTTCCACAATCACAGGCCATGTGAGGCTCTGGACTGGACAAATTCACAACACAAGTTTTTTTTTTGTTTTTTTTGCATTCAGGATCCACCTCTGGCGTTTCTCTTCAAAATATCCTGCAAATATGAAGTCTGGTCCCCTAAACCCTTTAAACAAACACACCAAGAAGCCAGCTACCAACATGCAAACCATATGGAATGAAACTTCACTTTGTGTGTTCTCGTCCTGATTTATTCTGGGATGTTCTTCTGTCTGTGGATTACCAATAACAAACTCCAAAACATCTGCAGCGAGCCACTTGTCTGAATGATCGTGAGGATTTTTATTTCTTAATATTTTCAGACAGCAAGCCAATTGAATACTTTGTAGGTTTTGGGCAAAACACACATAGACTTTATTAAATTCTTGGTCACATCTGAATTCAACTGACAAACCAACTGCATATTTTCCATTTTCATAATACTTTAATTTTGTAGAGACTAGTGCATGTGTGCCTTGTAATTGGTTCTATTGATATTTCAAGTACAATTTGACCAAGTGGCTTTGATCTTTCTGCAATTTCAAACATAAGAACTAGACCTGCAAGCAGGTTTACCAGGGGCCCAGCACTCGATGCAACTCAGAACCAAAGGCGCACTGACTCGGAGCAAACAAGAGGGACGAGGCCATCGCTGAATAGGGCTTAAACAGGTGGTTTTAATAAGCGTTTGTTTGTATGTTTGGGCAGGTTGAGACACCCTCTTGTGCACAACTTTGACTACAAGAGTTGTGAATTCATATAAATCATTTTGCACCTCATTCACGAGGGTCTCCTAGTTAAGGTGCAGTTCTCTACAACAGACTTATGGGTAAAAATAAAGATGTATATATTAAAGGTACCCTGTGGAGTTTATGGCCACTATTAACGCTATGGAGCAATGTTTTTACATGTGGGACCCTGTTTTGTTCTCGTACGTGCACAGGGACCCACATGCATGCGCACACATGTGGATGACACGATACACATCCCTGCCAATGGTTTCGCACTATTCCACTGATCAAGGGGTGGCAGTAACGTGCCAAGAAATGCAGCAATCTGCCAGCAAAGGCAGGGAAGAAAAATACTTCTGGAAAGTGAGCATGGATGTAAACAACACCAGTTTCAAACTTTTAAGAAGAATGATCTTTGCAAAGAGGAAATGCAATAAATAAAATAAAATGCAAAATGCAATAACTCTTTCTTTTTTTTTTTTTTGGCCAACTGGGAGCAGCGGAAACAAGCTGTGAACACAACATTGATGTTGCTTATTTACAGCAGTTACAGCCAGTGGTGAAAGAAGTAACATATAAGTAAATGTAGTAATACTACAGTGTAGAAATACTCTGTTACAAGTAAAAGTACTTAAGTAATAGTGTAAGTATTGTCAGTAAAATGTACTTAAAGTATCAAAAGTAAAAGTACTTTATTATGCCAGTGTGTCAGTGTTAGTGATTTGTTACTTGTGGTACATTTAAGTCCAAGCAGCATTTTAATGTTATAGTTGGTCGTAAAAGAACTCTTTATTATTGCTATGTGTTTTAGTAGAGAGTAGACAGGATGATATTGTTTGTGTATATTATATAATGTGGAATGATTCCCATTTAGACTCAGTGAGGGCCACTGTTTCTGTCTCAGGCCAGAGTATCAGCCCACACAGTGTCCATCAGCCAGCAAAACAAACCTCCAAACCACACCGGAACGAGACTCGACCCCGGCATTGTTACGGACATACTGTACGTTAAACTGCAGCTAACTTTCCGTGGTCGTGTCTCTATATACAAACATCACGAGCAAAGATATGTGAATTGTGTGGACACTAACAAACACTTTGGCTCCTACACCTATTTTGAGACAGACATGGCTGGAACCAAATATAGTTTACAGAAACAACACTTGTCTCTCCGCAAGTCATTATGGCGCAGTGCTAACTAGCTGCTCCAGAAAGTGAGGTGACATTGTGTTGTATAAACATTGTTTCTTGGTTGTCACTCTGCATTTCAGGCACAGAAAGTGTCACACGCCCCCCCCCACCCACACACACACACACACACAACTGCAGCATGTGCTTGAGTCGAATGTAATTATAAACTGACATGTCAAATATACATCCACCTCTGCTCTGTTGCAGTTTACTCTGCATTAAGACAGCTGGGCGTTTTCATCCTCCTGTCTTTCACAAAGACTTCTTCACACACACTAACAGGTGTTTTTTTTTTTTTGGCATTTGTTGTGAAATGGCTGACGCAGCCTGATACAGACAGTGAAACCTGGAATTTTCACTGGCTTGTTGTAGCGGATTAGTCATTATCCTTAAATACAGGACTCCACCACCTACACTTAAGCTCCAAAAATCCCATTAAGGTGGTTTTATTTAACTTTGATATCTTTAAATGATCCCACAATAAGCAGATACATCTAGCAGTCTGTCTTCTGTTTGACTGGGAATTTTTTAACTTGGAAGAGTTTTGGAACAGGTCAAGATGATACAGAGAATAGTGGAAAGTTAGAATGTAATGAATAACATGCAAAGATTGTTTCCTTGCTGGAAAACAAAACAAGAATGAAAACATATCTATATATGCTGTTCTGACCTTTTCACCTTTGTAGCACATTGTGTGCACAAGTGTTGTTTTGCAGCACCCCATAAACTGTCTGGCTGAGTTCTTCTAGTAAATTAGTTTTTGGCTTCTGCAACCCTGAAAACTCTGATTTCCTCAAGCTGAGTCAGACCTTTCCAGAAATAAACTTGCAGCAAATTGAGCTATAGAAATAGAAACAATCAAATCTCTAAAGTCGAGATAAAGCAGCACTTGGATGACTTGGTTGACTGGCAATAAGCAAGTTTTCGCTTTCAGAAGTGTGTATGACAGAGGCTCCATCCAGCAGCCTGTGAGCGTAAATTTCCAAATATTTCCAACTTAGTTACATAGTAAACTGAATGTGTTTACACAATAAAACACCCTAAAGTAAAATGTTGAACATTGTTGAACCTCAGGAAAGCTTGCATGGCATCACACTGCTTCATATTCATACAGCTACATGCGTTCACACCTGGGAGTTGTTGAAGGACATCCAACCGTTGTTTTCACATTCATCCCCCCATTTTCCTGCCATTCTGGGGTTTCAAATTGGTGACCTCCCAGACGTCAGCCCTCATCTCTAAGGCTATCACCACCACCATTTTTCAGTTACTTTTACACTTCCGGCTCCATTTGGGTCCATGTTTGTTTTCAGGACCCTGTAATTTCCCCACCAATCACTCACAAGGGCCCCCATCAAGTCTGCCATTCATAAAGTTTAAAGTAGCTCTTAGTGGTCCGTGGAGTTTATTGAAACATTAAATTTGTATCCCAGCCGTGATGGTGTATCTTTAGCCATTGCTTAACTCACGTGCTCGGTCGGGTCCCCTTACATCAACCGCCAATTATGTTCTCCTCTTGGGTGTGGGTTGCGCCTCGGTCAGCATGGCGAAGAAACCAGAAACATCAATTCCTGGCCAGCGGAGCGAACAAAGACAGACAAAATGCGAAAACCTTTCCTCCAAACATTGTTATCATTATAGAGTACAAGCACAAACATCACTAACATTGCCAGTAACCCTGTCCAGCAGTACTCTCTGGGGGAATTTAGTGAAATATACAGGCTGTTGTTAGATACCGACGAAGGCCTGAACACAAGCAGGACCTCAGAATGCCAGTTTATGTCCTCTGCAGAGGGGTCAGACAAGAAAAGTTGCCCCGTCACAGCTTCCCATGCTTGTTTTCATCTTTCTTTTCAATCTATTTCTGTAGAGGATAACCAACATTTGCACTGAGTTACCCTTCTAAACAGGTACCAGTAGTGAAAAACTACTCTCTTTTTACTTAAGTATAAGTACAATTTAACTCACGTAAAAATATAGAGGTATAAGCATCAAAATATACTGAAAGTACCAAAAATAAAAGTACTCATTATGCTGAATGACCCATTTCAGAATAATATAGTATATGGTTGGATTATAATTATTGATGCATTAGTACGTTAGCATCACTTTAATGCTGCAGCTGGTAAATGTGGGGCTAATCTTACTACTATATACTGCTGGGTAGCTTAATCTATAATAATACATCATTATATATTAGTATAGATTGTATTTTGTATAAATAATCTGAATCTGCAAATTAACTAGTAATTAAAGATGTCAGATAAATGCAGTGGAGTAGAAGTATAAAGTAGCATAAAATGGAAATACTCAAGGAAAGTACAAGTACCTCAAAATTGTACTTAAGTGCAGTACATGAGTGAATGCACTTGTGTTACTTTCCACCTCTGAAAGGAGCTATCACAAAAAACACATATAAAACTAAATCTCAACTCAATGTGATCCTGAGACAAGAGACTGTGCATATTCCATGTGCTCTCAGTGACTTTGGGCGTGTCATGTTCATAATTAGCCATTTTCTCATTTTTCTAAATTCAGTAAAAGAGTTTTATGTCATATTTTAAGTGTATGAAGTGACATGAAACTGAAAGCATGTGCGTATTTTACAGTGAGGGTCTCTCGACAATATAAGAGCAAAGCGACGTCACCGTCTCTAGTTTGAAGGCTGTTAACCTAATTCCTAATGGTTATTACAATGAAGCCTGCCGACCACATCAAGCTGCTGCGGTACTGTAATGAGCTGAGCAGAGAGAGCTCTGCCATGCACTTTCACAGCCTTCAATTCTGCCACTATAAGCACAAGGACACAGAGTCCTTTGCAAATGAGTGCAGTGGCGTGTTTAGAAAACAAAAAATATGCTGCAAGGTTATAAACAACATCTAAATTACACTGTTAATTCAAGTCTTCAAGCCAAAGTATACTCTGGTTCCAAGGCTCAGCATGAATATGTCTGCCTCTTCACTGGCTCACATGCAGATGCAGGTTGTTGTTCTTTTTTATTCATAAAAAGATGAATCATTGTTCTCAGAACATTGGACTAAAAACGGAGAACCTCTTTTGCAGTGGTTTAGCTGCAGTATGTTTGAAAAAACATAAATAAACTGAAATCATCTGAGCCTATAAACATAAAATCCTAACTCCACCCTCTCTTGCTCTGTCATTTCATCTAAATTTGACTAAATCTGGCATAGCTGGGCCTCCACTTGAGGCAAAAGCATAAAGAGATTTTAAAATAATATAATATATCAAAACTGGTGGCACAGGGAACACATAGTGTGCCAGTCAAAATAGGAAACTTCAGCTGCTGAATACTTGCAGGATAAACATGATTTTGCTCAGCTGATAAAGCAAGGCCCAACATGTGCAACCAAAATGAAAAATATGACTTTTACATTTACAATATTGGCATGAAAGTGATCCTCCCCTTGCCTGAGTGGCACGTGTGCATGTAATGTGACATGTCTCTATCATCACGCAGCCTCAGGTAGTCAGTCTGCACCAGTCTGCCGTCACTCCTGTCTTGGTTATGAAGAGAATTTCAAACATTTGGAAATGAAGAGCACAAATTATATTATGTTTTATTTGACAGGAAGAGCAAACTTAAAATATGCTTGCCAAACGTGATTAAGTGCTATAAGCCAGGAAAGGTAGTACTTTGGAAAATTGCAGATAATTTGGTCTAATTTACAAAAAAAAAAAAAAAGGGTTCAAACAAGCTCCATGTTGAAGAATCTTTAATTATACCCCCGGTGAAAGATGCCTGTCACACTCACATGTTGTATAGATGCCTCGTATAGAAATTTGGTGAAGCCCTCAATCCAGCAACTCGTCATCATCTTTTCTGCAAATACACTCATGTTGTCAGCAGTATACATTATAAGAACACAGGAAGTACCATAAATGGTCCCGTGTTCAGGAAGATTCTGGGATGGGATATAGAGTACCCTACACATCGTTTATGGCTACTTGTGTGTTTGAGAACATGTGATTATTTGGGTGTATGCATTTCCTATGTGGCCGGGCTGAAATTGAGAAATTACAGTTGGAAGATCTCAAAGTAAGCAAGGCAAGGTGGAGGGTGAGAGTGAGGGAGGATAATACTGGAGGATAGAGCTGATTGAGGAAATACAACATCATGACAGAAAGTAGCTGTAATTGTAGGAATAGGCCTGAAAGCTATGATGATGTATATGCACGGAGGGGACCAAAAATAACAAGTGACCACAGGGGCATGGCCCCTTCTCTGCTGCAGCATCTCGCTGCATGGAGGTGCTGTGCAACAGTAAAAACCTGCCCTCTGGTGTCCAAACACCAGTACTGCATATATGGGCTGTCGCACACTGGGTTGCATTCACAAGGCTGCACAGAAACAAGCCCAAATGTCTTTTCCAGTGGCTCCTTATATAATTTTATTAGCTGTTTTTTAGGGTGAAGCACTTACAAAAATACACAACTTAAGAAAAAGTGTTCATCCTGAAATAGAGACTGAAATCAATGCCACTTTGTCCTCTATTAGCCCAAATGACAAGATGACCAAATAATACCCAGGAAATGTACAAAACTAAATATATTTAACAAAAAATGATGTGTTAATCCCTTAAATGATGGCATGACATCAGGAATAAGCAACTATTTGATTTCAATCTAAGGCAACTAAAATCCCCAGTACCTTTCATCCATGGCACTCTGGACAACCTTTCCCCACCATTTCCCTTGTTTACCTTATCGTGGCAGGCGTGGAGGTGCCCAGACAGTCAGGAAAGGTAAAGGCGAGTCTCCGCCAGCCAGGCTGGACAAGATGTAAATTTACAGATGAGTCTGGTACTGTACATCCTCAATGCAAGCTTTGTGGAGCAACACAGGTGCCACTACAAATCTGGAGTTGTTTTTTTATAGATGTGTTTTGTCTATTTTAAGACGTTGTCATGTTTAAACAGGGGGTCTTATAACCATTCATAAACATAAACATGTCCTGAGCATAAAAAAAGGTTAAATGTTGCTGAAAAACTGTATATATAAGTGTAACAAGGCTGAACATGTAAAGGTGGATTAAGTTTATTCCTCCTGCAGAGCTTGTTTGTGTTCTTTGTTTATGTATTCATTTATTTAATTTTTTTCTTTGAACATGATTATTTTCGAGTTCAGAAGAAGACTGAAATAAGTGATAATCATGTGTCTGGATATTCAAGACATGGAGGCACCCTGATGTGACATGCCCGCTTTGGGCAGATCTGTCTGCTAATTACAGCCTAGCTCTGAGGAGGGAGGTACTTGCGTGGTGGGGGCTCTTTTTTTTAATGATGCGAGGGGTAGATATGGTATAAATACCCACATCATTGTACTGGAAGGCAGCATATCCTCAGTTGTGCTCCTACCCTAAGGATATACAGCAGCACCAGGAGATCACTGGTGCTGAAGAGATTGATTTTCCCCCCTTTGGATGCCGGTATGTGTGTTTTCTCTTCCTCCCTAAACATCTCTATCTCTGGAGGAGTGTAGTCAACATTTAGGCTTTGTCTAGGCCTTGAGTCTTTCTTATGGCAGGCTGGGGAAGGGAGGCAGATTTTGGCTGGCTTGGAGCTTCCTGGGTGATATTCAGAGAGTCCTGGAGGATCCAGGATGCTCTGACTGAATCAGAAATCGAAATTTACAGCCTCTTACTCTAACTTATTCTATCTTATTTTTTGTCCATTGAGTTTCTATAAAGATGTACAGCCTGTACACTTAGCTGAGAAAGTTTTTAAGTTCTATAAAATAACTCAAAACTAGAGCGAAAGCTTGCTGACACTTTGTACCTTGAGAGCGGTTGTGCTGACTGTCTCCTTGTTTTTCCCTGCAGGTTCAACGTTGCAACATGGACCTACGAGTAGCAACCATCCTCCTCTGCATGGTGGCCTTCACTGCAGCCCATGGAAAAGGGTATGTGGTGAAGAAGATGGTGAAAGCCGCCCCTCAGTACCAGCCTTACTCTGTGAAGAGCCACGGTAAGAAAACACAGCCTCCCGCTCTCTATACAATCTGTTTTTGACGATAGAGCATGCTAGCATTTCTCTTGTTTTCATCTACTTTGTCCTCACAAAAGTTGCCCCTAAAGTCAGATTTTCTTCTCTAAAGATGATCTTTCAACATTTCGTGACAATCTTGCCTTACCTTTGAATCTTCCACTAGCAAATTAGCATCTTTGTTGTGGCAAATAGGAGCCGCATCAGCAGCCAGACAGATGCTGGCCACAGCCAGCTGCACTTTACTGAAGTCCACATTGCTCTGTAACTGTCTTGTGCTCTGATTGGCTGCAACAGTGTGCATGCTTCTCCAATCACATACAGTCCATTTAGGTCTAGGATTTGAATAACAACTCTTATTACTCTGCAGTGCTTTGTAGTTTTCTTTCTCTGGAAGTCATAGGATTCGATAAATGCACCTAACATATTTTAAATGAAATGGTTTTGAAACTTTCTCATTTTGTGATCAGGATGGTTAACACAATAGACACATAATATTGCATAATGATGTAAGACCATTGTTGTATTAATGTATTTAGTGTATTAGATTTGACATATATGTTTCTCAATTTCATAATTTTAGCTGTAAATGTTGCTTATTCATTTGCTTTCAGACACTCATGCAAATATAAGTTAAATGAAGATTCCCTCTGCAAAACAAGAAAAAGATCCATATTTCTAGTTTAGAGTCCCATAAAAGCTTATTTTACTACACTTTAAAAATGTTAATTATGGTGTGGTCTTGCAAAACAAAATATGAAATGTTGCTTTTGTGTGATTCAACATACTCCTATTTTTATTTGAGAAAGTAGCTGTTAGTGAATTATTTTTAGTTTGACACTGACAATTACAGTCCAGTCACCCAGCGGTGTGGTTTGTTTGGGTGTGCCCATTTCACACAGAAGTAGAAACATCTGTTTGGCTTCATCCAAATTCAGCTGCAGTCAGTCAAGGAGTGAGCCTTTTACACTCAAACACATGTGACCACATTAAGGCAGCAAATAAAAAAAGACTCCTTCTCATTTCGACCTACTGTTTCACAAACAAGTCACAAGATGTCTCTTAAAACTTTTTGACCTGTACAGTATAAAAAGTAACAATTAAACATATTATTTAAAACAAATTATAAAATATTTGTATCTTATTTTTTTCTACATAATAATTAAATGGCAAAATAAATAATTAAATAGATATATAATATAAATATATATATATATTAAAAAGAAAAAATAAACATGTTTCTACATTTACCTTTAAGGATTTGCAAGTTTAAGATTTGAAGAAGGATTTTATAAAACTGCACCAGTGAATCAGCACCATGTAGTCAAACCTCAAAACTACAAGAGTGGTTCCTGGGATTTAAACTTGCCCCACCTCCAGGAATCAAGTATCATTGAATTAGGATCAATCAGTAAATTCATAATTTTTCAACATAATTTTTACTCTATGATGAAACACACAAGAGCAATGAATGACAGCAACATTCATTAGAGCATTTTTCTTTTTAAAAAATGTATTCATCTCACATTTAAACTGTTGAACAACCATGTTGCTAGTTGTCAAGATCCTTCCAAAACTCATTCACACTCACACACACTCAGACCTGAGAGCTGGCCAGTACATCCATGTTTTTGTACTTTTTGTCACTTGATTGGGATATAATTAGAGGTACTACAGATGCTAAATGCTGTATTCTAAGATATCATTGTATGAATGTGAACATCATACCAATACATTACAGTGTAACTTTTATAGTGACAATAAAATGCAACACAGAGTTTATGAGTGCTTCCTTGTTGCATGTTTACATTATCACCAATCTTTGGGGGTTTTGTTGTTGTGGTACTGATGATGGTCACTGTTTCATTCTTCACAGTGGTGTCAGTGGCAGGTGAGCCTGGTCCTCCCGGTGAGCCCGGCCCTGAGGGACCTGCTGGCCCTCCTGGCCCCCCAGGTGAGAGTGCTGAAGGTCTGCCTGGACCCGAAGGACCTCCTGGATCTCCCGGAGCTCCTGGCCGCTCCATTGCTGGCAAACCTGGATCCCCAGGTGGACCTGGCAAACCTGGCAGCGATGGAGAACCTGGTGAGAAGGGAGACACCGGAGGATCTGGCCCTCAGGGGCCTAGGGGAGTCCCTGGATCTCCTGGAAGCCCTGGACCCGCTGGCCTTTCTGCTACTGGCAAGCCTGGACCTACAGGTTTTCCTGGACCAGTGGGACCTAGAGGCGAGACTGGTCTGAAGGGACATCCAGGTGTACCTGGACTGCCAGGTGCTAAGGGTGATAGAGGGGTGGGAGTTTCTGGACCTCAGGGTGAGACAGGACCTGAAGGACCCATGGGCCCACCTGGAGAACCAGGTGAGGCTGGAGTTGGAAAGCCAGGAAAAGCAGGTGCACCTGGTGAGCCAGGAAAGTCAGGTAGCCCAGGTAGGGATGGTGCCACAGGTTCCATGGGACCAATGGGACCTAAGGGACACACTGGTGCCCCAGGTGTAGGTCTTCCAGGTAAATCAGGTGAGAATGGTGCCCCAGGTCTGCCTGGCCCAGTTGGCCCTAAAGGCCACCAGGGACCTGCTGGAGCCACTGGTGCCCCTGGAGTCCCTGGATATGGAAAGCCAGGTGCAAATGGGGAGAAGGGAGAGAGGGGAGCTACAGGTAGCACAGGTGCCACAGGTTCAAAGGGTGAGCAAGGTCCAACAGGATATACTGGTGCTACTGGTGCAACTGGCCCCACTGGTCCTGCTGGACCTCAGGGTTCAAGAGGTTTCCCAGGTGAATCCGGCGCTGCTGGCCCTAAAGGTGACACAGGTGAAACTGGAGCTCAGGGACCTAAGGGAAACAAGGGAGATCAGGGAGCACAGGGTTTCGCAGGCAAGCAGGGTTATCCAGGCGCAGCTGGTCCTCCTGGACCCAGAGGAGCCACTGGATCCACAGGTGACAAAGGTAATGTAGGTGCCCCAGGTACCCCAGGTGCCCCAGGTATTCCAGGCCCTGCTGGACCCAAAGGTCATCCCGGCCGTGCAGGTGAGTCAGGTGCCTCTGGTTCTGATGGCGCGCCAGGTTCCAGAGGACCTGCTGGGCCTCAAGGTCCCGCTGGTGCTCCTGGCCTTAAGGGACATCCTGGTCTCCCTGGTCCTGCCGGCCCTGCTGGTTTGGCTTCTAAGGGTGTCCCCGGACCTCAGGGTTCCCCTGGTGAGCCTGGTGAGCCTGGTGCTGATGGAGAAAGTGGCCCAGCTGGCCCTCCTGGCCCCCCTGGTCCTCCTGGTGAGGTTGTGTTTGAGAAGGGCATGGGAATGTCTGAGGTTATGGTCAAGTCCCCCATGTCTGCTTTCACTGCATCTCTGGCCACCCCCTACCCTGCTGCTGGCAGCCCCATTAAGTTTGACCAGATAGTGTACAATGCTGAGAATCACTATGACCCTGAGAGTGGCATTTTCACTTGCCAGATTCCTGGAGTTTACTATTTCTCCTACAGCATCCATGTTAATGGAGCTCATGCCCTGGTGGCTCTGTACAAGAATGGCCAGCCTGTTATGTTCACTTATGATGAGTACAACAAGGGCTTCCTGGACCAAATGTCCGGTAGTGCTGTCCTCTTGCTCGATGAACAGGATACAGTTTACGTCCAGATCCCCGACGATGAGGCCAGTGGCGTCTTTGCCGCCGAGAATGTCCACTGCTCTTTCTCTGGGTTCCTCATTGCTTCAACGTGATACGTTGGTACAGTAGTTCCCAAAAGCCAACCAACTAAATTTGCAATCTATTTCTCAAACTAAAGTAAACTCCCTGTTATTTTTTTCCTCAACCAAACAGACAGGCAGTTGACCCTTCTTTGAGGAATAGTAGCATTTCGACTTGAAAACTACAAGAAATAGGTGCTTAGAAGAAGGAAAACTAATTTATGAAAACAGGTGATCAGGGATGGGGGAAGCAATCCACAAAGTTACCAGTGAGCTTTTGTAATGGAGACAGCATGTGAAATTGAGGTGTTGTAACTGTGTCCTGACTTTTTCTTTTCCACTCTGTTGCTTTTATACTGACTTCAACTGGTGATTCTTAATTTAGTGTTTGTCTGTTTGTTTTTTTGTTTGGTTTTTTTTTGTTTTTTTGTTTTGTTTTTGTACCTGCTTGTTTTTGTTTGGGTGACCAATAATCTTATTAAAAGTACACAAATACTTTCTGTGCAACATGTTGTAACTGTTATCCTTGTATGTGACTTGAATATTGTGAAATGGTAATGGTCAAATTGACCGTTATAATGAAATAAGTCACCAAAATACTGTCATACAAACACAAACTACCAGCAACATCATTATATCCCTGAACATGCATTATGTCGTGTAAAGCATAATGACCAAAATAAAAGATGTCTAAACAAATGTTTTGTCTCAGAAGCACTTTTTAAATGGAACTCAAATCATTATGAACAAAATGTTTTACAAAATGTACTATAAACAGATTACTTGGAGGTGCATATGAAATTATACAAAACGTCTTAATTGGATCTTGTGCAATTACACGCTAAAAACGTGATTAATTCTTCTGTAAAGAAAATTTCACCTGCCCCCTAATGCACGAGGGTCAGAGGTCAGCTACAGAGTAATGCCCCTTTGGGCTGCTGTTGGTGTCTAGATCAAGAACACTTTAGCAGGAGGGAATGCTTTCCAGTATGGGACCCTTGAAATGAGTCCAGGTTAAGTAAGGTTTGTCTTGTTACTTTTCCACCTGGCTGTCAGTTTGCATGTTTGTGATATGGTAAAAACTAAGATTAAAACCTTTCTATGAGCCTTCCTGTACAGCACTGGATTAAAGATCCACTAAGGCACCAGGAAATTACCTGGTTTCCAAACTCATTTGTTACAAGTTCTGCAAAATATAACATCACTGCCAAAATATAAAAAATAAATAAGATAGTCATTAGCTACAGATAGCCACATGGACTAAGCATAGTATGATGTAAGATATACTAAGATGTCATATAGCTTATTCTCCCTGTCAGATGTAGAATTCAGATCCTTTTTATGTAAGTAAAAGTAGCAATAGTCCAGTATAAAAACATTCAGCAATACTTCACTTCAAGTCCCCCTTTTTAACATTTATAAGCAACATATAAACATTTAATATATGGTTTATAACACACTGTAATGTAGTTCAGATTTAAGAGTTTATTTATGTATTTGTCAACAACTATAACTCCTCCTGTGGGCACCCATAAGTGGAGGCTGCTGTATAAACATATAATAAATGACAATATAGTAAAACACAGTTGTAATAATATAAAATGTCTTCATAGGAGAGGTTATAATTGCTGACAAATGCTGTACATTAATAAACACTTAAAATGCCCTTATATCTGTTTTGAACTACATTATAGTGAGTTATAAACCATGTATTAAATGTTTATATACTGCTTATAAATGAAGTATATAAACATATAAAGTATTAACAAATATCCCATTACAAGTAAAATTCCTGCAATCAAACGTTTACTCAAGTAAAAGTATTATTATATAAGAATATAATTATAACATAAGAAGTATTAAAAATAAAATCTACTCAGAGTATTAAGAGTTAAGGTACTCATGCAGAATCCTCCCTTATTATTACTGATGTAAGCAGCAAAATAATGTCGGATACTGTTTGGTATTTTAATCTGTAAAAACAAGGAAATGTAAAAAGGTTTGCATTCTTGAATCCCAAGTTTTCAAAAAGTAGTGTCAGGTGTGTGTAGCCATGACAGTCCCATATATTATACAAAAGTTTAAACTGTTTTATAAGCTGATCTTTGTTTTGTATTTAGAATCTTAATCTGCAAAATAACCAGCTACTTTATCTGTCAAATAAATGTATTGGAGGAAAACATACAATATTTCCATCTGAAATGTAGTGGAGTAGAAGTATAAAGTAACATAAAATGGAAACTTAAACACAGTACTTGAGTAAATGTACTTAGTTACTTCACACCACTGGTCCCTGTATAGAAGCTGAGATGGATGAGGATCATAAAGTATGAATTTCTCCCCGCATGATGGCCACTGGTTGCCTGCTTGGCAGCCAAAGTTTACAAAGGCTACTCTACCGTGCAAGTCTGAATTTGGGTGTGCTGAAAATAGTTAGCATGTGGGATGAGGCACAGGGATGGTCCTCTGGCAGGGCAGCAGCTGTTTGATCTTCCCTGGGAGAGTGAGCGAGACGGCGGTTAGGTGAGGGGCCCGAGGGACAGAAGAGAGAGGAAGCTGGTTGAAGGAAACCACTGGGGATTGCCATCTGAGGGGACTGCCATTCAGAGACGGTCTGCGGTGGGTGCATGAGGTGGGTTAGACAGGAACAGACAGAGCGCTGCCTCTGGTCGACTCCACAAGCCACACTCCAAAATTATCTGTTGCACTTAAAGAAATATTTTTCACTTGGATATATTTTTGTTTTTTAGTAGGCTCACGTGTCTGTATCTATTTGTATGCATCTATACTCGTGTGTATCCATTTGTCTAGAAAGAAGCTAACAAAGGAAGAAGGAACCTGAAGACACTTTGAGGAGGATGGAGAGTGGTGTGTGGCAAGATGGGATACTTCATGGTTATGAGCTGCACATGAGGCACACTGGGGGAGAAAAAACGGGCAGCAAATCCCTCAACAACCTGACCAAGATGGACATACAGACCAGGAAGCAGAAATAGAAATATTATGTGTAAAACACACCCTTCTTGCGGTGGACAAAAGCTGCATTACACAGGGTTAAACTGGGTGCAAAGGAAATAGATGGTTTGAAATGAGCATGGGTACAGCTGTGGGTGACTAAAAACACCCTGGAGACGTTTGCAGCAAACTCTTCTACTCTTAAAAAGATTCTGGCGTTTTTATGGGGTTTTGGGTTTTGTAGTAGGAATCCCAACATGTCGATGGGCAGCAGCAACAGGCATCAGTTCAGTCTGCGCTGCAGTTGTTTGCTGTAGATACCAAAACTCTAGACACCGTAAAAATGTTTGTTTCAAACACTGTCATTTATGGTGCAAAACCAGCAGCTCTGTGATTGAAACAAACACAACTTACCCCGAATCTCCATCACATAATTATGTTGTGGCTGTTCGGAGTAAGTCAGTCATTTCCTAAAAATACTGTAGGGCAGCAAGCACATCTCACTTTGCCTCCTTGCAAATGAGGCTGGTTTAGAGAAAGAATGATGATTGTGATAATCACATATATTTAACGATGTGCTGAGTGGGGCCTTAGGGTGTGGTTCATCAGCTATTTTTTCATTACTTTTGCTTTTAATTTGGTGATTCAGTGAATTTGATTTTTATGTGACAATGTATTTATTCTAGAAAAATACTTGCATCTCTCCTTTACAGAGGCTGTGCAGTATTTTATCATCTTGCTAATGTAATTAATGTAATTACACAACCTGCTGAAGAATCTCACTTTGCTTTGACTGATAAGATTTTCTCCAAATGTGAGACGTTATGTCATCTTAAATATCTTGATTCCAAATAAAGATCAATACAGATGTTTCTTTACATGGACTGATGGAAACTTCACCTCTGATTTCTCCCTGTAATGCACCACACGAGGGTGCTGTAAAGCAAAGAATCATGTGTATTTATTCCTCCAGTAGCTGATCTGTCACAAAACACAATACTGAATTCTCACACCTACTCGGTTAACAGATTAATATGGGGAACATTTGAGGTTTGCTAAAACATTATGAAGAAATGAGCCAATTCACACTTCATTCCTTTATTCTTCATCAGTGCTCACAGAAAATAAACTGAACACCTATAACCAGTTTGTAGGCAATGTTACATTCCATATTGAATTAGGTGAAGCCTCATTATATACAAAAAGACGCTGTTCAAAGATTGCAGCCCTGACAGTGAGATTGTGTGCTTTCTGGTGTAGATTTAAGTGGTGTTGTAGTCATCACAGCTTGATGCAAAATTTGCTTAAAACATCTCCCAATTTTATTCAATCTTACAAATGGTGAAAAACAAGAAAACTTCATTTACAATGGGTAATCTGTTAAAAACTTCAGTCATTTAGGTACATGTCAGTCATAAAACCAGTAATATCAAAGTCTATACAACGTGCATTACTACAGAGTTTTGAAATGGTGGAATCTAAATGGGAGGTGATGAGCACCTATTGTTTTGACAGTTAACTAAATCTAGTTCATTAAGGAATGTCCACAGGAGCGTCAAAGTTTAAGAGTTGTAAACAACTGTGCACTGCAAAGACAACATTGAAGACTTGGTTTTGGGACTTTCCCTTTAAATATCACAATGTGTCAAATCTTGCAGACACAGCTTTAGCTGCTACATCCAATTGCCCAGCACCAAATACTTTGATAAAATATGTCAAATTCAGCAATGTGTCAACACAGTCATGGTTTCATGTAGAAAAACAAAAACAACATTCACTCTCACATTTTCACACTCACAAATGCAAGCACCAATGAGCAGTGAGGAAGCAGCACACTCTCCAGTACACCTCCTGTCCATCACTGCCAAAGGCGTTGCAGTCATTATGGATGAGATGGTTGCAGAATAGTAAACAAACACCAAAACAAAAATGAACAAAAAAAAAAATCCCTGGTTTCACACAAGTCCTCGCATTCCTTCACACGGGCTCCATCGCCTCCTTCATTCCGGTGTCTCGTTCAGCAGGTTTACTCGGCGGCGGCTGTGGCCTCTGGACTGGCTGCTGTCTCTGGTTCAGTAGGTGAAGCTTCAGCTGGTTTCTCCTCCTCTCCCCCTGCTGCTGCTGCTTCTTCCACCTTCACTACCGCCTCCTCAGCCTTTGGCTCCTCAGCTGCAGCCTCCTTGGCTCCCTCCTCACCAGCCTCAGCTGGTTTGGCCTCCTCAGCAGGTGCCTCCTCTGATGCCGCCTTCTCTCCTTCGACTGCTTCTTCTGCTGCGGCTCCCTCCTCTGCCGCCTCCTCAGACTCCTTCTTGGTCTTCTTAAAAGAGAAGCCGCTGAGCTTGAAGGAGGGTTTCTTGAAGGAGAAACGCTTTTTCTTCTGCTTGCCATCCTCGCTGGTGGATGGGGTGCCTTCCTCCGGCTTGGCAGAAGCCTCTCCGTTTGTGGCGGCGGGCTCCTTCTCGCCGTTGGCCTCAGCACCCTCTACTTTCTCGCCTTCTTCTTTTGGTGTCTCCTCGGTGGGAGTGCTGCCATTGGCCTGAACATCAGCTTTGTTGGCCTCCTCTGTAGCTGGAGAGGAATCCCCATTGGTCTTGGCATGGCCATTCTCCTGGAAGGAAAGAATAAAAACGTCATTCTTGAACATGCACATCACCATGCTATTTAAGTAAAAAGGGAGTTTTGACTCTGTTGATCATGCATCTAGGACCAACAGTGGCCTTCATGTGAACATGTGCTTGCAAGACTACCCCCTGCAAAATCTGGCGTGCTGGGACACTTAATCAAATTCAACCACTAGTAGTAACCAATAGGAAAATAGCCCTAAAACTGCACCAACATCTGTTACTAGGAGAGTGACGACAGATCTGTGGCTTTCAGCAGTAGGTTAGCCTGTTAGACCGCAGTACCGCCGAGATCCGCCAGGTGGCGTTCAGTATGAAGCCGGTGGGTACAACATAGGAATTGTGGAATTATTTTCCTTCTTTTAATGACCTGTGTAGTCAACCAATGTGTGTTATTTTAAATTTTTATATACTTCCCTCATCCCACTCTCTGTGCTTTTTAGAATTAGTTGATTTTGTGTGTTGTGTGTGTGCACAAAAACGTGGCTCCCTTCTTGGACCTGGCAACAAAGGCGTGGTAGCGTTTTTTAAAATGGCCATGCCACCAGTGAGAGCGGCCACAAACCCAGCTGCACACATTTCAACCAAATGAATAAAAAAAAAAACAGCTGCAATGTTTAGGAAGCTAAAGCCCCAAGAATCACTGAGCAGCCCTAATGGTTATAATACATTTTAAAAAATGTCATTTAAACAAATCTGTGATAAGCTAAACATCAGATTAGTTGTGCAGTCTGATGTTTCATATTCAAAACATGAATTAAAAAATATACATGTATCAATTTAAAGCCTTTCCAAAAATAAAAACTCTGTTATCAAACAATGCTGTGTTGCAGAATACATAAAATTGTAACAATGCAAGCGCCGGTGAAAATGGATACATGTGGCCACTTTCCCTGAACGCCGGTGAGCGTGGGGATGCGCTACAGAAAACATGGAGCACGCCATTGACGCAACACATTGCTAAAATGAGACAAAATTCCGCTTAAGCAACTAAAACTTAAATAATTAAAATGTTATTTACCTGCCCGTTTGTCTTTGCTGCAACAGCTGCACCTTCTGCTGGCTTTTCCACCGCAGCTTCCTCCTTTCCAGCGGTTTTGGAGATTTGTGCTCCCATGCTTTTTGGTGCAACAAAGGAACCCAACCGATCAAATGAATGAACAAAGACCGCAAGCTTCCTCCCAAAAATTCAAGTCAAACGCCGACACCTCCTTCTCCAACCGAAGCCGAGGAATCAGCCCGAATCCGAAGTGACCGCAAAGGGACGTGCGAGAACTTGCAAAAAATGTGGCAAAGACGCGAAAGAAACGCGAATTCTTTCAATTTTTTCTCGAGCAGAGTTTGTAAATGGAGAAATTGGCCCCGCCGCAAATGAGATGCGGAGTACAACGCCCAAGTCCACTGATGAATGGGCACTGGGGCTATGACGACAAAGCCAGCCCGTCTCCACCAATCACAAGTCCGAAATCCGACGAGTGGATTTGTGTGTGGGGGGGGGGGGGGGGGTCATGGAGTGTGGGGCCATGGACAATAGGAAAGACACAACATGGCCAACGAGTTCTTTTTATATCCACTTCAGAGGGCAAAAACTTGAATTTATTTCTGACTAAAATAACCACTGAGATTTCATAGAGCCTTACAAGGTCCAGCAGATTTAGCTGGACGCTGAATTCATGGAGGGAAATCCCAGAAATCTTTGATAATCCCATACAAATTTATAGTAAACAATATGTTTAAAGATATGCTTAAAAAACACAAAAATGGCCAACATTTGTTTTTACATGTAGATGAATGATTCAATTTATATTGTTTTAATATTTAGAAATATTTTGGCCATTCTTAATTTTCTAAAATGTCATCTACTCAAGCAATAAAATAGTATTTTTTTGTAATTGTATGTACGTACAATAATATACAATATAATACTCAGTAATATAGCCTACATCATTATTGCATATTTATGTAGATTGTAAAATATAGCTCATATTTTTAACCTAATTTAGAGTAACTGATATATAAGCTGCAACATATAGGGCCAAAGAAGTTGTTTATCACAACTTTTGAATTGATATGCATGTGCCAAAACAACAGCATGTCTTGGACAGCTGAGCTGGGAAAGCACTGCTCAGCTGGTCTCATGTTATATCATCACGCACCCTCCTGACATATGCCTCACTCAGTAAACAGACGTCCCCTGTAACTACGAGCCCCTGTGCCCACAACATCCCTCATCCCTCTTCTTGCATAATAGTGTCTTGTCTGCTTGTTGCAGCTGGAGCATCCCAGTGACCCAGATATAATGAGAGTTTATGGCCCTCTCCGCCAGCAGCCTGCAGCGCTCTGACTCCACCACCAGCCACAAGTCTCCTCTCTCTGCCATCACTGCCTGACCCACATCTCCATGGTTACCAGTCCAAAATGGCTCCAAGGAAGAGGCTGCACGTCTGCAAAGCTTTTAGCGATCGTGACTCCTGGTTATGGAGAAGTAGGGTGAGAGTGAGTTCACAACTAAGCGGCGCAGACAACAGTTTGAGGATTAGGGTGACTTCTTTCAGCCACCCTCCCTTCTTCAGGCTAACTAGGCCACGCTCATTGTTGTGATATTCTGATTACATGCAAAGCTGTAATTATTATGGTGAGCTGCCATGAATATGTAAACAAGGGGACAAAGCCAGCAGGCCATGAAGTGTTTTCAATAAGCTAATGCAACCCAGACATTCAGACATAAAGACTTTACCTGTCTGGAAGATAGGATAGGAGTGTGTGTGTACTACTGCCTTAACTTATAAAAAGGCACAAATGAACACAAAATCTTAAACATGCCAAAAGTTTCCCTTAAACTTCTCACTTTAAATCATGTAAAATGTAACCCTTTAATCGTTCCATCCAGAAAAAAAGCAATGGAATGGTTTGTTTATTTGGGCCCTAACAATAAAAATCAATTATTGTTTTTTCAATTGACCACACAGTTGATTTTTTTTAATTATGAGCATCTACTGAACAGTAAATATGTACCTTTCCAGTCTACAACAACAATCTGCGCTGATCTTTCTCCATTAAAGCAAAATAAAAGACATTTTTAAAATCCTTTTATGGACAAGACCTATGTCTAAAACCCATAATTAAAAGATTGTACATATCACATAAATGTGAAGCATTTTTAAGATGATTTACAGTGAAATTTTTACTAATACATTTAATTTGAAACTGTCTGGATGGAACAGGCTGATTGGTCTGATGGAGCTGTCAAATAATTGATTAGTTGACAATTAGCAACAACTTTGATAATACATGAATCGTTTAAGTCATTTGTCAAGTAAAAGTGGAAAACATTTACTTGTTCCAGCTTGCTCAATGTGAGGATAAATTGTAAATTAAATATCTTTGGTGTTTTTGACTGTTGGTCGCACAAACCAAAACATATGAAGACGTCACCTCGTGCTCTGGGAAACTGTGATGGACATGTTTTACTATTTTCTGACATTTTATAGACAAAACAATGAATTGACTTGTCAAAAAATGTATCGACAGTTTATTTGATCATGAAAATAATTGTTAACTGTCACACTACAAGTCATGGAGTGGCTGTTTTAGGTGGCAGAATGGGTTGACCATTAAGGTTGGTAGTTTGATCCCTGATTCTTCCAGTCAAAGTGTTCTTGAGCACTGACTCCAGAGCATGTGTAAATTATTTTGTACAAACACATCTGCCAGATCAATGGGCCTGATAACACTGTATGTGATTGACAATGTTTCCTTGCTCTTAAGAGTTCTTGTTTGGTGTCCAAACAGCTGCAAAACTGGAGAAATGTTATGTGAATGGAGGTCAGAGGTCAGCATCGTGATTCATAATCACATTCCTGAGCCGGTTTAAATCGCTGTAAATCCTTGTAAGGTATCAAAAAGTAAATTATTCTAATCTGGGTAAGGATTGTTTGTCCTAATTGTTGCAACACATGTTGCATTTTACACCCAAAATTCCCTCTCAGTGGCTGAATGTCGCTGATGTTTTCATTAATACAGGAGGCACTGTTATCCAGTTTCAGCTGCTTAGTGAGTTTCCAGTGAGAGCAGGTTATCACCTGAATATGACCTGAAATAAGAAGCTACTAAGTGATTTTTTCCCCTATTGATCATGAGGCTTTACTCTGCTGTTATCCATGAGCCATTCATGGAGGGCTAAGTGCGTATGCAGGCTTAACTAACAAAAGAAATTAAATAAAATATAAAAACAGCTTGATTTTAGTTGGAACAAAAACTAATCCAAAATTGTTCAATACAACAGGATAAAACAAAAAACAGACCCAAAGATTTATGAATTTCTTTTTGGATCTAATTAGAATTTTAAGCCTAATTAATGTGTCTTTCTTTGTGTTTCTTATTCACATTAAAAGCCTTGAAACGAGAGCGTAAAGAGAGCTCTAATCACTTGAACAAACACAGACCATTTGCCAACCTTGCTCTGTTTTTCAGTCTCCTCAGACAAGGAGGTGTCCCCACTATGCATTGTAATGTCTTATTGGAGGAAAGCGGTGTCAATCACAGCTCTTGTGCCGGCGTGGAGCCGCATCAGCCGCACGCAATCACAGCTGCGTCAAGACGCGCGGAGATTAACCGGAAAATAAAACACGTCAAAATAAAAGCACACCAATTAGTAATTTAGAAACCATGCATTGCGCGTGCTTAACATAATCTCACTAATACAGAATTCGTGGAATTACAATTTTATTCTATTAGATTTATTTTTGATTAATTAAAAATACTCTTTCTTCTTGTTTTCAGCTTGTTCTAGTTCACTGCTTTATTTTGACAGGATGAACCAGAAGCTGTATGAGTTGTCGTAGTCGTGAACTTGACACTGGTCGCCATCGTCATCATCTGTACGCACGGCGGCGACAGGAGCTCCTGAATCGGCAGGGACGGGTCTCCCACCGCTCTCCGCTCCCAATGCGAAGAAAAAACACTAACAGAGAGTAGAAACATATCGGCGATTCCCCCCCCCCCCAAACGAAAGTCCCTCTGGAAACTCCGATGGATTAATCTGATTTGTCTGCGGTAAGCACGCTTCTTATTCTGTTTTTTTTTTTTTATCCTGTGTTGAATTTCAATTGGTGCACCCGCCTTGTCCCCTATTTTGCGCTGTGGACTGCGAGATGAATTCATCTCGGGAGAGAGCAGAGAGCAGAGGAGATAAATAACACATTGTGGGTCGCTGCAGTCCAACCAGTATTCGCTCCAGTCATTCTGCAGATGTAGATGCGTGTATTTGACGGATAACTTTGCCTTCAGATTCAGAAAGGGACAAAACACAGAGAGAGTGGTGGTGGTGGTCTCGTAAATGTGGATGGTGTTTTGCAGTGCTGTGATTGTGGAGAGGGGGGCTCGTGTGTTGCAGCAGCAGGGATGGATGCGCTGCAGGGCAGAGCTGACCACTGAGGCCATGCACACACACGATAAACGCCACAATGGCCTGCAGACAGCCTCCTATTGATTCACCCCAAAATAATTGTCAAATGCTTCAAGCTAATTGCATTGCCTCGCTGTTAAATATCCAATTAAAGCTGCCCTAATCGGGTTATCTGATGTGTCTGGAGGTGCAGCCATCCATCTTGTTGGCAAACACCGGGGATGATATGAAGTGTGTGCAGCTGCGAGGCTTTAGCTCAGTTTTATCAATGTGCAGTAAGTTAGGCAGTAGTTGCGTGTTGGTTTGTAAATATGCACTCAGCTGAGCTCCCTGAAGCTGTGAGTATTCAGCCTGTCATTGGTCCATGAATGATTACACAATTGGCATGCGTGATATGTATCAAATTTGAATGAAAGGAGTTGCATATTATGGTTCATGGACCATGTACATGTCCCCTCAGGCCCTCTCTGTCCATACAGTTGAGCCTACTTATCAGACACACTGGCACACAAGCTGCTACTTGTGACTTTAGGATTTTAGGTTTAAATGAAATATGTCATCACAAAGGTAAGAGATTTATCCCAGGAAGGGGTTAATTGATCACTTTGGTTAAAGCAAAATTTGTTCAATATATCTAGTTGCTGTTTGCCTGATTTTGTGTCAGTCAACACATACAGCCAGGGCTACAACTAATGATTATTTTCATTTAGAGCCGCGACAATTAGTCGATTAATCAATTAGTGGATCAACAGAAAATGAATCAGCTACTATTTTGATCATAGATTAATCATTTAAGTCATTTTTGAAGCAAAAATACCAAACATTCGATGGTTTCAGCTTCTCAGATGTGATGATTTGCTGCTTTTCCTTTTCTTAACATAATAGTAAACTGAATATCTTTAGGTTTTGAACTGTTGATCAGACAAAACAACAATGTAATGGGCATGTTTCATTGTTTTCTGGTGTTTTACAGATCAGTTAATTGAGTAAATAATCTGCAGATTAGTCAATCATGAAAATACTCACTAGTTGCCCTATTTTCTTTATCGTTTAATCTGCCGATTATTTACTCAATTAATCGAAAAATTGTTTGGTTCATAAAATGTGAGGAAATAGTGAAAAACATCCATCCTGGGGTCCCAGAATCCTAGTTGATGTATTCAAATGTCTTGTTTTGCGTGACCAACAGTCCAAAACCCAAAGATATTGAGTTCATAATGATATAAAACAGAGAGAAGCTGCAAATCCTTACATTGGAGAAACTTACACTGGCATTTTTGCTTAAAAAATGACTTAAACAATTCTCAAAATAGTTGCCAATTAATTTTTTTTATCAATCTACTAATTGATTTATCAACTAATCATTGCAGCTCTACATACAGCACTCATACACCATGTGGGTCTTGTGCCTCACTTTGCACTTTCTGTCAACCCAAGTGTTATTCAGTTCTCCCAGAAAACTTCCAACCTCCATCGCTGTAGACCCACCGCATCATTATTTCCAGTGGATTCTTACATTGAACATTGCCCTCCACTGGCACGAGATTTGGAAAGAACTGTTTTTAAACCCCCCGGTGCAGACTGACAGGCACAAGCAGCGAGAATCTGCTCCTGTTTGTGGAAAAAAAAAAAAGGGAAAAAGTTAATGTTTTTCTAATTTGCCCCTTTCTCCCATTTGGAAAATATTCATCACTACATCACTAGGCACAAATCTCACTGGCTACAATGGGCTCAGTGATTTAATAACATGACTCAACAGCATACTCAACTGTGAACATTGTGACACCAAAACACAGCTAGGCTTAAACCCACACGTACATACTGTATGAAGCTCAGCTGTAGGTTTTATAACTAGCTCATTCAGTACGTGAAGAATGCTTTGAAAGCCTTAACACTGCGTTTCATTGTGCTGATAATCTTGTAGCAGAGTGAAATGTGGCCATTGTCTTGTTGTTGATCACACTGAATGAACTCAGTTGTTCAACACAAGCAAATATTGTAACTATTCAGAGAATGGCAGCAATAAGGAGGAGATTGTCAGAGTTGTACCAAATCCAGTTAACACAGCAGCGAGTTTTATACGCATTCAAATGGAACACAAACGAACATGATCCTCTTTTAGGTCACTTCTTTGATGAATGAACAGAAAGTTGTATTTTGGAGTTGAATAAGGTCGTCGCAAGTGCGTCTTCAGTAGGAGGGGTGTGGGAGGTTTGACCTTGTTTTGTGCCATGTCAATGTTCTGAGTGTAAAGGGACCCCACTCTTCAAATTTAAACAGAGCTGCCTTGTTGAAGGCTGTGTTGAATTGCAAAAATGATTGTAGTCTGGAGAGATTTGTGAGTTAACAGTGAAGGCAGTCTTAGATGCAATGACCAGTTGGGCACAGTTTGTAAGTCAAATTTCAAAGGTTTAAAGCACTTTAACTAACACTAACTAATGTAGAAAAGAAATTACATCAGGTCAGCTTGTTGGCAATTAAATGGTGTGTTCCCATTGGAGCCGAAACCATTAGCCTATTATTTTGAACTATTTTGGTAATCAGTTAATCTCTTTTTCCCTGGTTCCAGCTTCTTAAATGTCAGGATTTGCTGCTTTTCTTTATCATTTATTATTATGGTTTTTGCACTGATGGCCAGATAAAACAAAGCATTTAAAGACTTTATTTAAATTAAATTATAATGGACATTTTTAAAACTATTTTCTGATATTTTATAGACAGAAATATGAATTGATTGACATTGTAAACAGGGCTGTAACTAACAATTATTTTAAAGATTTATTTGCCGATTGCATTTTTGATTAATAGATTAATTGTTTAGTCTATGAAATGGCAGAAAATAATAAACAGAGTCCAAGGTGATGTCTTCAGATGTCTTGTTTTGTCCGACCAACAGTCCAAAACTCAAAGATGTTTAATTTACGATGATATAAAACAGAAAAAAGTAGAAAATCCTCACGTTTGAGAAGCTGTAAACAGAAATTATTGATTATTTCAGTCCACGCGTATAATTTTTTTTCAGACTGCACATATGTCTGTTTCTCAGGCCTGACTGTCTCCTGTTGAATCATCAGTCACGCTGTGTGACCCTGACATGTCTGTCCTTTTAATTTAGTATATTGATCCGGCAGCTTAACTATAAATGGCCTCATTATGGCTCCCAGGTCTCTGTGCTACTATAGATGATTAACTCTTGTGCCCGTACAGCTTCAAAATAAAGGCCGTCACTTCGGGAAATTAATTTCCACTTGAGCCCAGCAGCTGTGACTGATGTAGTAGCACTAACCCTGTCCTGTTACTTTGTGTTCAGATAATATTGGCGTCTTCATTTCTCTTCACGTCCTGGTGTGAAGGAATCTCGCAGCAGCGTTGACAAATACTATTCAACAGATTTGGCCAGACATCAAAGTCGGATTTCTGCCTGTCTGTGTTTTTATGTGAAAGTCAAGTCCTCCCTCTCTGTCCTCGTCTTTGCCTTTTGCTATTAACTGTTGCAGCACACTACGTAGCTACAATCCTGCCCCCACTGGACCTTCCTCATCATCAGCCAGTGTGGTTCTCTCGGAGGCAAGCTGTACATTTGGGTCTGGAAATAGCGTGATGAGTGTTCTTGCAGGCTGAGGTGGTCATGCGATACCCAGGCCGTGCCACGGAGAGGAACAAGCCCAGCGGCTGCAATGCCATCATCTGCTTTTTTTTGGAGGGGGGTCAGCAGTCTGGTATGTGTCTCTGAAACGTAGGGAGAACTCTCACCTAAAATCATTATGCTGCAGGGCTTTGTCATTTTTACGTGATCCACAGCGTCGATTAATGCGTGTAATTGAATAACAGAGAGTTGTCTCTTGGATCTGAAAGCCAGTGATGAATGTTTGTGAAACTCTTATTATGTTGTTGTGAAAACGTGATAAATCTGCCTGTTGCTGTCGAATGCACTTGAGCTAAACTTGATCAATCTAAATTGCTGTTTCTTATGTCAAAACATTATAGCACTCATTCGGCAACTTCGGTCACAACACAAAGTGCACGCAGACATGATTCATATGCAAATGTTTACTAAGCGAGCACTGCGCCAAAACAACACCACCACAAAGGGAGCATATGTATATAAACAATACAAGATGGCCCAGTTTCTGTGCAGCAGAATGATTGCAGATATGTTTAAGCTATAGTAGCTCCCTGGCCTTTTTACTTCAAGAGCAGGAAGATTTTCATAATCCCCACAGGCAGCACAGTGACGTGAGATCTCCCCTCATTTACTCTGATCCCTCCAGGAGTGGATGCAGTGCTATTTCTATCACTGCAGAGAAAATCCACCAGAAAACACACTTCACCTGTGTTACCCCGGTCAATTCAGTTAATATTTCCTTGCCTGTGCAATTCTCCACCAAAGCTGTCAAAGATCTTAATATACTAAGTCTGTTTTCATCAAGCAAGAGGCTGGTCTGGACTATGTTGTTTAGTTTTAGATTTTATATGCATATAGGTTTTGTTTTAGACTAATGCTACCAGTTTTTGAAGTATTCTTTTTTTTTTTTTTGCATCAATTGTTTAGTCTATAAATTATGTCAGAAAATAGTGTAAATGCCTGTAACAGTAACTCAGAGTCCATAGTAATGTCTAAATTGCTTGTTTTGTCCAAATGACTGAGAAAAACAACAACTGGAAACCATCTTTACTTCTAAAATATCTTTGACAATTTATCATTTATCAGAATTACTGTTTGCAATTTTTTCTTGACTAATCGATGAATCCAGAAAGTGTCACGTTGGCATTATAACAGTAAACAGACTTCACTTTCTCATTTCTGCTGTTTTGGAGAAGCTTGTGCATTTCCTCCTAAATGGAAATTGTGGGCTCAACATGTGTTTTAAGGTGGATTTCCACTTTAAATATACATGCTATTCTGTTGGGATGTGTGCTGTAAATACCTGAAGATAGTAGATGTGGATACTAATGTCAAGGAAAATGATTTGTTTTGTTTTTTTAAAGATTACCAGAGAATCAGCAGTCCTCTTCCTTCTTGTATTTCAGGCTGTCGTCTCTGGGCTTATACTGTAATGCTGCTGCTGGGCTTGTTTCTTTCTGGGTATTTAATGGGGTTTTATTGGCAGTAATGAATCACAATGATCCCCTTCTCTCTGCAGTGGCTCCGTCCTTCTCTTAGTTAAGCATGTGGAGTAAATATAGGACTGGAGAAACTGAAAATGCTGTGCACAGGAGGTGAATTCTGGATTTGGTAGGAATGTGATTTATACTTCCATGTACCTTCCATGTACTGCAGATAACACAGTAGAGATATGCACTTGTCTGCATCACAAAGTAGTTGTTTCTTATTATTGCATCCTGTTGACAGTGAAGACAAATATGTGAACATACAACAGCATCGGTAAGACAAAACTGATGTTGCTGTTGTTTTGATAAGTGATATTTGGACTGTGATAGTGTGCTTTCTGTGTGACCTTTTTCCCGCTATCACAGTCTGTCGTACTTTTAAAGAGTCTTGTTTAGGTGTAATTTCCAACTCATGCATCAAGTCTACAGATAAATCCATGATAAAAAAGCATCATGGACTTTTTTGCTTAATTCTGCTGTGAAATGACAAATGTGACGCTGTTAATGTCGGCCATAGCACTCCCTTTTTATTGTCCATTTGTCTTTTAAATATTAGGTGCTTTCAAAAAAAGTGAAATACTGATGCAACTACAACTACTGCAACTGCATACTGTACTTAACTTTGCCTGTACCCTGTTGCAGCACTCGCAGCGTGCAGCGAGTGACACATCTGTTTGCACTTTTTTCTGATGTTTGGTTTCTTGCTAGTAAATGTAAAACAGGCCTGAAGGAATTTGGTCATATAGTCTGTAGCTTTCCTTGTACCCATTAAGCTTCAGTGTCCTTCAGGACATGCCTCTGATTCCAGCTCATTCGGGGCTGGAAACTAGCTTCCTAGTTGCAAAAAAAAATGACCCTCACAAGTTCCCAGAGCCCGTGGTGACATCTTGAAATGTCTTGTTTTGTCCGACCAGTAGTGCAAAACTCGAAAATATTTATTTAACTATCATAGAAGACTAAGAAAACCAGATCATTTTCACATTTGAGAAGCTAGAAGCATTGCATTTTTGGCCATTTTTGCTTAAAAATAATTGTCGATTAATTTTCTATTGATTGACTTATTATTTCAGCTCTGAATCAAATGTACTACACTGTAATACTGTCCCCTCCAAAATCATCTTTAGACGTGTGATGCTGCAGGTTATTTTTATATTATACATTGCTTATTTTCACTTATCCTGACCTAATGTTTTGTCTATATCATTTGCAAAAACATTGTTCATAAAATTCTTCTTCTTCTTGTTGCATTGAATTGCTCTTGACAGAAAAGAGGCACCACGTGAGTCGACCAACTGTACTGTTTAATGTGGATCCGAATGTTTAGCTGAGGTCAAGAGTGGTGCGATAGTTTCCCCTCTTCCTCCATCTGCTGCAGCCCTGGCGTTTGCCCCTAGCACCACCTCTCTCCATCCACAGAGACTGTAAACAAGTGTGTTTCCAATTAGCCGTCTCCGAAGTCAGCTGGCCGCTAAAGCTGATGAAAGAGGACGATGCTGTCAGCGGTCTCTTCCTAGCTGTGTTGTACCGGGCCTGGCTTCATGAGCTTCCAGGGTTTAAAGGGGGGCACGGTGAGCCCTATTGTGCATTAGTCTAACTGGGTCTTTAAAGACGGTGAGGCTCTTTTTAATTGGCAAAGCAGATTGCCTGTTTCATTACAGAAACTGGTTTAGCTTTGCTTTAGTGAGGCCAAATGCTCCATCAGTCCCCCCTCATGAGACCCAGTGTAGAGCCAGGGAGTGGTTTGCTGTTAAGGGTCTCTCTGTGCGTTTAACTCGGTGCTGTGAATCTATAGATGGGTGTGTGGCTCCTTGTAAAGAAAACAAAAATAAAGTGCATGCCAACTTGTAAACGCAATGGCTGGGTGTAAATTCCTCTCACGAGTGTGGTCATGCGACGAGATGGAAAAGTAAACCACGATAAGTAGTGCCGTTAAGCTGGATATTCTCAGCATAAAGTATCTCACGTCAACATCAACGTGTACACATATTCACAACAGTGATCACATTAGCCGTACGCTGCAGCTCTGTCACATTTTGTTCCCCTGTATAATTAGTAATGGAGTTTAAAGTATCATGTTTAATTTCAGCCTAATTGTAAGATTTTTCACAAGGCTCTGTGTAACTCTCAGAGGAAGCTCTGAAATAATGGAATATTGAATCATAATTTCCCCAATGGAGACGGCTTTTGAGCTATTATTTTACCTATGTGCTAATTTCCCCTCTGTCTCTTTCTCTCTCCACCCACAGAAAGTAGAGAATGGGCTGTGTCCAATGTAAGGATAAAGAAGCAGCAAAACTCACTGATGACCGGGAGACCAGCCTCTCACACAACTCGGGGTACCGCTATGGGTCCGACCCCACGCCGCAGCACTACCCCAGCTTCGGGGTCACCACCATCCCCAACTACAACAACTTCCACAGTGGTGCCACACAGGGGGTGACCGTGTTCGGAGGAGTCCACACGTCCTCGCAGTCTGGGACGCTTCGGTCTCGGGGCGGAACAGGTGAGGTTGAAGAAGCTCTTTTAAAAAAGCCTGTGAATGCATGTAAGATGGTTTGAATGCAAGGCAGCTGTTGAGTAACCAACAGGGTCACCTGGTCCAGGCTTTTGAAGGCTGTAGTCTTATAATAAATAATATTTTGGGAATTTATTTTTTTCATGCCACAATGGAAAAGCCTCTGACAATGTGTTTAAACTGCCTTGTAACATTAAAACTCTCCATTTAAACTAATACAAATGAAATTATTTGGGTGGTTTAGTAGCTCTTTAAAGCAGTAGTTTGACTGTGTAGACATGGTGTTAGATGAAAAGATCAATACCACTCTTATACATGAGAGTGGTATCAAAGTTCTCATCTAACTCTGCAAGTAAGCGTATTTCCCAAAATGTCGAACTGTTCCTTTAAGACAGGGTGACATTGTAAAGGGGAAAATTGTGAAATATGTTGCTGTCACTAAATAGGGGTCAAATTAGAAACGGAGCAATTAAAGGAGAAATAAAATTTCTAAGTTGTAAAGCTGTAAACTCCTCTGAGGAGGACCACTCACTGTCTGGCCCTCATCCAACATTCAATAAACAGGCTAATGTCCAGTTAACTGACCACCAGTATACAGTATTTGTCCAGTAGATAGTCTTCACTTCAGACACAGTGGATGATCCCAAATTGACTCCATCAAGATGTCAGATTTATGTTTCTACTTTTTTTTTTCTCTTCCTGTATTCCAAGTAAATATGTGATTATTCTCTTGTGTGAGCTGATATTGTGGTGCTGTGATAAATTCATGTTTCTGCAGAAGATGAATGTCCACTGGCTGAAAGTTAATGGAAAACAGAGTGACCTAAATTATCGCCGGAACTCTGCGAGGCACATCTGACAACCATAAAGATCAGACATTGTGCTGAATAGTGCAAAAGTGTTTCCAGGGTGGAGAAATGGGCTCTCTCTTAAGATTTTAAAGATACATATGATGTGTGATGCATAAATTAATAGCATCTTCTTGCTTTTGATGTGAACTTTAGAGCTTTTTCCCCCCAGCACAGATAAACACTCTGCATCTGTGGAGTCAGCTTGTATGAATAAGAAATTACTCCAGGGGGGCAGCACTAAGCAACATTCATATTTGAGATTGTAAAGAGAAGACTTGAGTTAAAAAAACACTCAAACAACAGTCAGCTGGGACAGAGCAGAGCAGAAACCTGATCTGACCCCTCTGTGAAGACATCAACATGTTTGCCTCTGAGACAGTGAGCAGTTCTGCTCATTGTAAGTTGCGCTTCAGTGGTCACTGCATTGGCAGGGAAATGTGCAGGGCTTTAATGCAGCATTGTAGCTCTGACTGTCCGGGGACGATTCAGATCAAATCAGAAAATTAAATCAGTTTCAGGCTTATTAAGAGATACAGGGACTCCAGAGCCGTTCCAAATCACATCAGATAAATTTGATTGGGCTCATCATTCCCAGAGAAGGCTTAAAGTCAGATTAGTTTTTTGTATGCCAAACAAAGAGTTTTATTTATTTGCATGTTAAACCTGTAATAATAGTTTGTTTTTGTGTTGTTGTTTTTTTGGCCCCTTAGGGACAGCGCAACAAGCTGTAAACACAACACTGACACGTTATTAGCTTATAAACTTGTTATGGTGAACGTCTTAGCCAACAGTTGCTAATTTACACAATTTACACAAACTTTGTCTGTTCGCCATTTGGTGTTGAGCAGGTAGCATACAGTGGGTTTATCAGAGCTTCTTCGCTGAAAACAGCTGCCTGCTGCGGCCGAAAACAACAAGCAAAACATTAAAGCTGCAGGCTGTAAAAGCAAAACAATAAGCTGAAAGATGCTAAAATGCTTCGTAGAGTCGGGTGATGACTCTCCGTGGGTTTGTCACTGTGAGCGACTTCTTTCACATTACATGTAGTCATTTGATGCTTTGTTAATAAAAGAACATTGATGAGTGCAGCTTTAAAATCAAACAACATAAAAATAGCAATGTTATTTAATAACACAGGAGGGGGAAAAACCCAAAAAAGTCATTACCACCACCTAAATAATGTAAAATAATTATTCACAATGTCACAGATAAGTTATGGAATGTTATATATTATTATAAATTATAAAATAGAAGCTTAAGTCTTTTTAAGGCATGTTCTCTAGGACATTAAGTGAGAGATAATTTTCCTATTTCCTATATGAGGATAAAGATTAGATGACATCTGGTTGAGGGAATCTGTGAATTAGTTTGAAAATAAGCCGGAAAATAAAATGAGCTGTAAGATTTCTGTCTAAATTGTATCTTGTGTATAAAAAAGTGCATATATGGAAAACAATATCATAAATTGTGATAAATTGATGTTCCTGAAATAAGGTGGCAGATGGGATGCAAGAAATAAATTAAAGAGGGCAGTAATTCTTATTGCAGTTACATAACAGGCAGCCCATGTGTTAGACAGATGAGTAAACCCAGCAATAAAAACACAATGAAAATCCCAACTTCATTCATACAATTCACCTCTACTAACTCTAACCACCACATGTCACTTTTTGTCTTCCTGCAGGGGTGACTCTGTTTGTGGCTCTTTATGACTACGAAGCCAGGACCGAGGATGACCTCAGCTTCAGAAAGGGAGAGCGGTTCCAGATCCTCAACAGCACGTAAGTGTGAAAACATCTGCATGACAGCATTAAGGGTGGCGGTCGTGTTTTTTTCCCCCCTCTGTTTTTCGTCTGTCGTGAATGTCTCAATGCTGCATTTAGAATGAGATGTTGTTTCTCAGGCACAGACAGAGGGAACGGGTCTCTCTGTTATAGACCTGACGGCTTGAGAGGGTTATGTTACATGTAAAGTCTGACAGATTTGTCATGTTTTAACGGTAGATTTCTGACAGTTTGCATCATCGAAATAAGATATGTCATGAGTGAAGTGCATGTTGCTAAAGTCATCCTTCTTTACTACACTGAAATTTGAAAGTTAAAAAGTAAATATAAACTACAATTCTGCAGCTAGTGTGTATATTTTAAAGAGGATAAAATAGGTTTGTGGAAACAGCTTCTAAGCTTCAGGGCTCTGGATGGGCATTTCCCATGGCAGCGGTTGACTGACATCTGAGAGCCGGTATTGTGTTGAAGACCATGTCGATATGTGTTTCCCCTTACCTAAATCTGAACCAAACCTTATCCCTAACCCCAACCACTCATCCTATGCAACGATTACCTGACCTCAACCTTACCCTAACCTCAACCACTTATCTCTGCTAAAAAAAAAAAAGAAAAAAAAGTGCTCTGCTAACGTCAGTTTCCAGGATAGATGGCTAATCAGCTGCAGCACATTAAACAGCATGTAAACGTACCTGCAAATGTCACTTGGGTCCGGTTAGATGCTGGTGTGGTCCTTACTCTTCAATGCCACTAACAACACGCAATCTGCCCATGACATGTAGGGTGCAAGTTTGTTTCTGATATTTCCCCAAGACCTTTTCTCTTCCTTTTTTTAATACTAAAAACACTATAAACATTTAAAAAACATGTTGACATTATTTTTGACTAAATGCAATTTCAGTTGGACTTTAAAAAGATGATTCACTGAAGCTTCAGGGGCCCACACACTACAAAACAACTGCTTTAAATGTTGTAGTTTGTTTTTATGTGCTCTCTACTCAGCTCTGAGAGACAAGACAGCCAATATATCTGATCATCCACTACTGAGTGTTCATTTGTGCCTTTGTGTCTGCATAATGTGTAAATGTTGATGTGTCTCTCAGTTTATTCCAACCTGCCTCCATCCTCAGGGAGGGAGACTGGTGGGAGGCTCGTTCTCTCACTACAGGTGGAACTGGTTACATTCCCAGCAATTATGTTGCTCCGGTGGACTCAATCCAAGCCGAGGAGTGAGTAAAACTTTTTTATATGAGCACACACAGTATCAGTCTCGGAGGCACGGCAGCTTCATCAGCAGAGAACATATCATAAATATTTGAGAGCTCATCTCACTGCCTTTTGTTAAAATTGGCAAAGTGGCACGTACAGTAAGAATAAAAGATGTTTAATGAAAAAAACAAATATTACACTCCATAGTTTGATTCCTTATTTTACTTCCCCTGCAGCTGGTATTTTGGTAAATTAGGTCGAAAGGACGCAGAGAGGCAACTTCTCTCCAATGGCAACGCCAGAGGCACTTTCCTCATCCGTGAGAGCGAAACAACCAAAGGTACTCTGACCGAGCAGCATCTAACATGCTGACATGTTGAATGCTTTTAAAGTTTAGGAAACAGACAGATGCGTTTGTGAAAAAATAAATATTCAGGAACACTTAAATAAATGTGCAATGTGGCAGTAGAAGCAGTTTATTTATAGACAAACGTGCAATAAAATCATCAGACCAACATTGCAACTTAAAATTCAGTTTGTCATCAACTATGCAGTTGCTCTGTATTCATTGCCCTAAATCTTTTGCACAATGTGCTTTATATACACTCATTTAAAAAATGCACTCCCACATGTTTCTGTAATCTCTTATGAAAGTCTGACCAGAGTCTACTTGACTCCATCAGTTTTGTTCTTTATCGTTGTGTTGTCTCTGTTCCAGGGGCCTACTCTCTCTCCATCCAGGACTGGGATGATGTCAAGGGAGACCATGTCAAACACTATAAGATTCGCAAGCTGGACAGCGGAGGCTACTACATCACCACCAGGGCCCAGTTTGAGACACTCCAGCAGCTAGTGCAGCACTACTCTGGTGAGACTCTGGGGCCACAGTTATGGGGGAATGTACAAAAACTCCCTGACATTATAGATCTGTGCCTGCTTTCCCTCTCTTAAAATTACAATGTCATATGGTTTTATGCTACTTTAATACCATTTAAAACTCAAACTGCATGCTTGATCCAGCCAGGGCTGCAGGGCTGTGCTGCCGACTGATCGTGCCGTGCCACAAAGGCATGCCTCGTCTGACTGACCTGTCCGTCAAAACCAAAGACGTGTGGGAGATCCCACGGGAGTCGCTGCAGCTCATCAAACGTCTCGGCAACGGGCAGTTTGGAGAGGTCTGGATGGGTGCGTATCTTTTTTGGAACAAATAAAGAATTGGACAGCTGTCAGCCGTGTTGCAAGACATGCTGTATGTGTTGGATCATTCAAAACTAACACCCAGATGATGTTACCCACAGGGAGGAGCGCTTGCTGTCAGTGATTTCATTTAGAATTTTTTTGCAGAATACATCTCTGCATAATCTCAGTGTCCATTTTGACTGGAATAAGATTTTTGAACTGATCTCTGATTGTATTCAGGATCTGAAAGGGCCTTCAGACCAGTTAAAATATATGTATATGGCAATTGTTATGTCTAATTAGGTTTCTGTGACGTGGCTTATCTAAAATCAGTTCAGACACATGCTGTTTTAGTTCAGTTGAGTTCAATAAAACTTAATTTGTCCCACATTGGGTAGTGAAATGCCCCATGTGTGTCTGATTTGCTGAGATCTTAACATGTTGTTGGTACCACAAACGTGTATATGAATAGATTCTTTTTAATAAAGTTTTTAACTGGAAGCCACTTTTTAGTCTAGCTCAAAGCTAAATTCAGGTCCTGAGAACTTGTGGAGCATTATTTTACTCAACGTTAGATGGATTCAGTTTGCAGGGAGATGTGTACCCTGCACCACATTATGCCTTTACTAAGTTTTATACTTGAGCAACCTCCAGCCACTGTTTGTTGCCAGTCTCCACTTTATTTAAATAAACACGGGCGATAACAATCTCAAGGTAACTGATAGCTTCAGTAGATTCCAGTCTCACATTTTACATGACTTTCATGTGCTTTGACGTCCTTCCATACCTCTCACATTTCTTTTTGTCAGACTTTTGTCTTGTTTTTCAAATGGTGAATATTTCCCATTGAAACAAAAATCCTGTCGCTAACCTCCGGAGAATTACCCTTGAACATCCTCTTTTTATTTTTTGACAGGCACGTGGAACGGCACCACCAAGGTGGCGGTCAAGACTCTGAAGCCCGGCACCATGTCGCCTGAGTCCTTCCTGGAGGAGGCTCAGATCATGAAGAAGCTCCGACACGATAAGCTGGTTCAGCTCTACGCCGTAGTGTCCGAAGAACCCATCTATATCGTCACTGAGTACATGTGCAAAGGTAGATGCTGTTTCAAACTGACACTATGAATATTGCATACATGCATTTCTGCACACACCTACACAGTGTGTGAATAATTTATACATCTGTATGGACAGTACAGTATGTCTCCTTCTTCATAGCATGGCTCTCTGTCGCATGTCCACATTACTATACTGTAACAAACACAATTTATTCCAGTGATACAAACACAACTTGTGGTTCTACAGAAGTGATATTGTTCAAAAACACAGGGATCCTCAGTTACCACAGCAATAACCAACAAATACAAATCTGAGCCAAGTGTAACGTGTGGCAGGAATCCCAGAATTTATGTCACATTAGCTGCAACGTTTTGCCTCAGTTTTGATCCAAGTCTGAGTTAAGATCTGGCAGCTGAAGACAACATGAGACAACAGATCCTAACTCATTTTTCATCTGTTTTGTTTTTAGGGAGTTTGCTTGAATTCCTTAAAGATGGAGAAGGTCGAGGCCTCAAACTGCCAAATCTAGTGGACATGGCAGCTCAGGTACGCTGCTGAAAAACACTGTGGATATGATTTTTTTCTAAGCTTAATTCACTTCAGTCATCTCCAGCTGTTACCAATTTATTCATTTAAGCTCTATGTGTTGCACATTTACAGCCATTTCCATCTTGATGCTATGCCAGCGTTTACAGTTTAAAATTGCAGTATTTGAAAAGTTTGAACTTAGGTAAGTGCACATGTAAATTGCATGTAGTACTTACGTACCAGTCTGGCTGGTCTGTGATTGCTTTATGCTAAGACCAATTGGACAACAGAGCGTCTAAAGTTAGTGATAGGTTGGAGCACTCAATCGGTGCAGTTTGTATTATATTCTGAAGCTGTGATTCATCACTTCCTGTGGGTTAATAAGTAATCATACCTGAAACTTTTTTTTTTGTTTTTTTGTTTGCAAAACTTTCAAATCTATAGGTTTTCAGTCAAGAGATTCTTTATAGCCTCATAAAACGGCTGTAAATCTTTGTAAAAATCTTTCTCAGCAAATATTTAATCACCTTGAAACTGTTCAGTGATATGATGTTCACTGGAAAAAATAACTCGATTTCCCAGGTGGCAGCAGGCATGGCATACATTGAGAGGATGAACTACATCCACAGAGACCTGCGCTCTGCCAACATCTTAGTCGGAGAAAGTCTGGTGTGTAAGATCGCTGACTTTGGTCTGGCCAGGCTCATTGAGGACAATGAATACACAGCAAGACAAGGTAGGCCTACTGGGTTGGGTTGCACCAGATTTGTATAAATCCATCGCTAAGTTTTTGTGTAAAAGTTCTTAGCAACTACTTGCTAGTAACTAGTGATTAAAGCTTAAGGAATATTTTAGCTTGTAAAGACTTAAGTAATGCTAGGAAACATTTGTAGCATGGTCCAATCAATACCAATCAACGATGTAAACAGGAAGTTACTATAGCATCACAAACTGTAACATAACTTCTGAAAATAACAGTTTCAGAAGGCTAAACAATATATTAATCGTGATTGCCAATCATTCATCATTATCTCCAATGTCCGTCACAAATAAATGTCCATATAAAAAAAAAAGAAAAAAGATGCTCCCTATAACTCCAGAACTTGCCTGAGAATCGTCACGTTTTTAAGTTTTCTTCAGTATCAAAGTAATCCCGTGATAGTTGTCAGTACATCCATGGATACATTGCAAACAAGAACTGCTAATGGATAATTCAGCATAGTTTAATGGTGAAAATTTGCCAAAATGTAAACAAATATAGGCTAAAAAACAGGGCTCAAGGCCCACAGTGTAAGTTACTGGATCCATGGCAACATTACACATGCTGTTTACATCCCTCACACTTTGAAAACCCCTGTGTAGCGTACCCACTGCTACCCTCCCCTGGGCCCGCCAACAGAGACGCACACACACACTGTTCTCGGGTATAACCCGTAGGTTTCTTTATTGACGCTTATCTGCCCGGGCTCTCTCTCTTGCTCCACCCGCGCACTCCCACGGCTGTGGTCCTCCGTCCGGCGTGTCGTCGTGTCGTTTATCCAGCCCAACTGCACTCCCGTCCTCAGGGCTGCTACTGCTTAAGAAGAGCCCACATCAACCCCTGATGCGCTGCACCTGTGCCTCCCCGGGCGACCCGCCCCGAGCTCCAGAGCCACTCCCCCACTTCTCCCTCTCTGCAGCCACGCTCCAACCACGCCCCACCACCACACCCTGGTTTAGACTGAGTGGAAAATCTGATTACATTAATGCTAATGTAAGGCACATAAATTACGTTATTTGGTCATTAAGTCTGATGCTATTAAACAGCACTCTAATCAAGTGTCACAACCTCTTTTACTCATAAATTAGCAAGCTAACAGCTAACATTAGTTTTGCCAGTTGGTTAATTTAGCACCTAGTGTAACATTAAATATTTAGGAACAACTAATCTATACTTGTGTGTAGCATTTTAAATTAGTATTTTAATTTACTGATGTGTAAATTTCCACTTATAACTAGGCTAAGTTTGAACTTACAAACAGTTGCGGAAACCGGCAGCCACAATTTAAAGAGAACACTTTTAATTTATTGGTCCCAGTCTGGAAATGTTTTTTTATTTTTTTACAGGACTTTGTTGGAATAGAGATTAACTTGTGACTTGTGTACATATCTGTTATCTGACTTTAATGTTTCTGTAGTATTCTCTTAGTCCCCAACCACAGCATCTTCTGAAAACCTCGTTGCCAGAGGAAAAAGTTGGTGGGCTGGCAGATGGCTTGTTCCATTTAGTCAATTCCAAGACACATTTTACACTAATAAGTATTTCAAAATAAGTACAGTAAATGAGCAGGAATCTGTCTTGGTGACACCGGTGGAAAACAGAAGCACATGTGGTTACAGCATGGCACAAAGACAACTGAATTTCACATTTATGCAAGGGCACAGTGCGTGATTTAAGACAAAGCATGTTATACACAAAAATCCATCTGTCACTGTGTATCTTGTTGGAGGGATGAGGAATAAGCGGCCCCACTCTGAATCACTCAAACATTGTCGTCCCCTGACTGTTGGCAGACGTGAACTACACCAGGAGGACTTCCAGACTCCGTTAGTCACTCTGTCAACATGTTCAGTCACTCATTTGTTGGCGGTTTGAACGTTTACTTGTTCGACTTGGGCCAAGTGCAAACTGAGACGGAGAGAGATAATGGAATTGTTCCGTTTTTTCCCTGGTGGGATGTTATCGTGTCCTCATGTCTCTGCACTAATGAAATCACAGATGAAGGAAAAAGAGGAAAGGAGACTGACCTACTTACTCCTTCTGCTGGAATTGCAACAGCTCAAAAGCAAAAATGTTGTCGCGGTTTAGAGAAAGTTTTGAAAATTAAAAATCACGCATCTGAATTTCTTTTAGGTGCAAAGTTCCCAATAAAGTGGACCGCTCCCGAGGCTGCTCTCTACGGGAAATTCACCATCAAGTCAGACGTGTGGTCATTTGGCATCCTGCTGACAGAGCTGGTGACCAAGGGCAGAGTGCCCTATCCAGGTGAGAGTGTTCAGCTCTGTGGATTATGTAATCACCTCTCAATTCCAGATGATTGCTTGTGTTTGATTAATGCAGAGTGTGTGCAAGTGTTCTAGCCATGGCTCCGTATGCTAAAAAAAGAGCATGTTGCATAATGTACATTACACTTAGCATTATGCAGAGCAATGTTCCCAGATGACTGTGTGAACATGTTTAATGACTGTTTATCTGCCACACACTGACTGTATATTTCAGGCATTTAAATGAGTGAACCATCCAAGTGTCAAGAGTGAGTTACATAATAACTAAAAAGAAAAAAAAGCTCAATTTCTTAAACTAGTAGTTCTATCATATATAATTGTTCTGTTTTAAGCTCCTGATTCAACCCAGATTTAAAGGCCCTGCAGACCAATGTGTTCAATTACTCTGGCTGATTAGACCTCTAGTTGGGTGGAAGCTAATGGGAGATACGATGGGAAATGCGCAATTTCAACAAACTCTATGTACTAAGAATACTAATATCGGTGTAAGTTGTTCTGCCCTAACAGATGAAACAAAACCAGCAGTAGAGTCACTGTGAAATCAGTCGAGCACAGTCTGCAGACGCCCACACAATCCTGAGAAAGAGCTTTTATCAGGCAACATAAGTGAAAACACCTGAGAGGGTGGACTATGGCTGTGTAGGGGCTTTAGGTAGAATTGTGAAATAATCATTACACTCAAGTAGGGCTGCAACTAACGACTATTTTTAGTATCGATTAATCTGCAAATTATTTCATCGATTAAACGCTTTGTCAATAAAATATCAGAAAACAGTGAAAAATACCTATTATTTTAATTTACTGCAGCCCAAGATGACATCGTCAAATGTCTTGTTTTGTCCAATTAACAGTCCAAAACCCCAAAGATATTCAGTTAACTATCAAATATGAACAAAAAAAGCAAATTTAAGAAACTGAAGAAAAGCAAATGTTTAGGCAGTTACTTGCATAACACAAGCCAATACATCAACCGATATTGGCGTGTTGCAGATGCACCACTATCAGCGTACATATCGTCCGAAATTCCACTCCAGAAATGCCAGAGATTTTGAGGTAAATTACAAACCTGTGTGTGGAGGAACGCGAGGAACGTGTCTCCGTTGTTTGTCGACTGGAGAGCACGGACAAGTTTATTTTTCAACTGTGAAATGTCCTGCTCATTACATATCTTTAAGAAAAACAATTCATCATCAGAGTTTAAACTCCTTCATATTGATATCAGCATCTGCCTCAAACATCCAGTATTACTCTGGCTCTACTTACTTCTAATTTGAGGAATTTAATTAAAAGTCCATTCTATTATTAAGCATGGAAGTTAAATTGATGACTTTTTGGAACAGTATAGAGTATGTTACCAAAATAATCTAAGCTCAAAGGTCCACTTACTAGCTTTTTCAGCTTTCAACAGCATTTTTAGTCTTTCTTCTGTTTCTATTCCGTATTCACTCTAGATTTGAGCTTTCTTTCTGCTACTGAATAGTATGAAAGGTCCTGACATTGTTTCCGTGAATCTTGTCCAATTTTTTTTAAAAACTGAAAGAGCTCATGAGGGAGGCAATTAAAGTGAGACAGTGATGTGAGGTTCCTATGAGAGAGATGATTTTTCTGCCACATTTGCCTTCATTTCTGCGTGTTCCTCCCTCCAGGCATGAACAACCGCGAGGTGCTGGAGCAGGTGGAGCGAGGCTACCGGATGCCGTGCCCGCAGGACTGCCCCACGTCCCTGCACGAGCTGATGGTGCAGTGCTGGAAGAAAGACCCGGAGGAGAGGCCCACCTTCGAGTACCTGCAGGCCTTTTTGGAGGACTACTTCACTGCCACTGAGCCTCAGTACCAGCCGGGGGATAATCTCTGAGCACCGCTGCCTTCATCTCATGTCATTTCGCTGGCATTTCAACCAGGGGGTGCCAGACTCCACCTATTCTCTCTCTCTCTCATCCTGTGGCTGTAACGATCTTAAAAGCTCATCGACTGACTTCTTGACTTCCAAGCTTCATACAAACGGGGACGGCTCCTGCTCTGACAGCACACTGACTATCAAATCAAAGGGTGTTTTGGAGGTGGGAGGGGGCGCTGTGATGACTGAAGAGTTAAAAGTGATGAACCATGCCATGGATGAACTTGATGAGTTGTGTTGTGTAACTTGTATGTAGTGTAAATATAAATTGCTTGTTTACTTATCTCCTTTTTTGTTTCATTTTATATTACTTTTGATATTTTGGAAATGTGTGGATTTTTTTTTTTTTTTAACCCAAGGTCAGAGTTATTTCAGATTTACGGCTTGTAGAAAAGCGTTTGAGGCTCACAGTTGGTAACAAATTGTGACATAATAATTGTAGGAATGGTAATAGTTGGACATCGTGGACCCAAGTATCTCAGAAAGTTTTTCTGGAAGTCCACTGACCTTTTTTTTATAAGGTTAATATAACAATACTGCTCTCCTCTTCTCAAGGAACTTAGATGTATTATAACACCTGTTCTTGCCTTTTCATGTTTAGTAATATTCTTATAATGTAAGGGAATGCCTTCATGCTTTCTACACACTAACTTAGTGCATCACAGACTCTTCCACCCAAACTTGTATGCCATCTGCACTAATATTAAGTGCATTCATCGCATTCCAGCTTCAGCCAATGATTTTTATATCGGCTTAAAGTGACTTTTAGTTCAGCTTCTGGTAGTTGAGAAGGAGGCTGACTTCCTCTCCAACTGCAACTATTGTCCGGCTGACTGCTTATTACGCTGGCAATATTTGAAATTGTATGTTGCATTATTGTATGGCTGCAGGCTGTGTAAGAATTCTGCATTGTCTCTTTCGCTTCAGCAGCCAAACAAACAAACTGCCACTCACATGACGGGAATGAAGGATGCCTACCTGTTTGTCCCTCCATAATGTGTATCTGGAAATAACATGTTGTTTACGAGACCAAACATGTTTATTTCGTTGTATTGTTTTGCTCAACATTTCGGCCAGTCTTCTATGTCGTTAAGATTACATAATTATGTGATTTTTTTTTTTTTTTTTATTCCAGGGAAATCTGCAGCTCTGGATTACTTTTTAATCATCCTCAAGTATCAAACGTCTCTCTGTGGAACGAGAAGGTGCATTCCAGGACAATACACCATTTCAGTGTGTATTTACGTTGCTTTTCATGGGTGGAAAAGTGAGCAAAAACTAGTTTTTGTATCACTTTGGTTAACCTAATTCTGTGTAGTTATACAGAAAATCTTTTTGGTCTCTGCATTATTTATTGTCTCTGTCTGTTACTTGTACACAACTGGTTTTGAAATAAACAATCTTGCCATCATCGTCCTGTGGACTTACCACTTCGTAACAATTAGCACTGCACACATGTCAGTAACTGCTTTTAGTATGCAGCTAAAACAGCTGGTCTTTGTTAGAGTGATTCTTTGTGTTTTTCCCTCAGGCTGATTTGACATGAAGACAACGTGACTGAACTCAGTATATATGCAAATCACTTAGAAGGTGTCCACCTGCATACAGGATAGTGGAGCAAGCTATAATTTAATACCTGTTTAATTTGTGATCATTGTACTTTTTTTTTTTTTTCATTATGATTTGAGGTTTTTAATTGTTTGGAATTTCTGTTCTGACTAAAACACTGAACAGTTTTAGATTTTTTTGTGGAATTAAGTGTGAACACAGCCTCTTGTTAGAGAGTATAGCTTTGATGTATTGTAGTGCCTGTTTCATTATTACTCCTATAGCTTTGTTTCGTAAAAATAATTTATGCAAAACGTTTTTGAACAGCAAATTCCAAGAATAAGCGTTTCCCTCCTCGGCTAATCTTTCCTGGCCGATCTGGCTGAGCAACACAAAGACTATATACTTGACTCTGATTGGACGCAGCTGAAGCAGTGAAGAATTTGCATATAGCAGGCTGTAACACACACAAGCCTCTGCACCCACAGGAGTGTAAAGAATCCAGCAGAGAACAGGTAGGTCATTATTACTCTTTCTTTTCAGTCTTTTTCACACGAAAACATCCTCATACATAAAATGTAAGAAGATGTTTTCACGTGGTTTGTACTGTATATAATAACTGCATGTGAAACAGAAGAAAAAACAAGCCGTGGGAAGTTGGCAGTATGATTAAAATGAAGTTGAACTAACAGTTTTTTCTGCTTCTGTCAGTTACTTGCAGGCTATGCTGAAGTAACCTGGTTAAGATGGAGAAATCTGAAAAAGTACCAGAACTGGATGCGTTTTCCACTACAAATAAGCCAGAAAATTCCCATCAACTTTTGAGCCCTGATGTCACAGTAAAGCAAATATTTCATGCTAATCCCCATCATGATAGATTCATGCCAACCTGTTGCATGGATGCAGATTATTTCCGCCAAAAAAGCCCATGTAGAGTTGAACAAGTGAACCCAGAGTTTAGGAGTCAGCCTGCTCGTGCTGCGCAGCACAGAGAGCCAGGAGGTAGAGAAGCTACTCCTGCCAGGATCAGTCAACATCATCAGCCTCCTGATGGCTGTAGCCCTCGTCCTGCAGAAACCAGGGAGGGTGACACGACAGGAGAGTGCTCTTGCTGGGACTGTGGACCAAACCAGTGTGGAGCAACAGGGTCTGCAAACACAACTAGGTGAGGAACTAGGTTAGGAAATCAGTCAAAGAATGGGGTATAATTTGGATTCACTTGAAGGTTTATTTGAGATAAAATAATTAATGTGTTTTTTTATATGCAGAGGGGAGGATGAATACATCTTTCAGCTTCAGAGTGATGAGGAGGATCTTGAGCCTCCCTTGCCGCTAAGATCGGATGATGAGTGGCAGCACTACAGTCCCTTTCTACCTCCTCACCACTACATGCAAAACTTTGGTGAGGACATTTCTATTAAGTAAATTTAATTATTTTTTTCCACTGAAAGGGACAAAAATGTTAATATGTCTGATTGTTTTAAAAAACAAAGAAGATGAGGCCATTAGCATAAGTATTGTGATTTTCTACTTAAGTAAAAGTAGCAATACAACAGTGTAAAAATACTCCATTACAAGTAAAACTCCTGATTTTAAAATCCTACAAGTAAAAGTACAGAGGTATTATCTGCAAAATGTACTTACAGTTTTAAAAGTAAACGTACCTCAGAATTGCGTTATTGTATATTATTGGATTATTATTACTGATGCAAAAACGTGCAAGCAGCACTTTAATATTGTAGCTGGTCAAGGTGGAGCAAATTTGAGCTACTTAATATACTGCTGGGTATTTTGATCTATAAGAATACCTCATATCTTATCAGATATTTTGTATGTAAAATTTAAATACTTGTAGATAAATGTAGCAGAGTAAAAAGTATAATATTTCACTCTGAACTGTAGTGGAGTAGCAGAAAATGGGAGTACTCAAGTGAAGTACAAGTACCTGAAATTGTACAGTACTTGAGTGAATGCTTAGTTACTTTCCATCACTGTCATTAGCAGCAGTTGTATTTTTATTATTACGTAAAAAAACTGATTTTCAATTTGCTGGTCTATAAGGATTTGAACTGGCAACCTTCTCTCTAGGCTGTTTTTTCAGGAATCTTCTGCCTTGTTACTCTGAACTGATCACGTAGAAATGTTTAAACTATGTCCACAGACCATCATCATACTATGGATGTCAGGTATTATCACTCTGTCGGAGAAGAGCAGTACAACCTCAATCCAGTCACCAGTTACCCACCTCAGCCATGTCAGCACTCTGCTCCTTGGCAGCACGGAGGACCCTGGGATGACTCCCAAAACTGGTAAAAAAAAAAAAAACTTTAAAAAAAAACTGGTGCACTTCCCAGCTTTGTAACCTTATCCAGTAGTATACCAATCAGCAAAGTTCCTCCAAACTCACTGTTATTGTTTATGAAAACTGCAATGAACCAGGTGCTGCTCTACTTTGCAAATTACACAGATCACACGTCAGCCTTTGTTTATTGTTATTTTCTTGCTGCTTCAGGCTCCAGCGCCAAGATAACTTTATGAAAGACAGCTTGGCTCAGGGAAGCGTCTCGGTTAACGTGCCTCAGTTCTTCGTCCCCCCCACTGAGGGTGTGTCACAGGTCAGCGTGACGAACCTGAGCTCAGCGGGAGCAGAGGCGTCCGTCTCACATCCACGTGAGAAAAGAATAACTATCAGTCTGCCTGACGAGTGCCGTGAGTCACTTTATTCATTTAAAAGGAAGGCGCTTGTGTTCTGGGAGCAGCTCATCATATTATCTCTGAGCAAGTATGTAGGGCACTTAGAAATAGGCAATATGCCTTATTGTGATAAAGTTTCAACTGGAAGCAGGGTGTGTTATTAATGTATGTTGTCTTTATAAACCGGCCAGGCCTGTTTAGGGGCTTAGTAAAATAAATCAAAATACATTTTAAATAAAGGATGTAGTCAGTTACTTATTCTGTTTCTGCAGGAGCACAATTTGTCCATTTAAGACTAAGGTTTATTTTTTTATAATGTGCTTCATTCATCACGAATACAGAAAATTTGCATTATTTCCACAGGATATAATACAACAGAAGTAGAGTAAAATGAAGATAAATCCTAGATTTGCATTGTTAAAAGATTTATCATAATATTTCTGGGTAAGATAACCAGTGAGACAAACACCAATAGAGTCAGGGTAATGCTTTAAACTGAGCAACCAGAAAAATAAAAACCACTTTACATCAAGTACAACAATTCTGTACAAAATACTATCTTACTGAAATGTATGGTCTTGAATTATTGTTGACAGTTTCAGAGGTGTTGATTCAATCGTATGGTTATTAGTGAGGCTGTAGCTCGTGGTGTTATATTGGATTAAATTGTAAGGTGTTTCTTGTACAGTAAATAAGCATATAAACAAATGTTAAACACAGTTTTCAGTGAAATGTCCAATACAACACCACCACAAAGAACACGTCAGTATAGTCTAAAAAAAAAGTAATATTTTAACTAAAATTCAGATTCAGTTTTACAAAATATAGTTTGTATTGCAAGGCTCTTGTACTGCATGACATTACAACATACAGGTGTTTCTATTCTTCTTCATTCAGTGTAATTTACTCATGTTAAATGACACTAACCACAAAAGGATAAATTCTGAGGTTAATTTTGATTTTATGATCTCTTCTCCTCTCAGGAAACGTTTTTATAACTTATTCTTCGGATGTTTCTTCAGAGATTTTCCCCTTAGTAGATTTCCTCACAAAGCAAGGTTTTCGACCAGCTGTAAGCTACTTCCTCTTCACTCAAAAGTCACAAAACAAAACAAACAAAACAAAAAAACACATTCGACAGTTCACTTACAGCTGTGAATTTAATTTGAACAGATTGACTTATTTGACAACCCAATCAGATGTATGGATATCAACAAGTGGAAGGACAGTTTCCTGAAAGATGTAAGTGAATGTCACAGTTAAAACCTGATTTTATGTATTTTTGTGTTGCTATTGTTATATTGTAATATAAAATCTTTGTAAGTAGTATTTCTAGATAATCGGATAAAATCAGACTAAATGTCAGTTTGTACTGGAATGAGTATTCTATATTCCACTTTTGTGCCTGTTTTAAATTCAAGCTTTTGTATCCCAATTGTCTTTTCAGGCAGTTAATGTGTCTAAAATGTTTTTTTTAACAGCCATCAACCCTGATTATCATCGCCATCAGTCCAAAGTATAAGGCGGACATTGAAGGATGTGTAGTGGATAGCCATGCTCTACACACCAAATACATTCACTCCATGGTGAGAATGTTTTTGCTCTTTGTTTAAATGAGACATAATCCTGAGAAGAATTGCTAATAGGTACTTACAATTTTAAATCTAATTTTGCCAGATGCAGAATGAATTCATCCAGCAAGGCAGCTTGAATTTCAGATTCATACCGCTTCTCTTCCTCAATGCATCCCAGGTCAGAAAGGATATTTGTTTAATAACTAAAAGCTTGTTTTTACTCCGAAGTTTTGCAGCAACTCAAATTTTTTTCCCATGCTTTTCTCACTTCCCACGATTTCTACTACAAAAAAACATGTATATGCAAACTCCTGACAGACGCACGTCCCAAACTGGCTTCAGAACACACGTGTTTACCGCTGGCCGCGGGACACCGAGGATTTGTTACTGCGGCTGCTCAGGGAGGAGAGATACATTCCTCCTCCTGTACCTATGGACCTCACCCTCATCATCAGACCTGTGCCTCCCAGCTCTGCAGCTACACTGTGAAGACACACCTGTTATGCATGTGTGTGCATGTTTTTAGCAGATTTTATAGTGCAGCTTGTGTTGATTAAAATCTCAGAATTGATCCAGTCTAAGTCAGTAACAGCTACGTTGTATCTAATGTACAGATGTTTCAATAAAGTTTCTGTCTCTGTGTACATGTACACATTATACTAGTACACACTATGTCTGTTGGTCGGTCCACCACTTTGATCCAGACTGAAACATCTCAACAACTGCTGGATGATTTTTGCTGTTAAACTTTGTACAGACATTCATATTCCCCAGAGAATGAATCCTAACTTTTTTCCTAACATCCTAATCCTAACATGTTTTAACTGACATGTCTCAACAGCTATTGGATGGATTGTCATGCAAACTGGTACAAACACTCATGTCCTTCTCAAGACGAATTACAATAACTTTGGTGATCCTTTAACTTTTCATCTAGCACCATCCTCAGGTACTTTGATTTCTGCAAACCTAATGACATTCCCATCAGCCTCAGCTGTACTTTGTGTTTAGCACTAATTAGCAAATGTTAGGACGTTAACATGCTAAACTAAGACAGTGAACATGGTAAACATTGCACATGCTTAGCACCAGCAAGTTAACATTATCATTGTGAGCATGTTAGCATGTCGATGTTAGCATTTAGCTAAAAGCACCACTCTGACAGCTGCCTCTCAGAGCAGCTAGCTGTTTTTAATGTTTTCCAGGGAAAATATGATTATGCCTTTCCACTAATTTACTTTTTACTTATTTACCTTGTAAATCATTTCAAGAGTATATTGTACATACAGTATACACAGCACAAATATAGCAGTTCAAACTGATGCAGGTTGATAAAAGGATCACAAGATGGTGCAGTTTTAATGCTGGACATTCATTCATTGGTGAGGTAGTTTATTATTTTGGAAACATGTTTATTTTGAAGCTGCCACATATGTATGAGCAAATGTGAGAATGTAAAAAGAAAGTGATGAGTAATGAAAAACCCCTGAACAAAATAAACCAGATAAGTGTTGTGAGAATTTGTTTGTTGAGAAACATATTAAGGACAGTTTTCACCTGTGTTTCTGTCCATCCCTTATCTTGGGCACCTGATTTTTTCCAGTTTAGAGGGCAGACTATAGTGCCCCACCAGAAGGGGAGCCCAGTTCAGCCAAGTGATCTTACACACACCCCTTCAACCGCCAAAAAAGGTCTGCCAGAGCAGCTGGTGTGCTGAGCTCCAGCTAAGAATAACCCGGACCTTCTGGGGGATAAAGTTACCTTGAAGCCTCCCTGTGCTCTGCTCTGACCTATACCCATGTGAGGCACCAATAACACTGGGTGGGATATTCTGCCTGTTTCCCCTCACCCTACTCAGCCCTGTGCTTAGCTTGGCTCTTTCCTTCCCCTGCGTTGCTTTCCTTTGCCCCACCGTCCCCAGACCCCCCTCTGCAATGCTGCCGCACTGGCAGCTCCAAATTCCCCAACACCTGTAAAACGTTTTTAGTTTATGTTTGATTTTCCTTCTATTTTTTATCTTGGAGAAGTTCAACCTGTGGATTACATGGAAACAAGACCGTGATCACCAAGTGGAAATGAAATAATTTAATAACTGGGACTTTTTGTTATTTAAGTGGATGCTGATTGGATTCACACTGAAGCTGTGAATTTTCCATTCACTTCTGCATGAGGAGGCTTTGCCCTCAACTTAAAGGATAATACCTGAAATTGTCTCCATACCACCATGGCTGAAGGTAGGACTGTTACACCTGCATCAGCACTGAAATTAACAACACTTACTGTTTGCTACAGCACAGAAAGCCTAAGTAATATATGCTATGTAATAAATAAATGGCAATGTTTTGGTTCGGTGCGTCGTCATTGGAAAATGTGTTGAAAGTTGGTTGCTATAAATACAGGATATCATGTAGCCAGAGTATTAGTATTGCTCTCCTGTGACAGACATGACTGCTGCTGGGCCTGACCTCTGGTTTTCCAACACCTTTCTTACTTTGTCATTAATAAAATAAACATTTTATGTAATCTGCTCTAACAAGTGGTATTTGACAACCAAATATTTTGTTTGATGAAGCTTCAGGGCGCTAATGAATTGAAGGCAAATATACTTTAGAATCAGTTTAAATTTGTGGTAAAATACTGACACCACCTGTTCATCCTGAATAATTCAGTTGACTGAAGGGATTATTTTGAGTTTTTTTTTTTTTCAGCATTTATATGAGGAAGTGAATCATGAGTCAGGTATGCTCAGAGTTCATTCACAGTTATAAGGTGTCTCTTAACACCTTTGGCACCACGTCCAAACTGGAAAGCTACACTCTATTGGTTGATGATGGCGAGGATGTCATTAAATGCCATTGCAAGAATTTTCCACTGTACTAAACAGGTGGGAGTCACGTGCATATCTGTTTGGATAACCTGTTGACATGACAATGACAGATGTTAATCTTAAATCTGACAATATGCTACAGACTGAAATCTCAGATAAACTTATGCTGACTAGGATACAACGCTTTCATGTAATTCACATAGGGAATCGGGAAATGAGCTGACATGTACACCTGCATCACACAGGCGGAGGTTGTCATTTGATAAATGCAAAGGTCAGACACACAGTCTCCACCGTGTAAAGTTTAAATCCTTTGATCACATAGGAAATATCCCTCACCTGTCGTGGTTTAGCTGCAGTGTGTAGATGATGAGACTTGAATGGTGGATAGGGAAGGGAGATTTGGCTAAGCCATGCTACTGTGTTAAAGTTATAAGTTGTTTCTTGCATTAAATTAATGGGAGAAGTGTAGATTTTTAAAGCTAGTTTACAAGACAATATCTTAACAGACTAATATTAAATTAAAAATATATCCGGAACTTCTGCTAATAAGTTTTTTTTTTCAAGATAGTTATATATTATTGTTTATCGATTACTGAACCACGTCCTCAATTAAAGGCCCTGAAAACCTATTTCCTCAGTCAACTGTGTGGTCCTACATGAACACACAATCTTCTGCTGAAGTTGGAACAGTTTTGTTTTTTTCACACAAGACATTTGGGTCTTTCTGTTTTCGTCCTTGCTTTTCTCACTGATCCAAACTGGGTTGCGCTCAGTTGGGAAAAGGTGATGTCGTTTATTTCCGTGCACCAATCAGAGTTCAGAAACATTTGAATCAAAAATGATGATAGTTTGTTTGCTTGTTGATGTTGCCAGCACTGTCAATCAAATGTGATCAAACTACACCCACACAGTCCCGAGGAAGCAGTTTAGCTGAGTTTTTGAGTGTTAAACTCTTAATAAATAAAAAACCAAGGTTTTTTAGAACTTTAAGATATTTACTTATTTAGTCATGAATATTTAACGTTAAGGAAAAAACACAAGATCCTCCACTTTAAAGCCCCTGAATGATGGATGATGATAACACATTTTTATGGCAGATACTAATATCAATATTTAAGAGATTTAAAAAATCTGATATCAATATATTGGCCTTTAACATGATTATTAAAGAATTGACAAACTATGTAATTTTGACACACATCTTTGGTATTTCTGTGCCGTCATACACGCATACAAGCTAATATCGGCAGGTATAGTGGTCCTCCTGATTTATTGGTCTAGCTCTAGTTTTTTCAAAAAAGCACACACACACACACAACTATATGTGCTTTGAAAAAAGTACCTTTTTACCAGAGTAAAAAAAAAAACAAAGAGCAAAAAATACCTGCATTTGACAATGCACTTACTGTATGACTGTAGCCTTTTTGAAATTGTGATCAATGTTAACCTGCATGCTACTGTACAATGTTATATACAGTAAGAAATGGTTGAATTATACCGATCATTTTGCATTACTGACAGTATAAGGACAAACCAAACAACTCCAGTGTAGCAGACGTAAAAGTTTAACCAAAACAGGACCATCTTGATGATGTTAAGAGTCCTCAGAGTGACTTTAGTATATTTTTTGTTTTTAAGGAGCCAAATCCGCCTCCTCCTCCTCCTCTGCAGCCAGTGGATCCAGTGGAGCAGCAGCACCACAGATGAGCTCTCTCAAGTCCAAAGGTCTGGGGCTCCTCCGGAAGCTGAAAGTGTCTGCAGAGCTGCTGATTGCCGTGGCTGCTCTCCTGTCCTGGTTGGTTGTGGGAGTGGTGATGTTTGACTTTGTGGAGTACAAGGCAGTCCCTGGTAGGTCACAAACACCTAAAAATGTATCTTTTTAGAACTTGTAATGTCCAGTTACAAGTTCATCGGACATGCATAATAATCAATATATGTCTGTTATTATTCTCAGACATTCAGCAAATCATTTCGGACCCTGTGCAAGCTGTAAATGACGCTGTTGATGAAGTATCCAGTCTGCTCAATAAGTTTCAAGGTACATACAAGAGATAGCGTGCATGCCACACATTTTTAGTAGTGTTGAAGCAAGTATTGTAATATTTGACTCTTATTTCTTGGCCTCGAGAATGTGCACCTGATTTAAGTGACCCCATGTCCGTTGCCACTTACGCTGCGGAGGAAATATCGATAGCAAAAGATGGATTTGTTCGCTATTATTCAGATGAGGAAGGTATGAAAACACACTCATACTCAACCAGGAAAAAAATATACATACATGTGATGTAGCCATGACTCCAATAATCTCCCCCTCAAAACCACAGGGAACTTCTACCTCAGCTATGTTGACCCTGTGGTCATTGGAAGACGAGCTTTCCATTCAACTAATGATTTGGTGTGTGGATTTATGGGCTCCTTCAGGGACACACTGTGTGCTATTGTGGATACTGTATTAGGTACTTTACTGGATATAAATAAAGGTATGTAGTCCATATTTTAATGCTTATTTCTAACTAAGTAATTTGTCTCCCTTCCCTTTTTATTCACAAGCAAATAACATGATAATTATCCTAATTACCTGAGTAAAAAAAGACTAAACTTTAAACAGTAAAACCTCAATCATTCTTGCCTAGTTTGACTATGAATACATTAATTCTTTCCTCATAAATGTCCTCAGGAAAAACTGACCTTAACTACATTGACCCTGTGGTCATAGGCAGAGGTGTCTTCAGTGTTACTAATGAGTTCATGTGTGGAGTGGTGGGCTACATCCAGGGTGTGCTCTGTGCCATTTTGGACACTATTCTGGATGTAGTGAAAGGTATCTCTAATATGTAACCTCTTAACATCTTATCTGACTATTTAACACAACATACAGTATTGATTTTACATATTAGTCCTTTGTACTTATTTTGTTTTCTATTTGTTTTTCCTCAGGAAGCACTGATATTAGCTTCATGGACCCTGTCGTAGTTGGCAGAGAAGTCTTCAGTGTTACTAATGACACTGTGAGTGGAATAGTGGGCTACATCCAGGGCATGCTCTGTGCCATCTTAGACAATATCCTGGATATAAAAAAAGGTACCTGCTTCATATTTTAACCTTTGTGTTGTTTGTGGTGCAATATCTACATTGAATATTATTATGTCTATGTTGTTGAATCCTTATTTGTTGCCTAAATTCATCACTAAATCAACATTGTAACTCAGTAACGGTTAGCTTGTGTTTGTTATGGGTGTATAACAGTACTTTTGTTTTTGAAATGAAAATTATTAATTACTGGCCAATAGCTTTTTCTATTGGTTTTTAACTGTCTCTTCAAATGTCTGTATAACAAAAAAAAATGTTGAATTTGTTGAATGAAGTAACTCACTGAAGCTTTGGCCTGAATGTATGTTGTTCTCCTCAGGGACCACTGACGTTAGCTTCATTGACCCTGTGGTTATTGGCAGGAATGTCTTCAGTGTTACTAATGACTTTGTGAGTGGAATAGCAGGATACATCCAGGATGTGCTCTGTGCACTCTTGGATGTAATACTGGATGCAGTACAAGGTACAGTATCTGCCATTGTTTTTAACCTTTACCTAATCTATGCATGTGTACCACTACAATGTATGCTCTACTGTAGCCTGCTAACTGCAGTGTTCACTTTGACTTTTTTTGTTGATCAGATATCCAGCAGGCTGTGGGATTCAGCCCCACGTCAGCTCTGAAGAGAACAGCAGAAATTACCACAGAACAGATAAACATGCTTGTGAGCTATGTATCCTCAATGCTGATCGGCGAACAAGGTCTGTTTTAACATATGAGTACAAGTATCGTAATGAAAGAAATAGTAAACAATCGGAAGATGTATTTTTTAACTGACTTTGTGGTGTGCTGATATTTCAGGGATCATTCCTGAAGTGTCCATTGACCCCATGAAAGTTGTCCAAGATGCCGTGTTGGAGTTCACAGACAAGAAAGACTTGTTCTTGGCTTACATGTCGAGCATGCTTGTTGGCGATCAAGGTGTGCTTGTTTGCATTAGTTACATACAAAAATATTCGAACTCAAATGCTTTAATACTATTGATTGGGAAAGATAAAAATACACATATTTTAAAAAATATATACTGACACCTTGATGAATATTTAACCTTATTTTCTTCTCTTGTTTTAGGTGAACCTGTTGCCACACCGGGTGTAAATGTAGTAACTGAAAAAGGTTTTACTTTTTATTACAGTTTTAATCCTCCTAAAAAGCCTATGACTGCAAATTACGCCCCAGTTTCACAACATGTCTTGTTCTTCTCTTTGTTTAGATGAAACTGTAGCTTCCCCCTCTGATATGCATTTGGTGCGAAGGAAAGGTAAGTAATGACAATATTTTTAAATTTTTCCTCGCTGTAACATTAAAATCCTTTCTTAAAAATAAAGCTAATTGTCTTTCATTATCTTCTTTGAAATGTAGGTGAATTTCTGCCACCTTTTGAAAAAGGTAAGAAAACACCACCATTTTATTGCAGAAATACATTACAGCAATACAAGTTATTTTGGACAGGTGCAATGTGTGTTGCCAGCAAATAGTGGCCTTTTATGCATGTTTGCATTGATTTTTGTTTTTCTTACCACTTTGTATGAACTGGTCTCTGAAGTGTAATACAGCAAGTCTGAAATACAATGACAATGTCAATCTTGTTTGCATTTATTAAATTATGGCATGGACAAATATGCATCATAACCACTGTATACTTTAATTGTAATAATGTCTATATGTGATCGAGTTGTTATGGATTTGGTGACTGCATCTCTCCCTCTGTTTGTCACACTGACCATTTGTTGGATGTAACATTTCATGAGACTCTGCATTCACGTGTTTTGCCATTAAGTTGTTTTTGTTCCAGTCATCATGTTTTGTGTCATATATTAAACAATTTTTTTATTTCTACGTTATATTGAGCATGCAAAATCGTCTTTAATATGTGTCCTTTGCACATTGCATTCCTCTGTTGCCTTCTCCTGCATTGTCCAAGCATCTTCTGTACAACCGACTGACCAACTGCCACCTGTATTTCAACAATTTAAACAATGGTGATATTCTGTATGAATGTATGTATGTATGTATCTGGATTGTTTGTACAGGTTGACGTGTGTTTTGCATGTGAAAATATTTCATTTTATCTTTGCATGAAATCATTCAAGTCTACAACACATGTTTCAAAAGTGTTATTGACTATAGTAATTTTGGGTGGTAATAAAATCCTATGAAAAGACTAAAACCAACAATGAATTGATCCAACTAACACGTCTTGCCTGTGTAGCCAAAGCCTGATATATCTTATTTCTCTGTGCCATAGACTAGGAATGTTTATTCTCACATTTTTCATAGATGGAGTCATGTAATGTAATCGATTCACAACTGAGTAATTGCATTGAGATAAAATCTACCGTATTGACCAGAATATTATTCGACCCTAATTATAAGACGTAAAAGTAAAACTTCCATTAAAGCATAATGTACAGTAAATCCCACATTAATGTAGCTCGTCTATCAGTCACATACTCACATGCTCTCCTGTCAGGCTCTTTGAAGCCATTTAAATGATTTTCAGTTAGCCTTTTTAAGCTCCTCCTCATCTGTGACAACAGGAATTCTTGGCTGCTTGACAGATGATTTGGTGCCTGGTGTGTTTCAGTGTCAGGAGACACGTTTGACTCGTTTTCACTCATCAGGAATTCTTTCCTCCGTGGCAGTAAAATATGTCACACGAGCCGTCAGAAAACACCAGCAACATTAAGGCTACAAACAACCCATAATGTGACACCATCTGTAGGAGACACTCTTTCCATTCAAAAATAATATCTGTATACAGTATTTACAGTATTTTTAGAATGGCCCTGCATTTTTCCACACGCATGCACATGCTCACTATCCATAGAAACTAAAGAATAAAGATTTAATAGGATTAGTACTTGATTAGTAATCAATTAATCTATTACTCGTACCCATCCTTAACATAAACCTCCATTTTTCTCCAAAAACACATCAGTGAGCCACATTATTGAACTGGGTGACATGGGCACTGTAGTTTATTTTGAGTAAATCCCACATACACTGTTCTGCTGCCGGGAATACTCACTGGAGCATAAAATGTCTATTAATACGCAGCTGAAAATAGTCCCCAACAAAGGCTTGATTGAGGATTGAGTAAAATGTGCTAAAAAGTACAGTGCCCAGCTTGTTTCAAGTATTGAGAGACAAACTTGGTTTTGATCATTTCATAAGATTTGTTGACAGTAAGCTCATTTTAATGGTATCTTAAGCAAATGAGCAGAGTCATTAACTGCAGCATGTGGTGTGTTCTATATAATGGTGTGGTCATTATCATTGTTCCCATTTCAACCCATCAAATTCCTTCTGTACCTGAAAACAAGTTTGGAGCTGCATTTCCATGTAAAATGCCAAAGATGTGAAGGTCAGATAAGACAGGTCACATGGGTTGATGATACAGTTGCAGAGATCATGCACGCCGCCAAAGATGAAGCTGCTCCTGCTGCAGAGTTAAGTGGAGCCCCAGACTCAAAGATGGAGGAGGAGGAGGAGGAGGAGGAGGAGGCTGAAGTTCCCACTGAAGCTGCCAGTGAAGCAGATGTGAAAGAGGCAGAGGAAGATGATGGTATTCACACGGTTTTTCTTTAATAGTCATATTCATTAGTCAGATACAAGATCGATAACTAAAGGCACTAAATTTGTTGCTATCACATCACTAGTGAAACATGTCGACCTTGAAGAAGCAGAACATGAACCATCACTGGAAGACGAGGAAGGTGTTGGTACAGAAGAGGAGGAGGAATTAAAAACGGAGAATGATGAAGAAGAACAAGAAGTGGGAGCTATTAAAACAGAAGAAGTTTTGGTAGATGTGGAGAAGGAGGAGGAAGAGGAGGAGGAGGCCAAAACTGAAGAAGATGCAGTAGAAGAAGATGAGGAGGAGGAGGAGACCAAAACTGATGAGGATTTGGAGGAAGATGAGGAGGAAGAGGAAGAGGAGGAGGAGACAAAAACTGAAGAAGATTTGGTAAAAGATGAGGAGGAGGAGACTAAAACTGAAGAAGATATGGTAGAAGATGAAGAGGAGGAGGAGGAGAAAGAGACAAAAACTGTGGAAGATGCACTAAAAGATGAGGAGGAGGAGGAGGAGGAGGAGGAGGAGGAGGAGGAGGAGGAGGAGACCAAAATTGAAGGAGATTTGGTGGTGGAGGAGGAGGAGGAGGAGGAGAAAGAGACAAAAACTGTGGAAGATGCAGTAGAAGATGAGGAGGAGGAGGGGGAGGAGGAGACCAAAACTGAAGAAGATTTGGTGGAAGATAAGGAGGAAGAGGAGGAGGAGGAGGAGGAGGAGGAGGAGGAGACCAAATCTGAAGAAGATATGGTAGAAGATGAAGAGGAGGAGGAGAAAGAGACAAAAACTG